>OV170223.1:26447729-27673022 GCA_921882275.1 Brenthis ino | reverse complement strand
AAAAACAAACACTTAATTGAAACATAAATAGCAAGAGAACACTAAGGAATGTTATACATGTTTTTTTGTAGAGTAATTTTTACATACTTGTGCTTAAATAATAGAATAGTATATTAGCAAGAATTTTTCGGTCACGACGGTCTTTTAAAATGCGATTAGCCGCATGCGCAGAAGATTTATGTTATAACGTGCACAAGACTCATGGCGCAGAAACAAGTGCACTCTATAGAAAGTTAAAGTAATAACAGGTTGTACCATACCCAGTCATATTTCATATTTCAGTCCTGGCTCCATGATTTTTCTACACTTGCAGTAACCGAGAGCTAAAGCAGTTCTCGCATAAGCAATATGTAACCACTGCTAACTTCCTAAGGTCCTGGGTTGCTAGCTGTAAAATACATTACAGAAAATCAGCCTTAATTAAGTTAGCCTAACTAGGGATCATCGAACACAGGACCTTGTGATCTGCATCTGAAAACTTGGCTAGCAACTATACAATTACAGGCATTTGTAAAAAGTATTGTAATACTATGTGTGAGTCATAAGAAGAAAATCATTGTTTAGGATACAAATATTACATTATTATTTATCTTATATTATAGTATCTTCCTACTTAAAATTGTAATCAAGTGTTATGTTATTATCCCGTTTAATGGGTCATGTGTGATCGTAAAACTAAATAGCATGTTAAAATCAATCAATTGACGTAGTAAGACCGAAATGTGTGTCGGAACGCTTATACTCAGCTCGCGCCCTTCGTTGTCATCCCAGTTGAGTTTTGTATCTGTTTTCAAGTTTGTGAACAAGCAACACTGACATTAAAATATTTATCGCCCTGCAGTAAGAAATTTATGGAGTTAACAAAACTGTTGATAAAATTTCGTGAAAACTCTTGGTTATTGGTATATTGAACCTATTGAATATTTAAGACTGTAAGTTTACTACTCATAGATTTATATTGTATTACTCATGGGGGGGTGGCGCTACATATTAATACGCTTGTCTCTTGCGATAGCGTTGTCTTTACAAATCCAAATCTCAGAACGACGCTCTAACATCTGAGGTGACTTTTCAATGTCATTGTCATTTTCATATATTTTACCTATAACTAACGATTGGCGTGACCGTTACAGATTTTACAAAACATTTTACAAAAGATTTGAATTGAATATTCATTAATGTCCTCCTGACCGATTCCGGCCACGACGGCCAATCTCACTGAGACTAGCCAGATACGCAGGAGATATTACAAGTGTACGTGCAGACACAATGTGCACTCTCTATTCGTCTTATTCTCATAGTCCGATGGTATACGATAAGTTCAAACACGACACGAAGTTAAAGTGCCGGTGAAGTTAAAGTGCAGGCACAGGGCTTGTTACGTGCTCTCCAAGGCACGAGAAGTTGAAACAACAACAAAACAACCGCCAACTTCCCAACTGCCGGGCTTTTACTGAGAATTTTCTTGACAAGAAACTCAGTACTGAACTGGTTGGCGCCGAACCTGGGACTCGAACCCAAGATCTCCGGATCAGCGGCCGTACATGCTTGCCACTAGATCACCGAGGCAGTTTGAAATTGAACATTACAGATTAAATAAATAAAAATGACTAACAGAACAGATAAAAAAAAATAAAAGTTATTACTATAACCCAAATTCAAAATATATCTATTGCGTACTTACTAAAAAATCTGATTTGGAATCGTTGTCGCGTCGAATTAAATTTTGTTGTCCAATACAAGTATATTTTTATCACAACATCGAAGTTCCAATATATCTGAAAAATCATTGATTTTTAGTAATAATGTTATGTACAAAAACACCCCAAAAAATCTCTATAGTGTGTAACCCAATCAAGTCACAATTGACATTGTACTCGTATGTGGCGAAATTGGTCGCTTTCTCCTCGTAATGCGATTTTTGGGTCAACTAACGGCAAATTGTTGCATGGCCACAAATATCCCAGTGCGTGACATGTATTATTATATTGTGTGACATGACAATACATCAAAATACATATATTTAAAGTTCCTTTACATGACTAACGAACAGAATTTCTTTAATTGAATGATATTAGTTTTATATTTATCGAATGAATAATTTGGATTAGATAGTGTTATAAGACCCATTCATTCATTCATTTCCGAACATTAAAAAAAGGTAGTGACATAAACATTTTCAAATAATTTCCCCCCTTTAAAACCTACCTAGTACGTACTGTATTTTTTTCTTTGTCTTATTTAAATACCTCATGTAATACTTCCATTAAAAAGGTCTATTTGCTATGTTAATGAAAAATATTACATTACATTCATGATAGTATGAGCGTAAAATAAAATATTTATAAACCAATAAAGCTTGTGATGAAAAAATTATATTCGGAATTCTAGCTCCCGGCGCCATAGACCGTTACGAATCTCGATTATCAGTGATCCATGTAATCCATGTACATAAAAAAAATATATGAAGAATCCTATTTATTATACGGAATTCTTATTGAGATCAATAACCTTGGTGTTGTAATGTATGATTGGCCCAGTTTACTGCAGTGGAGGTCATAGGTTCGATTTCCGGGGAAAGTTATTTATTTTTGTAAACCACAAAGATGAAGTTTAAAAACCATACAACCTGATGGTAAAAAATAAGTGGTCTATGTACGCTTACAATGCTAAGGTAATTATTTGCGCATTTGATTTAAAATGAGAGGAAAAGTAGAAGGTTTGAGATAAAGGCAACTCTTTCGCTTAATATCCCTAATTAATGAATACTATTGACTAGACTTTATATTTATATAATTATAATATGCTTAAAAATAATAAATGTAGACACAAACGTAACCATTTATTTGTGAAATTCGATTTATAGATATTTTGAACATTAAAAACAAGAAACTTATAACAAAATAGCCTCTAAAATAGGCGCTGGGCTGGATGGCTTGCGAGCAGTTCCAATCCTCCCAATTATATCATTCTCTTAGATGAAGAATAGATAGAGAAAACGAAGTGAGTCCTTTCCTTATCCTGTTTTTTTGAAGATTTTTGACATCAAACGACGGTCTTAATTTTGACTAAATCGCTTATTGGAAATTCCACTTCCCGTTAGAAGTTGTGAAATTGATAAATTCGGTTCTAACTTAGAACCGAGTTTGATACTTCTGGGACAGTAGAAAGGGATAATTGATCACCTGCTATATTACGACGCTTGTCATAAAGATGATGAAGCAAAAATGTTTCATATTAACAAACTCAAAGATACACACGCAGTTAATAAGAAGTAAATTAAGACGGATTGGAGCATGCTCTAATATACTAGCATATTCTAGACTTATTCATAGTAAAAACTGCAAATAATTTAGAACTAACTACTAGAAAAACATTAAACGCTACGAAAAGAAAAAATGAAAATATTTAATGAAGTTTTAGTTACGTAAAGTTAAATAATACTAAAGTTGGGCAAATTTTACTGAAGCAGGCTAAGTACGTATTAAATATTAAAGTGCAGAAGTATGTGCACAAGCACAGGTTCATATGTCCTTTATTATCTCAAGCATTACTACATTGATTTCATAATATTTTATAGTAGAACAAAGGACAGACATCCCATCCTGGAAAACAGACCGCCGTAAAATTGGGCTATTGTGTTTGGCCTGAATAAAAGTTAAATAAGCTGTAGTGAAAGCTATCCTTTGGACTTTATTATTTTATATTATAAATTATACGCACTAATAATTTTATGAAATAGTATTAATATAATTATGTAATTAATAATTTAATTTTATAAAATATATGCACTAGGCGTGATTACAAACTGTTATAAACAGTGTTGAACAACTTAAAAAAAAACAAACAGTATCATACGAGTATATCCATCTTTGCATAAGCAGTAGATACAAACCTATGACCAGATTTTTCAATTATCAGTAAAATTGTACAAATTAAGATTATTTATTTAAAACCACAAATGATTTTAATTTTCTTTTGATTACGCGATTTCTTCTGAATTAGAATAAATATATTTTATAAGATCTACTTTTCGTGTTTCACCATGAACTAAAATATAATTAGGAAAACAAATCGTTTTCTTTTGTATAACACAATATGCCTCAACCAACTAGCAAGAGGTAATCAGGACTGGAGAGAGATCAAGTGCAAAACTTAAACATCAAACTTTACGTGTTCTTCACAGCGCGGAAATGGAACATCTGCAACTTGGCTAAAACACAGTAAGCAAATAATATTGGCGTAGTGGCTTACTTTTATCCTAAAGTAGCAGATACAATTCCGATATGGTCAAAAAATATATATCACATTTAACTTTTGACTGATTTTAAAAGAGGAGAATGTACTTGATTAAAAAATATTACGCGAATTTCTTGCCAATCGATTCTTATTTAAATATGTTGTAACTCAGACTACTGGGGGTAAAAATAACTCCAATCCTAAAGGTAAAATATTTACTAATAAAGTACTTAATTGTGTGCTTAGCGTACTTTTTTAGTTAAAAAGTATTTAGTTAAAGTATTATACCTAAATAAAACGATATTTTCGGATTTGTTTCGTGGATTTATTTTGATTTTTGGTTCCCGACGTTTGTGGTAGTACGTTATATTATAAATTACGTGGTCAAATCAAAATAAACTTGCGAAAAAATCTGAAAAGATCCAAAAATCCAAATACTTTGGTTTTACGCATTAGTATACTCTTACATTGCAGTTTTTGTATTTTTTCTCAGAAATGAGACTTTTTCCCGCGGTAAAAATTATTATATTTGTTGACCCGGATAACCAGCTATCACCATACATCAAAATCCTTCTAGTGGTTTTTCTGTGATGCGGTAACAGACAGATAGACAGACAAAAATTCTAAAAACTATAGATTCGGCCTCTGTATCGATAATAATGTCTATTTCAATAAGATTTTCCAAAAAATATTCAGTGTACTTATTCGACTTAGTTACAATTTTATTATAATATGTATAGATGTCAAATATTTGGGTAAATCTAAAAATCTATTATGTATTATACCTAAATAAGAATATTCCTCAAATCTAGGACAAAAAATTATGATAAATGCTATCTAATTAAAACATATCCATTCAGTTTACAAATATCAAATGAGGTTGTTTACACAACAAACACTGTTTTATATAATTTGATGTTTACGTTCATTAGCACATCGGAAACAAAAGTGTATTATTTAATTTATTCCGTTGATATAAACATGATATCATTAATGTCACACAGACAAAAAGTTCTTTGTTTTAGTAACTGAACTAGCATTGCCCGCGGCTCCGCCCGCGTTCAGATGACCAAAAACCAAATTCTTAGGCTTTACATATTAGTATACTCTTACAATGCAGTTTTTGTATTTTTTTTCTCTGAAATGAGATATTTTCCCGCGGTAAAAAGTATCCTATATGTTGACCCGGATAACCAGCTATTATCATACCAAATTTCATCAAAATCTGTCCAGTGGTTTTCTCGTGATGCGGTAACAGACAGACAAAAATTCTAAAAACTATAGATTCGGACTCTATATCGATAACAATGTCTATTTCAATTAGATTTTCCAAAAAACATTTAATGTACAGATTCTACTTAGTTACAATTTTATTATATGTATAGATTAGAACTTTAATTAAACAAAAGTGTTATACTTTGTTTAAATAGTATAAACAAGAGATTAATTTATAAGTTCGTCTAGGCAATGGAAACTAAATATTATTTAATTCTAAGATTATTCCGCTCTATATTGACTAAAAAAATTACATAAATAGATCAATTTCAGTGTAATCCATACTTAATATTATAAATGTGAAAGTGTGTTTGTTTGTTTGTCCTTCTTTCACGTCGAAACCGAATGACGGATTGGCGTGATTTTTTGTTTGGAGATAGTTGAAGGGCTGGAGAGTGACACAGGCTATTTTTTATCGTAGGAGATTAACTAATTCCCACAGGAAAACACGTTATAATACAATTCAAAAAATATTTGTGACCTGTGTTACTTGAAACTTGGTATTAATGTTTTTTAATATAATTAAATAAATATGTGTTTTAGCATTTCTCGAAATTCATCTTATAAGGGGGTAAAATTGGAGATGAAAGTTTGTATGAAACTAACTTTTTAGAGACTTTTTTTACAGTTTTAGCGCGAGCGAAGCCGCGGGTTCTGCTAGTTAAATATATTTCTATTTTACTACAGTCATATATATACCTAAATCGAAACTAGTAACTATGCCTCGCTTAAGTGAGTCCCACGGTTCCTTTGTCGACTTGATGCAAAAACAGTGATAAGTTTTTATATATTTAATACAAGCGACTCACCCTCGCTTCGCTCGGGTTCGCCTCTAGGTGTTTTTTTTTTTTAAATTGATGTAACTTTTTTATTTATAAACCGATTGAAATAAAACAAATACTTAATGTTAAATAAAGTTTACCACAATACATTAGTGAAAACCGCACTCAAATCGATTGAGCTGTTTCTGAGATAAGCGTGCACAAAGGTACAAACAAACCGATAAACAGACAAAAAATCTAAAAGTCATTGTTTTGGGCTCTTTTGCGTTAATAAATACCCTCAATAATAATAGTTTTCCTCAAATACCTTCCATGTACAAACAACAGTCAGTTACATTTTTATTATATGTATAGATAATATCAAATAAATATGGCAAACAATTAGCGCCACCTCTTGACAAATAACAAAGTAGTACCTGCATTATGACGTTTACTCTAGGTCAAAGTCAATCTGTATAGTTAAAATTCAAATTCGTTTCACATCGCACGCCCACATTAAAAAATATCCCATTTATAATAGCTTAGAAGCAATTACCAAGGAAATTGTATTGAATTGAATTTCTAATAGTCGTATTAACCAACACCCAATAAATCTTATATTTATAAATATGAAAAGTATTCCTGTAAAGTACAAACATAATATGTCAACTAAAAACAAAGTGCACTATTTAATTTCAAATTTTGTATCTATGTTCATGGGAAAGACAAACACGGCACATTCCCAAACACGGCAAAACAACCCTCTTTTTGTTATGCTTCAGTACATTTGACATATGGCGTACGCTTTTCGTTATTACTTAAAAGTGCAGTGCAGTTACGCATGTTTTACTTATGTATATGAAAAAGATAAGTAGTTTCAATCTATATTCGTTATAATAACAATTCATCCCTTTAAAGTCCAAGTGCTGGGCAAGGGCTTTCACTCGACGCGATAAGGGATGAGGCTGGAAATGCTGGCTTCGGGTTGGTAGACTTCACACGTTTTTCGAAAAGTAATTGGATCTTTCAGATCGTTACCACGCGATATTTTATTTTCTCATGTGTTAATCACGTAGAAAATAATTCGCACATGAAAATTTAACAGGTGCGAGACAGGTGAGAGCTAGGCTAGCCTTGTTATATTTCTTACTGTCCACCTCGATCTCTTCCTTCATTAGATTGAGTTCAATAGTTACTGGAAAGCTTTTTAAAAAATGGACGGTGAAACATCTACACACCTAATTAAAATTATAAATCTATCGCTATTTACTCTTAGCGCTGTAGTCTCTACCGTACATATCAAGAAATTAGAGATTTCTCTAGTAATATTTATAATGTTTTTTAGTTTTTAAGAGTATAATGTTATTTAAGATATTTTTTAGAAATTAACGTTTGATAAAAACAAAAATCAGATATTTAGATTTTATTCAAGAAACACTACGAAACAAGATGTGATATTGTTAATATAATTACATTATAATTAAACTTTTTTTTTCCTTTCGTATTTCACATTTTCAGTGTTTATTAAAGTAGCAATAAAATTCGAAATGGATATAGTTTCAAACACGATTAAGGTATCTGCATAGGAAGTTTGTACTACAAATGAAAAGGAGTACAGATACTCTATACTCTATAGTGTCTCTATCTGCACCTAAAACAATTTACTTTGAAAAAACTAACTTTTGCCTTTAACTTGCTCATTTATATATTTAATTAAAATTCTATACAATTAGCTAAATGCCAATCACTCCGAATTTGCTTTTATTTTACTTTTATTTATGATTTAACTAGTCTTCGCTTGAAAAACATCAGCATAAGTACTTTATAATTTTAAAAATGTTAATAAATATTTCTAATTAAAATCCCTATTATGTTAAGTTATACAATATGAAATAATTTAATTTACCTTACTGTTACGATCCTTACAATTGTTATTTCATTCATTTTTTGAATTATATTTTACTTTTATAACACAACCGAAAAAAGATCAGTCGCAAGACTGTCAGCTTTGCTCTTTCTGAGGCACGGGATTGTTACACCAGAGTGTTGTTACTGAGAGTTTTATTAAAAAAAAATTAATTATATATATACTATTTGGCGATCTGGAGTTCGAACCTAGTAACTCCAGCCGTACACGCTAACGTAACATCTAGAGTCTGTTCTTACTCAATCTCTATGTCATAGGTGTGTAATTTTGCATAAGAGGTGGAACGTATAAAAGACATCCTGTACCCTTCAATAACATTAAAATGAGCATAGTTCAAAACAAAACCAGCGAGGAACTAAGAAGACTCGTTTGCTTTGTGATTCGGCCGAAAGGCTTCGGTATTGTCTTGGTTATAATGGTCGAAGTTTTTGGAGGTCGCTATCTGAGTATGCTTTTGTTTTTTGAGTATTCACATTAAGAACTAACCGGAAATAAGAGAAATGACGTATTGTTAATAAATAACGTGTAGATTGTTTGTTTTTTATAAGATTTTTAATAATTATTTAATCCTACTACTCGTACAATCACAGTTTTTGAATATTTTATTTAAATCATAAAAATAATAACTCTTTCAGAAAACGAAAAAATAAATAAATTAGAATTGACATACTAATGCTATTTTCATTATGTTTAAATATGTTATTCCTGTGTAATACTTAGCCTATTGGCGTTAAAGTTTGTAGAACGTCGTATCCTAAACCCACAAATTCTACATAAAAATCTTAATCAGTGGCACCACCCATCATCTCATCAACATGTGATGTAATATTTCTGATTAATCTAGTTCCACTAGGTACTTGTGGTAGTTGGCAGTGTATCTCGCAAAGCACGTAATACTCGATCCAGCGCCTGATTTTTTACCTGAGAGTAAGAGTAGTAGAAAGTGCACGTGAGCATTTCCACCTCTTTAAGCATCTACCTTTTATATATTATTTTTTGCTTTTTTTCCTAGAGGTCCCAACTCCATGGTCGTGGTCTTGCCACTGAGGCCACAATTAGCTGCCCTGTGGGTTTTTTATTATTTTTAATATATCCGTGTATAATTTATATTCCCATTGCATTTATATACTTCTGCTAAATAAAGTTAAACAGTGTAAAGTTTTAATAATATTTAGGTGATCGCAATTCTGATCATCAGTGCTTAACATTTAATAATATTTATGCAAAGATGTACTAAATAACTTTGAAATACTCGTTACGCAGAAGATAAATTCTTTGTAATAGATAGTAGTTGCGGCTTTATTCTAAAAATCTTTATATATATAATTCTTCTGTGAGTGTGTATGTCACTGAACTTCTCTCAAACGACTGGACCGATTTTGATGAAATTTTTTGTGTGTGTTCAAGGGGATCTGGGAATGGTTTAGATTCACAATTTGAATAATAATTTTCATCAAAAAAATTATTAAAAAAAGTTTGAAATTTTCAAATTAAAGACGTGTAGACAGGACAACGTCTGTCGGGTCCGCTAGTATATGTATGTAATTAGTTCCACTCTAGTTAGACAAAGATTCAAAACAAGAAGAAAACAGAGTAAGGATTTGCTATTTTCATATTATGTAAGAGTTAAAAAGTACTTAAAAATTACATTCACACTTGTTTTTAACTACGCCTCCGCTCCCATGGTAAGCAGAGCGAGGATAATGGGTAGCGTATGTCCATTGTCCATCCCCATGATGAAATCTTACGTCTTTGCCAAAGAACTAAATCTGTTTAGTGGTATAAGCGTGAAAAGATAACAAACAGACAGACAAAAATACTATAACATTTTTCATATTAGTAAGGCTTTGTTGTAAAAATAATAATCTTCGCTACTGATAAAAAGATGATCCTCTATGTAATTACCACGATAATGTTAAAATTAATTAATAATTCTCTAATCTCACTTTTAACTCACTTTTTTCATCATAAAATTCGGATATAACAATTTAAGTGAAACGGCAAACAAGATTTTATGGTTGTAAATATGCGACTGTGACAAAGCTAGATTAAACTGGCTCTTTGACGTAGCTAAAAAGCAAGCTAAAACTAAGTTTATTATGTGCCATATTTACCGTTTTTAAAATGCGGTCTCTATACAGACTCTAGTAAAAGTAATATATTTGAAAATTTTATTATTTACATTTTGTTTGAATTACGCTATTTAAGTACAATAGTTATATATTCCAGTAATTTATGAATTGTAGACAATAATGTGTTTTAAATTTTAGAATACGTTAATTATTACAATTAATGGTAGGTACCGAAGCCAGGCCTCTCAAAGGCCTTTAATATATGGCTTAGGAACTGTTCGAATCAATTCAATCAATACCAGCCGACCGCAAAATCCAACGTGCCCATGCATACTGTATTTTATGTGAGATTTTTATATACGATTTTTCGGAATATTCAAGGTTTATATATTAAAATTCATCTCGTAATTTGTTTTGCTAAAAGGAATATTTTGGATGAATAAAAAAATGAAAACAAAAATAGATCGTGTGTATTCATTTAATAATTAAAATATATATTTTACTAAGCAATATGATAGTAATTTATTTATATTGCCAGTGCTTCGCTTGAAAATATTCGGCCGCATTACAAATGAAAGCAACACTTCATCTTTGGATACTTTTATCTCTAGTGCAAATAATGATGGAATTTTATTCTTAATAATAATATGTAATGCGATAAATATTGATAACTAAATAACACAATGAAACGGGCTCGTAATAAAGTTGTAGCATTAAATTCAGTGCTCGGAATAAACGTTATGACAATACAAATGTTCTCCCATGTTGTACTCCATTTCTGGGAAAATTCATAATTCTATACATAGGTACGTGTCTGATCTGTCATGAAGTCTAAGTACAGCCCGCGCTCATAAGCAATTTTTTAAAATATAAGGAGAATCACTATCGTAATGCCTACTCGTAAAATATACGCGTCTATCTTCCACTATGAAAATCAACGAAATTTATGTACGTACCTACTGTTAAGTAATGGAGGAGTTACAATTATTGAAGCTATGTTTATCATTTCTTGTTTTTGAGTAAATTTATCACTTAATACTTTCTTACGCGAATATTTTTTACATTTTAAATAAAATTATCTTTACCGATTTTTACAGCTTTATTTTGATTTTTGATTCGACAATTCGAATGCTTTGCAGGAATCGTGGTCAGGGGAGAGACAGCATCTTTCTCTGTTTAAATTAAGTTTATAACCGTTGACACTGACACAGTTGAATTAAATGCATTTAGAAATATGTACTTTCTACACCTAAAGGTTGCCTAGAGAAAAAGCTATTTTAGCGATAAGGCCGCCTCTTGTAATTTTTCCTTCTACTGTATTCTTTTGTTTTCTTCTTCTTTTGTATATATATACAACAATAATAAAGTATTATCAACAAGGACTCAACAACTCTCTTTCAAACTAATTGATTATGCAGGAAACAGTTGAAGAAATACTTTTCATTTTAATAAGCAATCATGCAGAACTCGGTTAGGGTGGTAAATTATTCCATTATATTTATTATCTATAATATTTTATTTACTTAATACGTACGAATGTATGCCTTTTTTGCAGCACCACTTAATTTATTTATTTGTGGCGTTTCGTAATTGTTATACATCCATACCTCAATCAATTCATATTTCAGCATATTAGAACCTATTATAACGATACGGTTGATGTAATTTATGAAATTATTAGTATTTACTGGTTAATACCGGTAATTTCGCATAATAAATTCCGACCAGGATGGCAAGTAGAATATGCTATAATATTAGCCAGCCTTTTCACATTTTATGTTTTTATATCTTATGCAATTAAGTATTAAAAATTTAACTAATTCATTACCTAGATGTTGACAATTTTGCAAATATACTAGTAAACATGTAATATTTTTGGTCAGACCGCAAAAACGGTGAAGATACTCAAAGCGGATGTACCAATGTCATTTTTGTGTCTAGTTCTACGTTAGAAAACGTTTTTGGGTGAAACTATATTAATTTCAAAAAAGAGTCACCCAATACTTTCTTAGATTTACGCGAATATTTTTTTATTTTATTTAATATTTGAATTTTAAATAAACTATCTTTTCGGATTATTTCGCGAATTTATTTTGATTTTTGGTTTCCGATGTTGAATGTTTTACAGCAATCATGGTCTCTGGACAGACTAAAAGGTATTATATAGTTGTTACAGACAGCCTACCCACAAATATAATTTTGCTTCTGTCTTTGAAAAATATAATATATAGGTTCTATCTTATATATTCTTTAAATTAAATAGTTATGTATGTAGATATAATATAGATATTATCATTCTAATGACCTGATAAAAGTAACGTCACACACCCATAAAGATAAAACTAAACTACCAAATAATTGAGAGAAAATTGTAAACAATGTAAGTGAATTACGTAATCACTTCGAGTTTCCATTGTTATGAAGAATTTCAAGGAGTTAAGAAAGTTTGAGAACGTCTGTTAAAATAATTTTGTATGTAATACCTTTTCCAAAGAATTAATTCCATAAGACAATGAATATTTTGTTAGTTTTGATAATAGTTTAGAAATAAGTTTTTTTTTATTTAATTTGTCAATATTTTTTATGACTATATTCTATAGATTATATTCAGAAGTATCTAAATTCTATATATAACTGTCAAATTTCCTCATAAAGTAAGCACCAAAACAAAAATTCTGATTATCCTGTCATATAAGGTCATGGACTATAGAAAGCTTACAGTTTGTTATCTTAATTAGCCAGGTATGTAATATTTGAAGTATTTATATAGAAGATTACAATTATTATCGAAAACAAAAACTTCTGACGATCTTATATTTATTAGGTTATATTGTAACTTTCTAGAGTCTAAATTATTTTGTATATACGAGTACCTAAAGATTTAAATCGAGGTATAAAGTTTAAAATTACATTATAAATTATGATGCATATTATTATTTCTGATATGTTTCATGTCACAAAATCCTTTTATTGGGTTCTGGTATTCGCTAGTCGTGCTAACTTAGCCACAACGTGCCGTTTTATCACTGCAGATGTACCACAGCTTACTTTATTTTTTGGGATATACTAGTTTTGCATTTTCGGCTTGCTAAATTCCACTAGTGACTAAACTTGTTTAAAAATCATTTAACTTTCATTTGCTTAATGGATTTTTTATTTATTTACCCAACGTCGTCCTTTTAGCCATATTAGTCCAGACATATTAGGGGTTTACATTTAGGTGTTGCATCGTAAGTTATTCAAGGTCAAAAGTCGCAAAAATCAGTTTTTGCGATTATCTCAATTTCTATAGCTCCAATAATGTTAACGTTTATTATAAAAATTGTAGAGCATAAAATTGGCGACAAATTTTGTTTAAAAAAATTTTCATACGCTCAACCGTTTCTGCATATACATGATGTATATGCTAATTCAGTAGTACTACATACATAGTACATACATGATATATGTACATATGTGCATAATATAAACATAATACAAGAAATATTAAAGACCATGCCGGATATTATTAAATAGTTATTATGGACGGGTCGACTAGACGATGTTATACTCGTAAATGCAATTCATTAATCATAGCAAAATTATCAAAATAGAGATAAATAATACAAGCTATTTATATAAGTTATATTAATGTAAGCTATATTTAAATTGTCATGTAAGAATGTGTTTTCTGTTGACGGTTCTAAATAAATAAATAAGGTAGAGTTGATCGCTAGTAATTCAGAATTCTATAGCAGAATTGAATCCCTGAAACCTTTTCAATGACAATAATTTTAAACATCAAGCAATGGAAATCTAACTTTTGCAATGAAATGTAGAGTAATGGTAATTATAATGAAAATATGTAAGTATATTAAATATTAATATATATTTGGGAGTTCTTTCGCTAATAAAAATTAGAAGCGGATACATATTTAAAGTATTTATATCGTAACGCAATGTAATTGTTATTAAAAATATTTAAAATATTACATAATATATAGTAGATACCTACTTCATGCTTAAATTTAGGCACTCGAAAATATTTCCATTTACAAAAGCCGCATCCGTAATGTTTATAAATTGTATTTTTGAAGGTTAACGTCCATGAAGGATCTCTACACAAAAGGCAAAATTGCGTAATCGTAACGCTCAGGCTATATTGTTCCAGCGTGGTTTCAACAATGAAATACAATTGCGATATAACTCTGAACATTATCAATTTTGCCGTAGAAAATTGCTACGCGAATCACCACGTGTTTCAAATAACATACGACACCTCCTTTTGCTCTTTTATTAGAAACTAAAACCTTATAACTTCCTCTATAAGAAGTCTTTATAATATATGGAGCTGCAACATGTTTTCTTTGTTACCGTAATAAAGTGACTTTTTGGCGATTCCATAAAATGAATGTATGTAGCTAACAGTAAATATACTACTTACTAGTAATACAACGAATACTATTCATAGGTTAATTCTCTGAATAAAAGACTTAATTTTATTCAGCCCGGGATATTTTTTCAATTTAGAATTTTTGTAGGATTGATAAGTTACCATGACGATTGGTTCGAATCATATATACTTTTATATACGTATTGTATAAGTTCTAGACAGTATAAAATAGAAAGAATCTTTTGTTAAAGAACTACCTAGTGAATTGTGTAACTTAAAAAATAGTCTTAACGCCTTGAAATTCAAGTCTAACACTAACTAATCTCCTACTCCGTATTGTTTGAAATAGTCATGTATTATATCTCGGCCAAGTTAAATCTAAGCACAGCGATAGGAACAAAATATGCCTCGCCCAAAAATATGCAGAAACTTGGATAGTAAAGTAGTCTAACCAAAATATTTTTAATCTATATTTCATTTAATTCAAATAAAATAATAAAGTAAAGAATATGTATAATAAATGTTCTTCAAATTAATCGTTATTTTGTAATAAAAAAAAATAACTAATTGTTTTGCACTGATTGACAAACGAACACTGAACAAAACACTAAGTCCTTTTAAGTAAGTCTTCAAATGCCATTAATTATATATATATATATATATATATATATATATATATATATATATATATATATATATTGTTATCGCAGTAAGCATGCATGCATGCGTGGTAACTGGTATATATGTAGGTGGATAATAAATCATTATTAAAATATAGTAACATAGATAAGTCAAGCAAAAAATATATAATTTGCATAATATAACAGCCGGTTAACGTTTAACTATTAACTACTAAAGTGGATTAAATACATATAACATTTATAATTTCATCAATATACTACTTTTCCATAGTATTTCTTTAATGTTTACTATTCATAAAAACGTGTTACAAATAAAATAAAACCTGACACACGTATAAAAATCACGCACAAAGCTTATTATATATATCTTTTGCAGCTCCCATATACTTATTTATCATCAGTTTGTCTCATATCATCTCATCAAAATAACAACTTTTTACTTAATGCATATGAAAGTATATACGGTACATATATGAAAAACACAATTTTTGGAATTTTTGTCTGTCTGTCTGTTCCGGGTAATCTCCAAAACGGCTAGACCGATTTTGACAGGACTTTTGATGGTAGATAGCTAATGATATAAGGAGTAACTTAGGCTACTTTTATTTTAGAAAAAGAATTAAGATTCCGGACAAAAAAATTCGCACGCACCCGAGCAAAGCGAGGGTGAGCCGCTAGTTATGTAATAAAGTAACAATTTGTATGTCACATAACATGTTTTCCACTTGTTTTCCCGTGGACTTTCTCTCATTTAACAATGTAATTGTATGTTGTTTACAATGTACCTACATACTTTATACTGCAGTAATAACATATTAAATTCATAATCATTCAAAATTATTAGTTCAGACTTTTAATTTTTTATATTATGACCAGCGACTCACCCTCGCTTCACTCGGGTTCGTCCCTAGGTAACGTTTCGATTTTTTTGAGCGGAACCCTAATTCTTTTCTAACATAAAAGTAGCCTATGTTACTCCCTATAATATCAGCTATCTTCCGGTGAAAGTCCCGTCAAAATCAGCCCAGCCGTTTCAGAGATTATCCGGAATAAACAGACAGACAGACAGACAGACAAAAATTAAAAAAAAATAAGTACCTTATAACATATATGCATATAAAATTATCTAAATGCATTTAGTAATACGCTGTTATTTTGACATTACAAACAGACACTTCAATTTTATTAATCTGTATAGACTAGTGACTTACCCTCGCTTCACTTGAGTGCGTATCTAGATACGTTCAAACACTACACAAAAAGTTAAAATCGGTTCAGTACTTTTTCTTAATTTGTCTTAGTTAGTCTTTTAGTCTTTTTTTTAGATTTCGCTTAGTTATTCCTGCTTTATTATACCTATGTATAGTTTTTAAAGAGAAATAAGTTTAATCCTCACATAAAACAATTCGTCAGTCCAGGTCTGAATCATATTTAAATAGATTTTAATCAATATTTAGAATTAAAAGTAATCGTCGGTAAATAATAAGTATCTATACACATATAATTTTTAATTTGAACTTTTAATAAATTTACGATCAACTTACGAACTTCCAGTCCAATATAATGAATAAATTATTCTACAACTTCTGTCGGCTAACATTGCTTTAATTTGATTAGTCTGTCGTCAGTACAGACATTATTAAATTAAATTGAATAATGTACATCTGGCGTAGACCAGTAGATATTATTAATTAAAAAAAAAACAAGATCGCTATAATTTTATATTAATAAATAAAATAATGAACATTGTTATGCTATTATAAATAAATCAAGAAAATCCTTATAAAAGGTCATTTTTTATTGACCATGAATCGCTTTAGTATGACCATATTAGCGTCCTGTCTCAATACATAAATTGCGCAAGTCATTGCATCAATCAAACAGGTTCGTCGGTCAACCAGACTCATTCATTACTATGCGGTTACAAAGGTTGACTGACCGGCTATATTGGTCGCCATGTTGGTACCACCGTCATAAAAACTATTGGTACCCCTGTACACTGTAGCCAACTTCACGTCAAAGCAGTTGTTTATACATACGTGCGGAGTACGTTATAATGTTTTGAATGTTTGGTGTATTCGCGTTGTTATGAATTAAAAATTCATTTTAATCAATGGAAGTGACTGAATTCTTAAGTGATTTAAGTGTTAATGGATGATTGTTAAAACAATGTATCAAATATTTTGGTGTTAAGAGTATTTATTAAACTTCAGTGAAAGTGTGGTTATATTGACAGTTGATTTGTTAAAACAAAAACGAAATTGTTAAATTGTTCCTTCTTTTTAAAATTTACTTTAAATCAAAATGCAGCTGATAATTAATATTTCGTTATTATACTCGTATACTGAAACGGTAATTAAAAATATAAATTTGTTTTAGTTAGCTTATAAATTATTCAAAAAGTTTCACTGATAGTCGTAAATAATGTACCAATTTTTATAACTTTCTAATGAATTGTTATATAATGTTGTAGATGATAGATGCTTATAAATATCTTGTATCTTGTTCAGTGATACATTTATAAACTAGAGTAATATTATAATTATATTCATAAATAAATAAAAAATATATAAGAGAAGTATTAAATTACAAAACGTGATAAATTTGACCCTGTATATATAATTACAGATACAATTTAGAAACGATAGACCTCAGAGCCCGGTCTTTGATCACCTTCAGTTTTGGTTGTGAGTTGTGACCTCAAAGGAAACAAACACTTAGTTTATCGCAAACTTTCTAACATTATAATGCTACGTATTATAATTAATTTTATAGATAAAAAGACAAAGCACTCTGAAGATAAAATATTTGAAAATAGAGTTACTGCTAGGCATCATTACAACCAAAATATCTTTGAATATTATATACTGAAGTATGGTTACCTTACATTTCATCTTTATTTATTGTTTTATTGATAATAGTATGTATTCTTTGGCGTTGTTTGGTCTTGACTTTACCAGACGTCTCTACATAACTATTAAACTGATTAAATCATAAGCTTTACTTATTAAATATCGAATAACAATTCGATATCTAATACGTAAACCCCATAAATACATCTTACGGAAAATTTACAATTTTCAACCCCTAACATTATAACTACCTTATATCCGGTAACATGGCCATTGATATGATCCGAAATCAAATAACACCTCCAGGTAAATTTCTAAGAAATTAACTAAATTTCTAAGAAATCTATTGTTAACTGTAACGCAGTCGTTGAGGGATTATTTGTTAGTGGACACTTACGTATTGGGTGTTGTATTTTTTTTATTTACAAATCTATTTAACGTTTAACTAAACTAATACTAGATACCCGACTGCCGACAGTTAATTTGCATAAAAGTTTCTACATAAAATTAAAACACCCTAGAGGCTTATAGCTTTCATACGACATGCGATCTAATATAGTTCAGGGTCAGTCGTATTCATTTACTTTACACTGACCGCTATTATTTTACAATGAGAACGCAATAAAATTTAGTCTTTGCCTAAAAATTTAAAATATAAAAACTAAATGTGATTTATAAAATTACATTGTAAATAATGTATGTAACTTTATGAAACCTACAAAAACAATAGTTATTAATGAATTATTTAGTTACGTATACCTATGAATGTTTTAAGCTAAAACTTTTTAAAATAATATTTAACAACTAGTGGCTCACCCTCGGTCCGCTCGACAAGCACAAACAGATCTATCCCACGGAAACCATTTTTCCGGGATGGAAAGTATCTAAAATGTTAACCGGGGATATAAGGTACCACCATGCAAAATTTCATTTAAATCGGTCTAATAGTTTCGGAGACTAGCCCATACAAACAGACAGAGAAACAAAAAATTTGAAAAAAAAAACTTCATTTGTTTTCTCTTCCCCCTGACTCGGTTTTTAGAAATTTTTTTCTATGTACAGACATTCGACCTCTAGTTTTATTATATGTATAGGCTACGAGTATAAAAATATGTATAGGTACTGTACTTTTCTAACTGATATGGCATTGATACGCCTTTTTAAAGAATAACTATAAATATTTTTACGTAATTAAATGAACAATGGGAGAATTAATTGTTTTGATTAATGTTGCCACATAGTGCCAAGATCGCGTGTGTAGCCTTCATGTACCAAATAGGTATCTGTCAATCAACAATCTAGCTAGCATGTTGTCCAGACATAATTATCGTTAATATTAATTATTTTACTACTTCATAAAGACTGATAACACCTAATGCTACTAATAATTTCATCCATTGGGATTATTGCACTTTTTACATCACGCTATTTTGTTATGTCACATCTAAAAATGTTCAAGTATAGGTAGTCTACGTATTACGTAAGAATAGGTATATATCTCAAAAGTATCCACATATGGATACAAATGATTTTTCTAGTTGCCTTAGAAAAACAGTCAGTTTATCAGGTTTCTTCTTATAATTAGTACTACACAGTTTAGTTTGCCTTTGACGATAAAAAAAATGAGATTTTTCTGTAAGTTTAACCTGTTTTTAAGTATTTATATTGTTTTAATATACAATCTGAATGCTTTGTCTTCATAAATTATTTATGAAGACAATCAATATTAATATGTAATATTAACTTTATTAATTGTCCTGTTCATATGATGTCATTAAAAGTGACGAACATTATAGAATTCTACTTGTGATAATTATAGAGAATTTTAAATAAAATAATTACTTGCATAGACTTTAAAAAAATTACGCCAATTATGTATTTCATATCAATCATATCATATTCTATACAATACTTTGTTTCCTATACACAGATACTTTACTTTGTCGACACCCTTATTGACCATTCGCCTATTTGCCGTAATCTAGATCACCTAGACAACAAGAAAGAAACTAAAACAAAAAAAAATATTTAATTCAAAAACCTTTCACTCCCAAACAACTTTTCTAACTACATAAAACTCACGCACATAACACCTGAAACACACTTACTTATATTTTTAATTCCCTAGGACTAATACTTAATATAGAATAATAACTTTAAAATAAAATTACATTTGAAGGAGCATGCTTTATAATTCTTTGCTAATTAATATAAAGGAGTCAAAAACTTTAATATCTTCAAAAAAGCTTGAAACACTACTTAGTGTCTAACTTAATGACATGCAAAGTAGTAAGTAGACTGTTTAAGATCTTGTACTTGTTACATATTTGAATTATCTAAATTTAAGTGAACATTTTTCTTTTTTTGCTAAAATAAACATCTTTAACCTCAACAAGTATTTAAAAAATATCCGAAGACTCATTATCCCAGAATCAACGAAAAGTGAAAAACAAAATGATGAGAAATAAGTAGCTTGAAAAATATTTTGAAATTGTTTATGCCATAACTGTAATGCATGAAAGATTTCAGAACCAACTTTTACTTATTAAATTATCTTATCTTCTAAAATTCAATCCAAATCATTTCTAAATAACTTAACTGTGAGACATGACTTTATTCAAAAGGATGTTGAATGTGTTATAGTCGTAAACTGTAAAACACACTAGATTTTTTTATAAGTTTCGAGCTACCCTTAAAATTGGGGATTTGCACCTGCTACCTGCTAGGCAACTTCGCGCGTCTGATGGGATTCAATCCTAAAACTTTTAGGATCTTTTAAAACTTTTTATGTTTTATTGTTTCTACGTACTTACTTACCTCAGATAAAAATTACGATTTATATTCCTTTTCAATTTACAAGTAGATATTATAGTAGGACTACTTTTATTATATGCGAAAGTTTGTATGCGTTTGTATGTTTGTTACTGTAAATTAGACTATGATCTGGACTAACGCACAAGGTATTTTATTCTTATCTATATTAATATTGTAAAGAGAAAAGATTTTTTTATTTGTTTGTTTGCTTGTACCGAATAAGCTCCGAAAATACTAGACCGATTCAGATAAAATTTGGTAAGAAGATACTTTTAAACCCTGGGAATCACATAGATTAGTTTTTATCTCAGAAATCATTCCTTAAGGGGGTAAAAATGGGGATGAAAGTATGTATGGGGAATCAACCTAGGGACGAACCCGAGCAAATTGAGGGTGAGTCGTCGCTAGTAGTGTATATATAAATACTTAACAATTAATTCGTCATTTTTTAAATAAAAATTGCTAATCAGCTTGATTTATTATTCTTGAAGACTGTGAAAGATAAGTCATAGATAATCTGATTTTTCTTAAGTTTACACAATCGGTAAGTAAGAAAAGTAAGTTAATTCAATCCTTCTTCGTTAATTAAAAGGACTTTTAACGCAAAAGATAAACTGACTTACATACAAAATAACATTAAAAAATTACACTTGAGGTTGTAGCCTATTTTTTAAAAATAGATTATGATAAAGATGAAGATACAACAGTAACATACACAAAAAAGCATTCCTGAAATAAAAACCTCCGTTTGAAAAGTTGTTTATATATAGTCATTAAAGTCTATGTATATAATAATATATGTACATAGTTTCACAATTATGTATAAAGAAGTCTGCCCAATTTGTTGACATTTATGACTACTGCTCCGTTCGCTTGGGTAGTAGCATGATGATATATAGCCTATAGCCTTCCTCAATAGACGGGCTATCTAATGCAAAAATAATTTTTCAAATCGTTTCAGTAGTTACTAAGATTAGCGCGTCCAAACAAACAAATTCTGCCTCTTTATAATATTAGTATAGATTTAATATTTATTTGTATAAGTTTGCTAAAAGGTTAAGTGGAATCATATTGATTTGACCGACATCTGATAAAAATAAAGGCTGTAATTAAGGCATTAGTAACTCTATCCTTACCCTTTGTGTGTCACTATCAGTGTCAACATGTCTCTATAAAAATACGAAATGAATAGCCATTTTTCCATTTAAGAACATGGCACATGGTGTGCACGTAAATATACCTACACTTGTCAAATACTGTAACATTATAATACATATTGCTTTAGAGCACAAGTTGTGGAACAAATAAAATCAAATATCGAATATCGCAGTAGATAATTTTAAAAAAAGAATGCTATTGTTTCCTGCAGAATAAAGGAGATAATATATTAAATAAAAAAAATTAAAAACCCCCCACACAAAAATCTAAGTTCCCTTTAAAAAGTAAAAAAATTGCAGACATTCGGTTATTCTTCCCCACTTTCACCCCCCACAACTTTAAAACGGCTCAACTGATTTTCATCAAACATGTCTAAGAAGACTCACACATAAGTCACTTTTAATACAAAAAAAACTAAATTGAAATCGCTTCATTCATTCGGGAGCTATGATGCACACGTCAAACGTATAACACCCCTCTTTTTGCGTCGGAGGTTAAAAAATCAACGATAAATTACATGACATTGACCAAAACTTTTTATTTTCACATTACTTAAAATTGTCTCAAAAAAACAGGTAAGTAATGACCTAAGATTTTTTGGGACATCTGAACTTCTTTACGGGCTGTTAATAATTGTAGTCCTTATCGAAGAAAGTTTTCGAACCGGCGAGTTAAGCCTCATTAGTATTTTTAGCCTTGCCAAGGAACGAGTTAATTTTCAATACTTTTTATGATAAGTGAGAAATAAACCAATAGTATTAAATCAAAAAAATATCATTTCTGTCTTTATGTCTATATTTTTATAGTCGTTGGTTATCACTGACCATCGTCTCCCAGACTACTACATATTTTAGTGGACTAAAATTTGACTGCTCATTCCTACAATGAGACATTAACCAATAAAAAAGAACTTTAAAATTCAAAAAGAATTTGCATGATAGACAATATTAAGTAATTTATATAACTAAAAATTTATTCGCTTATCTATCATACAATAATTTTGAGTTTGATTACGAAATAAAGTATCACTACGAAAGCTGGGTTTATAGTGAGTCCCTATCGCGTCATAAATCACGTCTCAATGCTATTACACGTAATACTTTCCACAAGCATATCACGAGACCAATGCATTATTTTAAATGCATTGTTTTAAATCGACATAATATTTAATACCATATTTATACTCATTAAATCTGCGTCATGATAAATAAATCTCTGTCTTGCTGACATACGTACATTTAAATTGTCATATCAGGCATAGCTATCTTATCAAATCAAGAGATTGTGCAAATGAGACCAGATTGTCACAATCAGACAGTCGCGTCCGTAGTAGGCAAAGACCGGGCTCTTGAGATGTATGGGGTCGTATCGAGCCCTACCAGAACTTTGATTATTGTTACCAGCATTCAACGTGCCGACGCCACTACGAGTGAACGTCGGAAAGAAAACGACTCACGTAACTATCATTCGATTGAATAGCGCGCGCGTAGTCGATTGTAACGTGCAATGCCCAGGGCCCCGCGCGCCCCTTCACCCCTCGTAGGGCTATGGAGACCCTCCTCGATAAATTCAAGAAGGAGCAAGGGGGGCTTCGCAGGTCCCGATCTGTCCGCGCTTCCTTGCGATTGATAGGCAACCGCTGGCGATCTACGAAAGACGAGGAAACTTCTGACGATATAGAGTCAATCAAGCGCGAGAACGTTGTTAAGATTTTCAACGCAGAGAAGGATTCGACAGTAGCATACACGGGTATTGACGGCACGTACAAAGCGAAAACACCGAACATGGCCAAACGGAAGCCGGAACTGGCTAAAGTGAGAAGAAAGAGCGGTGACATCGATCTAACATTGAAACCTCAAAGACACAGAAGAATTGAGAGGAATAAATTTTGCGATCTATTTATAAACAAAAAGCAAAAGAGTATTTCCGCTAAGGAGCTGCTAGTACCTGAGAAGATACCTCCAAAAGCGGCAGCAATATTGCACATAAACTCACCAGAAAAAGACAAAGGCAAGAGAAAACTGAAGGGTATGGGTAAATCCGAAAGCGCGAAATTGATAACAGAACTATCTACACATCGACGTACGCGAAGAGGTTCCGACAGCGATATGACGTGCGGCCATCAACCACGTGGGTGCGTCAATCAGGCATTCGTGTACAGCACTCCGCCAAAGGATAGGAAGCAGATACCTTTATCTCCATCGGCCTACTTAAGTACGTATCGAATTTACATTGTTTTGAACCTAATTTATTATACCTGATATGGTAAATTACGTTGGCTCTGATTTAATGCGCGAAAACCAATCTCGAAATTACAATTAGAACACCGTATCGTTGTTTGCGTTACGTAAATAGTATTATTCAATAAATAATAATTAATATAACTGATTCATAACGCTGTGAATCGTATCTATGATTCAATTTAGTTTATCATATTCTGTCAGTCATCAAACATTATCAAATTTAATTTCGTAGTGAATATAACACTTTCTTAGATTTACGCGAATATTTGACATTTTAAATAAAACTATCTTTGAGGATTTTTTCGCGATTTTTTTTTATTTTTGGTTCCCGACGTTTCGAATGCTTTATTACAGCACGTGACCATAATTGCTGTAAAATATTCGAAACGTCGGGACCCAAAAATCTAAATAAATTGGCAAAAAAATACCGAAAATATAGTTTTATTTAAATTGGTAGTGAATAGTAATAAGAGTATTACAAAGTAATTTTAATCTTGGTCTTGAATGTAGTATTACACAGTTTTATTGCCCGAGTAGGTAAATAGTGTTTCAACACAAACAATGAAAATGAACAGTATGATATAGTAGCAATAAAACTGCATTTTTTTACAAGCAAATCGAGCGACCTGGTCTTTAGCTTAGAAAATTTGACATTAAATTCTGTTTAACTTAAGGTACTTTACTAACTCCTCTAACAAACTCTATGACATAAAGTTTAGAACTTACCCCATAATATTGCTAATTTAGTTTAGAACTTTAAATTATGTTAACTAAGATGTTATTTAAAAAAAAATTAACTGATCTTTTATTATAAGTTATACTCGAAACTCTATCTCGAGTAATTGTAATAAATCTATCATTTCTATTAATCTATTTCACGCCTTTTGAGCCATAACTTCCTAGTCTATTCATAAACAAATAGTTATCGTAATCTCATATCAATCTAATTTATTTCATTTATCAAATCACTAAAATATTTTATCGCACGTAAACATCAACAAACTTTTTAAAGTAGTACTTAGTTGCAGTGATAACATTTTATGTTAGTATATGTATATGTAATATATTATTTTTAACCGACTTACCCCTGTGCGTCCCTAGGTACATGGATTTTGTTCACAATTTCATAGGTTTTAATTTTTTGGCGCGGAACTCTTAATTCTTTTTCCAAAATAAAAGTAGCCTAAGTTACTTCGTATAATATCAGCTACCTGCCTGCCTTCATAGTATCTACACGATACGTTTGCATGTATATACATACACAAGCCTAATTAACTTGAACCTTGAATAACAATTCAATATGGCCTATTTTTAAAATATTGCATTAAATACATTTAAAACATAATTATTATATGTTAATTACATTATATTTTAATTTGCAATTCTTATGATTAATTCTCAATCTACATAATTTAGATAGACGGCACAGATTAAATCAGCCTTAAAGATAACGTCTAACATGAATATTATATTGAGACACGTCAATATGCTATTTAAATGTCAATTTACCCAATATGAATTATTGCTTCACACGTTAACTAGAGTATAAAACAATTAAATGCTGTTTTATAACTCAGTAATATGTGTAAATATGTGTAATTTCCTTAATTTAGAGATATTTATGTTCGTAATGCAACGAGTTGCGTGAACTGTGATGTGTTAGTCTTGAGCATAATAACAACATTCCATTGCCAGTTCAATTAAAAAGTTACGTTAATATTTTGGAGGAAATTTTGCTGAAATTATGTTAACTTATTAAAGTGCAGTAAATTGGACTTGCATTAGTTTTTATATCTTGATCTCCAAGTTACTTTTATGTAACTAACGTCAGTCCGCGGCTCCGCTTTCGATGATAAACACCTAACACTTCAAATACCATTACCCGTTGTTTGAAATACCTACATTTAAAATTCTTTTGAAACTTTCTAACACTTTAAAAAATTAAAATAGCTTACCTAATTCTGTTAATAAGTCCCAAATTCAAAATCGTCGTCGTCAAAAGATTTTCGCTATTTAGATTATAATTGGCTTATACAACTAGACACAAAAGGCTTTCTTGTTTGAGCTTTGTTATCCCTCAAATGACAATATTAGCTTAATAAAGTGTAGCTAATTATAGAATATATATTATACACTAATATTCTATCCAAAAGTATTTTTTCATTTAAAAAGACCAATTCAAATAATTTTTTTAACACAAAAGACCGCGAACAAACTCATTTCATCTTCCTTACATGAGTTTTTTATACTCTTTTCTTTTTCAATTTCATAATCTACTCGTAGATTAAAATAGATTGTCTTCTAAATATAGCAGTTAAAAAGAAATTAAAAGTAAAATCTGCACTCGCACAAGAAATGCTACGCTTTTCACTGGCGTCGTGGGAAACATTCATACGTACTCACCACTTCCCATTATAGATTGCAGCAACTTACAAGATAAAAGAAGTTGTTCAATTGGATATTATTTTGTAATTACTGAACCAGTTAAAGTTAAAATAAAGATAAAGAAGGTAAGTAAGGAGTGAATTTTCAAGTTACAATTATAATCAAACCGAGCCAAATACATATGGACTACTAGATTTTAAATAATTCTAATAATAATCGTAATGTTATGTCATCTATACATCTATCTATCTATCTATCTATCTATCTATCTATCTATCTATATCTATATATATATATATATATATATATATATATATATATATATATAAATGTAACGGATCGCTGTCTGTACATGGAAGATAGATGAGAAACAATATTATTGAGACCTTTATCAACTCAAATAGCACCCAAAACAATGATTGTTAGAATTTTTGTCTGCTTATCTGTTTGTTTGTGCGTTTGTGCATAAACGGCTTATCCAATTTATATGTGGTTTTCACTAATATATTGTGGTAAGCTTCACTTAACATTTCGTGTTTGTTTCATGTCAATCGGTTCATAAATAAAAAAGTTATGCCAATTTAAAGAATCACGTCGAACATTTATTAAACTATCTATATCTATCTATTCTTTCTCTGTTCAGTAGCATTGACTGAAACATTACTAAACTTCATAATAATTTGACGACACGTTTGGCTCAGTTTGTAGGGGCCCTACTTGCTGTGCCAGCGGTCGCGGGTTCGAATCCCGCAGGGGGCATTCATTTGTATGAGAAATACGAATGTTTGTACTCCAGTCATGGGTGTTTATATTTATAATATATATGTATTTGAATTTATATAAGTGTAGTGTAACAACTACCTAGTATCCGTAACACAGGCCTTGTAGCTTACCATGGAACTAGATGGTGCTGTGTGTTAATGTCCCAACATATTTATTTATATAGTGGTCTATATAAAATTATGATTATATAATAATAATGATTATATAACATTATTATTATTATATTTTTGCTAGGTTCGGTCGTAATTTCTTTGAGAATTATTCGCTATTTCTTATAGATGGATTTCACCATCCACGCCCAAACGTAATTACGTGATGCGAATTTTAAATTCATTAAAGATTGCGATTATAACTTAAACATTAATAATGCATTAGTGATAATCATACTCGTTCCAACTTCTTAGATTCATTCGCCTTACCCGTTATATTTTTGTGTAATCATTTAGAACTTAAGATAACTTGTTTATATTGCACATGTTAGGTGTTATATCCCAAAATTAAATCAAAATGCTAAATTAAAAAAAAAATTCTACTTATTTTAATAGGTTACAAATGGATATTAAATATTTGTTGTTGTGTTTAATTACGAGATACGTATCTATAATTAAAAAAAAGTACATTCGTTTAGTTAAGAACAGAAGTGCTGGTGACTTCTGGATCGGGATTTCAAACTATAATTGTAAAGATACTTTAAGAGATTTTATAGTTCCGAACAGATTAACATTACGATTTAAATGAAAATCAACATTTCTTTTAGTATTTTAATAAAGTAATAAAAAATATATAATTCAACGTATTACTTTTTGAATGAGTTACGAGACTAATGTTTTAAAATTTAAAAACTGAAAATTGGCTATTATCTATTATTATAATATCTTCCTCCCTCGAAAAATTTCGTTGGATCTATGGCACCTAAATGACAAATTTTTACAACATAGCTTCACGAACTGAAAGTTCGTGCTGTCGTCGCGTACTGGATTTTAGCACCAGTAGGAATGAATGGTGTTTAGACGAACTTGCGAAAGTATTTGTATTTTAATAAATAAAATACCAGATAGCTGTTGTCTTAAACTTATTTAAATAAATTGTATTAGATAAAATATTAAAACGGTGACTGCTACTCTGATGAAGCTATTTGTTTTGATGACTGCATGCTCTATTTAATTAGGTCGGGCTTTTTCTTTGTTACAAGAGCGGCGGTACGATTACAAAATTCCCAAGTTAATGTCTATTTATTTTAATTATAAATAAAACTAGGTTTTATATGTGACTGGCTTCAAGTTTACATGTAATTTTCATTGTAGGAGGAATACGTATAATCAAGTTGTTATTTTTTTATCCGTATAATTAATTTTATGCGTAGAGCACTAATGTGTTCTATTATTTTTAACGTACCTCAAAAGGTAAAAAAGGAACCCTTATAAGATCACTCTCTTGTCCGTCTGTCCGTCTTTCTGTCCGTGGTCCGTGGGTTTTGGGTCGAAAACCTATATGGTAATTCCCATTGAAACATTTAATTAAAATCAAGAAATTTGGAAAAAAGCAAGGTCTTAAATAAAAGCAAGCAACATAAATAAAGGAAAAATTCCAATAATACTTTCTTAGATTTACGCGAATGTTTGACATTATTAAATAAAACTTTCTTTTCGGATTATTTCGCGGATTTATTTTGATTTTTGGTTCCCGACGTTTCGAATGCTTTACAGCATCCATGGTCACGGGAGAGACTGAGGTGTTACATGTCTTAAAGATATAGTTGTTACAGACAGCCTACCCACAATTAACAAAATGAAAATTGCACCAATTACATTACAATATTTTTAACTTTAAACATTTTTTATAATTTTAATTATAATTGAATATGGAAAATTATTTATTTAATTTTTGCTATTATTTTTATAATTACTACAATTTTAAAAATATTAATTAGTAATCTATATTTAGTGTTGCCATTATTATATTTATAACCATAAATAAAAATATAAAAATATAGTATTAATTATTAAAGCATATAATTGTTCTATGTGTAATTTAAAAAGTTAAAATTAAATTACGGATAATCATTTTAATTTAGTTTGCTATTATTTAAAAACAACTTACTAAGCAACACTATTAAAATATACTTTTACAAATGAAAAATATTAATCTGATAAGCTGTCATTTTGATCTACACAGTATGAACTTACTACATCTGCCTGTCTGTTATGTTTATATTTATTATTTGATTTTATTATATTAATAACAGGATCCCATGACGATGGTAGTACCCAGCCATCTTCCCTATTGAAATTTGGATGTTTTTTAATTTCTATGGCTTCTCGAATCATTCTAGGGCGATATCGGTTTTATGCGTACCGATACCGAATGTGCGGAAACCGATATCGCCCTAGAATGATTCGAGAAGCCATAGAAATTAAAAAACATCCAAATTTCAATAGGGAAGATGGCTGGGTACTACCATCGTCATGGGATCCTGTTATTAATATAATAAAATCAAATAATAAATATAAACATAACAGACAGGCAGATGTAGTAAGTTCATACTGTGTAGATCAAAATGACAGCTTATCAGATTAATATTTTTCATTTGTAAAAGTATATTTTAATAGTGTTGCTTAGTAAGTTGTTTTTAAATAATAGCAAACTAAATTAAAATGATTATCCGTAATTTAATTTTAACTTTTTAAATTACACATAGAACAATTATATGCTTTAATAATTAATACTATATTTTTATATTTTTATTTATGGTTATAAATATAATAATGGCAACACTAAATATAGATTACTAATTAATATTTTTAAAATTGTAGTAATTATAAAAATAATAGCAAAAATTAAATAAATAATTTTCCATATTCAATTATAATTAAAATTATAAAAAATGTTTAAAGTTAAAAATATTGTAATGTAATTGGTGCAATTTTCATTTTGTTAATTGTGGGTAGGCTGTCTGTAACAACTATATCTTTAAGACATGTAACACCTCAGTCTCTCCCGTGACCATGGATGCTGTAAAGCATTCGAAACGTCGGGAACCAAAAATCAAAATAAATCCGCGAAATAATCCGAAAAGATAGTTTTATTTAATAATGAAAAATTCCAAAATAAAAAAAGATGAAAATTAAAGTTAAACAGATTTTCTACAAATTTGTGCGGAATCCTCGGTGGGCGAGTCCGACTCGCACTTGTCCGTAATTTTTATTACTAAAGGCCGGTTTAAACTATGTCTTAGTAGTTATACACAGTTCAGTTTTATGGTAGTATATAGTGTAGTATATGTATAGTTTATGTCACTTCAACTCCTATTTTTACTACTTACAGACAATGAACGAAAAGAAATCTTCTATAATATAAAAATGAATCGCTGAATTTGTTGGTAAGCGCAAATCTCGAGAGCAGCTGAACCGATTTCGCTAATTCTTTTTTTAGAATATTCCTTAAAGTACGAGGATGGTTCTTACGGAGAGAAAATTTTAAAAAATTGCCTGAAAAAGTCTAAAAACAACACTTTTATATACTCCCATACAAAAGTTTCGTAATAATACTTAAAAGTCAATTTGAACTTTAATGCCATAACATAAAGTTTTAGTGTTAGTGGAGAGGTTCCGGGAAGGCAAAACATTGATGGCAATTGAGTGACCTTAGAATCGTATAAATATTAATGTCAATATTTGTCAATATTATTAACAAAAAAAAAATTATATGGCTAACGCTGGCTAATAACTATTTATATCTATTTAAAACGTACCTAACGACGAACCCGAGCGAAGCGAGGGTGAGCCGCTAGTTATTAATATTATTCATAAGCATAAATGAATGAAAATTCAGCTTCTATTACTTCTTTATTGTAGATATAACAGTAAAAGAGTATATTCTGTAAATTATGGAATTTGCTCCCGTGATTTTGCGAATATTAACCATTAAACTCTTACTGTCCAATTAAATTATAAACTACAATTTCCAAAATACAATAGAATAAGTAGGTTGTTTTTCATTGTATTTGAAGTATGATATCATGAGATTTCGTTATATAAGCGGATAGCAGAAACACAGTGTGGGAGTATTTGAACGATATTACGTTCCGTGTTACGAAATGAACGATTATCTTGAAAGTAGAGACATTGACCTTTTGGCTGATAGAGACCATTAGTAATCGGATATTGGTTTTCTTAATTGTCGTCGTTATGGAAAGACCCCTAAATACCAATACTTACTAGGTACTTCCGTTTGCAATTTAAAATAAATTCAGCACGTTTATTATCTGTATAAATATTATAAACATTAAAGTTTGTGAGTATGTGTGGATGTTTGTTACTCTTACTCTTTCACGCCAGAACGGCTGAACGAATCTGGATGAAATTTTGCACAGAGATAGAATTTAGTCTGGAATAACACATAGGCTACTTTTTATCCCGGAAAAATTTACGGTTCTCGAGGAATAGATTTGTTTTTGTTTTTCGCTAGTAATATATAGAGTGGGCTTACGAATTCCATTTTCGTCTAATAAAAGAAATTAGTATGCTCATGGCCAATAAAATTAGTAACAGGAAGGCTACCTACTAAAACTATGACATTAAATCACAATAACGGTAGCAGTCGAGACATGTACGTAGGTTTTTAATATTATAACAAGTCTAGGAAGCTATATAGAACAGGAGCAAATGTTCTAAATGGGCCTATTACTACTTGACTGGAAGCTAATTTGAACTTGCACTCAAGCATCGTGTAACCACTTTCGCACACTCGCAGATGCGGTGATGACATAGATGTTAGATAGCACATGCACTGAGCCCCAAACCGTGCGACTACTTCAGTCACAACAATGCTACTCGAATGGAGTGACATGGTTGACTTCTTCACATGCGGTCAGTTTTTTAATTTTATTCTGTGCCCTTAAATAGTGTCGAGTGCATTTTTATTCGGTACGTTGTGAGATTTTTTACTTCCGTTCGTTTCCATATCCGATTTTGTCGATCTCATGTCGCGTTCCGCGCAATGGCCTCCACGGTTTTATTTCCGCTATACAGCTCGATACATCACTGTTACTTTCAAACTGTTTTTACATAGACGTATAATTGAGCTATTGTCCACGCGATGTGTCGACGCATGGAATCGAAGTCAGGACAATAACATGTTTCGAGAATGTGAACAAGTAGAACCGTTTTCGTAATTTAAACAAAAGTAAGCCATGCATTACCATGAATTGGTACTTTAATCACACAATGATGGGAAATTTCCTACTTATGGAGGTTTTTTATTACAACGATCGCTTTTACGTGTTTCATATCTACAGAGCAACCTTAGAAATTTCATTTCGCGATTATTACTTACATTATAATGAAAAGAAACCCTTTTAAACATAAGGTAAGGAAAAAGTTTGTACCTTCGATTGTATTGTAATTTATCTGAAATAGATATTTTCTTTCCTTGCATTTTATTATGGTAAGTTGAACCTTATGTATGAGTGAATATTATAACGTTACTAGCATTGCCCGCGGCTCCGCCCGCGTTCAGTTGACCAAAAACCAAATTCTTAGGTTTTACATATTAGTATACTCTTACATTACAGTTTTTGTATTTTTTCTCAGAAATGAGATATTTTTGCGCAGTAAAAAGTATCCTATATGTTGACCCGGATAATCAGCTATAACCATACCAAATTTCATCAAAATCCGTCCAGTAGTTTTTCTGTGATGCCGTACACAGACAGACAGACAAAAATTATAAAAACTATAGATTCGGCCTCTGTATCATAATAACGTCTATTTCAATAAGATTTTCCAAAAAATATTTAATGTACAGATTTGACTCAGAATTTTATTATATGTATAGATTCTTAATGTCTTTGGTTCACAAATAAATATTATAGGATTTTTTATAAATACTGCCTTAGATATTTTATCCAGTTTCCTGATTGCGATATTATTGCTCGTTAAAATTAATATTTTGTAATTGGAAGGCATTCGTTTGTTTTCTAAAACAATGAGACGAAAGTCAAGAGGAAGAATAACTTTGAATCATAAGACTTACGTAATTACGTACAGAAACATATACTCGTTGTTTATCTAATTAAATAAATATTTGTACTTTAATGTAAGAAAGAACTTATTCAATAACCTAATTATTTTAGTTTTGATAACACTGGAATGTTTTTTTTTTTTTCAATGTAATCTTGCGAAGGGGTATAAAAGGCTCACCGGTTTGAAGTGCATTAATACCCACTATACATAATAGAATATAAGGAATTCGCTTCCGAATGCAGCCGTAACCCCAATTATCCCCGCTATAGGCAAACTACAGCCTAAGAGGATCCCGTACTAGAGGACAAATTCTTTAGAATGAATCGTAGTACCACAGTATTCAGATTCAGATCGTTGACAATTTCCTTAAGCGATATTACTAACACAGTAGTATTGTATCAAAAAGTTATGCTGTTACAAAACTGTATAGTGACAGATTTCAAAAAAATCCTATTTATTCTTTCTCATTCGGCTCTATATTAACGTCCCACTGTTAGGCAGTTGACTCCCTCGCATTAAAGAACGCGAAGGTGACCAGGCCATATACCATCACGCTGGCCACGTGTGGTTTGGTATACTTCACATGTCATATGAAAACTAATTAGGTTCTCTCAGACATGCATATTTCCTCACATTTTTTTGCTTGAGCATAATAATAGCAATCATTTATTAAATCTGTTTTTAAAAAATTCAAATCTTATCGACAATTTTAATCTTTTGTGTATGAACCACTTTAGAATTTAAATAAAAATAACCTTAAAGCAGTTTCATTTATTCTACACGTACTCCTATTTGTGAAGATCGTATTACACGCTCGCACATCAACAATTGCGGATAAATCTGTCGCTTGTCAATACTAAAGGGTTAACCGATTACCTTCCTAATATTAATGTGGCGTGTGTTGCCAAATAAGGCTATTGAACATGCTGCTCGAGGCCTTACCTTGAAACGATGAAATGCGAAATCCAAACTAATACATTAACTATTGCTATTGTTTCGATATTAAAGGCGCATTGTAGGAGAGTGCTTTGTAATATTGAGCTTTTGAATTATTTAATTTCTTACTTAATATTCCGGAGACAGGTACTTTTCTCTATAGTTGGCCACACTAAAAATATTTAAAAAAAAATGTGAGGATGTGTAGTTTTTTTTTTTCTTAAATTCGGAATGAATATAGTTAGTAATACTTTTTTGCTATGATCAACATATCTACTATATAAGTTATCGCGGGCAATAATTGTGTGGTATGTAAAGTATATAAACTTGTTTTATGTTCGTGTCCTAACCCGCGCTTGTATCGTATTAATTACGAGTATTATTTAGTTTTTTGTCCACCTGACCACGTTTAATAAACAAAAAGTATTCAACAACATTCAAAAATTAACTTTTGACATTTCTTAAACAAGTATTGTGTCAAATAATGCGGAAAACTTATTTTACCTTATTACCATACAATATCAAAGTTTTCCTTCAACCAACTTTTGAGGAAAAATAAACGAGATTGGCGTTACGTTATTAATATTCAAATATATATGAACATACTGTAAATACAAGAAAATCCTTAAACAACAAACAAGGTAGCAGTAATGTCATACATTTCCCCACAAAATAATATATGATCTGACCAACCTATTTAAAAGAATAGCATATGTACCTAACAGTACTACCAACTAGTTAGGTTAAATTTTGGGTTTCTTTACTATCTTATATATAATTTTGCGTGTCCGTATGTACAAATTGATTAGAATTATCACTTCAATTGTATGTATAGACTTTTTATGTTTGAAATTAGTTTAGGTTTGTTTTAAAGCGTGCTAGTTACCTATGTACAGATTACTTCGCCAATATCAAGTAGAACAAAAAAGACACGAAAACGAAATAATGGGAAATTGGTCGGTAAAATAAGATATAGTATATTAAATCTATATATAACATAAAGTCGAGTTTGTTACAAACCTTATACACACACACACACACATATATATATATATATATATATATATATATATATATATACATATAACTCAAGAAAGGCTGGACCGATTTCTATTATCTTTATTTTGTTAGATTTGTTTCCGACCCGAATAGCAGAAAAACTATTAAAACATCAGAAAGAAAACACGAAAAAAATGTATATGGCTAACGCTGGCTAATAACTATTTATATCTAATTAAAACGTATCATTGACAAACCCGAGCGAAGCAAGGGTGAGTCGCTAGTTTTATACAAAAAAGGGAATAAATTCTGGCTAGAAATATCAAATAAACTGTAAATCAATGTTAGGCAATGATGTCAAATGCAATAAACCAATCAACATGCGTTTAAGTTATTATTTGGGTGTATCTAACCATAAACCGACGGGCGATCAAATTAATTACACGGGTCAACTGCTTCTGATGAGATACGTTGCTTCCAGTAATTAATGGAATCGGGACATAATTTGACAACGTCATTTGGCCTCGGGAAAACTTATGCATAGCAAATCGCAGAGGATAATATATGTATAATGTTTTAAGTTAGAGACGTAGACGTAAATCCAATCGTGTTATGATAATATTAATGTTATTACATTAAATGTCATTGGTTTTTGTCAGGTTAAAGACAGGTATAAATTTTGTTTAGTAAAATTATATGATACATGTGAAAATCAAATTTAAGTAAAAAATTTGAATTGAAGGTGAATTTGCTTTTAATCCCTCCACAACCGCGGACACGCCGGCGTGTCAGTTAACAATAGATTTCTTAGAATTTTAATTAATTTCTTAGAAATTTACCTGGAGGTAAAGGAGGCTTTCGGAGCATCAATATGAACATAATATTTTCATTACTAAAGATAGAAAACAGAAAAAAAATATATTCCATCTATAATTCTGATAATAAAGCTATTCGTATATTACTTATATTAAAAATTGAAAAGCACTAATCTTCTCAAAAGTCTTAAGATTAACTAATCTATAATGAAGTTAAGTCATAAAATTATTATACATTATATTTTACAAGTAAAACATTAAAAACTATACTTATACTTTAGCGCCAAGTTTATTGTAAATGCCACAAAATATATCAAGATTTGTCTGAATCTTTAGGTTTGCTTAGATTGAGCTCTTTGTTTTTTTAGATAAGTATTTACTGCGTCATTTTGAGCGTAAACAAGTTTATTGCTAGACTATATCAGATTTACATACGCTACTGCGGATTTTTTTAATTATTCATATTTTTTTTAATATTTTGTCTCTACTTGTTAATGATATTTATTTATTTATTTATTTATTTATTTATTTATTTATTTATTTATTTATTTATTTATTTATTTATTTATTTATTTATTTATTTATTTATTTATTGGTGATCTTACAGCGTTGCAAAAATAATAAAATACAGTTTGAGCACAAACTTATTAACAAATATGGCCAAAATTAGATTACTCTATTATGATATCTTATGTAATGGACAGAAGAAAAAGTCTGAATAAATTAAATTAATCATGCTAATGATATGCACATCAAATATAATTGTAATTGTAAATGTGTAATGTGTTTACATGTATGTGCGTGTGTGTATGTGTATATATGTGTGTGTGTATGTGTGTGTGTGTGTGTGTGTTATTGTTCGATATCTCACTTTTAAAACTAAGATTCGCAGTAAAATTAATGCCATAAGCGTTTTTTTAATAAAACACACAGAAACACCTGAAACATGTGCATGCAATAATAGAACACGAGTCTTGCGGCATAATGCTTAAGTTAATCTACTAAATACTCGTAATTGTAGTACAAATTATTATGTAGAGTTTACAGTTGTATACCACGTTAGTAGGAATCGTAAATCCAAATTCAACAACTAGAGTCAACAATTCATTAGTTAAGATTAGATAACACAGTAGATACCTAATGTCTTGCTTAGTGTTCAATGTAATAAAATGCGACATGTTCGGAAGTCCAACTAAATTACAGTTTTTAGTTTTTACTAGTAGGTAACTGGTATTCAATACAAATTTCTATTTATATTTAAGCAACATATCTATCATAATTCTCTTTTCTAAGCTTCTTACAACTGAGTCCTATCACGTTTATAAAAAGAATATTAAAAGTATGACGATATAATGTTTTCATTGGATTTATTATTACTACAAAAGAAATATCTCTTGTTACAGGTTGGATTTTGTAGACTTTAAATATATGTAATATCTATTGAATATGTTTATTAAAACCCTTTATAGTAATCAACCTCATAAAACATACACTCCTGCTTTGAATTCGAAACGTTAATTTTTTTTACAGAATTATTTTTTTATTTTATTTTTTATTATTTTATATAGAACTCCAGTACGGCGCGCTGTTGGACGGGTGCGGGGGGGAGTTGCCATCGCTAAGCGCGTGCGCGCCGCTCCCCCCGCACCTCGACAAAGCGGCTCGCCGCCTGCAAAAGGATGCGCGTGCGCAACAAGACAAAGTCACACAAGTTAACATACATTTGCATGGTATTTTTTTGTTTTTTTTTTATAATTTTTTTTTTGTATTATATTGTTTAATTTGTTTTCGTTTCCTTTTTGTTCGTTTTTATATTTTTATTTTACAAAGAATTTGCAAGATATTAAAATGTAGATATGATTGTTAGAAACTCCATAGAAGGTTTACTTCGTATCTATCAATCTTTTCAGTGTAACGCATCTTGATGGCAAATTGAAGAGATTGGAAAGTTGCATTGTTTTTTTTGTTACAGCGCTCTTCGCGGCAGTTGAACATGGCTACCTCGACAAGGCGAGGAACATATTGGAGTCGACCGATGTTGATGTTAATAGGTAAAATTATATTGCATTCATTACAAATATTTACGTACACGTCACTCACCCTAACATCACTCACGGTGAGGTAACACATAATATAATGCTAGTACAAATACTTAGGTACGTACTTGCACATACATACTACTATATGCTATTCTGACTAATAAATCGGAAATTTTACGCTTAAAATAATAATAAATCCGCGCTCCAGCGATAACTCACGTTGATTATAATAGGTATGTACAATATCAGATACGTTAACATAACAACTTGCCAATATTTTATTTCAATGCATATTTACAAATAGACAAACTAACATTTTTGTATTCAAGTATAAATTATTCATTTAGTTCAACTCCGTTTTGTATATTATATAGGACTAGCACTGCCTCCGGCTCCGCCCGCATTCAGATGATCAAAAACCAAATTCTTAGGTTTTACATATTAGTATACTCTTACATTGCAGTTTTTGTATTTTCTCAGAAATAAGATATTTTCCCGCGGTAAAAAGTATCCTATATGTTCACCCGGATAACCAGCTACCACCATACCAAATGTCATCAAAATCCCTCCAGTGGTTTTTCCGTGATTCGGTAACAGACAGACAGACAGACAAAAATTCTAAAAACTATAGATTCGGCCTCTGCATTGATAATAATGTTCATTTCAATAAGATTTTCCAAAAAATATTTAATGTACAGATTCGGCTTAGTTAGAATTTTATTATATGTATAGGTAATAAAGAAAATTACAAATATACTTAATGATATATACAAAATGTACATTTAGAATAATATTAAAATCAGCATGTATTGTAAATTCATAGATATTATTTATTCAACTTGCGTGCATAATATGTTGCAGTCATGATATTGTATGCTTCACGAGCAACAGACGTTTTGTGGGAACGTTCTCTCAGACGCTTTAATATAATAAATATGTAGACATGTTGCCAGTGTAATATTTTTAAAATTAAATTTTAAAGAAGAGCCTTCTTCCACTTCCTTTTAAAGATGTTACCCGATCCTACTTTACTGTACTTGAGTCTATCTAAATGGACATAAATATTGTCTGATATCCGTTTACCTTAAGTACATTCTCTTTATAATGCACTTTACTGTACTACTCCTGCTAAATGCACTTACACTATAAGTTACGAGAACTACGAAACAACATTGCTATTGCAATATAAATTTCACATTATTTGGCTATGGATACTATTCAAGAAATATTTATGTGTCTTTTTAAATAAGAACTGGTCAAATTACTAAGAAAGCCGAAGATCCTCTAAAGCGGACCCGAGACAATCAATCGCGAATGTCAATGTGCTACGGTATTATCAATTGAAGTGTAATTGATGCAGTGCAGCAATGTGTTTGCGCTCAGTATGCTTTTGTGCATTAGAACAGTTATGCCCGATTTCACCAACGTCTCCTAAGTTTAGGGGTTCCCTAAGCATGGTTAGGGGGCTGTTAGGGGGCAGTTTCTGTTTCACCGACAGTTAGGGGTCACCTAAATGTTAAAAGGCCCCCTAACTTTAGGTGCTCGAAATATGGGCTTAAATACGATGGTAAAACGAAATTTAATTTAGGGGCTAGTTTAGGGGAATTCTTAGCTAGGGATCCCATACGTAGGTGGTAGCTTATGGGTTGTTGGTGAAATCGGGCATTAGTGTCCGCAAAGGCAGCTAGTAGTCTCCTTAATCTGTAGGCAGCTACGCAGCGGAATGACGGAAACGATTGTCAATGACTCAGTAAAATTGTATATATTTCAATCAATTGTATATACTTGTAAACGATCAATGGCAACTGACAATAACGTAAAATAGACAATTTCGATTGATCGTCTCGGTTCCGCTTAAGAAATAAACTTGACGCAGTATTAGATAAGTACTTACTGATCGTTTCCCTCATATACCCATTGGAGAGCAGATAAATAACTAATGACCGACGTTTCGAACTAAACGAGCCACGAACAGAGAAGTTTCAGTTTACAACTTTATTGTTAGTAGAAACATGATTATTATTTATTGGCAATTCAATAAACACAGCACTAATATATGGTTTTCTAAAAATATTTTATCTAACATACAATTAGGATTATGACTTAATTTTGGACCACACAATTCATTTTTTAATAACGTCATTAGATTTTCTTAGATTTACGCGAATATTTGACATTTTAAATAAAACTATTTTTTCGGATTATTTCGCGGATTTATTTTGATTTATGGTTCCCCAAAATTTGGTTGGGAACCAAAAGTCAAAATAAATCAGTGAAATAATCCGAAAAGATAGTTTTATTTAAAACGTTATCAGATTTATTTTATATCTCCCTCTCGTACTATGGGTAGAATAACTTTAATTTATACTAAATAGTATTAGTAAAATAATACTGTATTTTAATATTTGCAGTCTTAACACAGACGGCTTGTCGCCGCTTGATGTGGCGGTGTTGGCGTGCAATCGACATCTTGCCAAAATGCTCATGGAATTTGGAGCTAAAGAGGGAACTCAGTGTGAGTATTTGCTAATTTATGATGACTTTTAAATTTTATTATAAGCAACTGTGCTGTGAAATAGCTTACCTGTTTATATAATACTTTCTTATACTGTTTATATTAAACGTTCAAAATTGTAGAATATATTTAAAAAATCTGTAAATGATCATTATCTAGATCATTTCCCAGCATAAGATGACAATATTGTGCCATGATTTTAGACAACTTTTATAAAGAACTAGCGAGCTACCATCGTTTCGCGCACGTCCCTGTACCTAACAATAACTTAACGGCCATTTTTCCCGCTTCAATTAAAGTTATTATGATATCTGACAGTTAACACCTTTTCATGACAATATAAAATAGCCTGTAGTACTCGGCGGTAATATTCCTATTATTATTTGTTTGGTTGGGAAACCAAAAGGTTGTCTGAAAGACACGCTAATTAGCGATAAGAACCCTATTAGCGATAAGAACCCTTTTTGTTCCTCACCCATCTAGTTCTATTTTTCTTTGATATATTGCCTTATTATTCTTTTATATTTATGTGGTCTGCAACAAAGCGTAAATAAATATTTAATTATATATAATTAATGTGCCACAGGAACCACATAATAAAACATGAAAAAAATGGTTTATGTCACTTTGTTAACGATAACAATGCAATTAAAAGTAGATTACTAACTAATATAGTTCCTTGAACGCCTTTGAAACTTGCAGTTTCATTACATCCTGGTATGCTATAGCAAAATAACCCATAGTTAAGTTGGCCTTCTACTTAATTACAATAAGTTTGACTTTTGTGCATATGCAATTTTTGTATACAAAGATTTATCTTATATTGCTAGTTTTTTGGAGTTCCGAATCAGAACCATGTCTGTCTGTATTTATCTTGATTTTTGAGTGAGGAGACATGTAGGAGATTTTAATGTTAATGGTGACTTGGGGGATTAATTTTCAAGATTAATATTGTTAAACTAGAAAATTAAAAACACAATGCTTCACCAAGTACACTATGCCAAGTAGGATAATGTAAACTGATGAGGTTTATTCATTTATTCACCTCGATTTTCAAATAAAATACAGAATGATCTTCCTCATAATTCAAACAAGACTCTCTCGCACTTGACCATATTTTTTATTGTTGAAGAATATTCGCCGTAACAATGATGAATGAATATTTTTCAAAGATTAAACCACTTCACAAGTAGATGTACGAATAGATGTCCTTAGTTCAGGAAAATAGGGCTTTGACTCTAAAGTATCTGATCATACTTGACCCATCCGAAATGATTTGTAATCGATAACCTCAAGTTTTTATCAACGATACGATAAGACATGATTTGCGAAGATTTTAGATAAATCAAAACAAATCAAATACACACAATAAGAAATGGGACGATTTGATCAATCTTCTGATAAAATGCCTATCAAGTTCATTATCAAGGTTTCATTTGAATCTTGTGATTAGATAGACATCTGTAGGATGAATGACTGTGGGAGGGTTTATTTTTCTCGGAAAGTAGCTATATGTATAACTAGTATTGCCCGCGGCTCCGCCCGCGCTCAGATGACCAAAAACTAAATTCTTAGGTTTTACATATTAGTATACTTGTAGTTTTTGTATTTTTTCTCAGAAATGAGACATTTTCCTACGGTGAAAATTCTCCAAATCCTATATGTTGACCCAAATAACCAGCTATCACCATACCAAATTTCATCAAAATCCCTTCAGTGGTTTTTTCTGTGATGCGGTAACAGATAGACAGACAGAAAGACAAAAATTCTAAGAACTATAGATTCAGCCTCTGTATCTATAACAACACCTTTCTTAAGAAAAAGAAACGATTAAGGAAAACATTAAAGGAAAGTGTAAAATAAATGAAAAATAAGCAAATTTCAATCTCAATAATGTAAAAAATCTATCTTACATTACATCAGAACTAGCGACTCATCCTCGGTTCGCTCGGGTTCATCCCTAGGATCGTTTTAACGGTTAGTATGACATACATACACTATTATGTGACTGACTGACTATAATCTATGTGTATATATACATGTACACATAGGTATGATTAGTTGTTATGGGTAGTATTATAACGTGTTTTCACTTGGGAATGAGATAATCTCCCGCGGTAAAAAGTTCTTCTTCACATCAGCCCGTCAACTATCTCCACACAAAAAATAATCCGGACAAGTGCGAGTCATACTCGCCCACCGAGGGTTCCGTACAAATTTGTAGGAAATCTGTTTGTCTTTATTTTTCAACTTTTTTTTATTTCTTGGAATTTTTCCTTTATTTATGTTACTTGCTTTTATTTAAGACCTTGTTTGTTGCCAAATTTCGTGATTCTAGGTCAACGGGAACTACCATATAGGTTTTCGACCCAAAACCTATAGGGTAACATCCGATTGACCTAGAATTTTGATTTTTGGTTAAAATCAAGGTCTTACAGTTCAAGTAAAAAGAAAATTCCGAAAAATAAACAAAGTTGAAAATTATGGTAAATTTCGGTACGGTATGGTAATACGGTTTGGTAGTTTTCGCGAAAATCTAAGTTTGCCCATATCTTTTTATCGTGTTGAATCAGGACCTTGATTTTTATACAGCTAATAGGGACTATAGACCTCTATCTAGACTAGAGTATCTGGTAAAAATTTCAACTTGCTAGGTCCACCCGTTCCTGAGAAAATCGGTGGTGTGCCACGGATAGATAGACGGACAAGAAAGTGATCTTATAAGGGTTCCTTTTTTGCCTTTTGAGGTACGAAACCCTAAAAATACACCCATCGTCACTGTTTCGACGTGAAAGAAGCACAAGGATACAAACAAACACACTGTCACATTTATAATATTAGGTACTATGGATATCTATTTTTATGCCTAAGTCACACTGCATGGGTTCACGAGTGGGCTTGACTAAGGCGTGTGCTTTGCGACGTCTTGTAACACACTAACTGATAAAATCTGGCAGTAATGTACCTACCAGAATAAAAAATATCCTATAGTATGGGGATTGGGGATCTGTTCTCAATATGAAAGAAAAAATACTTCAATTCGTTCCTCAATTTCAGCACAAAACATGAAGGAACAACAACAAAACGTTTTGTAATTTGTATTTATAAGTATAATATATATCATATATCTTGTTTACAGTCAAAACTCCAGAAGCACTGGGCGCCCATTTGCGCAAGTTATCGCGCGAGGCGGAGTCACGTCTGCACGAAGTCACCGGGTACATTCCAGAGAAGGCTTGCCGAGACGATGTTTGCAGGTAGTTTTACTATTATTGAAATTACCCTATAATAATTTAGAAACTACATATTTAATTTAAAATATCACACTATTAATATAAATGCGAAGATTTGTATGTATTTGTTACCCCGTCACATTGAGAGGGCTGGACCGATTTCGATGAGTTTTAGCATGCAAATAGACTACGATCTGGAGTAACATATAGGATATTATTAGTAGTAAAATTTTGTAAAAAAAAGGGATAAATTATTAGTAGGTATTTCATAATTTTAGAAAAATATACAAGGTTTCGTTGGTTAGTTTAGTTTGTATTCAATAGACTTTCTCCTAGACCTCACTTCTATACCACAGTATAATAAAGAGCTTCAGCAATGAGCTTTAATATTATATTGAATATGTGTTACAGGTTCTAACCTTTAATGTTTTATAGAATATTCGCTACGGGTTCTAATTAAAAATGGTGCAATAAATTATTTTATTTTACCAAGTTTTCAAGTTTTATCTATATTAGAGTTACTTTTAAAACTTATTTTTGATAATTTTGATATACAATACATTTTTCAACAATTTTCAATACATGTTATTCTATCATCATCTTATAATACTTTATGAGATTTTCGATTCGTATTTGACTTTTTAAGTAAAGCTATCTTTTCGAACTTTTTCGTAGATTTATTTTTGAATGCTCTACAACAATCAAAGTCACGGGAGAGTCTCTCCCGTCGGGAAACAAAAATTAAAATAAATTCGCGATGAAATCCGAAAAAATAGTTTTATTTCATATTTTCAATACAGTTTTCATTTTTATTAATATTGTCCCCAATTTAATTTAACGACATTAGTGCCGTTAAAGATACATAATGAGTTAAGGAAAATTACTTCTTGAATTAGATCTAGATTCTTCTTATTTTACTTACTTTTTTGAAATAGTATTCAATTTTTGTTTTGCTTAGGTCAGCAGCAAGTCAAGCGGGCACGATGGGATGCGCGGGCGGCACTGGCTCCGAGAAAGACAAACAGACGCAACATTGGGAAAGACGAGTTCGGACACTAAAGTAAGTGAAAGATAAAATAATTTTGCAATTAGACACCAAATCGTTGTTGAAACTACAAATACTTATTGTAATTTATAGCAGACAGTGTTTTTTGATTTGCAACGTCTTTAAAATCACGCCGAAAAATATGGGTACCAGGTCAGAAAAGGGAACTGTAACGAAAATAGGTTGCATTAATAGGTTGTCTGTAAAATAATATATATGATATTCTCTCCGTTGCTATTGTTAAAGATTACTATTTTTACTAATTTGTTTTCAAATAGGTTTACAAAATATATATAAAAACAAAAAATACTAAAAGCGAAGTTCGTTTCACGTTTAACCAACGGCGGTGTGCCCCGACACAGCCCACACCCGATGTTTTTCCTCAATTTTAAAAACAAAAAAATTATATACATATAGTATAGACAAAATATTTTTTTCGGCTTTTTTCTAAATAAAATGTGTATTTCATACCAATAGAATTGATATTTTAAAATAAATAATTCTGCATTAAAAACTCTTTCAGTAAATTAGTCGTTTCGACAAATGAGCGCTGAAACGACGAAATGTTAATATAAATTATAGTAATACTTTCTTAGATTTACGCGAATATTTGACATTTTAAATGAAACTATCTTTTCGGATTTTGTCGCGGATTTATTTGCATTTTTGTTAGTGCCATTTTTCAATTTTTTGAATTCATTTTGTTAATTGAGGGTAGGCTGTCTGTAACAACTATATAATACCTTAGAGACATCTAACACCTCAGTCTCTCCCGTGACCATGATTGCTGTAAAGCATTCGAAACGTCGGGAAACAAAAATGCAAATAAATCCGCGACAAAATCCGAAAAGATAGTTTCATTTAAAAATAAATTATAGTAGTTTTAAAAGATTAAGCTTTTGATTTTGAAACAAATGGGAAAAATAAAAATAACGAAAGGTCCTACTATCCTCCTAGCTCTTATAAGATACGCTCAAATGTATCAAATTACTATTATATTGTCAAACGAATATGACATACCTACTTATATGTTTCGAATTCTTGAGTTTCTCGCCGGCTCTTCTCAGCTGAACTCTTTTGCGAGCTGATGGTAGCTTCCTCACGGACTGACTACACTGACGCGTAAATTAAATTGACGTTTCAAAATTGCTTGTAAAAAGTCTAATTGAATAAAGTTTATTTCATTCATTCATTCATTCATTCAAACCGATACGACATAATATTTTTTTTGTTTGTACAATTCTTTATTTCTTGTCTGTCTATTTGCTTCTGCCAGCGGCTTTGTCGAAAATTTCATTACACAGGACTAATCAGAGAAGTCCGGGTTTTACGTACATTTCGCGTGTGGGTTATGGTCGAAACAATTTTTATTTGGTTTTTTTTTTCATATAACTGTCTATCTTTCTTAAAGAGCGTCACGTGAAAAATGACTATGTGCCATAAAACTAATAGTTTTCGCAGAGGAGGAAATAAAATTCTTATGAAAATTTAGCAGAGGAAAAAGTTTTATAACATCACATTTTTATGCCTTAAAATTTTTTGGAATAATATTTATATACAAAAACTCAAGATATACAGTTACCGCCTCAAATGTGTCCTCAAAAAGAAGCGCGCTTTTTTTAAATCTTTTAAGTTTATTGCTTTTCGGATGACAAAATTAAAACGCACGTTGTTTCGTTTAAAAAAGTACTTTATGTGGTGTGCGTAAGTTTGAATTTGTGTTTAGACAATTAGAATTTTCGATTTTTGAATTTTATTCTTTGGTTTGACTTAGTCACATGTCGACGCCACTTTTTGAAGAGATATTTGGAAATGTGTATGTATGTTTTTATATATCAATGAGTAATAACTAAGATTTCATTTATATTATTTTCTCTTTCTTTATATTATTTAAACGCAGTCAACGGGTACAGCTTGTATACAATAATGCTCACAAACGATTTATAAAGGAAATTTCGAGTTTTCTAATTATAGAACACAATAGCGAAACGTTGATTAATAACAATATGACCTGTTTTCAGGACGTATTTCCAATTTGGACATAAAATTAGTTCGTTGATTATTCATTGTTTTTAATAGGAAAATTGGTCTGTTATTTGTTATTTATAATGTGAAATTCAAGTTTTAATTTCACAAATATAATAACATTTTATTTCAGTTAAAGCTTTGGATAGCTTTTACTATATTAAATTACTGGTGTTTTTTTAACTTTTGACTATTATATATATATTGTGGAAAAAATGAATGCTTAGGTAAATTTACACTTTAGTAGATATTAAAGATATTTCATTATTGATTTATTGATAGATTTGTTTTTTTGCTTTTTAGCATTTTTCATTCCAAATTACATTTAAACATATAAGTTGTATATTTTTGTAAGTCGTTTATTTTGATACCACTCAATAGCTTTTGAAGAAAAAAAATTTGAATACATAATATGGCGCCAAAAATCGGCCATTTTAATTTTTATAATTTTAATTTAACCAGTGCTATCCTCACAATTTAGACAAATCTATCGACACCTCTCAAGCTTAAATCCATCGAGCCGTTTAGGCTAGCATAGGCATAGCGTGCCAAAGAATATACATACATGCATACATATGTACAATGTACATACATACACTCGAAAAACATAACCCTTTTTCTGGCGCTTCTGGTAAAAAAACGAATCATTTATTATTTATTATTTCAATATTTCAGACGTCTTCTCCAAGGCTGGCAACAGGCGCGAGTCCCCACAGTACTACCGCCGCCAGACTTAGAAGTATGCGGCGCACATTCTGTCACCGTGCGATTGAAGGACCCGAAGACCTTGCAGCCTGCTCCTCGAGATCCACCTATTGTTACTAAGTATAAAGGTGTGTTAATTAGTAGTGGGGCATTTGTTATTTTCAGCCCTTTTGAACCTATCATTACTGAGCACGGACCTACCTCCCTTTAATACGAGAAGGGATCAGGCCATAGTCCACCACGCTGGCCAAGTGCGGGTTGCCAGACTTCACATATCTTTCGAAAAGTTGCTAGTTTCCTTATAATGTTTTCCAGTTTTTCCTTCACCGTAAGACAGGTAATCATGTTAAAAAATATTGGCACATGAACATATCAGGGGTGCGAGACCCGGGATTTGAATCCGCTTCGCTCTGCTTCCCAAGCGAGCGCGTTACTACTGGACTAACACTGTCTTACGTTTTTCTTATTACATATTTTGTGAGAGTTTGTATACACGCACATGCACACGTGCGTATGTATGCGGGTGTATATGCGTGTTTGCGTGCGTCTGTATATGTGTACGTCTAGCACGCTATTTCATGCTGTAACGAAATAACACATGGATACGTTGATGATATTAATAATATTAATATATTAATAATGTCACGTTTCCACTTCAAATAATGGAATCGCCTGTACATGCCCATTATTATATTTTTTTGTGATTTTTGAAGTGAAAACATCTATAGACAAGGTTGGATGGGGAGTAAATTCATGTAAGTCGTTATCGACATGGTCACGTGATGCACCACTAAAGAGTGCCGATAGATGTTAAAACCAGATAAACTTAAACAGTTTTAATTTATAAATTTAAATTTAATATTAAACAATTAATTTGGTTATTCAAAAATAACAACAGTTTGTTTATAGTTTTAAGTTTACACTTCTGTCGGCTTTCCTCATGATTGGTTTTTTTTGTGATTTATCTATACTATGAACACTTCGCTGTATGCAATGAAGTATTTATCTATCTATCCAGTGGAGTGGTCATCCAGAGCGGACTTCTCGAACGTGTGCGGGTGTCGTGAAGTGCAGGCGTCGGGTGCTAGTACTCGTGTCCTGATCGCGGGGCTCACCCGCGGTCGGCGGTACTTCTTCCGCGCTGCGGCCGGCAATGTGAAGGGCTGGGGGCCCTGCACTGTGTCTGTGCCGAGGAGTGTTGTGCCTAGCAGTGAGTATATGGAACTATATATACTTAATTATATTAGATATACTCTTTAAAAATCAAACAAACTGAATAACTGAATGTTAATCTCCAAAGGTTTATGTGAAAATAATAGAACCATTTCAATGCCTAAAAAATGTTGATTATACATTCAATATCTTATAATTTCTTTCAATTACAAAATTTAAAATATGCTTATCAATCATTTATACGGATACAGTTTTATGTATTATGAATATTATTTATATTATTATTTTATATATTACTAGCGACTTACCCTTGCTTCGCTCGGGTTCGTTCCTAGGTTGCTTCCCAATACAAACTTTCATCCCCATTTGACCCCCTTAAGGGATGATTTCCTGAATAATAACTATCCTATGTCCTTCCCAGAGTCTCAAACTATCTTCTTACCAAATTTCATCTAATGCGATCCAGTAGTTTCGGAGCTCATTCAGTACAAACAAAGAAACAAAAAAATGAATCTTTCCTCTTTATAATATTAGTATAGATATAGATAATAAAAAATAAACGAACATACAAACTCGCAGGCTGGCGAGACGTATCATCGCGCACGTCGCGAGGCGAGTCGGGAGGCGCGGCGGCCGCGCTGGAGGCGCTGGCGTCGGCCGCCGCCGGCGCGAGGCAGCGCGCCGCACAACCACCTAGGTTACCTAGAAAGAAAACTGCCACCATACGACAACTGTTCACTGCTGCTAGCAAGTTCCAGAAGAATTTGAGACGGTAAGGATCCATTATTGATAGTAGTTGTCTGTTCTTTTTAACGTCCCACTTCTAGGCACGGGCCGTTCATTAATAAGAGGGGAATCAGGCCAGGACAGGTTGGCGGACTTCACATGCATTTCGAAAACTTAAAATTATACTTAAAAATTAATTCCATACATATATACTTTTTATTCCAAACATAAAAATAACATAAGCAATGCGTAAATGAAAGTTGAGTATAAAATGACAACCACGCATATTCTTAATATTGACCTTGGCTCTCATTTTCACATTTATATTTTTGATGGGATATCATGACTTTTTGTAAATAAAACTATTATTATTCATAATTCCAAATTGACATGTAAATTCAATCTTTTTTTTTCATAATTTTGCGACTATTCGTCAGTGAAGAAAGTAGAAAAGGAACAAGTGTTTGCTTTTGCTATTATATTTCAAAAAGCACTAGGTATTAAGCTATTGCTATTATGTTTTGGAAGGCGCCAGGTGTTAATACACTTTTCTTTTCAAATTTTAAAAATTTACTGTTTTAGAATTTTTCCTTTGTATGCACATGATTACCCTTCTGGACACCAAATTTCAACTTTCTAGGTCATCTGGAAGTGGGTTGTTTTACTAATATATGTCAGTCAGGCAGTGATAAAAATGCCAATTTTTAGACGTTAATATTTCAATAACCGTTTGATCTGTATTTATGAAATTAGAGATTCTAGTTAATCTAAAGGGATTTAATAAATAAACCAAATATCATGAGTTTATACTAAATAGATTTTGAGTAATTGTGAGGTGAAAAGTGCTTCCAAGTGGTTCGTGTAAATATATACACGGTGCTGCGTCGCAATTTCCTTTAGCTTGAACTTGGCTGGACACGCTACCGCGTGTCTTGATATTCGTCAATTCTTGAATGTTTTCAAAGATGATCACGCGAAAAAAAAAATCATTCAAAACAAAAATGTTTATTAATATTTATTTTAAAAATCAGTGTGCCACCTCAAAATGTTAAGTAAAATAACTTTATTTATTTCAAAATTTTTGTTTTTTATAAGCTACAAATTCTACCCCCAAACTAAGAAAAAATCTTTTTTTTTTCACTCCACCCTAATAAGCATATACCTTTTGCAGGGGAGTATATCTGGCGTGTATCATCTACCATGAAGACAAGGTGCTGGTCACCAGCGAGGAGTTCTTACCAGTCATAGAAGTGGACGAGACTTACCCCGCCTGTATCTATTCTGACTTCCATTGGCTTATGAAGGTAAACTACTAATGACCTTAAATAACCCATAAAGCCATGGGAGCTTAGGATTCCATAAACTCTTTGTATGCAAATTATCATGTTATGATTTGGTTATTGAGCGAATGATGTACACAAACACAAAGATATAAGGATGATTTTGTTCTAACAGTGATTTTTCATGTCCTGTATTGTTTGCTCTCACTGGTCATACATAATTAATCGAACAATCGTTTTTCTCATACCAATACAATGCTCAGTAACATAATTATGTTGTATAATTTAAGTTGTTATCGAAAGAAAACTTGCAATAACTTACTTAAATGCCAGCACCGTATTACGATTTTTTCAGTCGCAATAAATAATTCGAATAAATGAACTAATAAACTCCAATGTATATAATTTAACGATTTTAATATTTTTGCCAAATAATGTCTACCAGATATAATTTATGTCATTATCGTGACAGGAAAAAATGAATTTTTATTATAATTTTTGATGTTTTATAGTTATATTTTCTTTCTTAGTAAGAAATAGAACATAGAATTAAAATATGCGGAAAAAAACGGTTATAGAATTTAAAAAAATCGAAAAAGTAACATTTCGAACGGAATCACCCATAAATTATATTTTAGGATTTTGTTAATTGAAATAAATGAGCCTGTTGAAGTCGGTATTATAACTTAGTAACTTTAACCCTGAATGTTAATTTTCGTACTACACTTAGGGATCAGTTCGTTGGCGGGCGGCCAGCGAGATAACCTAATAATTGCTGGAGCATTGCCAAATACTATATAGATCAGTTAATATCGTATAATGGACATTATTAACACTATACTTAATTGAAATACAGTATGGAGACTGGTTAGCTTTACGAGCTTTACTCTGCAGTTTTTTATGGAAATGCAAAATTTATGATTTGTTTCATTTAATATTTTAGGATGTGCTATTTAAAGAAATTGAACATTTAATTGTGATAGAGATGTAAGTTAATTAAAAAAGGGTTATCATTTCATACATTTAAGAAATAATGTATTATTTTATATATTATGGAAACTTTTAGTTAAGTTTTCCAAAGTATATACACACTAGTGACGTCACAGTAGCATCCTTGTGACTTACAATACACTATGTGATACAAGAGTTTTTTTTTAATATCATCTGATATGATGGACACTCAACTCTTACTCTATAAAAAATCACTCCAATTCGCTGCTTGAGAAAGAGGCAAACAAATAACAACTTAGAGAACAACTTAGAGCTTTAGCTTGTTGAACCATTTTAAAAAAGTAGGTGCTCGATTGTGTATGTACTAATAAATTTTCGACAATAGTGAATCGATTTTCATATATTTTTTTTTAATGAATAGATTGTACTTTTTACAATTATACTAGAATATCGGAATGCTTCCTTTATCTTTGATATAAATAAGTTTTTTTCAGGTTTCATGTTCCTGGGATGAAGTGAAGGCGCTAAGATCAGATATGGAGAAACATACTTCATCATCAATACACTTCAGATTGAAACTACTCACCGCCGCCGCGCAAATGCAATCTGCTTTATGCGTACAGGATCTAGGTAATTTGCTTTATGAAACTTTACAGGATCACCTGCTGGGCTAACCTAGACTTTGCCTGAACATTTCATAAAAATCGCTCTCGGTATGTTTATTTTATTTAATCAACACTTTAAATGTATTTAATGCACGGAGAATCGACACACCGCCTGCAGCGCCACTTATATTTTGTTCAATTTCATTTTCAAGTTCATTCGTTCAATTATATTCTGGTTTACTTTTAAGTATACACAAAAAAAATCATCCAAATCGGCCGTTTAGGAGTTAGGTGACAAACACACGTATAGAAGAACTATATAATATGTATGTATATATATTAAGATAATAATAATCTATCCCCAGGCCAGCTGTACCACAAGCCGCTACGAGACGCTCACGGCACAGTGGTGCTCTCCTGCATCAGCTCGGTGAAGTCAGCCAAGTGCGTGTCGGCCCTCAACTCGCGGTGGGCGCCCGTCGCCAAGCTGCGGCGGCGCGTGCTCAGCGAGGATAACACCATGGGAGAGCTGCTCATGGCGTCTGTGCACGAACAGATCGCGTACCACCAGGTGAGGGAGATAGGTTACGTGGTTTGGTACGTGCGAAAGGGATAGCAATATGCTATGTTTAAGGTGTTGTCGTGTGAGTGAGATAACAATATTTAAGATTGCATGTGTGTAAGTGAGACAACATTTGCTTAATTGTTGATAAATGAGTAAGTTCTGATATGATGATATAATAAAGATAGGTTAGGTTATGTAGTACGTGTGAAGTGGATAGTATTATGCTGTGTTAGGTGCTGTTGTGTGAGTGAGGTAACAATATATGAGATTGCCTGTATGTAAATGAAACAGCAATATAATAGTTTGTTTATATAGTTTTGTATATATAAATGAGCAAGTATTTATATGAGAATGTATATCAGTATTGTGCCAATAAACCACTTCAGATTTTGAATTTGATATAACAGCACGTAATTTATTACGGCCATATGTAATTGAGGTATGTATTGAAGTCGATTAAGAAAAAACAATATGATATTTTCCAGGTATCTCGATACCAGTTACCTCGTGGCTTGTACTTGGGCTATTTAAAGCTACAGTCGTCAGTGGAAGTGGTACGAATTGTAGCTCCGGCGCGGACTCCCAACGTTCCTCCACACACCCGAATCAGAGATAATCCACATGTTTCTGCGTAAGTTAACTGTTCGAGAAAATTAAAAATATATCAAAGTAGTTGTATATTATATCACGAAGTAATGATATTTGTTATATAAAGGCAGTCGAAATATTTATTTTATTCTCTTTGTGTACGTACACTATTTCCCTTTTTTACTAAAGCTATAGTATTATATGATCTGTGATAAAGTTAAAAAGTATTTAAGTATTATAAAAGATATTTAAACTCAGCTCCATTCGGACCAAAACTTTATATTGCCCAATGCCCATAAAAATGTTATCGATCACATTAGGACTATCCTGGGTTGTAAACCCTATACCTTAGTCTAATTATAGATGGTTATAATTTATAGAGGAAGAGATTTTACGTTTTATATATTTACCCTTAAAGAGCTATATCTTGCCTAAATAGATGAGACCGAAAACGTTTTGCCACAGTATATCTAAATTTCATCTATGACGTTATTATTTCAGAGAGGAATGGGAGTACCTAAAATCTCAATCGGGAAAAATTACCGATGAAAGCCAAACTATAAACAATTTAGTATCCATCAGCACAAATGAGAAACCTTCAGAATCTCAAGAGATGTTCCTCGAACAAATAGCCACAGCATCCCGAAGACTGTTCAAAGATATGGAGATACCTAACGAAAACGCGATCACCCACCGAATATATGATCTCGAAGTTATTGAACTTAACCACGACGTTAGTTTCATCATGTTGTGCCCTCCCGCCGAACAAGCCTGCTCTGTACCAGGACAGAAGGAAATACTGCTACAAAAAGGCGACTTACTAAGCTTACCTATTCAAGCCTTCGAAATGATCCACCTACAAACCTATCATACGAACATTCTTAATAAATACTCTAAACTTAGTTGTGTCTTAGAACTAGATGTGGCTTTAGCTGCCCACTCCCAAAGAGAAGCGTTCTCTTGCACAGAACTTCAAACTGCGAAGGAAAGGTTAACAAAATTAGAAGATCTTCAAAACAATCTAAATTTAGTCTGGAAAGCTGAGCGATGGCTAATGGATTTAATTGGTTTTGCGCGAGACAAAGATAAAGCTGGAAGTAGTTCAGGGATTCTGCTCAAGTTTGTCTTAGATAAAACGCCGTCCAAAATATGTGCAGACGGTACAGACGGTAATTGTGAGAAGGATGTCAATTTGAAAATAGATTTGCTTCAAATACCACCGCGAGATGGAAAAATGTCTAAAACATCTCCCGGCCGCGGGTCGTGGCCAGGGCCTGCCGGGAATGGAAACCACACAAACTTACATCCAGAATTCAGTAAATCTGAGCAACAACTCAGTATAGCTCCTCGTCAAACTTCTGTATCAACATTGAATTTGAGTGGGTCCACATATCTGCATTCAGATGCTAAATATGCGAGAAAAGGCAGCGCAGACTCCCAATTCACTCAATCCAGTGTGATGAGCAACAATTTTATGAGCAGTAACTCACAATTCGATATTAAATCTAGTGGATCTCACGCTAGCATTAGCAGCCCTAGACTACCGCCTTCACGAAGCGAAGACACGTTAGTGCTGCAAAATGAGAACATAGAACCTAAACAGCGACCCCATAGCATAAATGCCAGTGTCTCAACATCCTCAAGCCCCTTACTAACAGTCAAAAACTATTACCAAGGAAGTATGATGAGTGTAAAAACTATGAAAAACGCGTCTGAATCAGCTCAAAGCCTCTCAAGTGATTCAGAAAGCCAAAGCTGTCCCATAACAACGACAACTTTCCCATTGAAAATCCGTCCGAACAGACAAAACGTTATATCATCTAAAAGCATGACCAACGTCAAGTCGTCAGATGTCGATTTTACTGATACAGGTCAAGATATGTTCTGTAAAGCATATTCTGTCAAACGACAGCCATTGCTGGAAACGCAGGAGGATTTAGAATATAATAATAAGGTTCCAAAGACTGATGATAAACAAAGTGACAGTGAAGAGCGTAACGTCAAATTGCCGATTGAACAACGAATAGATCAAGCGGGTATTTTACAGGTAATTTTATATGTTTTTATGTGAATTCTATAATATGTTATTCGTAATGTTTATTTAAATATTTATGTGTAAGAGAGTTTTTTTTTAATATAATTAGTATATAGTTCTACAATGCGGAATTCCTGAAAAAACATTAGTGTTATTTTTATAGAAAATCTACTCATTCATTTTTTGTTTCTTACCATTATAATTTTGCATTTATTGTAATATGTTTAGTTTTTCTTTTTTTTCTTTGTTCGTTTTGTATCTGTTTTTTTACAAATAAAATTATTTATCTTGTATTGGAATTTTGCTAATTTATTATATTATATTTCAGGTATTTGCAGCATATGAGACTGGACTAGCATCAGGTACATCACTAAAACTGCACGTCACTCCGCGCACTTCGGCACGCGAGGTCATCGACCTCGTTGTCAAACAACTCAACATGGCTGCCGTTTTAAAAGGGAAATCCGGTCCAGTCTATGGTCCAGAAAAACTACAGGATTTCTGCTTAGTGGCAGTTATTGGTGCCAGAGAGAGATGTCTCAGAGACGATTTCAGACCTTTGCAATTACAGAATCCATGGAGGAAAGGCAGACTATATGTTAGGCTTAAACACGACGTGCTCGCAGCCCTACAGCATTCTGCCAAACAACCAGCTTATATTTAAATTTAGAACAATTGTAAGAGATTAATAGATAATAAATACAATTTAATTTGTTTTTTCTTAAAGAGGTCTCCATCTCAAAGTCTTAGATGCTGATACGATAATATTATTTTTCGGTGCCAATTATTATTTTTTGATGCTTTAAATAACTAGTATTATATAAATAAGCGAAAGTTGTGAGTAACTTTAGGTGTGTTTTACAGAATGTATGGTGCTTTTCACTATAACAACGCTCTTTGAATGACATTTTCAAACTTATCTCTATTAGATTCTATAGAGTTATCTATGTAGCTTTCTTGTCTGTGTTACTCGTACTCTTAAATAATTTAGACCTAGACCTATTTAAAGTATAAATTAAATTTTCAGTTAGCAAAAAAAATCTAAATAAAACACTTACTTCCACCTTCTTCTCATCCAATCTTAAAGGCTAAGATGTGAACGGCTGTTTGAATAAACAAAGATCTAAAAATCTAGAAATATTATATATTTATTGATATTATTGATTTATATCCATATTTTAAAAAGTAAAAAAAAAGTGCCTATTTATTTTATCATTCTATATCATATCTCTGGAGTGTCACAGGGTTTACAACGAAATGGAAGTAAAGGAAAATATTAATCTTTTTAAAATATATTAATACATATATTACCGTCGTGGAATATCAATTTTATAGTTCAGAGCAAAAAAATATATAGGTATAGTTCGGAATGTATATAAAGTTAATCTAAATAATACGTGTAGTAGATATTGTATACATGTATATATATATATATATATATATATATATATATATATATATATATATATCGTGATTTTTAATTTACGCTGAAATACGAGGAGACATTTAAAACAAGAAGACATTTTTAAACATCTAGATAATTTAAATTTGTTACCTAAAACGCCATAACATACATAATATTATGTATATAATTTTTATAGACGAATACTGTATTCATTTAATAAATGAAAAATTAAATAATTTTTATATACTTTATGAAAGGATGTATTTTTTAAATATGTAAGCATAATTTAATCAGTGCAATCAAAGAATCAAGAATGTAAGACGTACATTAATTAAATATGGACATAAAAAATCTATTTTATATTCAGTTTCTAAATTATGTAAAAATATGTTAAGTGTTGCCATATACATGGATGGATACCCTATTTCAAAGTTGTAGTTTATTATAAAAATTACTGTAGTGTATGTTTGTGGCTTTTTATCTGTTTATCATTATACCATTAAATGGCTCAATAAAATAAAAGACCTTATATATAAAGACAAATCTTGATGTAACATAAAAAAAACTTAACTCTTTGAAGGATCTCTAAATTATTTATGGTATGTCCATGTATATATGTACATCATTTAAAATGACTTTTGTAGCTAGTTTCAAATATAATATATAATTAATGTGAAAATTATCGATTCGAGCCATTCTTACAGATTGCAATTATTGTTATATCAAAGCCTAACTAAATGTCTTATGATGATATATAATTGGAATTTGTTTTATTTGTAGATTATTTTAATACTGTGTAAGTATTCACCCTTATTCGCGGTGTTGTACATTAGAACTTAGAGAAAGTGAAGTATGAAATTATGCACAAAAATAAATGTATTTGAAATCTTACTTTATTAGTTCTCATTAACCCCGAATTTAATATTCTAACACTATACTTTTAAATAAAACTATCAGAAACATGTATTTGTTCGTTTGTAACAAGTATATAACGCCTTTGAGACGTCTAAAACCTTAGTCTCCCCCGTGACCATGATCATGCATACGAAACGTGAACCTAAAATCAAAATAAATCCGCGAAATAATCCGAAAAGATAGTTTAATTTAAAATGCAAAATATTTACGTAAATCTAAGAAAGTATTAAATAAAACTATACTATTTCTATTATTAACTTTAGAAGAAAAAAAGAAGGTATATATAAATTTTTATAATTTGCCGAAACATTGTTAGGAGTAATTATATTTTTTATCAACAATATATTTATCGAGAACTCGATATAACAAACATTTTACACATGCCTATTTAGGTTAAGTACGAACATTTCGAACATGTGCTATCATCGCATACTACATAGCATGAACGAATCAACCACGATTCGTTCATGATTTGTATTTTATGTCTAGTCCAGGGGTTGATTCGTTCATGCTACATAGATATATTTTCTTTATATTGAATTGTTGTTTTCTGACGACAATCACACAAAGATCAAGGCGTGTAACACCATCAATAGAATTTTTATTATAATTAAACAAATAAAAGAATACAACAATATTAAAAATATAGACAACGAAGTTTAATTTAATTGAACTACATATCGACGTAGGAAAGCATATTTGCTGTAAGTAGACAAAATACCTAAAGTGACTTTTTACTACCATTAGAATCAGAAAAAAAGCCGCATCGAATGACCCAGGTCCTGTGTCTCTACGATGAAAAAAAATTACATACGCCGTTGAAAACGCCCGTACTTATATATTTTTTAGCAAGATTAAATGCTGTATGTAGACCAAAATCTAGTCATTTTAGACATTTTGTACTTACAGCAAAAGAAAGACTGCATATTTTGCTTTACAAATACTTCTTCCCATTTAAAAACTTAACGCTACTTACAGCATTTCTGCGGCGTGTGATTTTTACATTCGTTTACTTACAGCAAGTTTAGGGAACCTACAGTTTTAGCTTTTGCTATTTACAGCAAATCATCACGTATTTGCTTTAAAAGCTTACGCCACATAATGCATTTTAAAAACCTGTGATTTTTTAGAAATTTGAGATAATGCATTTTGATAAATCATTTATCATTTCATTTTACCGTTACGCCATTGAAAAAATGATAGTTCTTTGAAGTTGTGTCGGTGTTACCGCATCGCATCCGCCCGCACCCCTCATTCCTTGTACGACATTCGGTTATTGTCTCATTATGTTTTATCTCTTATATATAAGAGAAAAACTTTTTTAATTCATTGTATTGTTGAAACGAAGTTCTGGCAGTATAATTAGAGTTTAAAATTTTGTTTCAACAATTTAAAAGATTATTAGTTTTTTTACCATTTACGACATTTTATTTCAACTTAACATTACATTACCAACTGACCCACTGCATTTCTAGATCTAATCATAATTATAAATTTAATCTTACATCATGAATTGCAGTACCCAAATAAATAAATTTACTACATACAGCATATTTACCGCCTGTAAATTGATATTTCCTTCTACGCGTACATTTTTCTTCCTTAGTTATAGCGTTTTAAAGGTATGTGATTTAAAAAACTGTTTGCTGTAACCAGCCAAACACGTACTTGTAGTAACTTTGGGTAAAAAGTTTACATTGCAAATGGTGACTGGCAGTTTAATAAACCTATGTTCCAAAAATGGTAGCAATATCATGGATAGGTCAGACACTATTCATTTTTTTCCGAAATTAATTAAGTTTTTTGGCTCTGGTGAACAATTGCAATATGTCTACTTACAGCAAATATGCTTTCCTACGTCGATATATTATCTTTATATTGTAGTAGCAACCCACCCTCGCTCCGCTCGGGTTCGGCTCTACTTACGTTTTAACTTTTCGATTATAGATATAGATTTTTTCAGAGATGAGATATTTCCCGCAGTAAAAAGTATCCTATATGTTGATCCGGATAGCCAGCTATCACCATACCAAAATCCCTCAAGTACTTTTCCGTGATGTGGTCACAGACAGACAAAAATTCTAAAAACTATAGATTCAGCCTCAGTATCGATCAAAATGTCCGCTTCAATGAAATTCTCCAAAAAATATTTTATGTACAGGCTTGGTTCCAGTTTTAAGTACCTATGTATTGATTATTATTGTCTGATGACAATCACATAAAGATCAGGGAATGTATTACTGTCAATATTTGAACTTGAACTTTTACTGAGATTGACCAACTTTAAAAACTTAGCTTTTCATTAGATTCAAGAAAGCGTTCTAGCATAAGACGTATCGATTTAAAATTCGAGCCTAGTATTTCATCATCTTGTCTCGTTGGTCTATTAGCTAGAACGCTACGTGCTACATCGGTTAGCTGCAGCCCCTGAGGCCTTGGTTCAAGTCCCAGGTCGGGTCAAGCAATTTTAGTAGATTTTCCTGTAAAAACATACAGTACCAACAGTTTAGGAAGCTGGCAGTGTTAACCTACGTGCTTCAGAATTAGAGAACAGGTAACGGCAGCTTTACTCTCCTTATTCTGCGGCAATTTTGGCACGGCTTTTAGAGATCTAACCAGTTGTGCCAAAATTGCAATCCTATCAGAATTAGATAGGTAAAAGATTGAGTATGCACTTAGTAGTTTATGCGCACATATTTGTGCAATTTCCTAAGTGGACATAAAAACTATTGCAAGGAAGCTGTAAGCGGGTTTCCCCGTTATTACGCAAACTGAGTAATTCCACTCTTTCGAGCATTTACATTTACTGTGAACAGACAATAAGGACAAATCAGGAGATAGAAGACTCATACTGTTTCCCCCTGAACTCTGAAGGTATCAGACCCATGGTGCTACCTTATGACATTTACAATAGTTGGGGGCTACCCTACTAAGACCTCAAATATCAACAAAATAGAAGGAATAGAAAAATAGGCAGACAAGGGAAGGGTAGGTGCTTAATATTATTATGTATATCAATTCAAATTAAAATGATACATAATAATTGTGAAAATAATGACAAGCATAGCCGTCAAAACTTTACCAGATTGTGTAATATATGATACGTATTTAAGCACTAAAAGTATCTCGTTTTCGTTATACTGGAAATGGCAGGCGCCAGGTCAGAAATTAACTAACAGTTTAGAACTAGATTGCTATAAATAAAAAACGAAGAAGGTTATCCACATAAATTGGTAACACTTGTGGCGACAAATTATCTATTGGGCAACACTGATTGGTTGCCTATTTTAGAATTATAAAATATACTCTGTGGTTTTTACTTTGGCTTTTTCTCGCTGCAGGGACTGATAGCGTATATTAATATTTGTCGTCCATAATGTGTAAAAATATTTGTGTTAACATCCAGCCATCCATTGTATTAACTAATAAATCATAAGAATTCCAAACATCCATTTTATTAACTAATAAATCATATGAATTCCAAAATGGTGACCCCGACGTGATATGAACACGCATGCCGTATGCAACTGCTTATTGACTATTGTGCAGTGTGACAATTGGCTATACAATACAGCTACAAGTGAGCCTCAAGGTGTTGATACAATATGGCGAAATAACATATTCATTTCATTGGCTTTAAAAGTTATGCTCCAGTTTGATTAACCTATAGATCAAGCCTCATCCTAAACTGGTGACAGCTCCGTTACAATTTACATCATCAGTGCACCGAGTCGCATCTATTTTATAGTAAACTTCGCGTTATCACATGAGTGACCGCTTAGTCACGTTATCAGCATACAGACTGCCTCTGAACTCCACCGACGAGAAAGACAATTCTTCACCTTTAAAACTTTGACAATCTTGGTGAATGGTAGTGGTGAAAAATTCAGTGACAAGATTATGTGTATAGCTTATTATTATTAAGTTTTATTTTTCCTCTAACATAGTATAATAATATGATCTGTCTTTTAATCACACTTATATAACAATAGCAACTAATAGATTAAGTGTTAGCATATTAACCCACTAAATTAAGACTTAATATTATTATTATTTTTTATATATGTGTTTTGCTATTATTTTGTGAATTGTTTTAACACTTTAATGTTCTTACAAGCCTTCGCTATTACCTTGTGAATTGTTTTTAACCTATTATTTTTTTTATAAGTGTTTCTTTGTTATCTTGTGAATTGTTTTTAACCAATTGCTAATAATGACTGATAGTAAAGCACCAACCCCCTCGGATGATCACATTCCTCAAGTATCACATATTGCATTAAAGCTTCCTCCATTCTGGTCTGGTCGTGTGGTTGCATGGTTTGCGCAGGCTGAGGCAAATTTTGAAATTTCAGGTATTAAAGTGGACAACACTAAATATAACCATGTACTGAGTGTTCTACCTGAGAGGGTTGCAGCAGATATTGAGGACATCCTCATCGATCCTCCAAAGGATAATAAATATATTTTTTTAAAATCTGAACTTGTTCGTAGACTATCAGCTTCAGAGGAAAAACGTGTTAATCAGCTGTTGAGTGATGTAGAGTTGGGAGAGCGTAAACCGTCGCAGTTCTTGCGCCATCTCCGCTCCCTCGCTGGATCTAGCCTACAGGACGAGTCCATCCTGCGCCAATTATGGCTGCGACGACTTCCACAGCAGGTTCAAGCCATCCTAGCTGCCCAGGCTGACCTGCCACTACAGAAGGTCGCTGAGTTAGCAGACCGCATTGTTGAGGTATCACCTACTGCCAATACTGTTTTTGCAACGAGCACACCTGCTTCAGATGACCCACTGCAGGCCATCAGTCGCCGATTAGACCAACTGGCGCAACAGGTGGCAGCGCTGAGCACTGGCCACAACCGGCATCGCAGTAGCAGGAGCTCCACACGGTCTCGTTCTAAATCCAGGGACCGAGAGGCCTCCGACTTATGTTGGTACCATCGAAGGTTTAAATTAAAGGCCAACCGCTGCACTAAGCCTTGCAGCTGGAAACCAGCGGAAAACTTGGGGGACGGTCAGTGATGGCGGCTGCTGACTGTCCATCTCAAAGTATGGTAAGTCGCCGTTTATTTGTGACGGATGTTAACAGTAAACGTCGATTTTTAATAGACACTGGCTCTGACATCTGCTGCTTCCCTAAAACAGCCATGGGTGGCAAACTTGAAGTAGCAGATTACGACCTCAAGGCCGCGAACGGCAGCTTAATTAAAACTTATGGCCTTATAAATATGAATTTAAATTTGGGACTGCGCCGAGACTTTAGATGGTCATTTGTCATCGCTGATGTCGGCACTGCAATTATCGGATCGGATTTTTTAGCGCATTACCACCTACTGCCGGATTGTACTAAGCGGCGTCTAATTGATGCTAAGACAGGTTTATCAAGCCATGGCACTATTGCCATGGTTGATCAAACTAGTGTGAGAGCCGTAATACACAATGATGGCGATTCAAATTACGCAAAGATTTTATCCGAATTTCCAGACATCATGAGGCCGCCCGGAGTACCGCACGAGGTGAAGCACGACACGGAACATCGCATCCTGACTACTGATGGCCCTCCTGTCGCTGCTCGCCCTCGCCGCCTTGCACCCCAAAAACTACAGGCTGCTCAGAGGGAATTTGCTGATATGGTGTCATCAGGTACCGCACGACCTTCGAAAAGCTCATGGTCATCACCATTACACATGGCCCCCAAAAAAGATTCATCTTGGCGCCCATGTGGTGATTACCGGGCCTTAAACGCCCGTACCGTCCCGGACCGCTATCCCGTTAGACATATAGGGGATTTCAGTCAAAGTTTGGCTGGCTCTACTGTATTCTCTACTATTGACCTTGTCAAGGCATACCAACAAATTCCTGTCCATAAAGACGATATTTGCAAAACCGCCATTATAACACCATTTGGGTTGTTTGAATTTCCCTATATGTCATTTGGGTTACGGAACGCGGGGCAAACATTTCAAAGGTTTGTCGACGGTATGCTTCGTGGTCTAGATTTTTGCTATCCCTATGTCGACGACATCCTTGTTTTTTCGAGCTCTGCATCTCAGCATGAGGAACATCTGAGAATTCTGTTTCAAAAACTAAGAGAATTTGGGATGGTCATTAATCCGTCTAAATGCGTTTTGGGAGCAAAAGAAGTTACTTTTCTTGGGTATTGCATCAATGCTCAAGGCACACGACCGCCTGAAGAGCGCATTAAGGCTCTCCTGGATTTCCCCCCGCCGAAGACAGTTCAGGCTATGCGCAGATTCCTCGGAATGATTAATTATTATAGGCGTTTCTTACCTAAAGCAGCGTCACACCAAGCTGCTCTCGTCGATGCTTTGACAAACATTAATGGTAAGGGAGCCAAGCCATTTCTTTGGACACCTGAACTTCTAGAGAAGTTCGATGCCTGCAAGAAAAGTCTGTCGCTCGCGACAATATTGGCTCATCCTAACACTACAGCTGAACTTGGTCTTTTTACAGACGCTTCCAGCACGCATGTCGGAGCAGCACTTCAGCAGAGGGTGAACAACCAGTGGGAGCCCCTCGCTTTCTTCAGCAAGAAGCTCACGCCCCGCCAGACCACCTGGCCTGCCTACTACAGGGAGCTACTAGGAGTGTACGAGGCCGTTCAGCATTTTCGGTATATATTGGAGGTGCAACACGCCACCATATATACTGATCACAAACCACTCGTGCACGCTTTCTCCCAGCGGCGTGAAAAGCTTCCCCCTGCCCAGCTGAACCAGCTCTCTTTTATATCTGAGTTTACCACAGATGTTGTGTATGTTAAAGGCACCGACAACATAGTCGCCGACGCTTTTTCACGAGTTGATGCCATATCACTGTTAACTGGCGACTGCAGAGAGCTCGCAGCAGCCCAAGAGGACGACGAAGAAGTCAAGGAACTTTTTAACGATGGCGGTTCTTCTTTAAAGCTGGAGAAGATACCCGTTCCAGGTACCGATTTGTCCATAATTTGCGACACGTCGACCGGCAAACAACGACCACTGCTACCATCCAAATTTCGCAAGAGCATTTTTGAACAGCTACATGGACTCAGTCACCCTGGCGCACGGACAACTGTACGCTTGGATCGTTATGTGTGGCCCTCTATTAAGAAAGACGTGCATGCCTGGGCACGTGCCTGCATCCCCTGTCAAAAATCAAAAGTGACGAGACATGTCAAAACGCCCTTGGGAAATTTTAACACTCCCACTGCAAGACTTCGCCACGTTCATGTGGACATCATCGGGCCCCTACCACCTACCACCGAAGGCTACAGCTACTGCTTAACAGCAATCGACCGATACACTCGATGGCCAGAAGTATGGCCTCTCAAAACCATAACGGCGCAAGAAGTTGCAGCTACATTCATGTCCGGATGGGTTTCTCGATTTGGTGTCCCTCTGCTTGTTACAACGGACCAAGGCAGGCAATTCGAGTCTGAACTTTTTAATCGCCTCATGAGTCTCTGCGGCATTAAGAAGACGCGCACCACTAGTTACCATCCTTGTGCCAATGGGATGGTGGAGCGATTGCATAGGCAACTTAAGGCCGCAGTAATGTGCCACGAAACCTCCTGGTTGCAAGCCCTACCGATTGTACTGCTTGGCATGCGCTCCGCGGTTAAAGAGGACCTGAATGCGTCGTGCGCTGAAATTCTGTACGGTGAGCCTCTCCGCCTTCCTGGCGAATTTCTTATTCCAGGACTATCGAGCCGAATTGAAGACCCTAGTGATTTAGTTGGTCAGCTTCGCCAACATATGTCTGACGTGCGACCAGTCCCAGCCTCGCGACATCTAGGCCACAATGGAACAACCACCTTCATGTACAAAGACCTTCCAGTTGCGACGCACATTTTCCTCCGGGATGACTCCGTCCGGCGCGCGCTTTCGCCTCCCTACACTGGCCCTTACAAGGTAATTTCACAGAACAAAAAAACCATACGTATAGCCGTCCAAGGAAGGGAGGTTGAAGTAAGTCTGGATAGGGTGAAACCGGCGTATCTAGAATGTTTCCTAGATAGAACTTTTCCTAGACTAACGAGGGCGCCTGACTCTGTCAGTACGAAGCCCACTGCTGCACCAGCTGCTACACCCCAACCCGCGCCTTCACCCTTACCAGCGGCGCCTATCAGGACCAGATCAGGACGCAGGGTCCGTTTTAAGCAAGTATTAGATTTATAGTTTTCTTACCTGCGGTTTCTTTACTCCGTAGGGGGGTGGTGTGGCGACAAATTATCTATTGGGCAACACTGATTGGTTGCCTATTTTAGAATTATAAGATATACTCTGTGGTTTTTACTTTGGCTTTTTCTCGCTGCAGGGACTGATAGCATATATTAATATTTGTCGTCCATAATGTGTAAAAATATTTGTGTTAACATCCAGCCATCCATTGTATTAACTAATAAATCATAAGAATTCCAAACATCCATTTTATTAACTAATAAATCAGATGAATTCCAAACACTTAATCTGAATAGTAAATTGACAGAATTAAGAGATATAGATGAGATCGTTCATCATAACTTGTCCGTTCGTGGTCAAGTTAGCAGCACTGACTGCAGTAATAACAACATTCATAAATCCATAACTATCAATGTTTAGTTGCGACAGGAAGCGCGTAGTTTTTAATCCGAAATATACTGTGTTTTTGCAAAATCATGCCAAAAGTACTAAAAACCAGTGGGAGAGAGATTATGGTAAAGGTGCGTGCCTTTTGCGAGAGCTAAAATTCAAACAAAGGTCCACTAATTCCATTAGAAAATAATGTATTACGAGTCGCCGCCATGACGGGTAAGTAAAATAGTGTTGCCAGCTTTAAAGATTTTTCTCATTTATAGGTAAAAAAACTCACATTTTATAATATTAAGATATTCAGTCATGTTACCTGCGTTGTTTTTTTCAAAATTAAATTTTTGAGATACCGAATAAAGATTATTATTATTATTAATATTAAATTATATTTTAATAATGAACTTTCAATCTAATAATATGCTTACGCAATTTTCTTGATATGTATTGTAATTTGTAAACCTTTCGTAAATATCTGTTACAGGTATATCTGATAGAACAGTTTCTAGAATTACTCGAGAAGCCATTTGATCATGCGTACTGCAAATCGTAAAATATATTTATGATTAAAATAAATTTAACTATAAATATTTGTTTTATTTTAAGTACTAACCTGATTTTTCTTTAGTAGATAGTTTATTTGATATAATTAGATCATTTTTCGCATTTTATATGATTAAGCTCACACTTGCGTTGATAAAAATGATATGTATTAAAATTTTAATTTCCAACCTTAATATGTAAGTAAACCGAATGTATATAGTGGCAATACTGTTAACAAGGTAACCAACATAGCAACGAACTGACTTCTTACGATGAACGGTCTGTACGTCATACGACAGAAAAAGTATTTGTCATTCAAACTGTAAAGTAAATTGACATTTGTGATTTGACACATATTATGTTTAGTTTGTGTCAAAGAGTATAGTTATATACTTCTAGTTCATTAAATTAATAGTTCCCATTAACTTTTATTGTAAATTTCATTGATTACTTTTTGTTGTAAATTAATCTTATATTTTGTAAACACATTATATATATTCTTTAAAATGAGTTTAGTAGCAAACACGGGGTAAGAAATTAAAAGTTAGTACTTTTTGTGTGCTTACTCTTCAACTTTCACAAATTATCTTTTTTATTTAGGAAATTAGCAGGGCGTACGTTATTTATAACGGGAGCTTCACGTGGCATAGGAAAAGCGATAGCCCTCAAGGCAGCTAAAGATGGTGCTAATGTTGTCGTGGCCGCTAAAACGGCCGAGCCTCATCCTAAACTTCCTGGCACTATTTATTCTGCCGCCGAAGAAAGTAAGTTTATCAAAAAAACCTAAAAATCATTAACAACTGTTACCAACTCAGCTTAAACTCAATGTGATAAAAATATTAACATAAACTGTAGATAAATTTTGATATGGACTTTGACCTGAGTGAAAAGTCCACTGATCTTTGATCGTGAAAAACCTTTGGTCTATTTACATTATTATTTTTTATAAATGGAATGTTGTTTTCATATTTTAATTTCTGTTATCTATACATATAATAAAATTGTAACTAAGCCGAATCTGTACATTAAATATTTTTTGGAAAATCTTATTGAAATAAACATTATTATCGATACAGAGGCCGAATCTATAGTTTTTAGAATTTTTTTCTGTCTGTTACCGCATCACAGAAAAACCACTGGAGGGATTTTGATTAAATTTGGTATGATGATAGCTGGTTATCTGGGTCAACATATAGGATACTTTTTACCATGGGAAAATGTCTCATTTCTGAGAAAAAATACAAAACTGCAATGTAAGAGTATATTAATATGTAAAACCTAAGAATTTGGTTTTTGGTCGTCATCTGAACGCGGGCAGAGCCGCGGACAATGCTAGTATACTATAAAAATCATAGTTACTGTTTATGTTTGTAAATATAGCATTTATATAATGCTAATAAAAAACACTTATTTTCTATAACAGTTGAAGCTCTTGGAGGTAAAGCTTTACCATGCATAGTAGATGTAAGGGATGAAAAGCAAGTGCAAAATGCTATTGATGAAGCAGTCAAGAAGGTATAAAATATAATTTATGTACCTATATTTTATTTAAAGCTATACTATGTAAGATGTAATACCAGTAAATCTTTTATGGATTTGACATTTTTATATTTATGTTGCTATTGTTATTATTTTTTAGTTCAATGGCATTGATATCTTAGTGAATAATGCCTCTGCAATTTCTCTTACTGGAACAGCTCAAACTGATATGAAGAGATATGACCTAATGCATAATATTAATACTAGAGGAACTTTCTTAGCGTAAGTCACACATATCTTTATACTTTAATGGAAGTAGATATTATGTGATAATTTTCATAAGAACAAAAGCTTATAAATCACAAAGTTTGAGGAGCTATAGCTATTATTATGTCTACTTAACTGATTTAAATGGAATTTACTATATTTTCAATTCAATTACTTATATGAATGTCCATCCATTCCATTCTTTTCATATGTATTGTACATGAAAATACAAGCTTTTATAAATAAAATACTTATATACTATCTGTATGTATTGTGTGTTTATGTATTTGAAATGAACTTCTTCTGAGTGACCATTATCATCTTATCCAAAACTCTGGAATTTTGATAATGTACTCTCAAAATAATGTAGACATGATACTAAGAAATTAGTTTCTGCTCCTAAAAGAGTATAAAATCGTAAACCTTCTAAGTGAAAAATATTTTTTAACAATCAATTAATAAACACATAGGGAAATCAGAAAAGACTGCTACTGATACAGTACATTAATTTTAATTTACAGATCAAAATTGTGTTTGCCGCTATTGAAAAACAGTGACCATGCACACATCCTCAATCTGTCACCACCCCTTAACATGAATCCTTATTGGTAACTATTGTTTTATTTAATAAAATATATAATTGAACCAGCGACTGTCAGCTGTTGCATTACTGGAATAAAAAGTTATTTGAGTACATGATTTCTATAAAGTCAAGTTCCATGCATTTAAAATACTAATAGAAAACTAATTCTATTTATCTATATATTAACTAATGTGTAGAATAAATGATGACTAGGTTAAAGAATAGCAAACTATATTTTTTTTACATTCGGAAATGCATTTACATGGACCACCCGCAAAGTGCATATATATAGGTGATTCTGGGATTCACTTGTCAGAAATGCTACTAAAACCCAATTGAACATGCTCCACATTTTTGAAGTAATGCAGGATCGCTTGCTCAATAACTGAACACCCTTTTCAAGATCAAATAAGAATTTCTTTGAACTGTTTATATACATAAATTTAGAAGATTATCACAATGAGTAAATCATTTGGTTATTGAAGTGATGAGTTCCTGTCCACTGGAGGATGAATTTTTTAATGTTTTCTTATGTCATATATGACAAATAATTTTTTATAGTTTAAAATTATTTTATAAAATATAATGTTATATTATCATATAAAATTATATGATAAAAATTGGTTTTTTCATTGAGAAATATTTTTTTTAAACTTATTTTTTTTAATATTTTTTCTATACAGGTTTTCTATTCACGTCGCCTACACAATGGCTAAGTACGGAATGTCTATGTGCGTGCTTGGCATGAGTGAAGAGTTCAAACCTTACAATATTGGTGTGAACGCTTTGTGGCCAAAAACAGGTTTGTTTTTCCATGTACTTACATTACATATATTATAATTGCTAAATTCGTTATACATACAGATGACTTTTATGTTATTTTTCGGCCTTTTTTTGCTATTACCTTTTTTTTAAGACTGTTTATATAATTTTTATTAATGGTAGTATTAGTAGTTATCGAATTTTTCACGAAAGATTTTCCTGCGTTCATATCTAAAAAAATATCGACTTTCGCCGCCTTTATCACATTAAAAGGATTAGTGATTTAATTGAATAAAAATTCAGTACCTAGTTACTTATAACTATCTATTTATATTATTTAATATATATATAAATATATATATATATATATATATATATATATATATATATATATATATATATATATATATATATTTATATATATGAGTATATAACTCAGTAAAACATATTTTTTCCTATTATTGTATACATTGGTTTTAAATCTCAAATTTATTATGCACCTTAAATCCTAAATAAGCTGTTTCTGATCATATTTGTCACATATATAGATCAATTAAGTGTATATGTAACATTTGTTTACTCTAGCAATTGCCACCGCGGCTATAGAGATGTTGACCGGCGACACGTCGACCAGTCGCAAGCCAGACATCGTGTCGGATGCTGCATACATCATGCTTTGCAAGTGAGACCTTTCTTTGCTAAAATTATCTTAAAATATAAGCTAATTTTTAAATATTATATATTTTTAACTGGCTCGTCGACTTGGCTATATATAGAGTAGACTAGCGACACAACCTCGCTTTGCGTTCGTCTCTACTGAAAAATAAATACAATTTTTTCCCACAGGAACCGTACATTATCCGTTATAAAACCTATAACCATGCTACTCCAGACTATAATCTATCTCTATGCCAAATTTCATCCAGATCCATTCAGCCGTTCTGGCATGAAATAGTAACAAATATCCATCCTTACAAAATTACATTTATAATATTAGTATGAATATTAATTATTAGTATTTATAATATTGTACTTTTTCTTATATTGTTTGTTTTTGGAAAAAAATAGAAACAATTTCTGCTTTATAATATGATAGATATACATCCTGAACGAGATTATTTTTTATATAATTTAGTATTCACTATATCTGTTTTTAATGCCAAAGTAATAATCTGAATAAAAAATTATGATGATTCAAAAATATTTACTATAAATCATAGTAACGCGCTTGCTTGACTGCTTGAGTATTCCACCTGATTGATATTTGTGCAAATCGTTTGTATCATTTTTGTAGAAGGAAAATGCTCATGGCTAGCAGTGGGACGTTATATAGGCAGAATTTTTATTTCTTAATATTTTTATTCACAGAGACCCAAAGAATTACACTGGCAACTTTGCAATCGATGAAGATGTCTTAAAAGCAAACGGCATCAGTGATCTAACTCCATATGCTTGCGATCCAAGTGAGTAAACAAAGTCAAAAAATGTTAAGACTACTAACACTACGACATTATTAACTTTATATAGGAGATACATACAAGATATTCACATTCATTTTTTAATATTTTCCTATATTCATTGTCCTTGCTAATTTTAAGAGGAATAAACAATTTAACCCTTAAATTTAGAAATACATACCAGGGTTCTTTCTATGGGTCTAACCTCTATACAGTATATCGTCATACATCTCTCATCTCTTGACTTATATGGAAAATAAAAATAGTCAATCTGACTATAGCGAATTAAAATTTAGAGAATGCGGACAATCTATTGCTGGACGGGTTTTTGGATGATCCGGCGGCCATACTTCATCACCGGACCGTCTCGGCCGCCTCCACCCGTCAGTACCATACTAGCGCTATACGCTGTAATGAGAAGGTTGGTACATTGAAAAATATCATAGACTAGAGACTCACCCTCGCTTCGCTCGGGTTCGTCCCTAGCTTGCTTCCTAATACAAACTTTAATCCCCATTTTCACCCCTTTAAGGGATGATTCCGGGATAAAAAGTATCCTTTGCCCTTTCCAGCGTCACAAACTATCTTCTTACCAAATTTCATCTTAATCGGTTTAGTAGAGCCAGAGATTACGTCCTACAACGTCACAAACTCACAAACTTTACCTCTTTATAATATAAGTATAGATAGGTACATTAGAGAAGGTTCATCCATTACTCACAAATTCATAAAGGTAATAGATTTAATATCCAGAAGCTTAGTAAAGTGTATTTTTTTTTATTTGTGGTGCATTGAGTGAGTTTATAATGTTATTGTTCTTCGTTCTGCTCTGGGAGTGAATTTTTTGCTTGAAATTTATATGGGTTCGCTGACCTATTCATTAAAAAAATCATGAATAAATATACACCATTATTGAGTTATTCCTTTTTTGTAACTGGGTCAAAAATTTCTTACTTACATACTTCTTTCTCCATACTTATCTATACATATAATAAAATTCTAACTAAGCCGAATCTGTACATTAAATATTTTTTGGAAAATCTTATTGAAATAGACTTTATTATCGATACAGAGGCCGAACCTATAGTTTTTACAATTTTTGTCTGTCTGTCTGTTACCGCATCACGGAAAAACCACCGGAGGGATTTTGATGAAAATTGTATGATGGTAGCTGGTTACCCGGGTCAACATATAGGATACTTTTTACTACGGTAAAATATCTCATTTCTGAGAAAAAATACAAAAACTGTAAAATCTAAGAATTTAGTTTTTGGTCATGATCTGAACGCGGGCGAAGCCGCGGGCAATGCTAGTATATGTATAATTCTTCTGTACGTGTGTTTGTCACCTTACTCCTCTAAAGCGCTGGACCGATTTGGATGAAATTTTTGTGTATATTTCAATGGGCTCCTGGATGGTTTGAAAACACAATTGGACGCGGTAGGTGACGCTGCTGTCGGTGTGTCAAAGAGTTTGTTTTTTTAGTAGTTGGAACGTGGGCGAAGCCGGGGGTACTGCTAGTAAAAAATATTGAAGTATTTTTAAGCAGTTTTTTATGTAAAATCTATACATATAATAAAATTGTAACTAAGCCGAATCTGTACATTAAATATTTTTTGGGAAATCTTATTGAAATAGTCATTATTATCGATACAGAGGCCGAATCTATAGTTTTACAATTTTTGTCTGTCCGTCTGTCTGTTACCGCATCACAGAAAAATCACTGGAGGGATTTTGATGAAATTTGGTATGATGATAGCTAGTTATCCGGGTCAACATATAGGATACTTTTTACCGCCTGAAAATATGTAATTTCTGAGAAAAAATACAAAAACTGCAATGTAAGAGTATACTAATATGTAAAACCTAAGAATTTGGTTTTTGTTCATCTGAACGCGGGCGAAGCTGCGGGAAATGCTAGTGACTTATATTACGTATAAAAAAATACAAATTGACCTATACAGAGCTTTCATATTACACTGGCCAATTAAATTGCCAAGTCTAAGTCTTAAGTCGTAATAAAAGTTTAAGATTCCAAATACATGTGTTATTAAAATATAATTAAATCTATTTGTGATTATTTTATCCATATTTTAATTTATTAATAATTTAAAAAATTAGTGGTCATAGTTTTTTATTTTGACACTTAAAAAAAACAAATTTGACATAATATATGGAAAAGCTAGTTGCGAATATGTTTTGAAATAAGCAACAAATCTAAATCAGTTTCTAATTTTAAGTATCTTACTATATCTTAAACAAAGTAAGCTATTTGGTTTTAGCATGTATTGCCGCGTTTATTTTAATTTTACCTTTAAAATATAATTAGTAGCGTTAGTTATCAAAATTTATTTTAAACTATGCAAAATTTAACATCTTTATCAAAATTGGCCTCGTATTTGTTCGCAGGTCATGTGAACGATTTGTTACCCGACTTCTTTTTGGACGTACCCGGGGAAAATAAGGATGCCGTAAAAAAGGTGTGAAATATACCTTAAAATGTTTTTTTTTTTAATTAAAAAATTACAATCTATGGCCACTATTTTTTTTAAATGTCTAACATTACGTAATAGCATACATATAAATAAGTAAGTGACAATTAGGTTTGCAATCAGTAGTAAAGATAAGATAGAAATTCCGTATGTCATAACCGTAGACGTAGTGAACGGGCCGAGCAATACTTTATTAAATTGACCAGTCCGCCTAATACCTGTCTTTTATTCCAATTTGAATTTATAAATGGAACATACAAAAATGCAAAATGGTTCCATATGTCTTCATTAATCGTATTTCAATTAATACAGAAGACTTCTGGCTGCACAGTCATTTTGTCTCAAAAGAACAAAGAAAGGCAAAGAAACTGTCCACTCTCTTTATCTATGGTAGTAAAGATATGATAGAAAATACGTATGTCATATGTAATCACTTTTATCATTGTTGCCATTGTAAAGAACGTACAGAAAATAAATATTGCAAATATGAACAAATTTTCGTATTTAATCTATATTTGAAAATATTACAGGGATCTGACGGACAAATACCAGCATTATTTGATGTGATCGGCAAAAGTATAAATCCTGAGCTGGTAAAGAAAACTCAAGCTGTGTTCCAATTTAATGTGAAAGGTACTTTTGTTGTTTTATAAATTTTAAAATTGTTTTTTATTTTTCATATTTTTTTTAAATTAGGGTAATTGATTAATCATTTATGCCATTATTTATAATTATTATAAATGAGAAAGTTTGGATGGATGTATGTTTGTTACTTAATCATGCCAGAACAGCTGAATGGATCTGGATGAAATTTGGGACGGAGATAGAGTCTGGAATAGCACATAGGTTACTTTTTGTCCTGAAAACATATACGGTTCCTGTGGGATAGATTTGTTTTTGTTTCTAATATTATATACATACATTTATGTATTAAATAGATAGACAATTATAATAATATAATTTTTTTCAAGACATAACAAGACAGTGCAACATTGCTCTAGCTGATGAATCCTTAATAGTAATCAAATCATTATGATATTTATTTAATTGACAGGTAAAGAGGAAGGTGTGTGGCACTTAGATCTGAAGAATGGAGATGGTACCTGCGGGCAGGGCGAGCCCAAGCACCCACCAGATGCGACTCTCACAATGGACAGCAATAATTTTGCTGATATGTTTGCCGGTAAATCATACTATTATAATAAATACTAAAGTTTGTACGTATATTGGTTTGTAAATTTTCAGGTTGATAAATAAGATATTCATTTGATGAAATGTAGCAATTAATTTGATATTCTGTATTGTTTACATTACTTACATCAATATTTGTTTTCTGTTATTTTTATAGAATCTCTTGATAACTTGTAAAACTAGAATTTGCATCTTGTTTTTTTTTGTTTGTATGTAATATTTGCTAACTGTGAGCCAATTTTTACAAATCTTAAATAAAGAGTTCTTGATTTTTAAATTGGTGCCTTTTTGAACTATTTTTAACATGACCATAATATTATTTTATAATAATCTGAATCTACCCTATAAAATTTATTTATAAAAACATTAATAAAATCTTGAACTCTATGGTTATTATAAAGCTTTGTACATTTTCATACTTGGATTCATAAATAGTTTCATTGTTAGAATATTTTATGAACTGATTTGTCATAAACAATATTGATATTTCCTTCGAATTATTAGAAATTTTTTAATTACAGGTAAATTGAAAGCTACAAATGCTTTTATGATGGGCAAACTGAAAATAAAGGGAGACTTGCAAAAAGCCATGAAGCTAGAGAAAATGATGAAATCACTCAAGAACAAAGCCTGAATTGAGATGATTTGTATGTTATGTGTATGATGAATAGATGTTATATATATAGGGTTGGCTTTATATTATTTTGTTTTCAGAAACTGATGAAGTAACTGTTGTAGTAGTAAAAAAAATAATAAAGATTGATGAAAAATTTGAAAAGTACAGTAACTTGAATAAGAAAAACTGGGATTTAATTTAATAAGGATGACTTATCTGTAGATACCTAAGTTTTTTTTCAATAACCTTAAAATTGTAAAATAGTTTTATTTATTATCATAACAAGTCACTTCCTGTGTGTAACAAATCAATGTAAATATATTTTACATATTAAAATGCATGTATTTCAATAATTTTCTATGCTGCTTATGTTGAGCATGAATTTAAATTTTCTTTTATTGTTTTTATATGGAAGAAAATGAGTTTTTAATTTGCAATTTTAAGTGATTAATTCTTAAAAATATATATGTAACTTAAATGTTTTAAGTTTAATTCAAGCCTTTATAGTAGATGGGTACTGTTATACTTATGCAATCGCAGATATAATAGCGGAAAATAAATAAGTTCTCTTGGATTGGCTTTTTGTATGTATTAAAATATATTATATTATATACAATATTACTACAGAGACAATAAATACCAAAATATTTTTCTACAAGTATTATACAGACTTTCAGATTGTTTTAATAAATAATAACTTAAATTTAGTTGTTTTATTTTCTTCTTTTCCCTTACAATAAGGTTCTAAATTCATTAATGATGTTGTTCTATTTATTTGTATTTCTAAAAAGCAATAAATATAACATTATTTTCAAATATGGAAAGATTTCACAAACCTTTCAGGCTAGTACTTATTATTACAAGAAGGTAAATAAACATAAATGAAAGAATCAAAATAAATGTAATTTAAAATCAACAATGTATGCTGTTATGGTATGATGCAAGAAATGTTTAATCAGTTTGTTAGCCATATTTCAATCCTCACTTGTCAGAAATTTACTTACAAATAATAACTATCTAGTAAAGTAGTAAAAAAGAAATGTACTTTACTGTTCAATAATTTTTCATGGAAAAATATCAATATTATAAGGATTGTGCACAAAAACTATAAATAGCAATGGAATGTAGCAAATGGAAGTGTACATTGAACTAGAAATCTTTGCTTGTTTTTGTAACAATAAGCATAGATTTCAAAATTCAAATTACATCAGATGCTGTGATAACCTTTATTATCTCAATTGAATTCTCGCGCCCAATGAACTGTCCTTCGAATTGTTTGTATCACTTTCGGTAGTCAGTCAGTTGACATCTATTCACGGCGATTATTATAATTAATAAAAGACAAAAGAATAATTTAATATTACAATGTTTTCTATTGATGCTCCTCTAGAAATTCAAAATAGTGAATATTGTAATTATCGTTCGCCGCTAAGTACACGTTATGCATCAAAGGAAATGCAATATAATTTCAGTGACCAAAAGAAATTTTCTACATGGCGAAAATTGTGGATTTACTTGGCCAAAGCTGAGCAGGTACGTAATATCAATACAATTATGTTTATTATATTATTGTTTCACTTTTTGATTTATTTTTGAGGTTATGTCATGAAATTCGGATACACTGCACGCTCTTTCAATTTTGAAAATTAATTTAATGATGCAGCGAGTCTTTATAAAATTTATTAAAAAGTATGGTATTTACAAATATTAAATACTGTTCATAATTTTATTACATTAATAAATCTATAAATATATTTCAACGATAACATGGAGAGCCGTCTGGCAAGCTGCAATACTAACTTCGATCAATAATAAAATGAAAAATATTATTTTCTAAATTTCTATGTACGATGTTTACTACATACTCTCTCGCCGAGACACTCTAGGGCATATAGAACGCGAGAGTGTATTTTTGTCATTCAAAATGCCTCAGCTGCTCTAGCTTCATCTTATTGAAAATATTCGCAATATACCTATTAATATGTGGACTCAATTTTTAATGTATTGTGTGCGAGACTGTAATTTCCAAAAAACTTCTTACTGCATAATACTATATTCCTTCGTGAACTTGTTTTCATCTTTTTTGTTAGCTTTTATGCAATCGGGTTTTTTGATTTTATAATATATGTATTTATATACTTTATTTCTTGTTTTACTTTAGGGCCTACATTGTTAAATAGTTAATAGGCACTTTAAGTTATTTGTCTATATTATTAATTATTATTTATTTTTACCAAAAGCAAATGATTAACACAAATGAATTCGTAAATTATATAGTAAACTTGCGACTCATTCTCGCTCCGCTCGAGTTCATCCTTTAGTAAGTTTTAACGGAAAGTCTATAGATTTCTCAGAGATGAGACATTTTGCCGCAGTAAAAAGTCTAGCGCTTTTGTCGTGATGCGTTCCTAGACAGATAGACTAAATAGATATTAAATAAAATTCTAAAGATTCTATAGATTCGGCCTCTTTGTCGATAATAAAGATTTTCATTTCGATCAACAATACTACTGTTGGTTGAAGCTATTTCAATAAGATTTTCGAAAAAATAAGTATTTAATGTCCATATTTGACTCAGAATTTTATTATGTCTATTATGTATAGATTGATATTTCAACCTATTATAGTTACAGCAAATTTAGGACAGACGAACTGACAGCTTAGGATTAGTCACAGAAAGACAGAAACCCTCAAGTACCTATAGAGCCCTAAAATAGGGAAAAATAGACGAATTCGTGCAGTTATATTTATTTATAAAGTTACATTATATTATTACAATATCTTATATACAAACAACCGAGTCACAACATTTATTTTAATGATTCATGGGATATTTACGAACAAATAAATTACACGAGTACCTTCTATCAAAAGCATATTTTAAGGTAACATTAGCGCCGGATAATATTTTATGCAGGAATCTAATATAAACAACTTACTCGAGAAGTAGCAATCAGTATACTTTCGACTGACACACAAATCTTATATCAAAGTTAATTTATTGATTTTATAAATAACGTCAAATATTTCATTATTTCGTACTTACACTACTAAATAAAAGAAATATTATTACTACATTCATTTACCGCTAAAACATAATTAAACTCTATATAAGTAAAAAATTAACAAAATCGTTAAAAAGTTGAAAGAGAAAAACTTAAGTTTAACTAAATTATTGAAGGTATAAGAAAAGGTATGTAGATATAGAAAAATATAAAAAACAAAATAAAACCTAACTACCACTGGACGGATACTGATTACTGCTTTGGTTTTCTTATATAATCTTAAAAACTAAATAAATAACTTGTAGTGATTATATTACGATAAGAAAATGTTATAACAGAAGAATGTTCTCTAGTTTTCGCGTATAAATTGTAAAGATCGAAAAAAAAATAGACAGCCATAGACTGCCGACAGAAGTGAAAACTTACTGTGGAATAACTGTTTTGTTTTTAATGTTTTAATTAATTTTAGTATGAATAATTAAAATTTAATTATTTGTAAATTGCAATTATGAATAGTCTAATTTTCACATCCATTGGTACTCTAAGCAATAATTATATACATTTTCATATAGTTTATTTATTAATCAAAACATATGACGCCAGTCTGCGCCAGATACATCGACACGTCACATGTCGCACGTAGCATATCGATGACGCAGACGCAAACATATGAGTTTTCCCTCTACCAAAAATCGCTTAACACGGCTAAAAAAGTTTTTACTTCAAAATCCATTTTCGTTTAAAAAATTAACTGTTTTAATAAAGACACATTGAAAATGATCAAAATAGAATTCTGCTGATTATTACTGCAGTCAAAGTAAGTAAAGTAAATATTAATCATTGGTTAATTTAGCTAAAATAAATGTTAACCTAACAATAAGCGGTGGTTTTCTCGTTTATTGTTACAATGAAAAAGAAATAAATATATAACAAGTTAATTAATGTTAACAAGTAACAAAATATTATTTAAGGAATGTCTTAGTATCTGTAATGATTTTATAAACATTGCCCAAAATATATAAAACTTAATCTAATAAAACTTATACCAATTTTTCGATTCTCTTATTCTAAATACAATCACTTAGATATAAGAAAGCACTCTATTTTACTTTATATTATATTATACGTTTACTTGCACTGTCTCGGCCGAAAGCGACGTGGTTTTATCAGTGTATGAAACAGCTGCTGTATTGTAGGACAACTATAGCAAACTAAAACACTACTAATAATATTTACGTATTTAAAAAAGCTACTCTCCAGGACAACAACGACATAATTAAGCTATTTACATCTATCTTATTGTTACGTATAACTTTAGTGACATAATACTTTGGAGTAAATAAAAATGATACATGTATGCATGTTAATAATTTTTAAAATAAATTAATAACTATATTATATGGATAACTTCTGAATTTCTACACAAATACAATTAATATTAATTACTTATTATTATAGATAATTTTATAATTAATAATCAGCTTCTTTCCTGAAAGTAAGAAAAGCGTGAACAAGGAATACGGCGGCGTCGACAACGGCGAAAACGCCCGAAGAGATAAGGAGGTTGTAAACCTCCTTGTTTGGTCGAATATTTGTGTAGTATGATTTGTGCCAGTCTGAAAAATAATTAACTTTAAAAATGGGATTATCTTAAATTTTAAAAAAAGTATCTAATAGGTCTTTGTTTTTATAAAACTAAATGAAATATATTTTTTTAAATGTTGGTATTTACAAATCAAACTTTAAACCTATCAGACGAATAATTTATTTAATAGGTATAATAAAAAATATATACGAAGTGTGTAAACTATATTCATTTTATATTATCGTTTTAATTTATTGACGCTTAGAAGACTTTAATGGCGTTGTCAATAACGCTAGTTCCCTAGAGTCACGCGTTTGTTTTAACAGCAAGTACTGCCTATGCATTTTAATGAATGTCTATAATTATACAGTTAAAAAACAATGCCACCTTGTGTAATTTGTAGTGTGAAGAAGGTGCCTCTAAATAGGATATGATGTTTTTGAAATATATTATTCGGTGCTAAGAAATTCAGGAGATAAAGACAGATTTATTCTAACGGATATTGTAAATATTAAATTACATGCGTATTAGTTATATTTGTTAGTTGCTTTACGTAACTAATAATACGTTTAAACTGGCCGCAATTATGTGTAATCTTAAAGGAATCAGAGTATAATTTTCCCGCGCACCATTGCTGGTTGAGTCATATTTAATTGAATCATTATAAAGGATAGGTACTACAATATTTACTAGCTCTACATATAATTTGTATCATTGTGAATTTATATTTCAATTTTTGTGTATATTTACAGTTTTATTGCAAAATTTTAACATAATATTTTTAGCATCGCATTTACCCTTCCTTACCTATGAAACATTCGAACAATATGCAGTTGTTAGGGTATGGTCTAGGTCTGGTTGAATAGTCTAGGAATAAATGTATGATAAATATATAAATATAGCACACTATAAAAATACTGTATATTGGATATATATGTAATATTGTAATGTAGATAACATTAAATCTTCTCGCTCTTTCCCGTGTGATTCGTAATGACATCTTACTTGAGGCAATAGGATTACCAAAATCCCGTTTTAAATATTTTGCCTGCTAAAATGAATACCCCGCAAAGGATAGAGCGTGAAGATACATATACATAATATGTATGTATGCGTGTACGTTCTAAAATGAAAACAACATGAAATTTTATTTAATAAATAAGATTTCCTTTATCATTTCGTTAAATATTATTATATAGTAGATATAGTTAGAACAGTTTAATATTAGATATTAGTATTGAAATTTAATAACTGCTTTGCGTTTGATATAAAATGAAAATCTTACCATAGAATATTATGCCAGCTGCGGCAGTAAACATGATAAATCCAAGGATAGAAAATCCCATAGAGGTCCTCCATCCCGCGGACTCTCCAAACAGTCGAGCGACTATTAAAACTCCGGTGATAATGATGAAACCTAAGAATAAGAAACAGAATTGTTAACTACATCATTTATCATCATTTATAATGTTGACCAAAAATCTATAGATATAATAAAAATGTCTGTACATGGAAGATATTTGAGAAAAACTATTATATAGTCTTTATTAATGCAACAGAACCCAAAACAGTGATTTTTAGAATTTTGTCTGTTTGGTTTACTAATGTATTGTGGTAAGCTTCACATGACATTTAGTTTTTGTTTTATTTCAATCGGTTCATAAATAAAAAAGCTATGTCAATGTAAAGAATCACCTAGGGACGAACCCGAGCGAAGCCAGGGTGAGTCACTAGTCTATATATATAAAAGAAAGTCGTGTTAGTTACTTCGCTTATAACTCAAGAACGGCTGAACCGATTTAGCTGAAAATTGGCAGGGAGGTAGTTTAGAGCCAGGAGAAGGACATAGGATACTTTTTATCCCGTTCGACCGCGTTCCAATTTTTATGATATTTTAATTTTTGGATTTCTCTTAGTCCGGAATAGGTAAGTATTAAAACATATAATTAAAATGTGAGAAAGAAAGATTTTTTCTTTTTATATCTATTTAAAACGTACCTAGCGACGAACCCGAGCGAAGCGAGGGTGAGCCGCTAGTATTATAATAAAACGCGATGTTTTCTTTATTTAAAGACATATTTAAGACCTTTCAAAATATTTTTATATTATTACTTTGTTGTATAAACATTTTTATGTAAACGTATGTAGATTCCTACAATAGAAGAGTCCTTTTTCTCGAGGGACCAGCATTTATTATCATCTCGCTTTATTTTAAGATGTATCACGTACATAATAGTTGTAAATTGTAATCAAGAAGTACCTATTACTTAATAAGTAATAGAAGTGCACCTATACCTACTCTATATTATATACATAGGTAGGTATAAGTATCTACAAACAACTTGTAAATATAACAAAGTTATACAATACGGCTGAGTTATCACTTCACGGACGCGGATTTATTGCGAACGCATAACTCACGATTCACCGACAATTCATTTAACACTTTCACATAATATAAAGTTCGTTGAAACCAATTTTCCAGTTAATGAAGAAGTGAAACTGATTTTAAAATACATTGCATAATGTCAACAGGGCGACCTGACTGACACAATATTTGAAATTCTGCTTTTTAAATAAAATGGGAGTTTTAATTGTAAATTATCTAAGTTGCAAAAACATAGCGATTAGATAGGGATTGTCCAAAAAAATGGAAATAATTGATTTGTTTTGCATTGAATGAAGAAATTTCTTACGCAAGAGTCATTCATAGTCTAATATCTATACTGATGTTATTGTAAACACAACGTATCTTTTTGTTTGTGCAATCCTCTCATAACTTTTAGTGCTGTAGTTTAATGGACTATATATAAATTGTGAAGAAAAACTTGTTACACAGTGTTTACTACAAAAGCTTTATTGTATGCAGCCCTTTTTAACGTCCCACTGCTGGGTACGGGCCTCCCTACAATACGAGAGGGATCAGGTATAGTCTACCACTGGCCAAGTGTGGTTTGGCGGACTTGACATGTCTTTCGAAAACTTGCTAGGTTTTCTCAGACATGCAGGTTTCCTCACGACGTTTTCCTTCACCGTAAGGCAAGTGGTATTCATGTTAGAAATGATTCGCACATGAAAATATCAGAGGTGCGAGACCCGGGATTTGAAATCGCTTCACTCGGTTTCTCAAGCGAGCGTGCTACCACTGGGCTACCACTGCCTTAATAATTAAAAAGCTTATGGTTTGAAAAATTTATAATTGCTTTGTGAATAACAAAGTTGTACAAATAAGAAGAATTGGTAAAACTAAGTATAAATTTTGAACTAAGACAACCAGTTCAGGGACGAAGGATGTTAATTACATAGTAAATTAACGATAACTTTATCTGTGACTAAGTACAGAAACACCTAATTTGTTGCGTCATTTGAACAATGATTGTTTATTTTAAATATTTATTTTCATTAGTTTAACGTATAAATAATAATAATTATAAAAAAATAAAAAAGAAGAAGATTCTACGTAACAAGAGCTGTCATTCTACGAGTACAATCGTTGTAAAATAGATATTTTAATAATTGTCTTGAACAGACAAATATCGCTATGTCACAGAATCAAAATACATATGTCACTCGCATACATATTTCTTTAGATCTCTAATCTTCAGCGATTATAGAACGACGGGCTTGTCTAAGTCCCTTTAATACGTAAAATTGTTTGACGAAAAATCCTGAAAAATGGTACATAAACTTAGTAGTAGTCAATAGACGTCCGCTGCTAAACTCAATAAACCTAACATATGTATGTAATATACAATACATCTACTAATATGTATTATAAAGAGGAAACATTTGTTTGTTTGTACCGAATAAGCTCCGAAACTACTGAACCGATTTAGATGTGGTTGAAAGATAGTTTGAGGCCCTGGGAAGGACATAGTTTTTATCCCGGAAATCATGACTTAAGGTGGTGAAAATGGGGAGGAAAGTTTGTAGGGGTAAGCACTCTAGGGACGAACCCAAGCGAAGCGTGGGCGGGAAGGAAGTTTTACATTTTCGTAATATTATTCGATTGAAGATTGAAGATATTTAAGATGTCATGATTTGTTTTTTGCTCAACAAGGGCCTTCAGACTCAACGACCAGCGATGTTTGATCAAGCATGAACTGTGCTAGAACATAATAACAATGAAATCGGTTTTCAATAAGTGTCAGATTACCACAAACTCTTTTACAACGAGGCCACGGTTCTTAAGTAAACGGGGAATTAACTTTAAAAAGGAACTATAATGTTGTATTATTTCACAATAAAAAAATTATTAATATTTTAATACATATATTCGATTATCTAACGTCGTGTTATTTAGTTTTCTACACTATCCTTGTTTTACCTCTAACTTATAGTTTGGGACTAGTAGGGACTTATGTCTCGTCTCGAAAGGATAAAATTACCTGAATAAAAAATTCTATTCTTATAATATAATATATTTCATTACAAAAATATATAAATACAATAAACTTACTTGAATAGGCGGAGTAGATAAGTGCAATGTGACGGTCGTTAGATTGCACGACTTGTGGAGCGGTTAGAGCACCCACTACGAGACCAATGGCGATTACGGCTAGGATCTGTAAAATAGGAAAGCTTATGACATTCATTGGTAAATTACGTTATGTATGTATGTATGTATGTATGTATGTATGTATGTATGTATGTATGTATGTATGTATGTATGTATGTATGTATGTATGTATGTATGTATGTATGTATGTATGTATGTATGTCTAAACTAGTTACATAGTGAGCGTAGATGTTTATCCTGTTTTCCACTGGACGGTGGTCGAAAAGGTTGCTTATTTTTATATTATAACGTCTCTTGGCAAACCTAAGCTAAAAATAGTGTTACATTTTAAAACATCTCACAGGAGAATTAAACAATGGCGTATTCTCAAAGACAAGTCTCAATATCTTCAACCGCATACTCTTTGCCTCTATATTATGTAGAACGTAATAATCATATCATATTAGCTATCAAACTACAAATTACATATTTTTTTTGTTTTAATAAAATGAAAATCATCATCTTTGATTACAAAATTGTACCGCTTTCTAAATTTTACTACTTATACGAGTTTTTTTTACAGGTTCATTTTAATCCATTCTCTTCATTTACACACTAGATTTATGATGATGCTCATATTTGAGATGTATCAATTCGAAATAAATTCCGCTTTAAAACTCGTATTTCCCCTTTTATTTGGCGTTTAGCAAATTTTATAAAAATGTTAAATAAATCCTTACTTTTTATCGTTATACCAAAAGAATCTATCAACCATTCTTTTAGTACCGATCCCAATAAGCTCTATCTTTAGTATTTCTTACTACCGAAAGTTTGACGTAATTTGTGCGGAGTTAATGTCATATTTTCTATCTCTAGTAAGAAAAACCGCAGATAGATAATTTGGATTCACTGTTAGAGTACACTTTCCCTGAAAAGAAATTTAACTAAACCATGAATCACCATTTTATGTCTTTGAGATATAGAAATCCAAAGACTGGCATTCTTTATAAGTATTTTTTTGTTTTATTAATCTAATATTGCTAAATTATAAGTGAATCGAGAGGAACTTTTTTAGTATGAAATGCTTGAACAAAAAGTTTCGGTTAGAAATAAGTACTTGACGTTAAGAGAAAGCGTCATCTGAGTGTCGACTTGACGAATACCGTTTTCACCGTTTAAATATTCCTAAATACCACAAGAATGATGTTTTCCGAAGCCATCGATGTTAGTTTTACTTGGTTTTCGCTTTCATGAGCTCACTTTTCTTTGATTATAGACTTGATAATATATTAGGTATCTATTATTATCATTGTTATAAGTTAACTTTCTTAGATTTAATATATTTACAATAAAACCATTTCTTTCTGATGCTAAATGATGAGTAAACCGAAAAAAAATTTTTATTTAAAATAAAACATTTTTTTTGTTATTTTTCATCATTTAACATGTTTACAATTATGCATGTTATTAATATTTATATTTTTAGAAATCTTAATTATGATGTTTGAATCTAAAACGTAATTTATTTAAAAAAATACCTTTAATTATCTGAAATCAAATAATAACTAATGAAATTTATTACTAAACTAGTAGTGCCCGGAGCTTCGCCCGCGTTCAAACTAAAAATAAAAACAAACTCTTTGCTACGCCGACAGTAGCGCCATCTAACAGGTCCAATTTTATTTTCAAACTATCCAGGAGCACACAAAATTTCATCCAAATCGGTCCAGCCCTTTAGGAGGAGTAAGATGACAAACACACGTACAGAAGAATTATATATATTAAGATATTCTTTTAAGCTTACCAGTTCATCTCTATAGCTACTATTATCTATACTTATTATAAAAATAAGTCCCCCGGCCGCGTCTTTCTGTCCTCCTGTCTGTCCTCCTGTCTGTCTGTACGCGATAAACTCGAAAACTACTGAACGGATTTTTATACGGTTTTCAACAATAGAAAGAGTAATTCTTGAGGAAGGTTTAGGTATATAATTTATTATGCTTTTATGTAAATTAGCTGAAATACGGCGACAAATGTTGAAGAGGTCGCAAAAAATCTCGCCAAATGGGAACTTTCCACGCGAACGCCGCGTAAACTAGCAAAGATACAGTTAAGTAATGTACTAGAGAATTCAAAATCTATAAAAATGCTACAAAAAAGTCCGCGATAGCATATCTCTATCTCTTACGGTTGACTTACAATAACCACTTTTATGTTAACATTTTTAATTAAAAACATTACGTTATTTTCAAAGTTATTTTCTTTAGTTCGGTATTAATCCTTATCCAAATGAATATTTTAGTTAGCTTAGTCATTTAATGCAGATTAAAATTGCTCTTTACACTAAATCAATCAGATGAATAGTTTTTGAGATATCGTTGTTAGAAGTAATTAGTAGCGAAACATTTTTAATGCTTGGCGAGCATTGAGATGCCTACGGCGAGTCCATCCCCTCTGCCCCGCATCGCTCGACCGCCTGCTCAAGCTATATAAACCGGGCGATGTAGCGCGCGATCCTAGGATACTTTTTACCGCGGGAAAATATCTTATTTCTGAGGAAAAATACAAAAACTGCAATGTAAGAGTATACTAATATGTAACACCTAAGAATTTAGTTTTTGGTCATCTGAACGCGGGCGGAGCCGCGGGCAATGCTAATGCTATTAATTATAAAATATCTTCTTACGAGAAATTGCTCGTTTCAGTTACAATTCTTGAAACCAAGCAAGAATGTTTAAACTTAGTCTTCAACTTACGTCTTCCAAAGAAACCATCATAACAAACATGAGTCATATAACAATGTTTGTATTCTCCTCGAAGTACATTATCAAGGACTTTGATGCGCGGTTTCCACTCATCTGTCAGTTCCCACAACATCAAGGCTAGCTGATTGCTATTAAACTTTGCTAATATCGAAGAAATCGTTAAACTAACTTTTCCATAATTATATAATGAATAAAAAGTACATTTGAAGCTAATTCTAACGTAATATTCGCTCTTTTTGCATCGTTGATAATAACATTTAAAAGATCATCACTTGGTCATCTAGATATAATTTGCTTCTCTGATACATTTTGTTGTAATAAAACGTAGGAAAGCTTTTCCAATTCTATTTTCTACAATCTATATCGCAAATAGAAAAAAAACATAAGTATATGATAGCATTGATATTCTATCTACTTAAGAATTCTTAGATATATCATTTTCCATATATTAGATTTTTATTAGCGATGGCGTTTTTAAAAGTACATCTTCTGTTATCATTCTACACAATATTTGCACCGTCATCGGCTACGCCCAAAAGCTACAAAAAGAATTAAATTATTTCTTTTGTTACTAAGTGTCTTGATTTATTTTAATTATTAAATAATAATAATACTCGTATGTATTAATTAAATTTATCCAAAAGCTGTGCCATTATTCTAACTGCGTGTTACTAACGCATCCTATTACTAACCATACTGGTATCTTTAAACATGCGTATAGATATTTCTTAATTGTCTGTTACCGGCTTGCTGTTGCTTACTCAAACTCGTAATTTACTATAAAAACTATGTTTTATATTAACTACAAAATTCCTGTAACTAATTGGCCATATCCACATTTAATATATCTCGCTAAACGGTATTATTATTTTGTTCATCCTGTGTAATTAAAAATATTTTGTAGATGCATCGTGTTTTACTTTTATATGTTAGTGTAATTACATTCCTTATTTAACGATTACCTTTAAATATGTTTTTACGTTAGTTAATAAAGTGTATAATTTACTTCATTACATAAAAATGATTAAACATAATTATTGATTTCATATAATATCGATTTAGTTTAAAGTCTTTTACATTTACAAATTTAATCGTAAAGATTCCTTTAGAGTTTTTTTGCATAATTTATTAAATTTTACATTATGTATCATTAACTAACAAACTTCCTTGATCTCGTCCAGGTTTTATATGACACATTCATGAATACTTATGAGTCTCAAATATAATAATAATAGTGCTCTCCTGACCGATTCCGGCCACGGCGGCCAATCTCATTGAGACTAGCCAACTGCTCAGGAGATATTAAAGTGCACAAGTGTACGCGCAGACACAATGTGCACTCTCTATTCCTGTCACTGTCACACTCCTGTGGGACGACTATTCGACAAGACCAATGAGAGTTAAGGCGCAGGGGGTGAAACACCGCCAACTTCGCAACTCCGGTATGTTACTGAGGCTTACTATACAGAGAGACTCAATAACTAAACTTGGCCTGACCCGGGACTCGAACCCAGGACCTCTGGGTGTGTAGACGTACATGCTAGCCACTAGACCAACGAGACAGTTTAAATATACCTAAGATATTACTAAATAAATGAATTTATATCTTTTGTATTGTTTTAAGGACTGATATATTTTGCGCAAGAGTTTCTAATATAGTGAAGGTATGCACTAAAGTAGCTAATTAGGGAAAGAAAGTATATGTGGAAGTTCGAAGTTATAAATATGGATGGGATGGTTTCTGTTTATATTACCAATTGAATTTCCATGTGACTCACAACTTGTAATCTATAATTTTTTGGTCATACTCAAATGTAATAACAAAAATTATACTCTATTAACCCTTACCAACTCGACAACCCTCAACCCAATGCACCAGTTTTGTTTTAGGGCGGCTGCGGCCCTGCTGTCTTCAGTAGACGATCCATCTTCTCCCTTCTTGGCTTGCGCCTCAGCCTCTCTGTCGCCTGCCGACATGGCCCACACTACTCGCGCGCCGCCCCCGTACTCAGAAACCTAGAACAGAGTTCTATTATTAATGACTAGATTTTGCTCATGGTTTTACTTGTGTTGATAATTTATACTGCTGTAAAATTCCTAAAAGTCGTAGTGCGATGTTAGATACTCTATAATTTTATTAACACGTAGGCTATATCAGGATCAGACAACAAAGCGCTTTATATTATTACTAGCGACTCACCCATCATTTCTCACGGGTTCGCCCCTAACTTGCTTCCCAATACAAAATTTTCTCTCCCAATTTCACCCTCTTAAAGGATGATTTCTGGGATAGAAAGTATCCTATGTTCTTCCCAGGATCTCAAAGTATCTTCTTACCAAATTTCATCTAAATCGGTTCAGTAAATCCAGAGATTACCCCCTACAACGTCACAAATTCACAAACTAACAAACTCACAAATTTTACCTTTTTATAATATTATTAGTTTAGATTTATAAGCTTCGGTTATGATAAAGTTTACCCTATTAATAATATTATGAATGTGAAATCTTGCTTGTGCTGTATTTGTTTATCTTTCATTTACGCAGAGACAAGATAGTTTAGGCGCCGGACCTAGATTACCTCAAATAATTACCGTGGAATAAAAGATTGTTTCAATAAAAACTTTTTTACAAAAAAATAAAAACCGACGACCGACGAGTAAAAAATAACTGATTGGTAGTTTTCATTTACTATACATACCTAATCAAATATTTTTGAAGTCGGTGTGCTTTGCTTTGTATGGGCTGGCACTGATTTCGAAAATATTTGATTAGGTATGTATTTAATAATTACTTAGCCAAAACACGCCGGCTTCGAAAATATTTGATTAGGTATGTATAGTAAATGAAAACTACCAATCAGTTATTTTTTACTTTTTAGTGCTTTTGTTTGAAGTCGGTTTTTATTTTTTTGTTAAAAAGTTTATATTTTTCCCTTTTTAGTGTAGACAGTAGTAGCAAAGTAAGAATTCTAACGTGTTAGGCTTGTCAAATCAAACAAAATAAGCCCAAACTCAACGTATCTACTATTTACCGTTGAAGAGTTCCACCTATCCACCTTCTGGCCTTACCATCAGATCAAGTCAACAATACCGAACCACTGTACTATCAACGTAAATAGAAACACTTGAAAAGTTTCAAGTCAATATGACAATTAGAAGTAGGTTAAATTCATGATTAGCTATTTTTCCACCCTTAGGAGTGGTATTTTTTTTTTGAAATTTAAATGGGACCAATCTGGAAGTATACATTTTCAAACAGCACAAAAATTGTCCAAAATCGGTTAATAAATGACGGAGTTCTGAGGTAACAAACATAAAAAAAATACAGTCGAATTGAGAACCTCCTCCTTTTTGAAGTCGGTTGAAAACAACCCCTTGAATAGCCACTCGTAGAATGAAATGTTGTAAGCTGTTCAATATTGAATCTTGCTACGCCACAATATACATTATACAATTTAGTTGTTATATTATTGATATTAGAACATGCTTTGGTTTAAGACTAAAAGGTATAATTATTTAATCTGAGGTTTTAAGTAGAGGGAACAATTATTTGATATCTATGATACATATTATAATAAAATAGGTTTTAAAAAGTAAATTATTGTATTTTACTTGTACAGACATTTTAATTATTAAAAATATATTTCTATAGAAAGGTATTATATATAATATAATCGAAATTTGTAAATTTCCACTGTAGCTAATATACGCATGTCACTCGATTGATCGTCCATATATAGGCATAAAAACAAATGCCAACCGTTAGATCGGAACGCACGCATCCACTTTCAAACACGCAATAATAAATATTTGTGCACTACTACATACTTTCCACTCACCAGTGCAGTAACGTTAGTACTTAGTACCTGTAAACATACGCTCGTGTATGGCTGACTGAACTATGTAATACAAATATATGGTAAAATCATGGGTTAGAAGCACGTGTATATTAAATGTTTATATTGATTTGAATGTTTCTCCGGTCTTGATACTAAAAAATTTGCCAACGCCATTAAAAATACGGTGCTTTAATTTAAGCAGAAAGGGATTGTTAGACGTGGGGCTTTCACCCTTATAATATATCGCTAGGTTTTTATAGTTTTCTACCACGAACTAGAGCTTAACTTTGGTTGTCATGATAATTCTGATACTTCAAATTTCAAATTAGAAAGGCGCAATTCGATTAAATCTTACAACTTTTTAATCCACGACCCGTACAATCAATATTCCTCGGGAACAACATATACGCAAATAAAAGAAGTAAATGTAGCTCTCCGATTCATAACTTATTGAGAAAAAGCCACGTCGATACGCTACTTTGTTGCTGAATACGAATTATATAAACCAAAAAAAAAAACTAAAAAACGTACTAGTAAGGCAGTAAATAAGGCATTTGTTTAATATGAAATTCTTACACATTTATTGCTGATAATCATGGCATGAATATCTCTTAATTCCGCTCTCAACTAATAATATATGTATTAACTGAACGAAATCAATGCCGTTTTGATTATTATTTATTAATGAATGCTCTAAACCAGATTGATTTTTACAATTTAATAGGATTCTATAGTAGATAGTATAAAGAACAGTATACGTATGTAAATTAAAATGAATATTTACTGCTTAGTTTAATTTCATTCAAAGTTATGCTCTATGTAGAGCTAAAATATTTTCTAACATGACACGTAATGTTGGATAAACCGATATTATTAAAATATGGCTTAACTTGCATTTTAAGTCTGGACATAAAATACTGTACAAAATATTAGGAAAAAAAAATCAATATGGAAGAGGGAATAAAGTCTAACGATGTTGTCGATAAATAATGTTAGGAAAGATACACACTATTATATATTTTAACTCCACAAAAAACACGTCGCAAGCTCTTTGATACTATGAAATATCTATAATATGTCTTTGTTGTTATAAGTAAAAAAAAAACATTGTAATTTAAAAAAGAAAAGTCTATAATTCAAACAAATTTAGATACATGTAATTTAGATACACTAACGTAGTGTATGTTTAAATGACATTATTTGTACGACGAAATTGAATATAAAAACAGTTGGAAAACATTTTATTAAACTGTATCGATTTATTCGGCATTAACCCTAAATTAGAAGTAAATTTGATTTAAAAACTATTTTTTTCGTCTCTACTATTATTCCTTTATATAATAATTATAATTTTATAGCCATTTTATTAATTTTTATTATTATAAAAATAAGTATAATATGTTTTATTCAAAATTATTTTATTTAAATAAAATATTGAAAAAAATGTCTCACCAAAAAGTTTCAATACGTCCACTGGCCGAAAGATTAATCAACACAAACACAGTTCTAAATTCAAAAAGTCACTGCAGATTTCGAACTGACTTTGGCGCGCGAATGCAACGGGAAATACGAGTTGTTTACACGTTAGTCGCGGACCGACTGTGGTTCTGTTAGTACTGCACCTCAACATTTTACTTTACCAGTGTATATTTTGTTCCTTCCCGAGTTTCCGCCCTTATTGAATAGAAAATGCCAAACAAAAATCGCCCGCTGGACCGTAGAACCGGTGCGTAGAACTTACTTGCGTAGCTTTCATTTATTTTTCAATTGTTATCGATAATATCACTATAAATAGGATTTTGGCCTCATAATATTTTAATTTTATTTAAGTTGTTGTTTGTATTTAAATCTTTTAAATAACAAACTTATGCCTTTTAATATTGTTATCACCTATTTAATAACTGACCGACGACACATTTCGCTCAGTTTGTAGTGACCCAACATATATATACTCGTACAATAAAAATTGCATTACATACCTTACAAGTTGTACTAAATATTTTCCTACCAAATGAACCATAGGCTTTTGTTGTTGGCCATGAAGGCTTAACACGTAATAGCAGTCACGTAAGATATTCTATTATGACAGCCCAAATATAAAATAAGGAAGTTCTCTTGATAAATTGTCAATGTGCTTAAGTAAGCCTAGAAGAAATACAATAAACAAAGTCTATTATGTATTTCTTATTGAGGTAGGTATATAGAAGACAAGATGTTAAATTTTGAGATCTTTATTGTAATAAACTTTTTTTAATAGTTAGTTGTTCAATAGAATATTGCAATAGATCAATAAAAATATTAATTAGAATTATCTAGAAAATCTAAAAGCGACTTGGCATTATAATTGTATTCTATAAAATCAACAAGCTTTTAGTTTTAATAAATGTTTATACTACTATTGAGATCTGCCTCAATACAATATTAGTATTAAAAAACCGGCCAAGTGCGTGTCGGGCCACGCGCAATGTAGGGTTCCGTCATTGCCCCATCACAATAATGCGGACTAACAGTAAGAAGGGGGTTTTTTGTTGTTTTATACTACGCACATTTGACGTTAACGGTTTCGGCGGCTCATAACGTCTAAAATGACAAAAATGCTATGATTATTTTTGTATATTTTTACATGGTTCATAAACTTATATTTATTACCTTTTTTATTCAGCTAACAACGTTTTATAAGTAATTTTCAATGGAATTTGTACGAAATTTTTACTTCCCCAATTCTACTATTAACTCGACTATTACTCGTAAACTTGTAAAGCCTACTTAGCTGTGGATAGTTTTCCTTTTAACTAATATATACACACTACTACCGGGATTTTTTTCACATATACAAAAACAACTATTTGGTTAACTTGGGACAGTTGACTCTAACAAAAATTAACACTTTAAAGCTTAATATTACACATATTTTCGATATTATTCGAAAAAAATGTCGGTATGACTAATATGTATATCAATGCCAAATTACACTTTTCTAGTACTAAGAGTTCCTCGACTAAGTTGCGGACAGACGGACGGACATGGCGAAACTATAAAGAGTTCTTTGTAGACTACGGAACTGTACAAAAGGGAGCTTTGATTTCACTCTTAACTATGAAAACACGATCAAAGTAATCGTTGATCGCAATCTACGCCATGTTGGAACCAGATTTGTAACCATTCTATTTTCTCCGCCACTCTTGACTCCCTTCAAGATTTATAGTGACAGTTATCTATAAACGGTCATCTCATGAGTACCATTTAGGTACGTATAAAAAGATTCGATTCGAACTATAAATCAACATTACTAATTGATGGATTATGTAACTGAGTTAAAAGATATTATTTTTTAACTAAAAAAGGTTTTATTTATTTATATGAATAGCTAAGACCAGTTGAAATAAATATAATGTATTCATTAAAAATATGAATCGGTTTACAATTGTTGAAGATAACACAAAAACGCTACTTGAATTGAGTAAAATAGAATAATTCTATCGAACATTTCTTATTACAAAATGTTCCCACTTACATACCTTAGGTACATCTGAATTGAAAAAATAGATCGATGATTATATTTTTTAATCTACAAGGTTTTTTATATAGCTTAAGTAAAATTTTTTAGAGTTTGTAAAAAAACATGCTTAATGTCAATAAATAATTGCAAATTAATGTAGTAGAAAAAGATAAGTACGTACAAATATATCAGAATAATGATTGATATTGACTCTAATTTCAAGCAAGGCATTTAAAGTGGCTCGTGCGTAAAGGTTATATAAATTAAAAAAAAACTACGCTTTTGTATTCTTCAAGGGCCTAGCTAGGTAAGGAAGGAATCTTAGTAAGAAATAACATTTTTGTTTTCGCGTAAAAAGTAGTTATAATAATTTTATATTGTTACTAGCAACTCACTCCCGCTCCGCTCGTGTCGTCCCTACGTTTGTTAAAACTTCCGGCCTCTGTATTGATAATAAAGATTATTTCAATAAGATTTTCTAAAAAATATTTAATGTACAGATTAGACTCAGTTACAATTTTATTATCCATACTAATATTATAAATGTGAAAGTTTGTTTGTTTGTTTCTCTTTCTTTCACGTCGAAACGGAGTGATATGGATTGGCGTGATTTTTTGTGTGGAGATAGATAATTGGAGGGTTGGAGAGTGACATAGGCTACTTTTTACCGCGGGAGATTAATACAATCCAAAAAAATATTTATGATGAGAATTACTTGAAACTTGGTATTAATGCTCTTCAATAAAGTTAAATAAATACGTATTTTAGCATTTTTCGAAATTCATCCTATAAGGGGTGAAATAGGGGATGAAAGTTTGTATGAAACTGTCTTTTTATATATATACTAGCGGACCCGACAGACGTTGTCCTGTCTACACGTCTTTAATTTGAAAATTTCAAACTTTTTTTAATAATTTTTTTGATGAAAATTATTATTCAAATTGTGAATCTAAACCATTCCCAGATCCCCTTGAACACACACAAAAAATTTCATCAAAATCGGTCCAGTCGTTTGAGAGAAGTTCAGTGACATACACACTCACAGAAGAATTATATATATAAAGATATATATATATATATATTTGTTATTTTAGCGCAAAGCCGCGGTTTCTGCTAGTATGTATATAAGTTAATCAATAAGAGAAAAGGACGATGTCATGATATTTTATTAATTTAATATAACTAAAATATAGGATCTCAGTCAGTTTAGGCGCCAGTCTCCAATACATTTTTTATGTGTTTACTGTTTATATGTATGTAAGGTCTTAATCCCTCCACGACCGCGGACACGCCGGCGTGTCAGTAAACAATATATTTCTTAGAAATTTAATTAATTTCTTAGAAATTTACCTGGAGATGTTAAAATTTATTTGTATTTTATTTGGAGATTTTTTTTACTGATAATATTACAAGTAACGTTTCAGTCAAATATTGTAAGATTAAATTATAATTGACGAAAACACTGTTTATTTAAACACTGTACATTTTATCCTTAATACATAGTAAGTAAGCTATATAGGTGAATGATATTGACTTAGATGGCTTCGATAAGCTTCCTATTTGTTTAAGTGCATTAGAGGAATTGTTACAATGTACGCATGTAGCTTTTATAATTAAGTATTTCAAGAAGTATGTACCTCCTGTACTTAATACTGCTATTATGGACGGTGCTCTTGTTATTTAGACTTTAACAATAAATAAGTACATGACTACTAACGACTTAATCTCGCTACGCTCAGGTGCGTCCCTGGATAAGCCAAATTTCTTCAAAATTTCATGGGTTTTATTTTTTTGCGCGGAACCCTCATACTTTTTGTAGAATAAAAGTAGCCTAAGTTACTCCTTATAACATCAGCTATCTGTCAGTAAAAGTCCCCTCAAAATCGGTCCAGCCCTTTCGGAGATTAGGCGGAATGAATAGACAAACAAAAATTTACAAGCATTTATTAAAAAGCTGCTATTTTGATATTATAAACAGACAGTTCAATTTTATTCCTTACAAATAGGTATAGATAAAAGATTTTGGACATTACATTGAATTCTATTTAATTTAAGTATAATCATTTTTACCTGAGTACACATATACACCAATTACATGTATGTATGTACATATATACATATAGGTACTATTTGTATTCTTCATAAGAAACTACAAACATTTTATTAACAGCAGACGCATTAAATATTTTCTTTCACCATTTTTCCTCTCAATCATTCTAAAGATTTATCGCCAGGTCTTTTATATGTAGCTATTCGAAAATTGAAAAGCCACTTTCTAGTGTTTTCCGGTCTGGAAGTCGCGCATAACTTCATACGTGCGCACGCACGCTGATCGCTTCGATACAACTATAGCCATAGCTCACGATTATTATGATGCTACTCGTATACCATACTAATAATTTAATTCCAAACAAAAAGTGTATTATATGAATTCAATTAAATCTATACTTATAATAAAATACTAACTGAATCGAATCTGCACACTAAATATTTTTTGGAAAATCTTATTGAATTTGTCATTATTATCGATATAGAGGCCGAATCTATAGTTTTTAGAATTTTTGTCGGTCTGTTTGTCTGTGTCTGCTTTACAATCTTATTAGATTATCCCTTATTAAATTTGACTTTCAAAGCTGAAGACTTACGTTCTTCTAAAGTCAAAACTTGCAATAATTGTTATTTTAGTTTTCATCGTTAAGAAAATAACAGCAACCTCTAATACCCTCTGTTTATTCATATAAGTAATACCTATAGCATATAGTATATTAAACAAATATACGGGTGAAAGGCTATTTGGTTTAAGCGACATTTTCTTAACTTTACAGGAGAGCCAAATTAATGATATTTTTTGAAAAAAATATTTACAAATACACAAAAATTTCTACACATTTTCTTTAACGATTATAAACATTAAACACCCTATTAAATAAATTGATTTTATATATGTATTATACTACAGTAAAACTTATTTTAAAACTACATCCACATAAACATTTCTAAAAAGGTTTTATTCCTTATTACAAATGTATTATATAATGAAATATTCCCCATTAAATACAATGAACAATAAGCTCATTGTTCCAGTGAATTTTGTGAAGATGTGACGTTTAAGGAGAACTGGTATAATCTGAAAACTGAAAATAATGCGTCATTATATGACTAATTACCGCAGTCGTGTTTTCAGAGGTGCGGGGATTATTCATTTTTGCTACTGATAACAAACCATGAGTGTCCACGACCCCATGATTTATTATTGCCCTTTTGCTATGACAAATATGTGATAGCTCTGTTAGAACAAGTGGTCGAAACGTGGTATGGTCGAACATAATAATTATTGAAAATTTAAAGAAATTTAATATGAATTTTAATGCTCGGGAATAGCTATTAAACAAAAAAAAAGAAAGTCGATTGACAAACGGAGAACTCCGCTGTCCACCCGTCCATCTGTCAGAGAGCTGTATCTCATGAACCGTAATAGGTAGAGAGTTGAAATTTTCACAGGTGTATTAGTAGTAGTAGACAGTATGTATTTCTATTGACGCTATGACAACAAATAATTTTAAAAAATCATGAGGATCAAAAAGTCATGAGGACAGAAGTTAAAACTTAAAACTATAAACAAACAGTTGTTGTTTTTGGATATTCAAATTAATTGTTTGATCTTAAATTAAAATTTGTAAATTAAAACTGTTTATATTTATCTGGTATTTAAAGCGCATAAATAGAATAATTTTGAAAATTATATGCTATTTTTAGCAATTTAACTTCAATTATTATTTAATACTGGCTAAGTTATGACTTAATCTGCGATTTAATTTTTATACTAATTTCTATCATTCATATGTAATATGTATATATATAACATTAATACTTTGACCCTTGTTACGATTACGCACACGGAAAAGAACTTCAAACGTGTGAACGTGTACTGGATTCATGATATGAGTGCACGTTTCGTACTTACTGCCGAAGCAAACAAACACGCATAATGTTATTGCCGGTTGTATGGGCCATTGTTCTTCAAAATTACTCGCATTCATCTTTAGCATTTTGACGTAGTTGACATTATAAATATTATTTATTATTTTTATGATTCGCCAGACTTCAAAATTCATTGTTTTCTGTAAAGCTCATGTAAAACTTTAGCACCAAATTGCATATTTTAGTTTCAAGTTAGGTATTACATATGTTTTATGAATGCCTGATTACGTTAACATATACTTATATCGTCACAGTATTGTTCATCCTAATTTCCTTGGATTTCAGAATAATAACTAAAATATTATTATTTTTTTAATATTTCTATTATTATTATATTTTGTTTGTTATTTTAATTATTATTATGTATGTATAGACATATAACAAAATTCTAACTAAGCCGAATCTGTACATTAAATATTTTTTAGAAAATCTTATTGAAAGTTTTTAGAATTCTTGTCTGTCTGTCTTTCTGCCTATCTGTTACCGCATCACGGAAAAATCACTGGAGGGATTTTGATGAAATATGAATAGGATACTTTTTACTGCGGGAAAATATCTCATTTATACTAAACGTTAAAATATAAGTAGGGAAGAACCCGAGCGGAGCGAGGGCGAGTCGCTAGTATATTATATAAACTAACTCTAAATAAGTATTGCCTAATAATATTAGGTATTCTTTAATGTTTTAACATTTAACAATAGTAATTCAAGTATATACATTCATTAAAAATAAACCCTTCTGAAGATACAGCTCTGGCCCTTAGGAGGGGAATTGAATGTATTTAACTATCAACGGCCGCCATGGCGACGCCAGTTTTGGCGCCAGCATTCTACGATGTCGGGGTATAATAGTAAGGTCGTAGCCTGACCTGTTTCAGTGACATTGTCCTCTTTTTGTCCTTCAAAATAAATGCTTATGTTTAGATTGAATAATGCTACGTATTATAAATAACATAATATGCACAATAATTTTGTATTATTTAACTAAAAATGTAACCCGACTTTAAAATCACTTTACATATAATTATACGACTTTTATTTAGTGTAATTTATACAATGGTACTCTTGAGGTAATTCTTAAGGTAGAAGATAGAGAATAATAAGAATTTAGAGAAGATAATAGAATAATAGACTTATATTCGAATTGAAATATTGAATTTTATTTAGTAGACACTTCAGTTTGTTATTCACTGAAAAATTTCGTTTTGTACATCGATTTTTGACTTACGACTTACCCTCGCTGCGCTCGAGTTCTAATTGTTAAAACGTACGTTTTTAACGATTAGTATATAATGGATATACAATATACATAGGCATGATGAGTTGTTGTGGGTTGTATTATAACGTGTTTTCCCATAGAAATGAAATAATCTTCCGCGCTAGAAAGTATTTTCACTCAAAAAACTCACGTCAATCCATCGCGTCACTCTGATGACAAACAAACAAATACACTTTCACATTTATAATATAAAAATGTGGATGTCTTATTAGTACTAGAGTAGTAATATCAAATAATGTCAGATAGCAAATGACAAGATGATTCGACTCTTTTATCTCTGCCTAACTTACCTATTTACCTTACCTATTATTTACCTATTATTTAAAGTATACATAATTTGCTTACCCATAATCCATCATAAAACTTGCATAAAACAGCCAGCGTGAGCAAAAATCATTACAGTTATTATCATAGTTGAACGAAGCCAGTGTTCCGGCTAACGGCACAAGCGATCCAAATAGACGCACGCGCCGGTAGGACGACAAGGGACGCATTTCCATATGAAGTGGATTTAACACATTTGTCTACTTTAGTCAAAGTGTAAATCATTAACCTACTAGTATTATATTTTATAATAATGTAAGAATATTACGCAATTTTCTTAAGTTAAGTTGTTTAAGATAATTTAAATTATAATAATTGTAAAGTCTTCTTGTAGAGTATATGTAGTATTTTGTATTGGAACAGAAATTTTTGGATATAGATTTTTTTACACGCAGAAGTAAAAGGAATTTTATGGAACATAGAGTATAAGTTTAAAGATAATGCTGTTAGTGTAATACCTATAGAAACTGATAGTATTTCCGCGGACTCACAGATTAAAGCTGACATACAATTCTAACACACATACCAGAGCATTATTTATTCTACATGGAAAAATAACAAGATCTGGTGACATAGGCTATAGTTATAAATCTAGGCTTTCATTTAAATGTTTCCTACCTAATAATAAAATAAAATATTAAAATAAAAATATGTAATAATTTAAAAACATATAATAAATAAAAAAAAATATAACAAAATTTAAATTTCCTCTAGAAATACAAAACGTTTAGTAATTTAAATTAGAAGTGATTTATTATTTTCTTGTACTTTTCCAAAGTCTTAAAAAAATTTTCAGTCAAATGCACATTACCCGTAGTCGTAGAATTTGAAATATGTACGCACTATCATTATTTCCTACGTATTTTATTATGTAAAATATTATAAATTTCATAATGTTAATTCATATAGAATTGCATTTGTTACATAAAATTTGATATTTTATTTATATTGTAACAGTCTGTTTTCTTGTTTAACACAATACTGTACAGAAGTAGGGTACTGAAGCGATTAATCCATGACACATTTTGCACTGGCCTGAATCTCTTTACAGTATTATTGTTGTACTGCAACATGTACAATAAGCACGATCGTTTACTTTCTTGCTCTTATTACATTGTAGTATTATACAGCCAAATATAAAAATGACGAAAATTTTTATTATTTAAAATGTCAAATATTATTTTATTTAAAACTAGCGTTGCCCGCGGCTCCGCCCGCGTTCAGATGACCAAAAACCAAATTCTTAGGTTTCAAATATTAGTATACTCTTACAATGCAGTTTTTGTATTTATTCTCAGAAAGGAGATATTTTCCCGCGGTATAATGTATCCTATATGTTGACCCGTATAACCAGCTATCATCATGCCAAATTTCATCAAAATCTGTCCAGTGGTTTTCTCGTGATGAGGTAACAGACAGACAGACAAAAATTCTAAAAACTATAGATTTGGATAATAATGTCTATTTCAATTAGATTTTCCAAAAAATATTTAATGTACAGATTCGACTTAGTTACAATTTTATTATATGTATAGATGTCAAATATTCGCGTAAATCTAAGAAAGTATTAAATGACGAAAATTTTATAGGTATTTTATTTACAAGCTAGCGGGTCACCCTCGCTTCGCTTGGGTTCTTCCGTAGTAAATTTTAACGGTTGGTATGGAATAGACAGACTATATATTATTATAGGTATACGTATATACATAGGTATGATGAGTTGTTGTGAGTTGTATTATAACGTGCTTTCTCGTGGGAATAAGATAATCTCTCTCTCACTCTGTTTCGTAGGGAAAGAAGGACAAACAAGCAAACACACTTTGACATTTTTAATATTAATATGGATATGAATAATATATAATAAACTAGCATTGCCCGCGGCTCCGCCCGCGTTCAGATGACCAAAAACTAAATTCTTAGGTGTTACATATTAGTATACTCTTACATTGCAGTTTTTGTATTTTTCCTCAGAAATAAGATATTTTCCCGCGGTAAAAAGTATCCTAGGATCGCGCGCTACATCGCCCGGTTTATATAGCTTGAGCAGGCGGTCGAGCGATGCGGGGCAGAGGGGATGGACTCGCCGTAGGCATCTCAATGCTCGCCAAGCATTAAAAATGTTTCGCTACTAATTACTTCTAACAACGATATCTCAAAAACTATTCATCTGATTGATTTAGTGTAAAGAGCAATTTTAATCTGCATTAAATGACTAAGCTAACTAAAATATTCATTTGGATAAGGATTAATACCGAACTAAAGAAAATAACTTTGAAAATAACGTAATGTTTTTAATTAAAAATGTTAACATAAAAGTGGTTATTGTAAGTCAACCGTAAGAGATAGAGATATGCTATCGCGGACTTTTTTGTAGCATTTTTATAGATTTTGAATTCTCTAGTACATTACTTAACTGTATCTTTGCTAGTTTACGCGGCGTTCGCGTGGAAAGTTCCCATTTGGCGAGATTTATTGCGACCTCTTCAACATTTGTCGCCGTATTTCAGCTAATTTACATAAAAGCATAATAAATTATATACCTAAACCTTCCTCAAGAATTACTCTTTCTATTGTTGAAAACCGTATAAAAATCCGTTCAGTAGTTTTCGAGTTTATCGCGTACAGACAGACAGGAGGACAGACAGGAGGACAGAAAGACGCGGCCGGGGGACTTATTTTTATAATAAGTATAGATACGGCCACTTGTTTCAGCGTAAGAGTCAAAAACATACACACACACGCACATACAAATACTTTCCCATATGTAATAGTGAAATTTAATGCTTTATAATTATAAAAAAAAATACTTACGTTATCAGTTAACGGCGCAATTTTGGAAGAGTAAACGTCGACTTCGCACATAAAATCCTTCGAACAAGGTGATATTACCACCAGATTGCCAGAACACAGATAACGCAGCTTCAGTTTATTTTAGTATTAACTATTATCCAATTGTTTTTCAATTAAAGAATCCTTGACTTTAAATTGTCTACGAATGAGCGAAATAGCGTATTCAATTAGAAAAACTTTACGATAGGTATTCTTTTAGAAACAGTATATTTTAATTTTTTTTTCTTGTAACACTTTTTAAAAACAATTTTCGTTGTCCACAATTTTTATATAATGACCTGTCTAACTATTCCACAGCTAGATCCTAAATGAGTCAAATGTCTCGTAGGATATCGCATTTAACTCTTGACCCTACTAATTTGTCACTTGCATTGACCTCTTCTTTATAATCTTCATAATAGTTCTATCTGTGGGTCACTAATTACGTGTCCTTTATCAATCTCACGTATTGTGCATAGCTTTTAAGCAGATTGTTGTAGATTCAATTCCCATGCAACGAACATTCTTGTAAGCACACACCACGTGTGTATAGGTCTGTGGAATATTTTTACGTGTATAAATAGGTAATTTTTTACGCTGTACTACATCAAATTGAAACTCATTTAAGATGGTTTTTATTTTACCTTTATTTAAATTAAGTACAGTAAATATAAAATATAATTCTTCTTGGTTATAAAGAACTATGATTAAATAAATTACAAAAGGTGGGAGTTAACATTAAAATCTTCGGAGAGCTAAAACATTATAGGGTTCTTTTATGCACTTGACTTACATATAATTACACTTATATCTTATAAAAAATTGTTGTATTGTCTACATAAAAATTTGGTACTGTCATTTATTCAGAACTTAATCATAAGCAAAAAATAAACTAAACTAAGATATAATTAAACTTTACATTTCTTTAGTAAAATGTATGACGGAAAGTGCAGTGTCAAGCAAATATACCGCGCCCTGGATGACACATAACGCACCGACTGCCAAACCAACCTGTATCAAAGAAAATTATAATTCAATACATATAAGAAGGAACTTGTTATATGTAAAAATGTTGGAAAGTGGCTTAAATTCTAGATATCCTTCACATTCTTGTCGTAATTTGAACTAAGCTAGAGTAAGAGCAATGATCTATATACTCGTATCAGATTACTTTACAGTATAATTATATTTAATGTAATACTTCAAACATGAACGAATTTGGGGAGAACATAGGATACTTGTTATCCCGGAAATCATCCCTTAAGAGGTTGAAAATGGGGATGAAATTTTGTATTGGGAGGAAAACTAGAGACGAATGAGTCGCAATTATATTGTACTAGCATTGCCCGCGGCTCCGCCCGCGTTCAGATGACCAAAAACTAAATTCTTAGGTGTTACATATTAGTATACTCTTACATTGCAGTTTTTGTATTTTTCCTCAGAAATAAGATATTTTCCCGCGGTAAAAAGTATCCTAGGATCGCGCGCTACATCGCCCGGTTTATATAGCTTGAGCAGGCGGTCGAGCGATGCGGGGCAGAGGGGATGGACTCGCCGTAGGCATCTCAATGCTCGCCAAGCATTAAAAATGTTTCGCTACTAATTACTTCTAACAACGATATCTCAAAAACTATTCATCTGATTGATTTAGTGTAAAGAGCAATTTTAATCTGCATTAAATGACTAAGCTAACTAAAATATTCATTTGGATAAGGATTAATACCGAACTAAAGAAAATAACTTTGAAAATAACGTAATGTTTTTAATTAAAAATGTTAACATAAAAGTGGTTATTGTAAGTCAACCGTAAGAGATAGAGATATGCTATCGCGGACTTTTTTGTAGCATTTTTATAGATTTTGAATTCTCTAGTACATTACTTAACTGTATCTTTGCTAGTTTACGCGGCGTTCGCGTGGAAAGTTCCCATTTGGCGAGATTTTTTGCGACCTCTTCAACATTTGTCGCCGTATTTCAGCTAATTTACATAAAAGCATAATAAATTATATACCTAAACCTTCCTCAAGAATTACTCTTTCTATTGTTGAAAACCGTATAAAAATCCGTTCAGTAGTTTTCGAGTTTATCGCGTACAGACAGACAGGAGGACAGACAGGAGGACAGAAAGACGCGGCCGGGGGACTTATTTTTATAATAAGTATAGATTGTAGCTAATAGTCGAATCAGTCTCTTACTAGCCGAATCCAATAAGGTTAGCGTCGAAAGTTGAGTGAAAATATTCATTCAGACATTAGTTACTATTTTTGTTCGAAACGTTCTCTGTTTTCTGAATTATTTTGTATCATATTTTTAACTTCTTGATCTCAATTTTACGATCATACTCAATTTCAAAATACTTTAAACTAGTTTGAACCAAACACTTAATTCTCTACTTAACATCGATTACAGACAATTTGATTGGCCTAAACTTTTTTATGGGATGAGGATTATTATCTTTTTCACTAATAGCATCTCTACGTGTTAACATATTTCTATTCTACCGTAAATTTATTTTTACTTCATGATTAACTAGCCTTTTACCGTGGCTTTGACTCGTGTACTTAAATATCTAGTGTGTACTTGTAATGCACTCATTTGAACTGTGAAAAAGTTGGGTGACAGCATCATTAGGTTGCATGTTAGCAAAACGATAAGCAAAAAACGTCTATCTAAAACATTATATACATATTATGTACATATGTAAGCGTCAAAATTTCAAAACACTTGATGAAGAACTTAAGGATATATGTGGTTTCGCAGAAAAATTGGATCTTATGATTAATACTTATAAGTTAAAATTATATAATAATCTTTATAAAATTTTCAAATAGAAGTCAAAATGTAGATTACGGACCTGTTTCTCAGCAAAGACGAATTGGAACTGATGCTCTCCCTGGTATCCACCCCAGTAGTGCAACGCTACAGCGCCTACCGCGATCCACAGGAATATTCCAATGAAATTCATCACGATCTCTGACATTGCTCTAGTAAAAAAATATATATTTTAAGTGTAACATAATTGAAATCTATGTACTTTATTATAAGAATCTGAAAAACTGTTGACATCCGTATTAATATTATAATTTTATCTTATTAATATTATAAATGTGAAAGTTTGCGAGTATGGATGTTTGTTACACTTTCACGCCAGAACGGCTGAACGGATCTGGATGAAATTTGGCACAAAGATAGATTATAGCCTGGAATAACACATAGGCTATATCACTTTTTATCCCGGAAATCTTACGGTTCCCGTGGGATAGGTTTATTTTTGGTTTCCTAGCGAAGCGAGGGTGAGCCGCTAGTTAGAAAATATTGTATGCCTAAACATCACTAATATATGGAATTATTAGTTTTCCAATTTTCTGAATCTCATTTCTGGTACATACAAATGTTCTTTTTGTGTATGTTGCAATATATTTTCAGCAATTGTAAACTCATTTAAAAGACTCTTTTTTATTTGAGAGGATGAAGGTTGGTCCCATGTGAACCATTTCCTAAATTGAAATAATAACTCTTAAGATGATTTTTAAGGAAAACTTTTTAGTCAAAAAGTAATTAGGTATATAATGGTACTTTAGAACATTTTTTTTCTTTTTGTAATAAAATTTTGGACATTTTTATAAAAGCACAACAGCTTATTTAATATCTCACCTCTTATGCTCAGTGGTGCCAAACAGAAATGTGACAACTTGCACAAGTGTGTAGATTAGGTAACCTACAATGACACCTGATGCCACTATCTCAGTGTCTGGATTTTTCTCCTCGTTGAGGTTCCACGTACCTCCCACTCCCAAGAACTCTCCATTGTACCCGGTACGGTAGAGAACTAGAATTATGATGTTTAAAACCTGCAAAATTGCATTATGATGTTAAAATGAACACTTTTTATATATTATTATTATTTGTCCTTTGTCTTATTATATAAGACAAAGGGACACTACTACTCATAGTACTGCTACTACTAGTAGAGAGAAATCTCTACTTTGAAAAATATATTAATTTAAATAATTTTATGATGATGTAGGCACACACAAATATACACACACGTACTTTTTATACTTTTTCTATTTTTATTAAGACCTTTTTTAATAGCCTTTTTTTATAAATTACATTTGTGACAAATTGGTAAAAAGCTGAAAATTAGTGACATTACAAGCACGATTTTTATTTATATTTTTTATAAAATAGATTAAAATAATTATTAAATATTGCTGAAACGGCCAAATTAAATAGCGCGAATTTCCATGAATTAATAGATTTAAAATGAATGTTTAGAATTTTAATATAGATTAACTATAAACATTTTATTCCACAATATATAAAATAATAAATATTAAATATGATGTCATAGGATTGACATCTACTTTGCTCCCGTGACATGATAATAATATGTACATTTGCACAATGATTTATTATATTAGATACCTTAAGAATATGACATTAGAACTTATTTTTCTTTGTTAAAAACCTGGTATCTATATATCGATACCGATAACAGGTAGATATTAGTACGTAGTACTAAAGTAAACCTACAACATAATGTTATTCCTTATTAAAATTTAACTGTCCATTGTTAAAGCCTAGAAGATACTTTGAGGCAAACAAATAAGTTATATTAACATTGAAATTTCAAACTACGTGTTTGATTGCTCTAGAATTGTATAAGTGATTTTAATTCGCCTTCCTTAATTATTTATCATTAGCTATAGTTTATTTTTATTTCGTTTAATGATTCCTTTTTGCGACAAGCTACCAGAATAAATAACCGGTGAAGCTCTAATAAAAAAAAAACCTAAAACCTATCTCGCGGAGCATGTAAGCAAAGTAAGGGTAAGGTAGCTTACGATATCTACTAAAAATGTTTTTTTTTAATTAGTACGTATATTTTACTAAATAACTTTATTTTAACTCTTTTACAAGGAATTTGAAAACTCTATTGAAAAATTACTTTTTTGTAGTTGGTTAAAAAATAAAAAGTTTATTATATACCTATACCGCCTCGTTAGTCGTCCATTTTACTTATAGTAATTACTCGTTGCTTATGATACAATAGCTACGCCCTGTTCTAACAAGATGCCATAACCTACATATGGCGCATCACTCAATCAGTCAACGTAAGGGAGGTATGTCAGTAATTTCACATATCCGTCTTCCTAGCATCGTGACATCTGACTAATGTTAGGTCAATCTGTATCTAAATCATCTAATTTATGATCGAATTCTTAATGCATAATATATCTTTAACATTCATATTGACGTTTAAATTATAGGAATTGTCCATTCCAATTAAGGTTACGCTTATAATATTTTTATTATCTACTCCGACGAAATGAATCTGCCTTATAGAGCGAGCTGCGAGATAAAATCTCACATGATACTATATATAATTTATTTATTAGATACTAGTGTCTGCCCGCCGCTCTTCTCGCGGTATACGATAACTAATAAGAAGAAACCTATATGTTAATCTGTGACGAATATTTCCATGCTAAAATTCTCTGAAAACCTTTTAAGTCGTTACAATGTAATAATGTAAAAAAACACGCCCATATTTGTTCGTATTCGTAATATTATTGTAATTAAACGGTAAATTAAAAGATAAATCTATCTATCTGGTTTTTGGGATGTGTTCAACCCTTTTTAACGTCCCACTGCTGGGCACGGGACTCTTTTCAATACGATGGAGATCGGGCCATATCCCACCACACTGGCCAAGTGCGGGTTGGCGAACTTCACATATCATTCGAAAAATTGCTACCCTCTCTCAGGCATGCAGGTTTTTTATAATAATTTCCTTCCCCGTAAGACAAGTGGTAAGTAATCATGTTAGAAATGATTCGCACATGAAAATATCAGAGGCGCGAGAGAAAATACCACTGCCTATTGGACTACCACTGCCCATTTTGGGATAACTAGGCGTCAATGTTGACTAAAATTTTATTGCGATTAGCTACCTTTGATTTTTACAACAAGAGATAATATTTTAATCTTGTAAATTAACTATTAAAATGATTAATGGCAAAACGGTCGCAAAGGACATATCTTTTAATTAATACAGTTACTCATGAGCAGGTCAGAAGTCAACACACCCATTCAACTGCCAACCGTATGATGTAACATAGAGTAGTGCGTTGTTACTGAAAATCAGTAAACTTAATAAAAAAAGTGCGTGTGTGTGCAATTCACATATGGTAGAACTGAAACTAAATATTATATATTTGTCAGACAATAACAACGGTTACCATGGCAACATGGCAATGTATTCTATCTCATTCTTTCGCCGGTTCATTCCTATATATTTATGTGGTTGTCTCTTTTTAGTGTCGCATTTCCGTTTCACTTCCATTTCATTGAGTTTCAAATCACAAAAATTCTAAAACTTCAAACATTTGCTATTATTAAAAGCCATTGTATTTACAATTTTTTTCTTCCACTTCATGACCCATATGTTAATGTTACTTCAGCAATTAACAATAAAACTATTATAAACCCTTTACATTATACAAGACTATTGCTTTATATTATCAAGATAAGTTGAATAAATTTTTAGTTACATGATGGTATGTCATGATTTCTTTAACCAAATACCCACCGAATATAATGTAATTTTTCTATTATCTAACTCATTCATCGTATCATATTTTCATCATTAATTTATGCTTTTTATCGTTATTTTAAATAACTCTTTAATTCGCCTTGAATTAGTGAAACTAGTAGAATCGCTTTAAAATTGTTGAAAACTATTTTTGAAATGGGTGTTATAAATCATTGTTATCGTATATAATTGATTATCGTTAAACTTCTTCTATAAATAAATGATGCATATTTCCGAGGATCATTAAAGCAATATAACACCTTCAGTAGTAATTATAATAATTTTAAATATTAATGTTTAACGGAAATCAAGCCTCTAATAATAAAAATATTAGGAAATGAGTTAATATTTTCAGAAATTACGTCCTTTTCAAAAATTTAATGTGAGTACAGTGTATTAGAATTCAATAATTAATACTGATGATTAGTCTCATCCTAGATTATATTCCATATATTTATACATATAATAAAATTGTAACTAAGCCGAATCTGTACATTAAATATTTTTTGGAAAATCTTATTCAAATAGACTTTATTATCGATACAGAGGCCGAATCTATAGTTTTTAGAATTTTTGTCTCCCTGTCTGTCTGTCTGTCTGTTACCGCATCACGGGAAAACCACTGGAAAGATTTTGATGAGGTATGATGATAACTGGCTAAACGGATCAACATATATGATACTTTTTACTGCGGGAAAATATCTCATTTCTGAGAAAAAATACAAAATCTGCATTGTAAGAGTATACTAATATGTAAAACCTAAGAATTTGGTTTTTGGTTATCTAACGCGGGCGGAGCCGCGGGCAATGCTAGTTAATTAATAAATTAATTAAACTCTTTATTAAAAAATTATAGTTTAGAATATGGAAGTTAGATGTAATAATGCATTTTATTAAGATACGAGAAAAACCAATAACTATATAACGATTAAATTAATAAAATTAGGGAACAATCGTTTTCATCGTTTAAGAATCGACTGGTTTATGTCAAATCTCTTAGATCTATTACAAAAACACCATGTAGTGTAAACTATAGTACCTACACTGTATAAGCCTATAAGGGACAGCTGTTGGTATTACTGCAGTCATCACAATAATAAGTAATTGTCGCCGACAGGAAGCCGGGATCAAATACACTGCACGTTGATTACTTCCTCGCACAATCAAAGCATTACCAGATATCATGTAACCGTTATGATTTGAAATGGATATTTTCGCAATTAAATTATTTTTCATGACAGAAACTTTGTAGATAATTTTTTTTTCACTTTTTCTTTCCTTTATTATAAACAGATACCGTAACGTTATATACAGATCTATGATTTATTTAAAAATCATTTAATTATGTTTATATTTGAAATTGTTTACTATAACGCTAGCTATATTTTCAGGTTTGAACCAAGAGCAACCTATCTATACTAATATTATAAAGAGGCAGAGGCAACTGTTTGTTTGTTTATTGAGGAATTCTATGAGCTACATATCGTATAATATATAGTCTATCTATTCCATACTAATACGTAAAAAGTAAAAACGTACCTAGGGACTAACCCGAGCGAAACGAGGGTGAGTCGCTAGTTGATATATAAAAAGTTTAGATTTCATTATTTTTTTGACAAAAAAATATTATTAAGATTGGATTACTCTATAAACCATATGCGTCGTACATAAAAATAGAAAAAATATATTATACTACACGTGTTGACTTAAAACCTCCTCTTTTTTCGTCGGTTAAAAGAGTATTGAGGTCTCAACTCATCTAGTGTCTATGTAATTAGTGTACAAAAATAATAAAGCTTGACAAGGCTAAGTTGACAAACTTGCCTTTATTTTAAGATGATTTAATAAAACGCGACATTAATTGATTGCGACAACAAAACTAATTTGTTAGTATGACATACATATAATACCATCATGAACGAATTAGAGACATTTCATTCATGAATACCATCTATAAGCTATGTACAATGGCACTACTAAATTCTAAGCAGATTTCAATTAACTTAAGTATGGGAGTTGCGGTGCATTATTATTTTTTAAACAACAAGAGGGATTATACCATAAAAATTGTTCTCTAATAGTTCCATTAAAACCAAAGGTTTACATACAGACAGTTAAAAATAAAAAATCGCTAAATTATTATAATATAATTTAAAAAAAAACATCATCATGTCTAAAACTATGTTTTTGCATTTTAGTGTAGACGTAATAAGCAGGTAATTTGTAAGAAGAAATTCGATTCGATTAAACAATTTATTTAAAAAAATACATTTAATCTTGATTTTTTTTAAAAACCGCTCAACCAATTTCGATAAAATTTATATGGGACCACTTGGAAAGTATACCCTTTGAAACAAAAAAAAATATTTCCAAATCGGTTCAGGCGTCTTCGAGTAATCGATGAACATACATAAATAAAAAAAAGATTCCGACGAATTGAGAACCTCCTTCTTTTTGAAATCGGTTAAAAATAATATAAAGTTATGCTAAAGTTATAGCTAGGTAGGTATAGTTTATGCTAGTCAACGCGAGACTACGGTCTAATTAACTTTTAGATCATTCAACAAAAATTGTACCTACATATCGATTATAACATATCAATATCGATTATCCTGTATATAAAATAAAATTAATAATTGTGTAGGGATACCTATATATTGCTTAAAGATTATTTATAAGCCAATTATACTACTCATTGTTTTTATACTACCAAATGATTAAATTACATCCTTAATTTGTACAAAATCTATTTAGCTAGTGCAATATATTTATTTGTATGTAAATTAATCATCTTTGTAAGTAATAATACTTATTTGAACTATATTATAAAAACATAAATTAATCCTTACATAAGCATGACATAATATTATCATGACTGATTTTGTATGTATTTATTTTTTCTTTACATCTTCAAGCTATTCATACGTTGTGTTTATTAAAATATACGAAGGTTCCTACTTCCTACTAATTTCCCATAAAACCCATTAATTGAGCATTCTATTAGTAGTCCTCAGTCGTAGTTCTCCCTGAATATAACGCTTGCACACCACATTACAATTGGTTCAACAGCTGATGAGCTAATAAACAAATAAACTCATTTTAAACGCTTCTAACAGACTCATCTATAAGCAACTTTTATCATCCTATTGTATCGTAAATTAAAGTAGTCAATATACAGTAACATATAAACTGTTCCTATACAAAAATCACATCAACCAGTTGCTCCATTAACGTATAAAAATAGTATAAACTAACAAACATACTAACACTTTCTTATGAATAAAATAAGCAAGGACGAATTAAGTATAATCACAAAATAAGTTTCCCATTTCGGATAGTTGAACTAAAAAAACCTTTACCCATATTATTATTTTACATGTCGCAAGTCAATTTAAAGATAAGAGATAAGCAAAATTCCTTACATCTGACACGGTGCTAGCACAAACAGTACACCGGAAATCGTATTTATTAACAAGTGCAATTACTCATCGAGTGAGATTACTCACCGACCACCGTGGACGAATTCTGAAATTAACAGCACGCTTTACTATAATTTTATTGCTACTATTACAATATGTTTATTACTTAGGTAATTTTAGTGTTACCTTCGTCACTATACGGATTCAAAATTTTTTGAAAAGTCCAATTGAAAAATATATAAGCTGTAGATGTAATGAATTTTAAACTTCGTCTTACTTCTAGTTTGTATGTTTGATTATATTGTTTTGATTTCAGCTTTTAAACTTCATTTAAAATACGAAATTTAACTACCAATCCGTACATTAACATAATATGATATCAATCTGCCAATTTGAAGTTCGCAACTTAGTTTAAAAAGACTTCCGAATTTTCAATATAACACTACCTTCTGTGAAGGTATTGAACATGACGTAGTTAAAGTCATTATATTTGTATTAAGTATGGCTTGGGTAATCTATGAAATACTAAGACGCTAGTACATACATGCTCTGTAAGGTCCTTGTACACAACAAATGATGAGTAACTCTATTATCAGATAAAGGCGTTTGTTCTGTTTTGCAATATTGCTACGGACGCTACGACATGGATCAAATTATAAATTAAGTATGTTTTAAGATTGTAATTGAATCTTTCATAATGAATCAGCTTTAATATAATTTTGGTTGCGACAACAATTTTCGATTTAGGGATTTAAATAAATTGCCTACGGTTTTGCTCATAGTTTGACATAATTTGTATGGAGATCATGTCACATTCCTATCCTCTAGTAAAAAAAACTTCAGAGAGAGTAGTTATTTAGAACTTCCGTTAAATGTCTCTTTATCTATAAGTTTGTCATATTATTCACATTAAATTATGATAAATGAGAAAGTATGTTTTTTGGTTTACTGGCATATAGATTTTATACCTACTTCATTTATTATCAGAATATGTATGTAAGCTTATAAAGAACACTACAACCTGTTGTCGGTATTTCTATACGCGTTTGAATTGATAGCAGCTAATTCAACAAGGCGTGGCGTTATCGCGATATCGAATGAGGTCAGAGGGACCTTTATTAGACTTGCTTGTAAAAATTGTGACAATTAACAGTAACTTATAAAGACACTATAACGCATAATGAATAAAAGAAAGAATCGTTTTTGTAGAATATAAGACTTTTAGAAACCGTACGGAACTTCACACCAGTGGTGTATTTGTTAATTTCATTCATTTATTAATATTTTATCCTATTACTTCCATTATATGAAGGATAATGTACTATTGGATGCAAATCCTAAAAACCGCGCCTATTTTATAAGAAACATCAAGTGATTCACTCCATTCATTGCTCATAACAATTGTACCGTAACGATATTATAACATAATAATAGTAATTGTTTTATTAAACCATTGTTTATTTTACTTAGTTTATTCATGATTTATAATACCACCTACATACATGTGAGTGAGTCATATTTTTTTTCTATAGACTATAATCTAGAGAATAGTCTACAAAGACAATATTTAGGTAACGAGTATTAGCAAGAAACTTGTCAGAAACTAATAGAAGGGAACATTTAGTCTCTACTCGAGCAAATACAAATAATTTTACTAGAATTATCCTAAAATTTTGACGAATTGCAAATGTCAGTTCCGATAATATTTGTAATATCCTAATTATTCTTAATCCTTGGTATTTATGTATATATTTTTATTCGCACACGTGATCATATTTTCAAGTTAAGCATATTGATATACGATGAATCACGCCACACCACTTAATAAAAACTAATCGTTTTTTCATCAAACGTACTTACAATTTTGAAAACTTTAACCACGATAGTGGCAATTGTTTGCACGGAAACCATTATCACTGCACTTATAAATCTTCTCAATACTTCACTTAAATTACTTTTAACCTCAAAAGAAATGCAAATCTATTGTTTTTAGTCCGTTTTTGTCTAAACCCACTTCGTCACTGACGATTTCGTTTATCAGCACCTATAGGTTATCAGTTGAGTGTAATCTTATCTCTTCAACGACTTAGTGGGACATGTAGGAGTGATACATTATTTTAGTATTTTAAATGAATATTTTAGTACTTATTTACTAGCACGCTAAAGTATATAATAACTAATATATCAAAAAATGTATTGATAATAACTGATATTAACCTACCGTTTTAGCAATTGGTCTCACCTAACTAACCTAACATATACCTAGCAAGTGACTCTGATTATAATCTGCGAAAGATATTTCTTGAACCATTATTTGTTTTTATTCTTTTCAAAGGTACCTACATTCTTTTTTTTAACGTTGGGAAATGCATTTACGCATGAGGTGTGGAACTCACCGGCAAAGCCAGTACTACCCACTAAAACCCAACAAAACTTTCCCCCGTCTTAATGGGGCGTCGCAGGATCGCTTACGCATTCAACTACGACGCCCCGACGGCAGGTCTGCCGAAGCAGACCACAACAACCACGGGGTTGCTCCACAGTCCACTCTGCTATCAGAGAAGTACCAGGAGCAACCCGCATAGTACACTACCCTCCGAAGAGGGCCACCTCCCTGTGCGTTTCTTGGCTTCGCGCCCGGTTGGGTTGCCGGGCACTACTGAGCCCCCCCCACCACGACAAGGTGAACGCACGTTGGGGGGGAAAGGTACCTACATACTATTCGTATTGCCTCGGTGGTGTAGTGGCTAGCATGTACGGCTGCACACTCGGAGGTCCTGGGTTCGAGTCCCGGGTCGGGCCAAGTTTAGTTATTGAGTCTTTCTGTATAGTAAGTCTCAGTAACAGCCCGGAGTTGGGAAGTTGGCGGTGTTTCACCCCCGTGCCTCGGAGAGCACGTAAAGCCGTCGGTCCTACGCCTTAACTCTCACTGGTCGTGTCGAGCAGTCGTCCCACCGGAGTATGAGAGTGACAGGAATAGAGAGTGCACTTGTGTCTGCGCGTACACTTGTGCACTATAATATCTCCTGCGCAGTTGGCTAGTCTCAATGAGATATATAACATCATCATCACTTTTCGTATTTCAATTCAAAGAAAGGGTTTTTTTATATTATACTTGTAGATAATTTCCATTATTTAGCCCAAGAAATTCTGCGACTGTTATTTTATTATATATTCTCAGTGTCTTTCCTTTACTTTTCTATATTTTAAAGCTAATTATAAATTCAATTTATTTCAGGAATTGGGACTTGATATCAGTAACGAACAAATTGCGGAACTCGATTCGGCTATTCACGATATCGACTTCGATTCTGCAGCTAAACATGAGAAACGTGTGCGTCATGACGTCATGGCTCACGTCCATACCCTGGCTGAGAAGTGTCCTCTGGCTGCACCCATCATTCATCTTGGAGCCACGTCGTGCTATGTTGGAGATAACACCGACTTGATTGTTCTTAAACATGGTCTGGATCTACTGTTGCCTAGATTAGCTGCTGTGATCAGTCGCTTATCTAAGTTCGCTGATGAGTATAAGTAAGTGATACTTGCTTTTTTTTATTTTATGTTAAAGAAATTTAATTTATTTTAAATATACAAGTTTCATATTGTAAAATTTATCAACATTGATGATAGAAAAATATTTTAATAAACTTTGTTTTAATATGCTATATATAACATCTTAATTCTGCTGCAATGCCCGCAACGTCAATATTATTTTATTAATAAATCGTTTTGTTCAACTTTTCAGGTCTCTACCTATATTAGGCTTCACTCACTTGCAACCAGCTCAGCTGACAACTGTTGGAAAGCGAGCATCCTTATGGCTTAGCGATTTAATAATGGACGAGCGCGCATTATCTCGCGCGCGGGATGATCTACGTTTTCGTGGAGTGAAAGGAACTACTGGCACCCAAGCTTCATTCATGCAACTGTTTAAGGGCGATAGTGAAAAAGTTAAAGCCCTAGACAAAAGAGTGGCTGAATTAGCTGGCTTCGATAAGCGATACATCGTAACTGGACAAACTTATTCAAGAAAAGTCGATTTAGAAGTTATAGCAGCTCTATCTGGATTAGGAGCGACAGTGCATAAGATGTGCTCTGACATACGCATTCTTGCATCTCGTAAAGAATTGGAAGAGCCATTTGAAACTTCTCAAATTGGGTCGAGTGCTATGCCCTACAAAAGAAATCCTATGAGATCAGAACGTTGCTGCGCTCTAGCACGTCACTTGATAACCCTTCATGCAAATGCTGCAAACACTCATGCGGTGCAGTGGATGGAACGCACTTTAGATGATTCAGCAAACAGACGTTTAACCTTAGCCGAAGCGTTCTTAACAGCTGATGCTATTTTACTTACTCTTTTGAATATATGCCAAGGACTAGTTGTGTACCCTAAAGTGCTTGACCGCCATATTGCTCAGGAACTTCCATTTATGGCAACCGAAAATATCATAATGGCTATGGTACAAGCTGGCGGAGATCGTCAAGTTTGCCATGAAAAAATAAGAGTCCTCTCACACGAGGCTGGTGCGGTTGTGAAGCAAGAAGGAAAAGATAACGATCTCATAGATCGCGTTAAGAAAGACAAATATTTTGCTCCTATCATATCGCAATTAGACAAAATTTTAGATGCTTCCACTTTCATCGGAAGAGCACCAGAACAAGTTGTTGAGTTTATCGAAGAAGAAGTTACTCCAGTTCTAATGAAATACAAGAATAGCTTGGCAGAAGTCGAAAAGCCAGTTTCTTTAAATATCTAAATGTTTAATTAATAATTATTATGACATTGTTTAAGTTCATTAATCTTAATGTAATGTGTTATGAAATAAAATACAAGACATACATGAATAAATGATATATTTACATTACAGCGTTTATAGACATATAAAAATGACTCCACAACTTCACAAAACGTATATACTAAATGAACTAGACAATGGTAACTTATGTTCAATCAATGCCAAAAGTAGCGTTTTGCAATCACAAGCTTTAATAGAGCATGAGTAATAAATAACTATGAATTAACATTAAAACAATCAAACAAATAAATAAGCCTAGAAAATTAAAAAAGAGAGACTCAACTTACATTATTTACGTTCAAAATTTTAAATCGTAGGACGTCCGTGACATTTGTCACAATTTTGATGGCACGTTGAGATTAAAAAACGTTGTTATAATACCATTTTAAAGAGCATTTGTGAGGAGAGTGTCACCCTGACAAGCTGGTCCTTGGCTCGGCCAGTTACAAGCGCCTAAGTTAGGGTCGAAACTGAGTTGGACTGGGCAGTTAAATATATGAAGAGTGAACCTCTGTTTAGTACAATCCCATCTGCACGCGTAGAACTTGTTACATTGCTTGGGGTGTCTAAACAAACCTGCTCGCTTACAATCGATCGAACCTTGCAAAGTCTCATCTCGTCCTCTCCAACCGCCAGGACCATATCGATTAAACGATTGAGAATCGATTTCAGATACCGGTGATTCAGATTCTGTTCCAAGAGACGACTGTTCTTCGTCTAGTAGAACGGATTTATATGTGGGAGCAACAGTAATAGCTTTAACTCGTGGTTTGATTTTAATAATTCTTTCCGTTGTTGAGACTACTGGCGTGCTCGACACATATCCCTCAGAATACTCTTTCTGAGTAGGCACTATTGCAATGTTATCATTACTGGCTTCTGGATAGTCTTGATAGTATGAGTCTTCGGGGACAATAATAGGATTGAAAGTGGATGAAACTATTGGTGTAGCTGTAACTGTGTTAATGGGAATTGTAGAAAATCGTGAAGACTTCCGAACGTAACCATCATCGATATCCCCACGTCCAGCGTCGACATGGCCGGTGTAATCCTCAACATCCTGTTCTTGAACACTGGGTCTTCTACCTTTCAGAACTAATACTGGTGATTGGCAACTACAAACTGCGCCTAACTTTCTTACAAGTAGTGGATTGAAATCATTTAATTTAGTAACTACGGCTACTTTAGGCTTAGTTTTCCTCACAACCTGTCCAACTTCAACTAATTCTTGTCTAACCGGGACTGTAGAGTATGCAGATCCTCCATGTGATATTTCAACAGGTCCTGGTGTACTGTAACCAGATACCTCCGATACTAATCCAGCATCGGTTCCTACAGTGCCAAAGCCAAGTAAATGAGATTTTGCTGTTTGTACAATAATGTTTTGCTTTCTTGTTGGTGCTGAACCGGTTGCTACTACCACTGGGGTATTGTCTATTACTTGTTCTTGGAAAGGATTATATTGAATTTTAGAGGCGCCTGTACTCTGATAATCGAAAGATTGTCTATTTTCTTGCACAAATTCTTCTGCCGGTGGCAAATATTCAGGAGCTTTATATGCTGTTTTTGATTCCTCGTACGACTGTGTAGTAGATTTTACAGCTGGTCGTAAATATTTAGTTTTCGTTCTTCTAGGAGCTGAGGTCACCTCAGCAGCGTAAGTCGATGATACAGGGGCTAAATAATAATTGTCAGTACTTGATACAATAGTTGTTGGTGTAGTGTAAGTTGATATTAATCCCGCATCGGGTCCTACCGTTCCAAAGCCAAGTAAGTGAGATTTAGCTGTTTCAATAACAATATTCGATTTTCTTGTAGCAGGAGCCACAGTTGATGATACAACAATGGGTGTGACAGCGGGAACACTAAAATCTTGGTATGTACTCAATTTGCTATCACCCTTCAGCAACTCACCTTCGTTATAACCAAAACTTTCAAAGTTGACTACACTTGAACTAGCACTTTCAGAAGGAGGTAAATACTCCAAGGATTTAGTTACTGGTGCTGCAGTGGATTGTACTGTATACGTATTTCTGACAGGTGGTAAGTACTCGGGAGCCGTATATTTAGGTTTAGAAGTAGGAGGCAAGTATTCACGTGACGTCGTTGTTGAGAATCTTGGTCGGTATGTAGAAGTAACTACAGGGACTGCAGTTGATGCTACAGGTGGTAAGTATTCTTCAGCCTTGTAAGCTACTTGAATTTCCGGTGATTGATAACCAGCTTGAGTGTACTGAGTATTATACTCAGGAACAGATGAAAAGTGCACTGATTCAACTATTTGCGACTGGTCAGAATTAGATTGACTGTTTGTGAATTGTGATGACGATTGTCCTTCATATTGTTGAGAATAATCTGTCGATTTATAGTCGTATTGATCTTGTGTATGGGTGACAGAACTTTGTTGAACAACAGGTGTTGAAGCTGTTGAAGATACGAATGTTTGTTGATACTCGTTCTTAGGTGGTATATACTCTGGCGCTTTGTATGGTTTCACTTTTCTAGCAGATTCGTATTCAGCATAATGGTCTTCGTAAACCAGTGTAGACGGTGTTGAGGACACAAAAACAACGTCTTTTCCAGATCCAAATTGAGTATTTCCAGTATTATGGGATTGAGTGAAGTATTGTTGAGAAACGAGGGTCGCGTCAGAATACTTAGCAGTATTAACATTTTCGACATTTCTTTGAATTTCCGGCTGACTGTAAGAGTATCCTGTTTCATAAGCCTGCTGAGCTGAAGATTCATATTCGACTGGCTTACTAACGTAATTTGTTGTAGATTGCACTGGTTTATACGTTTGTGTGAAAACACTGGTAGTTGGTTGAACGTAAGTGATTGGGGCGGCACTTTGGGTATATTTTAAAATAGGATTTTCGTAAATGGAAACGGATGGTTCTTGATAAGTCAACTCAACTTTCGGAAGCGGTGTTGAGGAAATTCTTTGTCTCTCAACTTTATGGATGGTTTGTTGACTGTATGATTTTGGTCTATACGTAGAAGCGACAACAGGTACGGAAGTCGATGACACCACATTAGTGGTTTCGTAACTGACGGCTGGTTGTGAATATTCGTATCCCGAAACAGACGTATCGTAAGCATTTACTTTGTCTGCCTCAATTTTATGTATAGTTTGCTGACTATAAGCTTGGGGTTGATAGGTGGATATTGTCGGCTGCACAGCTAAAGCTGGTTGCCCCGTTGTATAGTAAGTTGTTTGTGGTTCCTGATATCTAATTCCTGCTACGTACTGATTATCGGAAACTATTTCTGATCTAGAATCGTCTCTATGAATTGTTTGCTGACTATACGATTGTGGGGCATAGGTAGAACTAACGTATGTTACTGGAGTAGCCTTTGCTGTGTATTTAAGAATAGGGTTTTCATAAACAGTTACTGGAGTCGATGATACTATTGGTCGAGCAGTTGATGACACAGGAACATATTGCTTAGTGTTATATCTATTTATGGATTGTGAGCTGTAAGCTTGAGATTTATACTCTGTAGGTGCGGGTGTTGAGTATTGAATAAGTTTTGGTGCCTCCTGAAAATGAACAAGAGGTTGCTTATATTCATAACCTTCCTCAGATTGCCTTTGAGAATCTACGTTCGATTTACTAAGATCCACCGTCGAGTGTACAGTTTGTTGACTAACTGATTTTGGTTCATATGTTGAGATTACTGGTTGTACTGAAACCACTGGTTTGGGTGTCGAATATTGCACAAAAGTCTGAGGCACTTCGTAACTTACTTGACCACTAACTTCTACTGATGGAGTGTAAGCATTAGCTGATTCAACTTTATGAATTGTTTGATGACTGTATGACTGAGCTGCGGGCTCCACATACGTAGAAACAGACGGTCCAGTAGTATATGCTACTAATTTTTTGAACGGTTGCTCATTTACTGGAGTAGGTGTGGAATATTCGAACCCAACTGATTCAACTTTATGAATAGTTTGTTGACTGTGTCCGAACCCTTGTGGTTGATAAGAAACGACGGTAGCAGATGGAGCTGGAGTTGAGTATGAAATAGTACTTTCCAATTTAGTAGCAGGCTTAGAGTAATCGTATCCTGATTCAGAATTGATATTTGAGGCTGTATTATAAAGTGAATAGTCTTTACTTTCAAACTGATAATTTAATCCTTGATTATTATCAGTCACTTTAACGGGAACGACAGTTGGTTGAACGTAAGTAACAGCAGGTTGAGTGTAACCAAAAACTTGCTTGATGCTACTTTTTGGAACTTCTGGTACATATGTCGTTCTGTATGTAACTGGCAAAGGAGTAGCTGTAGTTGGGATACCAGATGACGTAGGAGTAGTTACGTAGCTATAGCCGTCAAGATTTTGGCTATCTGTACCTATATGAGTAATAGAGACAGCTGGTTGTGCCACAGTTTGACTGTGAACAACTCCTGAACTGTAAGATTGAGATGCGTAATTTTCTTTGTCAGAATAATCCACATCGACTAACGAAGTTTTTCCTACAAGATCAACTTTTACTGCTCCTGCTGTTAAACTGTGAGAATTGCTATTGAAACCAGTATTATCTGCAACGTATTTACCGGAATCTGTATTGGTGTGACCGTGATAAGTTACTGTTGCACCTCCAGTAGTAGCCGAAGCTCCATTTGTATATCCATCTAATTGACCTTCAATACTGTATAGATTCTGAGGCACTGTTGGTCCTTCATTAAATGGAATGGCTGGTTTTGGATAATCGTAACCTTTCAACGAATCTTGGCTATACGAGCCTACATCATCTGATCCCTTATAGCCGCCTACATCATACGATCCCTGATAGCCGCCTACATCGTACGATCCCTTATAGCCACCTACATCATATGAGCCCTTATAACCGCCTACATCATATGAGCCCTTATAACCGCCTACATCATATTCTGTGTTTTGCTTGTATTTCGGGTCATTATGATCGTAAGGTACAGGTGGTACATCAATATGTTTGTATGGTTTTGCGCGGTCTCCCGCGGGATTGTGAACATATTGACCAGCTTTATCTTTTCTGTAAAAACCACTATTGTATTTACCGCTATCGTACTTCGGTGAAGCTCCGGGATAAGCGGAATTTCCTTTATATTTTCCTGAATCGAATCGTGATGATGATTTCGCTGAATAAAGTCCCGGGATATATTTGCCAGAAGCAACTGCTTTGTTTGCAGGTAATCTATAATCATCTAAAATTATAGATCCACTTGTATACTTGTCTTCGTCGTTATAGTTCGTTGCTTGGACGAGGCCCTTGTTAATGTTATCAGCAGACACATATTTATAGGAGAGTCCACTAGGTTCGCCTTGTCCCCCTAAGGCGTAGTCAAAAGATCCTTCGTCGATTTGATAAGTTTCTGGTCCCGCAAAGTCTACATTTGGAACCTCTTGAGAAGCAATGAAGTTTGTATCTAGAACGTCATCTTTTGAAAGAAAACCGTTTTGTATTCCAACAAGATTGTCTAAAGACGCTCCTGACACCAGACTCTGGTGAGCGGCGATGTTGACTGAATCGGCGGACTTCCCTTGGAATCCAGTAGCACCTGAAGAAAATAAATAATTCTTTTAAAAACTTCATAAACATTTTATATTTTTATAAATTATAACATTAATAATTAAAAAAAATTAAGCAAAAAATTAAGGTGATGGTTTTAAATCGTTTAATAGGGGATCGGACAAATTTTCAGAAAGTGTTTTAAATTAATCTTCATGGATACTTATTCCCATAAAAAATAAAATTTTATTTATTTATAGCCTTTTAGGTAATCAAAATCATGTTTGAATATTGTTTATTTAAAAATACCGCCAAACCGACACGTTATGTCATTTGGCGCGTGACGTCATTTGTGGAAATAACGGGTGTGTTCCGATATGCACTGCGAGCACTGCACAGTGCTATCACTGTAGAAAAATTCGTTAGCGCTCTGTGATTGTTGTTTCAGTACAGACTTAAAATATTGTAAATAACAAAATTTTATTTCTTCATTTAAAAATATTTAAATGAATTATATTAAATTATTATTCGATAAATAATCATAAAACACTATATTTATATTGTCTAAGTATATTTTAGATTTTAATCTGATTACTGTCCGATCCCCTATTGTGACTGGTTTGGAATAATTGTATGTATTTAGCTTACCAACCTATAGATACTCAGAGGATTCGGGTTAATGGACCATTCAAATGTAAAGAAAAATAACTAATTATTACTCATTTTAAAATTCATGTTGAAGAGAAGTAACAAAAAAAGACTTATTACCAATTTTTCAATTGCAACAATTTTCACCAACCATTTTCACAACAACTTACCAGTTACCACAATTAACACTACAGGAAGAGCAAAAAGCTGCTCCCAGCCGCCTCATATCTGCTGACACCCGTATTGGGCGTAAGTTACGGGTCTGGCTACGACCCTAATCATTTTAAATCTGTAGTAGCACAAACATACATACCAGTCAAAACAGCACCAGAGAATCCAAATGCTTCAGCTTCATATCTGCCTATATTCCCGCAGTTAGGGACAAGCCAGGGCCAGTCGCATTTAAGACGCGCCGCATCAAAGCCAAGTCCGAAGGGGCAGCGGAACTCGTACGCTTCCATAGACTTCCCGTGGTCTAAACAGGCAAAGAACCAACGGCAGTTCTCTGGGTCCGCGTAGTAACCTGTGATTTAGGATAAAAGAATGTAAGTGAAGAGAAATATTATGAATATACTTGGATAGATTCCTTCCAATGTACCAACATTCTAAATTTCCTCGTAATTGGTTTAGTGACTTAGCTAAGGAAAGTTTATAAAATTTAATTATGTGACGAGAAAATTGCTTGCTATTTATTGAGCATAAATTATTTCACGAATATATATGATGTTCTCCTAGCCGATTCCGGCTACGGCGGCCAATCTCATTGAGATTAGCCAACTGCGCAGGAGATATTATAGTGCTCAAGTGTACGCGCAGACACAAGTGTACTCTCTATTCCTATCACTCTCATACTCCGGTGGGACGACTGCTCGACACGACTGGTGAGAGTTAAGGCGCAGGACCGACGGCTTTACGTGCTCTCCGAGGCACGGGGGTGAAACACCGCCAACTTCCCAACTCCGGGCTGTTACTGAGACTTACTATACAGAAAGACTCAATAACTAAACTTGGCCCGACCCGGGACTCGAACCGAGGACCTCCGGGTGTGCAGCCGTACGTGCTAACCACTACACCACCGAGGCAGTATACGAATATATAATTTATGACGAATAGAAAAGAGATGTTTTATTTAAGTGAAAATCCGGCTTACTACTTAAATTAAAAAAAAAAGAACAAATTACCAATTTTGCATTTTTGTACAAGGACACTGAAATATCGTGACATAAATATAATATATCAATATAATCGGTTAACGTTTATCCAAAGTAAATTTGTAAGGTAAATAAATATCATCATTACTCCATACAGCTGCTAATTTTACAAAAATAATGTAAATGAAATTTTGACTCATTAGTTTTCTAATTTGCAGTTAAGTATAGGTACTCTTACCTTCTTTGGCTGGGCAAGTGAAACGCGCGTGCGGTACAGGCGCGATCTCCGATGAACCGGGGCATGCCTGCGAGTTCGGCAAGCTACCGGGCCACACGCACACCTCGTAGCGTGCATCGAACGCCAGACCCGCGGGACAGTCGAACTCGAATACCTATAGACATTCTCATTTTATTCATGTTACGAGTAATATCACCAGTCTACTATTCCGTACAGTCGTGTAAAAAAGGCCTCTAAACAGGGCAATACTGCCGGGAGTTGAGACGCGAGTAAGACGCATCTAAATGTCTTACGAGCTTTAGAGTTGACGGTATAACTGTCATTTACCAAGAAATGGCTTTAGAGTTTTACTTTGAAACCGTTCACCATTAAAATTAGTATTTTTTGACAACCCTTGTATTTGACAACGTTTCTATTAAATGAAAGGCGATCGCCTATTGTAAGGTGTTTTACTGTGGTTGGTAGTATATTAGTAATATACTACATACATATATGTATGTAGTATATTACTAATATACTATATATATAATATAATATATATTAAAACAGAACACGTGAATTTTCAGCCAATTTACTGATACTAACTTTATATCTGTGTCTCTAGTATATTTGTAGACATGCATATCTCTAATCTCAGTGTGGCTATTCTATAGAGGAGCTTATTGGCATCATTATCAAGTTGTTAAGCCATACTAGAATGGACTTTATTGCTTTATTATTATAGGGCCATTCCACTAAGGTTTAAAGCGCAATTAAGACGCGTCGTTAAAGCAACCATCCAAGTTTTACCCTTTTTATTGTATGCTTACAAACTAATATTTTTGAGACAAATAAGTTGATTAGTAGAAAATTCTTACTATTTCCTATAATCGATAATATAATCGAAAAAAAAACATAGTGTCACATTTTTCTCTTCTTTTTCATCATCACTACTAGCTTCAAGACTTGTAAAATTTTATTTAACAAAAATAGAACTTACGGTGAACTCGGGGGAAAGTTGGTCGAATTTAACACAACGATAGAATCTAGCACAGGAACGCGGGTGTACGAAGTAGCCTTGACGCGTGCAAGAAAATTCGGTTCTTGTATCCTGAAAAGTCACAATAAAATATTTTATTTATTTATGCATTCAATTTATTTATTAATATCATATTTAATATATGTAGAAGTCCTAAAAGTATAAAATTGTACAACTACATTCATAATGTATTATTAATTTCCTTATTAGTTATATTTTTTTATTTTTATATATTAGTTATATTTTTTTTACATTTAAAAGAATATTAATTGGTTTTTATAAGTATTTAATACGTATATATTTTATAGCATGTTTCAAATTACTGGGCAGTTACGTAACTATGTATGTATGTAACCTACCAATAAACTGCTAAACATCAACATATTTAAAACAAAACAATGAATTGATATACTAAAAAGAAAAGCAAAATAACCTCTCTAATGGAATGAATAACTCCATCGGAGTCGACAACTTGCGTAATGCGGTAGGGCGACACTTGTAGAGCGTCTAGTGCTTGCACTTGGAACGGCGCTGACAAAATCTCGTTTTCTAGAGACCTGTAAAAATATTTTTTTCTTAATTTAGTAAAAAAAATATTATTTTTAAATTTATATTTATTTAAAATTGTGTCGAAATTTATTATATATTTGTGGTTTAATGTTAAAAGCTGACAATTTAATATGTAGAGTTATTTTCACGTTTATGATAATAATATGAAGGTCCACATTAAAATCTCCATTTTATAACGATTCTAAATTACTTCACATACAATATCTTCACCGTTAAACTATCACGAACCTTACAAGCTGTTACACTAGCATGTACGGCCGCACACCCGGAGGTCCTGGGTTCGAGTCCCGGGTCGGGCCAAATTTAGTTATTGAGTCTTTCTGTATATTAAGTCTCAGTAACAGCCCGGAGTTGGGAAGTTGGCGGTGTTTCACCCCCGTGCCTCGGAGAGCACGTAAAGCCGTCGGTCCTGCGCCTTAACTGTCACCGGTCGTGTCGAGTGGTCGTCCCACCGGAGTATGAGAGTGGTAGGAATAGAGAGTGCACTGGTGTCTGCGCGTACACTTGTGCACTATAATATCTCTTGCGCAGTTGGCTAATCTCAATGAGATTGGCCGCCGTAGCCGGAATCGGCCAGGAGAACATCATCACTAGTAAAATAATTTATACGAAAGTTTGTGAGTGTTTGCTATTTCTTCACGCTGTATCGTTTTGAAGAAAATCTGAAGGAATATTATACCTGGATAAAATATGCTATAATTAACACACTGCATAAACGTAGCCGCAGAAAAAACTAATTTTAAAGTTTACAGAGTTAACTAAAAAATAACTAAAATCAAATTACCTCAGTACAGCAGCTCTTGGTGCCCTGCTTTGTTGATTAAGAACTTTGGATAGCGCAGTCCTTAGTGTCGGCCCGCATGGAGTGTCTGTGTCTTTATCCGCTTTGTGTAGGGCGAGACCTGCCAGACCTCGTACACGCGCGTATTTGCCCTTCACGTCCACTGATGAAGGGTCCTCGAAGGAGATCCAGGTTAAATCCCTGAAATGAGGATAATGGATACGATTTTTATTGTAGTTCTATAATTCTCTGAGATTTTCGTACTGATCGATTACAAAAGGATTTAGATCATTATAGATGGTTACTTTTTACTTTTAGCTAAGTAAATGCACAAAAAATTCAAACAAATCGCTTATATCATATTATTGCAAAAGTGGCACGGTTCCTACATATTTTAGTAGGTTAAGTTAGTAAATTACTCGTAGTCTGTTATAAATACAATGCAAAGTAACGTAAGAAGAAAATCACTCACTTAAAAGCATAAGGGGCTGATAAATCCTGATCTCTTTCCAAAGTCCATCTACCTTTGCGAATTTGTCGGCAAAGTTCTGCTTGGTCGATTTCTTTCGGTTCGTCGTCTTCAGTCGGGCTTCCAGGAGTACTGAGAGTTTCGTTCGTTAAGGTGAATTGTCTCGCTGTGGCTGGTAAACTGATGACTATCTTAGAGGCAGGCACTCCCAAACCGATAACTAGATCTACTACGGAGTCCTGTAAAATGAGGGAAATTAATCATAACGCTATAAAATAACATTTGAACACAATTTAAAAATAATTTTCAACGCATGTATGATGTAATATGCATTCTTTACTACGTCTGAGGTAGCGGGATCGATTCTGACTCGAGGCTTAAACAACTATTCTAAATTAATACATACTTATATTATTGGTATTGTAAACATTTACCCTAAACTAACATATAAAACACTATAATTTTATAGAGTCAATTTCTATTAAACATAAACGATAATATTTTTCTTATTAATCTAAATAAATACTCTTATATCGATCAAAGGAAAATAGTAGCACAGAAAATATTAATAACAAAATTACATCTATAGAAATATAAGCTAATAACTTCATAAAAATGCAACAGAATTCAAGGTACATAAGTATTACGAATGCTTATTTAAGATTAAACTATCTATTTGCGCTAGGTGTTAATGAACATCCTGTATCAGCTATAATTTGCGTATAAAATTTCAAAGATGCAATAATAAGACGTCTACAGCCGGATTCTTGATTAAAATGACTCACATTGTATTAAATTCATTTTATTTTAAGTTTATATCCTTGTTTATAATATGCTGTGAATCCGACGCCTACGGCATGAATGCTAGCAAGTAGCCATCTAGCTTTCGTAAGATTTGCTTAGAATTTAACATCTAGGCGAAGGCAGTTCAGTCCATTACACTATAATTCAGTTTACTCAACCTTCATTGTAGTCAAAAGATGACTGACAAACTTATAAAGATTATCTAGATTAGATTACCACTCGAATCTACTTAAAATTTTAAATAATAGATGCACCTGTTCTGTGGCCTACTTGTGCCAACGGTACAAACTAACACTTCATATAACTCTTAATACCTAAGAAATAAGAGCTGTTTTCGATGGATTATTATTTTAAACTTGCAGGATTTTTCTTAGAGCACCAGTTTGCCTTCGCACTGGTTTATATGAGTCGCCTAGACGAGCGTCAGAGAAATAGAAATTAAAATTCGCGTAGAAACATTGTATTGTGAAATAACGTGGAGATGATATGATAAGAAATTTTATTTATGAGTTATTCTATAGATGCAAATTAAAATTAAGCCGATACATATTAAGTGATTGTTAATGAATAACATAGATTTACATTTATACAGAATAGGCAAATTTAAATAAACTAAATTAATATACGTAGCTAAGGATATTCTTAAAGAAATAGCATAAATCTATTATTGGAACATATTGAGTGAACTTTTTTGTTTTCTAATCAAACGCTGACAATTTTTATTGTTATTTAAAATATATTCTATTATGTATAGTAAAATTTCAATCAAATACCCTCGCTGTACGAAATTTAAAGCATTAAAATATGTACCTATAAGTATAACTTACGGTGTTCATCATATCCCATAAGCCACTCAATCGACTAGGGTGATAAGTCATCTTCTTAACCATACCCAAGGCATGGGTTTGCACCATCATCAGATCCACTTTCTTCAGCAAGGTTCTAAGGTCGTAGTACTTCGCGAGCAGTTCAGGATGCGCTGGCAAGGCAAGGAATAATGGCCCGCCTCCATTGGCGTTAATAGCTGACCTAGCATTTTCCACAGTCTCAACAACTTTAGATTTGTTGAAAGATAGATGTGCGTCGTAGATTTCTAAACCTTGCACGTGCTTTGATTTTAGAAGATCTTGGAGACTCTGAAACAAAAATATGATGTTAACTAACTTCCATGAATATAACACTGACGTTAAAATTTATTTAACAAAATCGTTATAGATTTCTTTATGCTGAATAAAAATTGTAAAAAATAAGTATATCTGTAATACATATAAATAAAATTGAAGTGTCTGTTTGTAATTTTAAGCTGGTTTTTACTAAATGTATATGCAATTATTTACGGTCCTTATACGAAAAACACAATTATTAAAAAAAATTATCTGTCCGTCTATTTGTTTCGGTTAATCTCCGAAACGGCTAGGGTTGGCTAGTTTTTGACGGGACTTTCACTGGCAGATAGCTGATGTTATAAGAAGTAACTTAGGTTACTTTAAATTTAGATAAAGAATTAGGGTTCCGCTCAAAAAAATAAAATGTATCCAGGGACACACCCGAATGAATCGAGGTTAAGTTTTATATATAACATTTGTCCAACAGTAAAAATAGCTACCTGGAATTTTGACTGGAATATCATATTGTACAATCGCGGCATAGATTAAATGTATCTTAACAAACTCATGATTACGTATTCTTCTGCTTCTAAGCTTAAAAACATGTCGTTAACCTTGATACCTTTTTAAATTATTGATACTGCCTTGATCATTAACGCAATTTCTAACGCAATGTATTAAATATTTAAAAATTGTCACTTCTTTATTTCCCAAGGCAAAAATCGACCTAAAATGAAGGACAGCGTAGTAAGAATAAATAGGAAGAATATTTATAGGAAATATTAAATCGTGTGACTTATTTTATGCATAAATGTATTGTAAAATTTAATAAGAATATGAAGTAGGTATTTCTATATTTTCGTAAAAAGTAAATTTTATACATTTCAAATTATCAAAAATATATTATGTATGTCTGTAATTAAGCACGTTTTTGTGTTCATAATACCATGTTCATTTGTCAACTTGTTCACATCTTTTTAGTTCGTTTTTTATGCAGTCGGGTTTTTTGTATTTTTGTACTTTATACAATAATATTATGTAAAACAATTAAATAATAGGAAAAAAATAGCTTTAAACAAGTAGAAAACTTTTGTAAATGACAAAAGTTTACTTACCTACTAGGTTTTATTAATATATATTTTTTATGATAATAATATTAGGAATATGTCGGTAAAATTAAATTTTAAACTTAGATACACTTAACTTGAAAATGTTGCCATCATATTTATAATATTAAATATTTAACTAAAATTTAAATTTATTTAAACTACATTATTTTTTATAAATACGAGTATTTACCTACTAGGTAAAGAGAAATATCTAATAAACTTCAATTGAATTTCAATTTCAAATGAGTAAGCCTTATTAATAAAACTTGCGGTTAGGTAAATTAACCATTTGGTCGGCACTTCTCTTCATTATATACGAGATCGACCTCCTTAGTTACTTATTAGGATCACATGTATTGCGCCACGCACAAACTGACAAGACATTGATTATTTTAATGGTTGCTTTATTAACATAAGCACAGGATGTCCAATCACTGGGAATAAAACCTTAAAAAACTTTAACTTATAAAATTATAAACTAATAGTATTTTATAAATTATGTATTAAGCTGGTTAGTTTTGATATAAAAACTATGTTTTTTGTCGTTAAACCTAAATTCAATTTCTCTACTATGTTGTCACTACATATTTGTACCAATAAGTATGAAGTAACGCTTCACGCTAGCGAGGGCGTAAAATATATAGCGTATAGCTGCTACAAATAGAAATAATATGTCTATAAAAAAAATTATAAGTCAATAATTGCGATAGTAACAGTAGTATAAAAGTTACTCAATGATCTTGTTAGGGCTCTATTGAGCCTTGAATTCGAATGGACTTATAAATAACATATCAAAATTATAGTTTCCCAGGACAAGGAAAATAACATTTTTTTACAGATTAGATATATATATATACGCTATATATATATATATATATATATATATATATATATATATATTAATAAGTACAGTTACGAAATTGTTAAAAATTATATTTTATTAGTTATGTTCAAAGATATCGATTGATAATAATTGTCTTGTAACTATTTGCTTTGGCTGCAGTTGTAGCCCAGTGGTAACGTGTTCGCTCTGGATACTGAGTGAAGTCGGTTGAAAACACGGGTCGCACCTTTGATTTTTAAATCATTTCCAATATGATCACCATTTGTCTTACAGTAAAGTAAAATATCGTGAGGATGTCTGTACGTATGTCTGAGAGAACCTAGCAAGTTGTCGAAGAAGATGTGAAGTACGCCAACTCGCAGTTGGCCAGCGTGGTGGAATATGATCTGATCCCCCTCGTATTGAAAGAAAGCCAGTGCTAAGTCGTGGGATATTAAAAAAGGACTGAATACAATACATAAATTGCTTGCGAAACAGTTTTTATTTGAATTATAATATATAATTTGAAAATATTTCATTTTAGAGAAAAATTAGATCTCAATACAATCGATATTTTACATCTATTTTTGTTATTTATTTATATCGTAAATATAAAATTTATATAATATAATAAATGTACAAATATGTTACAAGTTTTCTTGTTGGTTTTTGGTTATTATCAGTATTTCGAAGATAACCAACATTGATGTGAACATTATAAATTCATTTTAGATATAATATTTTCATGGTTTTTAAATCTAAGTGGATTTTATAAATAACTAATGAATAATATAATAATAATGATGATAATAATTATAAATCCAATTAATTATAAATTCATTAGGTTATTAATTATAAAATGGCTTCTTTTCTGTAAAATCTCATCGGTAGTTTACCGGAAGTTGTTCGATTGCTAATTAGTTAATAGGCGTTGATCATTTTGATTATTATCTAAATAAAATCATATCCTTTGATCTCCAATATGCATTCATAAAACAAATATAAATAAAGAAATAAATATGTTGGGATATTAACACACAGCTCCATCCAGTTCCATGGTAAGCTACGAGACCTGTCTGGATATCAGAGTTGATACAGTACATTCATATAACTTCAAATACATTTAATTTAAAAATATAAATACTCATGACTGGAGTACAAATATTCGTGCTCATCACAAAATGAATGCCCACAACGGGACTAGAACCCTCGACCGCTGGCACAGCAAGTAGGATCACTACAAACTGAGCCAAACGTGTCGTCAAATGCGACTTATAATTATTATATTGAAAAGCAATAAATAATATGACAGACTTTGTTCGTCAAAATTTAATATATTTTTTTGTTTGTGATTTTTAAACTTACACAAAAATGAATTTTTGTTTTTCTCGTATTTCCCATTTTTCTAGGAAACTTTTTCCAATTAGTATTACGAATTTATAAAACAAATATTAGCTATATCAGCACAACCGTTCGTAAATGATGCGCTTGCAAACAACATTTTATTTTTATTTATATAGTATTTTGAAGTTTATTATTAAATATTTTCTTTGTATTGTAAAATTATTTTTACTTCTTATTATATTATATATAGTTATTCGATTTTTCTCTAAGGACATTTGTGCTATCTATACTAATATTATAAAGAGGTGAAGTTTGTGACGTTGTAGGGGGTAATCTCTGGATCTACAGAAACCGATTTAGATGAAATTTGGTAAGAAGATAGTTTGTGACCCTGGAAAGGACATAAGATACTTTTTATTCCGGAAATCATACCCTAAAGGGGTGAAAATGGGGATGAAAGTTTGTATGAAGAATCAAGCTAGAGACGAACCCTAGCGAAAAGAGGGTGATTCGCTAGTTAATCATATTTTGGTCGTTACTTCATACTTTATATCTGTTTATTTCTTCGTTGCGGTTATAGGATATCATTGCGAATTCATCTATTATGATTAACTTACTTTAATTTAGAATTTCAAGAATTAAAGTATCAAAGATAAGTCTATGTACAGGTATTTGCCGGTACATTTTGCTACAATTCTAGGCGAGGCGTTTCGCACAAACATACAGGTCTTGCAAATTAATAAAATGTCATATGAATAATACCTACTAAGGAGCCTTCCGGATAGTCTTTTAAGGAAACTTGGAAATATTATGTAATAAAATTAAAATAAAATTGTTGTCATATTATCGACACGGATGCACTTATAACAAATTTTGAATAAAATATAGTATACGAAAATAAAAAAAACGTGTGGATGTAAATTGTGATACTTTTATAATTAAATTTACATTTATTTTTATTTATTGGGTATTCTTAATAACAAAATGATAAAAATACTAAGCTTCATTACAATATACTACTCTAAAAATCTGTAACATAACAAAATTATTTATAATAAAAAATTATTATGTCGGCTTATTTTACAACGAATGTTTAAGCTGTAAGATATTGCATAATGTTCATTGTCTGGAGCATTAAAAAGTAAAAATGTCAGCTGTCATTTCTATACTGTCACGATGCCACTTACATATTTTGAATTTTAAAGGTGCGTGCGGCCAAGCCTTAAAATGAATATACGATTTCGAAATATCTTTTTAACGTATTATATTATTAGTACCTGGGCGACCGAGCTTCGAGCTTCTTATAAAATTCGTTTTTTTTTAGAAAAGACACTTGTATAGATAAACCTAAAAATCAAAACCTACTCTCAATAAAAAATTTGATCCAAATCGTTAGAACCGATTCCGAGTTACATGAAATAAATTTATATACATATATACAAGAAGAACTCATCTATACATATAATAAAATTGTGACTAAGCCGAATCTGTACATTAAATATTTTTTGGAAAATCTTATTGAAATAGACATTATTATCGATACAGAGGCCGAATCTATAGTTTTTAGAATTTTTGTCTGTCTGTCTGTCTGTCGCCGCATCACGGAAAACCCACGGGAGGGATTTTGATGAAATTTGATATAATGATAGATGGTTATCCGGGTCAACATATAGGATACTTTTTACTACGGGAAAATATCTCATTTCTGAGAAATAATACAAAAACTGCAATGTAAGCGTATACTAATATATAAAACCGAAGAATTTAATTCTTGGTCATCTGAACGCGGGCAAAGCCGCGGGTAATGCTAGTTTAATATAATACGAGAAGATTATAAGTGCTAAACTTTAACGAATAAATATTTTTCAATGATATGCATTTGTTAATATGTAAATACTACTACTACATACTATAAATTAATTTATTTGATCATTTTAAATTATTTTAAATAAATTAATTTAAAATATTACAACCATATGATAAATGCATTAGTTTGTCTTATACGTAAATAAAGAAATCAACGCGCGTGAGGCGTGCACTTTAAATATATGTAGCTAATTTAAGTTTTATCAATTGTAAAGATATGTATTTATCTAAAGACGCTATAATTGGAAAAATAAATTATAAAGAGGGAAAATATTGTAAAAAAAACATTTGTATTAAAATAATAAATTACAAAAACAAATTCATCGTAACTGCAAACTGCAACAAGTTTTATAATTTTACAGGAATGCGGTACTGTAGCTCTATGTAATTTAAATTAAGAATATCTGTGAATAGTTATTAGATTTTTCTTACAAGCATTGAGGCAATATTGCCGTTACTTCAATGGATATAAAGCTTATAACATAAATACTCGTATACTGCGAATACTTACGAGTTACTGTAATTAAGAACCAGAGCGATTTATTTTATCCCATTCAAGCGTCGTGCTTTAAATTAACCTTGTTTGCTTTGACATATAAAAAATTGCACGAAGTAAAGCAAATGTGGTCATTAAATTGAAGTTTTTAACTAATGTATGGGAATTGGCACTATGACATATGTATGTCTATGTGTAAATCTAAACATAGAAAATTGTACTTAAGTTTAAATTCTAAACAGTAATGTAAATAATAAAAAATCTTTAATTTTTCACAATTTGTGAAGTATCGTGACAGTAGTTTCCGAAGACGGCAAATGTATTTCTACTGTAAAAAACGACAAGGTTCTTTTAGAATGTAACAGCTCGAAAATATCGTACTACTAACTACTTATTACTTTGTAACCTTTCTGAAAATAGTTTAACAAAACATTTTATAATAAGAAGTTAATGTAATTGTATTAGCAGTGGTGTAGCCCAATGATAACGTGCTCGCTCGGGAAACGAGTGAAGCGAATTCAAATCCCAAGTCTCACAACTTTGGTATTTTCATGTCCACATGATTACCGCTTGCACGGTGAAGGAAAAAATCGTGAGAAAACCTGCATGTTTGAGAGAACCTAGCAAGCTTTCGAAAGGCATGTAAAGTCCGCCAACCCGTACTTGGCCAGCATGCTGGACTATCGCTTGATCCACCTGTTGAAGAGAGGCTCGTGCTCAGCCATGGGCGGTTGTTTTTATATGAATATATAAATATCACGGCGTTTTGTCCGTGTATTTTTAGATTTGTTTATTTATAAAAAAAATATATTTTAATAAGCGTTATATATCATATTTTAATATTATAAAGACATAAAGATAGTAAGTTTGTGAGTTTATTTATCTAGGTAGGAAGTAATCTCTGGAACTACTGAACTGATTTACATAAAATTTGGTAAGAAGAGTTTGAAGCCTTGGGAACGTATGGAGATAAAAATAAGGATGAAAATTTGTATGGGGAATCAACCTAGGAAAAAACCCGAGCGAAGCGAGGGTAAGTAGCTAGTATGTTATATTCTTAAGCTTGATGGTTTGAAAGATTTTTCACTGTCATTATTACGTACATTTATGAAACTGAGAATGAGAAAGAGAGTGTGAGCAATAAAATATTATTTTTGTAGTATTCTTTAAAACTATCATTTATATGAAAGCAACATTTATTTTTTAAATATCCTGGGACATTAGGACACAGCACGATCTAGTTCCATGGTAAGCTAATAGTCTTGTGTTATGGATACCAGATAGTTGATACACTGCACATATATAACATTAAATACATACATATTATAAATATAAACAACCATGACTGAAGTACACACATTTGTGCTCATCACACAAATGAATGCCCCCAGCGGGACTCGAACCCGCGACAGCTGGCATAGCAAGTAGAGTCACTACAAACTGAGCCAAAAGTGTCGTCGTTTTATATGAAAGTAACAAATGATAAATCTGCTCTTAATAATCTAGTGACAGCTTGTCAATACTTTAATCAATATCGTGATCGTTCAATTTATTTGTGTGTTGTAAATAATTCAACGGCTCTATTGTTATTAATTTAATAAATTAACAATATATAAAAAATAATAATTCAATAATTTATAATAAATTAGAATATTTTAATAAAATAAAATAGACAAATTTACATAAATAACGTAGACAATTACCTACTGATTCCAAAAAACTAGCATCATTAGTTAATAATTAAGTGCTTTTAGATTTTTTATTATTGTCTATTTTTATTTTCGTTAGTAACATGAGATATGTAGAGGTCAATAAGTAATCTAAATAGGTCACTTTCAATGTTGCCTTCAATATAACAGTTATCGCTTAAAGTATCATTGTAGATCACAATAAATAGCAGTGTAGCAACCTTCCATACTGGCTGGCCATCGAATCGACCTACCCACGAGGCATTGCCCTCAAAAAAATTCTCTAATATTATAAATGCGAATATTTGTAAGTATGTTTGTTATTAATTTACGTTGTCCTGCTCAACAGATTTGAATAAAATTCGCAATGGAAATAGCGTATATAATAGCATATAACATGAGCACAGACTCAGTAGAAAACTTGGTATAATATAAAACCTTTGCAATTTAGTTTGCACATGAGTAATGCCGCTAAGCTTTGAATATTTCATTTTATAATGTGAAAAGCAAAAATGTGAAAAGATATAACAATGAAAAGAATAAACTTCCAATAACTAGATTTTTGATATTTTGAATATCTTTCTAAAACTTTCAGAATTTTCTTTGATAAAAAATTTTTCTGCCTAAAAGTAAAATTATATTAGAATAGTCTTATGAATTTATTTTTAAGTCTTTTAAAAGAAAATTACATAAACGAAACCCAGGTTATGTTATTATTGACTAATCCGCATTAATATTATAAATGTAAAAGTTTGTGAGTATGAATGTTTGTTACTCTTTCACGCTAGAAAGACTAAACGGATCTGGATAAAATTTGGAGATAGATTATAGTTTGGAATAACACATAGGCTACTTTTATCTCGGTAAAATGTACGATTCCCGTGGTAAAGGTTTGTTTTTGTTTTCCTAGAGGAGAACCCGAGCGAAGCGACGGTGACCCACTACTTTTTTCATATTTATTTTTACATCACTTACTCACGAAGAAGGAATAAAGTTTTAAAGAAAAACTGAAACCAAACACAACCATAGACTTTAAACTTATAGTATTTTGTCACACGTGTTATGACGATAAGCACTATGATCCCTGTAAAGGGTATTTTATAATGACTTAACATAAATTCCTTCATGATGTGATAAAATGATATGATAAGTATAGGTGGATTATACTTATTGATAGATTTCGTAATATTTCTCTGTAAACTTTACCAATTTATCAATATGTAATTAAAGCGGCTAAACCTCAACAACCTTATCAATCATACGTTATCCTGTGCGTTTAGCATTTAAGTAAATTACTATTCGCTGGCAAATTTTAAACACGCACGTGTAGTATAATTTTAAAATAAATTATCGAGCATAATAAATTTTATTCGTGCACTGTGGCACTGAGGTAAAGGATTCAATTATGTGCGATTTAAGTATTTAACCAACTTTACCTTTGCTCTGCTCCAGTGAGTAAGAGTAGTGTATCTGTATGTTCAGACGACAGGTTTGGCTCAGTTTGTAGTGACCGTACTTGCTGTGCCAGCGGTTACGGGTTCGAGTCCCACTGGAGCATTCATTGTGTCAAGCACGAATGCTTGTACTCCAGTTATAGGTGTTTATATTTATAATATGTATGTATTTAAAAAGTTATATATGTGTAGTGTATCAACTATCCGGTATCCATAACGCAATCCTCGTAGCTTACTATGGAACTAGATGGTGTTGTGTTTTAATTTCCCAACGTATTTATGTTACTCCAGGTCATAATATGTCTCTCCCCGAAGTTGTCGTGGTTGGGAAGCTCATTAGCGTCCGGCAGTCCAGCCGGGCGTAAAACCAAGAAACGCACTGGGAGGTGGCCCACTTCGGTGGACGATATACCATGGCTGCTCCTGGTACTTCTTTGACAGCAAAATGGACCGCAAGAGCAAGCACTTGGGTGTCGTAATTAAGTGCGTAAGCGATCCTGCGACACTCCTTTAAGACGGGGGAGGTTGTGTTGGAATTTAGTGGGGAGTACTGGCTTTTCTAGCCGGTGAGTGCCACATAGACCTGCGTATACATATACGGGTAGTATGCATAATTACATATACACCTATATACAAAATTTCATCCAAATCCGTACAGCTGTTTTGTCGCCAAAGACTAATAAACATTCACACATACAAAACTTTCGCGTTAATAGAATAGGTGTTCAATATAGTGTTATACTAAAAATAATATAAATTATTAATTATATAAAATAGGATTTATATGTATTATTGTAGATTCATTATTTTATTATTTATGTTGTCGTTCTGATACAAAATACTTATTTGAGTTTTCTGATATTGTCATCTTGAGTGGAAAAAGGGCGGGAGCAGCGTTGTATTTTGATTTTTGTTTCATGATTTTTAAATAATGGGTCATACCTTTTTGTAATGCCGTTTGAAGCGTTAGTCTGACTCTGTATAAAATAATAAAAACTGCCGAATTTTACTTGGCCTACCTGACCTACTTCTCAGATAGACACTTAATCTATACATATAATAAACTTGTAACTTAGTCAAATCTGTACATTAAATATTTTTTGGAAAATCTTATTGAAATAGACATTATTATCAATACAGAGGCCGAATCTATAGTTTTTAGAATCTTTGTATGTCTGTCTGTTTGTCTGTCTGTCTGTTACCGCATCACAGAAAAACTACTGGACGGATTTTGATGAAATTTGGTACGGTCATAGTTGAGTTCCGGGTCAACATATAGAATCCTTTTTATCGTGGAAAAATATATTATTTCTGAGAAAAAATACAAAAACTGTAATGTAAGAGTATAAATACTAATATGTAAAACCTTAGAATTTATTTTTTGGTCATCTGAACGCGAGCGGAGCCGCGGGCAATGCTAGTAATACTTATAAAATTGATATAATCTACTATTTCGACACGTGTATCGTTATGTATTGAATATACTCAAACGGCTAGCCATATTAAAAGCTCTTAGACTTGACAACTTAGCCGCTAGATGCCGTCATTACCTCATTATACGTAACAATAATAAGGCTTCAAGGCTTCAATTAACTGATTCATATAAACCAACATATCTAGGTCACATTAGCTTTATTTTATTTATCTGTATGAGATATTAAATAGCCATGTACCTATTATAATTAGAGTCATTTGAATTTTATGTCCTCGCATAGGTGTTACAGTTTTGTATAATCTCTATTACTACGAGTATATGTTAGCGGATCTATTCTCATTAATATGCACGTTTGGCACACATTTGAAACGGACTATTGTATTAGCAACTAAAAGTCTATAATCTATAGAAATAAATAAAGTTGAAGTGTCTGTTTGTAATGTCAAAATAACAACTTTTTACTAAATATATATGTTTTTACTAAATGCAAAAGTATATACCGAACTTATAAGAAAAATCAATTTTTAATTTTTTTTGTCCTGTGTCTGTTTGTTTCGGCTAATCTCCGATACGACTGGACCGATTTTAACGGAACTTTCACACTTCTAAATACACACAAATTCTTAAAACACGTGCATTAACTTTCTTATGGCCAAAATGAGTGCGTGGTTGCGTACCTATACAAAATATATAAAAAAATATTATGTTAATTACGATACTATTAATATTGTATTATATCTATTTTATTATTAACATTATTATTTTTAATTAGTCACTAATACCTTAATGCCTTTCATCTAATGTCAGCATTTCTAAATCTGTAACGTTTATGGAAATAATTAAAAAAATCACATGGCAAAGTCGTAAATAAGAATGCTAATAGAACATTAAGATTGACACGACTTACGAAAGATGGATAAATTGCAAAAAAGGTGTGCATGAAAATTTAAAAGGCTGTAAATTTTAAGACGGCAGTCTACTCATTGGCAGAATATTTAGTTTTTATTGCCTAAGCGAGGTAAAGAATTACGAACAGTTATTTCTTGGGTTATATTTAAATGTATTCACAAGCGGTCTTATATCTTATTAAAAAAAGAGCGTGTGTGTGCAATTCACACATGGTAGAAGTGACAATTCATATTAATTTGTTAGACAATAATAATGGTTACCATGGAAACATAGTTATGTATTCTATCTCATTTTCTCGCCGGTTTAATCCTATATATTTATGTGTCTCTTTTTAGCGTCGCATTTCCGTTTCATCGAGTTTCAATTCAGAACGATTCTAATGATTATTTTCACATAAAAAAAAAACATTGAAAAAATCTAATATTATGTTATCTTCCTTAAGGGAAAAACTAATTCTAGGAAAGTCATGTTTAAAATACACAAGAGAGAAAACTATTCGGCTTATCGTTAATATTTACAATTAATATAAACATTATTCTTATTTTCTGAAGAAAGTAAACGATGTGTATGGCAACTTCGGAAATCTAGGATACTTACAAATAGCAACATCACGTTTTTATTTTTGGACATTGACAGTATATAGTTTTTAGTAGGTATCAAGGTTTTATCCCCAGAGTTCCCATACAGAAACCTACGCTACGCCTTTATGGAGCAATGCTATCAAAATATTTGATAATAGCCCTAACAGTAAATGAAAATTCTTTTACTACACCTCTAACGTTCTTCTAAAGAAAATAACAAAAATAAATTTACCACATGATCGTAATTTGCATTTCACAAAATTCTGCAACTTCAAGCATGCAACAGAAATCGATAAAAAACACTAAAACACTAAGAAATTAAAAGTCGATATTTTGATTTTAAAATTTAAAATAGGTGATTGATATGAATGTTTAGTAAGAATTATGCCATCTGTCATATAGCCATAAATTAGTTTCGTATAATATATTTAAGTATTCTTGGTATATAATATTTTATAAAATGGAAAATAAAATATACCTTTTTTTTTAAAAAGGATGCTAATAATTTCTGCTATGTTTATTTATTTCTATTTACGACATGTATTATTTAAATTTTTGACAAATATTTAAATTATTTAACACATTTATTTTATTTTATAACTATTATTATAAATGTGAAAGTTTCTATGTGTGTATGTTTGTTACACTTAACAACTGGACCGATTTAGATGAAAAGTACATAGGTAGACTATACCTGGAGTAACACATATAGGTCGCAGTCGCTAATAATAAAATAAATTAAATTCCTACAGTAGTAGATTGCTCTGCCCGGAATTCATAATAATGTTCTGATCAGGAGGTATTATAGTGCACAAATGTACGTGCAAACATAAGTTAACACTCTCTATATCTTTTACTCCTAAAGTCCGCTGGGACGATATTTTAACACGACGTGCTCTCTGAGGCATGGGGGTACAAAAGCGCCAATTTACCAACTCCGGGCTACTACTGAGTATATTAACCGAAAAACTCAATAATTTAAACTTGGCCCGACTCGAGACTCGAACCCAGGACATCCGAATCCGCAGCCGTATATGCTAGCCATGTGACCACCGAGACAGTTGAATTAATACCGCTATGTTCATTATTTAGCATCGTAGTTGTAGCCCAAGGAAAAATATTTTCTTATTATAAGCCATTTTCCACAGGAAAAGAGCAACGTGATACTATAACCCGGAGAGTACCAAATGGTGAAATACCACTAGAACGTGTAAGGGAATAGAAATTTAATATTTTTATAATAGAGATATAAACAACATCAAATATTATACAATTTTAAAATATTTATAGCAACTTATAAGCGCTTGTGAAATTACAAGTTACCTCGCAGCGCTATGTTAATAAAATTATAATATTACAGTGTGGCCTATTACGAGAATTATATCTATATAATAAAACGTAAATGTAATAATAAAAAGGTTATAATTTAAGAAAATATATTAAGAAAATCTACTAATATCATAAATGCGAAAGTTTGTGAGGATGTATGGATATCTAGACGTCTCGATATAAAGATGTATGGATGTTTGTTACTCATTCACACAAAAAGTACTGAATGGATTTTGATTAAACTTTATAATAATATAGCTAATAGATACATCACAATAACATATATGTTACTTTTTATCCCGGAAAATATATGGTTCCCGTGGGATCGATTTGTTTTTTGTTTTTCTAGAGGCGAACGCGAGCGAAGCCAGGATGAGCTACTAGTACTGAATATAAAACTTTTTTTTTAATATCCTGAAGATTTTTTGAGTCATTAAGGAAACAACGCAAAAATTTTCGTCCCAGTTTTGGAGTTAACACACTTTGTTTTTAAACGAAGCTGCTGCTCTATTATGTGAACTCGAGTGATTTTAACATATATAATTCTAATACCGTTGAAATACTCACGTGTATGATCTAATAAATGATAATTATATGCGTATTTATGCATATATATAAACAATCTTGAATTATATTTTGTTCATTGAGTTAAGTGGCCCATATTTCGAAAAGATCACTAGTACAGGCGTGGCCGAGAGAACAGTTATACATATATATGGTATATTATATAAATTATATATTTATGACAATATTATGATGCATTTAGGGGTCATTTTGATGTAATTGGATCAGTATTCGGTTTCCCAAGGCATTCGACTTGTGTGACTTTTGATCTTTACAATAAGGTCTTTTGACGTAAAATTTGAAATGAAACTAAAATATACATGAGAAATATAGAATACTAGCAGAACCTGCGGCTTTGCTCGCGCTAAAACTACAAAAAAAACTAAAATAGTAGGTTTCATACAAGCTTTCATCCGCTATTTTACCACCCTATTTTTATTTAATGGTATTGAAGAACCAAGTTTCAAGTAATTCTGAACATAATATTTTTTTTGGATTGTATTATAACGTGTTTCCCGTTTAACTTTTCGTAACAATATCACACAAACCTATATTTTAAAAGTTACAGTAAATAATAGTTTAAGCCTACTCGCTTTTACCATAAAGTATGGGGACTCGTCAAGGAAATGTGCTGATCATTTTACTAGGCTCAATCAATACCAAAATGATTTTAAAAAACTTACAAAATGTCAAATTGATACGATATTGGAATTACATTAAAAGCTTGTAAGATGTGATTACATAATTATTTAGTTAGTTATAAATGAAGTTGATAAAATTGTGCAAAAAAATCCTACTGAACAAATATTTCTTTTTATTTATATATTACTAAGCGACTTACCCTCGCATCGCTCTGGTGCGTCCCTAGGTACCTAATTCTTTTTCTAAAATAAAAGTAGCCTAAGTTACTCTTGATAACTCAACTCAACTATCTGCCAGTGCAAGTCCTGTCAAAATCGGTCCAGCCGTTTCAGAGACTAGCCGCGACACTAGACAGACACACAACAACTAGACAGACAAAAAATGAGTTTTTCTTAAATGTACCGCATATACTTTCATATGTATTTAGTAGAAAGTTGTTATTTTGACATGAAAAACAGTCACTTCAATTTTATTTATCTATATAGATTACTAGCGACTTATAATCGCTCCGTTCGGAGGCGTCCCGAGAGATGAATGATTTGGGATTTAGGAACGCATAGAGCTTTAGGTATAACATTGTTTTTGGGACAGGAACCTACGCGATCGCTAGCTTAGTAGCGTATAAATTACCAAAGTTTTATCACAATTAAATGAACGAATAAAAAATCTACGAATTAATGTATTTATACCTTAACCTCTCCTAGGAAGTGTTCAGGTACAGACAAAGGATGTATTCAGCCCTTTTTTGACGTCCCACTGCTGGGCACGAGCCTCCCTTCAATACGAGGAGATCAGGCTCTAGTCCACCACGCAGGCCAAGTGTGGGTTGGCGGAATTCCCATGTTTTTCAAAAACTTGCTAAGTTCTCTCAGACATTCAAATTTTCTCACGATGCTTTCTTTAACCGTAATATAAGTGATAATCATGTTGAAAATGATTTGCACATGACTGCAGGATTTGAACCCACTTCACTCGGTGTCCCAAGCGATCGCGTCACTACTGAGCTACCACTGCCTCGTTTTTCACAAAGGAAATTTCACAAAAGACAGATTAAGGATAGCATATGCTAATTAAAGTATTTTATTTTAAGTCAATCTTTATAATGGGAATTGAATCTAAGTGAAATTAGTAGAACATTTTATAGTGTTAATTATGATTTTTATCTTGATATTTGAGATAAATACGCACTTTTTTTATATTCCTAATTTATGCGAATGTTGTCGGTAGCAAAAGATAAACAATTTTTATTGTAAGGTTATTTATTATTGCCACAATAAATAATTAATTGATTTATTGATTTGTTATGTATTTTATAACTATATTGGACAGGAGAAATTATAATATTTTAATATTGAAATTAATAGTTTAATTGTCTCGTTTGTCTTACATATGTTGAGCTATTCACTAAGAGACTTATCTATTCGTTAAAATTCCATTTAATTAGTTTAGTTTGACGACACGTTTGGCTATGTTTGTAGTGACCGTACTTGTTGTGTCAGCGGTCGCGGGTTCGAGTGTGATGAGCACGAATGCTTGTACTCCAGTCATGGGTGTTTATATTTATAATATGTATGTATTTAAAGTTATATATGTGTAGTGTATAAACTATCTGGTATCCATAAAACAAGTCTCGTAGCTTACCATGGAACTACATGGTGCTGTGTGTTAATGTCCCAACATATTAAAAATTAGTTGGGAATTTAAATTTCGAGGTGATTTTAAATCATTCAATTATGGCATTTAACGACTCCATTAAGCACTTATTAGATTAGCATTTCCTTAACCTTCAAAATGTATATAATCAAGTATATATAGCAAATAGTTATATAAATGATAGAGACATACGAAGAGATACTAGATCAATAAAAGCTTATATAAATAAAAGCTCAACGCTCTAGGAATACTAAAGCTTTTGGCAAAATATATTTTATATAGTATACTAGCATTGCCCGCGGCTCCGCCCGCGTTCAGATGACCAAAAACCAAATTTTTAGGTTTTACATCTTAATATACTCTTATAATGCAGTTTTTGTATTTTTTCTCAGAAATGAGATATTTTCCCGCGATAAAAAGTATCCTATATGTTGACCTGGATAACTAGCTACCACCATACTAAATTTCATTAAAATCCCTCCAGTGGTTTTTCCGTGATGCGGTAACAGACAGACAGACAAAAATTCTAAAAACTATAGATTCGGCCTCTGTATCGATAATAATGTCTATATCAATAAGATTTTCCAAAAAATATTTAATGTACAGATTCGACTTTGTTAGAATTTTATTATATGTATAGATTTTGCTCTACATAGATAATAAATAGAATTATTACTACTACTACTTCTATTTTTTATATTATTGTACTTAAATTAGTTATTATGTCATACTGAAATATTCCTAACAAATAAAATTCTAAATGCTTTAGGCTTATAAACTATGCGAAATCTAAAGAAAATAATTAAATATTTCTACGATTGTGTTACGAATCCTACCGTTATTTCACAATAACCGGTTCCGTTAAAATATCGGCTACATTTTCTCAGATGTTTTAAATTTACTCCATGTGATGTAAGTTACATAAATTTGCAGATGCCTATTAAGCGGTGACCTTATAAGGTTGCGTGTTATCAATATCACAACAGCGATTTAATTAGACCAGTTTTTTAAGCTGTCAAAATTCCACAAACATACATTTGTATATGTTTATAAATTAATAATGTTATTTATTTTAAATTATTTAAGATTTTATCTTTTTTAATTTAAGTTTTCTATTAATCTTCTTATAAAATGCTGACGCACGTATTATGGTTCCTTGGAACCATAAGTCGTAGTCAATGGCAGTTATGGAAAATATATACGAATCTGCTAAATTTTTAACTCTAATTTACAAACGGGACGTTAGTTAACCTATTTATATAAAAATATGTAAATATGATTTGTTAATAATCACACAAAAACCAAAAATTATATACATATATCGAACCTGCAGCGTACAAAGTTTTGACGACACGTTTGGCTCAGTTTGTTGTGACCCTACTTGCTGTGCCCGCGGTCGAGGGTTTGAGTCCCGCTGGGGGCATTCACTTGTGTGATGGGTGTTTATATTTATTATATGTATGTATTTAAAGTTATATATGTGTAATGTATCAACTATCTGGTATCCATAACCCAAGCCTCGTAGCTTACCATGGAACTAAATGGTGCTGTGTGTTAATATTATAATAGATTTTAAGGCAAATGGAAATGGACACCTCAGAGGATTCCGTATCATTAAACATATTTTTGTTTAATATTTAGCTATTACCAATAAAGTAAGACGATAAAGTATTAATTAGTTGCTGAAAGACTAGTGAACTAGTGTTGTGAGTCATAAGTGACAGTGAGTTGTTGACACACACGTCTTGTCCAGTTTTTTAGAGATTGAACATAATTAAACCTAAATGGATACTTTAGTAATAAAATCTTTACTAAAAAAGTTTAGTAAAAAAAACTTTAGTAAAAAAACATTTCTAAATATAATGCCTAAAACACAACCCCTTTTATGGACTTGCCTTACTTTTGGCGGACTTCAAAAAAGAAAATGTGCTTAATCTAAATGTACATTTTTTATTTGTACGTTACGCAATAACATCCAATCGCTAATAGTGAACCAATTTTCATGAAAAATTTTTAAAAAATATATATTGAAGGAATATGTTGTACCTTAAAATAAAATTCATCTCTAAGGTAAAACAATTATTTTCAGAGTGATTTTATTGTCGAATGAAGAAGGAGCTTAGTAACGGCGTACATTTATGTATATGTAACATTTACCCTTCGACACTCAAATAAAAGACTTGGGTACCACTGTACATTTGTACAGCAGTTACAAAACCTGATTCGCAAACAAACATGACCTACATATCATTTTATTATAAGCATCGTAAATATTATTCAGAATAATTTTGTAACTTAGTAACATCCAGACGAGTGTTGACAAGACAATATGCAACCACATTACAAGTGTTGTTTCATATCAGATAAATATAAAACTCGTCAGTAAATAAATTATGATGAAATATAAAAGAAGATAAGATTAAGATAACATAAAGAAATAAAAATAAACATTTTCGGTTGCCGCACTTACTTTATTTATTACATTAAAAGTTTCTTTATATCCTCCACTAAGTTATGTATATATAGCTTCTAGACTACTTTAAGCCTACGGTTTCGCTCGTGTGTTATGACGATGAAAAATAGCCTTGTCTCTCTCATCTAAGCATTCTATAAGACATATATATACAATATACATACATATGTTAAATTTTACGCAAGTCTGTACAATTAAGGTTCGAGCTTTTCCTTGGTTAAAAATAATTTAAAAAACATAAATGATTCACTTGATTAATTAGAATGCAAAGGACTCAAGGTAAACCAAACATTAAGAGCACTTTCGCTATTACAAAACTGGTGTTGCGATTTATCTCCTAAACCTGTCGTGATAGTGAGGCCCCATATATCGATAGTTTTGAAATTCGCACGTGCACGGAACCACGCATGGTATATAGGGCGGTGTTTAGCAACATGACATAATGTATCGATATTATCTTAACGAGGACATTTTGCATACATTTGTATGTAACTTAATAGCTTTTGATTTACAGTAGGCGGTGTATATAGGACACACATGTGTGTAATTTGAAATAATTTAACTTAGAATGTTTTAATTAAATTGGAGGCAGTATAAGATAATCATACATTATTAAAAGACATAAGGAGAATTGCCTGAGGTTTAATTTAATACTAACATAATAATAAATCTAAATTTTAGCTTTTATAGCACTTTTATATAAAAAAAAAAATTCAAGTTTTAAAGAATGTAATATCCTCCTAAACGATTTTGGCCACGGCGACCAAATTATAGCACACAAATATATGCGCCAACAAAGGCCTCTATACAGACTTTATGACTTTTTTCTAAGTCCGGTAGGACGAGAATTCGAAAAGATATGACCGGTAAGAGTTCCGACTCAAGACCAACGTTGATCGCAGGAAGCTTACGTGGTCCGAAGCATGGAAATGAACATCGCTAACTTGGCAATTCTAGGCTTCTACAGAAAATTCAATAATAGAACCCATCAACTACACTCGGACTGACCGGGACTCGAACTAAGCCCACTAAATCTGCAGTCACCGCCAACCAGACCAATGAGGCAGGTTGAAGAGCATAGGTAGCGGTCAAATATGCAAAATGTAAATGATATCTGGCTAAGGTCGTGCTTGTACGTCAATATTGCATGACATATGTTGTACACGACAGACGAACATGAGCATATATTAATTAATTTTCAAATCAGATATTAGAAATATTTAGATTTCACCGATATACCTATTTTAGTGATTCAGCGGATCATGTGCAAAAGTTAACACATTTCTGTTTTTTAATATCTTTGGTTTTTTAGATGAATGCAAATTCTCGATATTGATCATGAAGAAAGTATTTAACATGCAACCTTTCAAGGCTGGTTTATTCATTAACTGTAGAACGTGACTTGGCCACTTGACCTCCATAAATCCTTGTTTAGACGATTTTTTATGTAATCTGTCTAAGTTAATTGAATGTCAGAATATAAGTGCGCTTCTATGCACTAATTATATAAACATTATATGATAATTAATTATTTTTCAATATAATCTTTTAGACATTTGTAGAGGGATAGTGCGTTACGTGTTTGAAGGATACGAGGTCAATATTATAATTAATAATATAGATCGTTATACCGATTTACTTAAACAAAATGTATTAAACTAGTAAATCACAAAAAAAGGGTTTTATTAACTCTCTGAGAGAAAGACAAATAAGATTTACAAACACAATCTCAAGCTGTTGCGTGTGTGTCTCACCCGAGGGAAGCCTATTATAACCTACTAAAATTCCCGGGACCAATAATATAGTCAATCTTTTATTGACTACGAACAACCCCTAGTCATTATTTGGCTTAACAGATATAAAAAAATGGTCCTCCAGAGCGATTCCAGCCAAGGTAACCAATCTTACTAACACTAATTAATAATCTGCGTAAGGGACTATTAATTTGTAGACTTGTGTACGCTTACACAAGACGTGAACTCTATATTCCTTTAACCAACAAAGTGCGGTAGAGCAACAATTCCACACGACCTAGAGAGATCTAATTGACTGAGGATCATGTCTTTATGTGGTCTTCGAGGCATGAGAATGAAAAACGGATAATTTTCTAACTACGCATTTTTTCTAAGAATTTCTGTACAGAAACTCAATACCGATACTTGGCCCGAACCGGGACTCGAACCCAGACCTATCGGATTTGCTACCGTGTATGCTAGCCACTAGGCGAACGAGATAATACAAACTACTTAAGATACTATACACTTTATGATTCATTCATTCGGATCACAATAGGCTAACAGCATTCCAATCGAGAGAGAACTGTCACCAGCTATCAATACATGGTAACACGTGGTCTTGACACACAGTCCAAGGTCAAAACACAATGGACCTTGGAACATGTCACTTGGATGAATGGTTTGAGTTATGTTGTGTTTTTCAAGCTATTGAAGTGACGTAAGGATAGTAAGTAATAATTATTACTAGTATTATTATGAGGTACGAACATTTGAACTATATTTTACAGAAAAGTTTACACACAATAAAGTGGAAAATGGGTCTTCCAATCTGATTTACCATTTAACATAGCATATGTAGAATAATTCTCTTTCAATGTCTCCTTATAATAACTTAGTACGGAGAAACATCTGTATACTCATATTAACATCATTGCTTTATTATAAAATATTTTTTAACTTCTGTAAAATATTATGTATAACACTAATTTTCATGCTGTTTTCACCAATGGAGACCGCAGTTCTCGAGAAAGGTTATAGTATAAATATGTATATAGTATGTATAATTTGTTATGTTTTTGTATACATTGGCTAAAATATAACGATATCTGATGGAGGTTTCGGAAGAAATAAGCCGTCTGGGAGCTTTCAACGAAAACACTGCCTAAACCCTTTGAAATATAACAAAATAATGTATGGTGGAATTGTGTATCTCATATAGGTCTACCGAAAAGTCCGCGATCGCATATGTCTATCTCTTAAGGATAACATACTATATCCATTTTATTATAAAACGTACCTAGGGATGAACCCGAGCGAAGCGAGGGTGAGTCGCTAGTTTATTATAATTCTAAAATTGAAATCAATTAAACCTTTTTAAAGACATTAAAATACGCATCTCTTATCATTTGCCTCGATACCTTTAGTGTAGACATGACTCAGTTATTGCATTATTAGCAAAGGTCCTTGAACTTATTAGCCATATAAGATGTTCGATAAATTGTAGATCTAACATAAGGTTATGAGATTGATAAAAAGCGTTACATATAACATCAAGGCCATTTGATGACATAATTTAAATTTTTGTGATAATATGTGCACGCGGATATCGTTAATGTTACCAGTCTCACCGAATTTGTATTACGGAAGTGTTATTAATAATATTTTAATTTTTTCTGAAATGTTTCATATGACTGGATTATCCTTGTTTAAATTTTTGCAAGTAAATAAATATAAATATGTTAGAACATTAACACACAGCACCATCTAGTTCCATGGTAAGCTACGAGGCTTGTTTTATGGATACCAGATAGTTAACACACTACACAAATATAACTTTAAATACATAAACATTATAAATATAAGCACCCGTACTAGAGTACGAGCATTCGTGCTCATCATACAAAAGTGTCGTCGAACTTAAATTAACTAGCAAAAAAATATTTTAGGATTTAAAACCTAGTTTTAGATTTTTTAAGTAATTCTTAATATAAAATTTTACTATATTTTTTTATTTAAATTAATTTTCAATACGAGTTTCAGTTTCAGAGTCACGTTTCTGTTATATGTGTTTGTAATATAATAGTGAAATAAGCCTAACTGTAATATACTAGCTGTAATAACTTATTATTGATTGCGTTCCTCGGTTTTATTTGCTAGGTACATTTTATACTCTCAAAAATTTCATCAAAACCTCCAACCTTACAAACATATAATCTTTACCTATTTATAATATTAATGTAAATTTGCCAATTATTATAATTATAATTTGAACAAAAAGTTCATTACAGCAAAATTAGATAACTAACCATAAAAATATGCAAATTGACAGTGATCAGAGAATTTGTATTGAAATCCGAATTCGAATTACAAAAAAGTTGTTACGGTAGTCTGAGAAAAAGGAATAATTATATTTATTTGACCCGACCCGGACCTCGAACCCAGGATATATGACTGTATTACTTACTGTACCTACATGCTAGCCAAAGACACATAGACGATATTGCTTATAATATTTACAAAGATTTATACGTAGTTCATTGCTGTATTGGAATTAACTGCAAAATGTTTATAAGAACATGGTTTTTAAGTTATTTCTATGATATAATTTAATATCTCTACTTTTTGTGTTACTTGGGCGAGAATGTTAGTTAAGATTATTATCTTTTAATGGAAACTACAGTTTACCAGATGTTGAACACGATAACAAAATAAAAATCTACGTCGACTTACATTGCTAATATTACGTTAAAAATATTCTATTGTGTTGTACATGTTAGAAAATCTCATTTCTTAAGATTTCTATGATACGAATACTTTTATATTCTTTAGCCTATAATATTATATAATATTTTCAGAACTTTTTAATCAATCTTTATCTATACTAATATTATAAAGAGGCACAGTTTGTTTGTTTGTTTGTTTGTTAGATCGCGCTAATTTCAAATACTAATCCGATTTGAAAAATTATTTTTGCATTCGATGGCCGTTTATTGAGGAAGGCATATATCATATTATATATTATCATGCTACTACACAAGAGAGTGGAGTAGTAATCATAAATGTCAACAAATCGGGCAGACTTACATACATTATTGTTAAACTATATATTATTATTATAAACTAGCGACTCACCCTCGCTTCGCTCGGGTTCGTCCATAGCTTGCTTTTGCTTCCCAATACAAACTTTCAACCCCATTTTCACCCCCTTAAGAGGTGATTTCCGGGATAAACAGTATTCTTTGTCCTTCCTAGGGTCTAAAAGTATCTTCTTACCAAATTTGATCTAAATCGGTTCAGTAGGTCCGGAGATTGCCCCCTACAACGTCACAAACAATCTCACAAACTCACAAACTTTACCTCTTTTTAATATTAGTATAGATACATAGCGAAGCGAGGGTGAGTCACTATATAACGTAAAGCTAAAGGGTTTTTTTGTAGATTGTTCTGCTCCAATAAAACATACGTATCAATCTCGTAGACTTTACATTAATTCAATTTTTATTACTAGTATATAGAGTCCAAATCATAGATGATTTAAGAGATAAAACTAAAAAAATATAGTATAGTATAAATCTTAGTGTTCAAATGTTAAATGTTGAATTTTTTTTATATATTTGATAATGAATTCTAGTGTAGTGTATCTAGAACATCTTTTTATAATTAATTAACACATAACTATTATATATAGACTATTACATGACGCCATCGTATTGAAGAGAGGCCCGTACCCATCAAGGGGACGTTGATAATGCCTGAACACAAATATACATACAATCAACATATATTAATTTCAAATAGCCAAAATGTCATAATAATACAAACATTATTAGTAGCTCTAAGTGTTTAAGGAAATCCTGCATTGAAATATTAAATTGCGAAAATGACTTACTTTCCAATATTACTCATAGACTGTTAACATTAAGTGCATTACATTGGGATAAATCAGCATACAGTGTTTTATGTAACAATACTTGTTTTCCGGTTTGAGAGCTCTTTCGGAAATGCCGTTATGTTGTCACTGACCTACACCTACTATTATTTAAAAATTTCAAAATTAGTGCAATTTTAATGTTAACCTTCGTTATCTATTAATTTATCTTCAAACTAGGGACTCACCCTCGCTTCGCTCGGGTTTGTGCCTAGGTACATTTTATTTTTTTGAGCGGAACCCTAATTCTTGTACTGAAATAAAAGTAGCCTAAGTTACTCCTTATAACATCAACTACCTGCCAGTAAAAGTCCCATCAAAATCGGCCCAGCCGTTTCGGAGATTAGCCAGAACTAACAGACAGGCAAAAAAATTAAAAATTATGTTTTTTTATAAATACCGTATATAATTCCATATGCATTTAGTAAAAAGCTGTTATTTTGACATTACAAACAGACACTTCAATTGTTTAGTTGAATTTAAATTTATCTGTATAGATTACTCTAAATTTGGGCAAAAAAATAGTGGATATCCTATGGAAACTATTTAGTATGGCGATATAAAACAGTGTGTTATTCTCTTCCTTATAGTCTATGTCATGAATCATGTAGATTCTTTGTTTACCTGCTACATAACCTCGTTTCGCTCTAGTGCGCCCCTAGCTACGTTTTGATTTTTTGAGCGGAACCCTAATTCTTTTTCTAAAATGAAAGTTGCCTAAATTACTCCTTATAATATCAACTATGTGGTAGTGAAAGTCCTGTCAAAATCAGCCCAGCCGTTTAGGAAATTAACCTGAACAAACAGACAGACAGACAGACAGACATATAAAAAATTTAAAAATTGTCTTTTTCTTATAAGTGCCGTGTTCATCATATGCATAATAAAAATACATTATATGCATTTAATAAAAAGCTTTTATTTATCTGTATAGAAAGATATTCTCGCTGTGCAGAAATAGAATCCACGACATCTGTCGTAATAAGGTAGCGCCAGATCTGCTTCACTGCACGATGACTGATATTGACATAATAAATGTAATTATGTAGAACCAATCAACACTCACGTCAATTAAAGAATCATTTCCAGTATGTCACCCGATCTGGAATTCATGCAGTTTTACGCGCGGCTAAATGTTAAAGGCTACTGTGACGAAAGTTATGGGAAAAGGTCATTTCAAGGCAACATAGTAATTGGACACTAATTAAGTTATGCAATTAACGAAATATATATTATAATAAATAAATTAGTTTAATTTTCCTGATTGAGATTATATTATGTAAGGGTTTTTTTTATTTATATAAAATTGTAAATCTTTTTAAATTTTTACTAGACCAATCTCTAATTAGTCATTATTTTTCCGATTAAAATTGAACCTTCTTCAGGAATAATCAAAAAAGCTTACAAAATAATTGATTAGATTTTATTTTTAGCTACGCTCGCATTTAACAACTATAAAAGTAGTGTATTGTCTTCTTACTCGACTCCAATAATTGCCGATTAACTCGTTGTTTGAACCAATTTGCTTGAACTTTCTGTCTTATATCTCTAGGAACTTTTTCTTTAACGAGACAAAACAACAGTTCAGCCGTAGCAGTTACAAACTAACATACGTTTTTTTTTAATTAATAATACTTATTTGTTAGATATCTGTTTATAATTCTGAATCATAGAAAGAATGTACTATCGTATATGAATTTAGATTTACTTCCTCAAAAATATGACCAGCAAGAGTATTTAATTTAGTATTATATACCCTTGCTGGTTATATTTTTGAATAATATACTAATGTATATTTTTGTAATTTCTTGAAGTGAATGCTGTGTGCTGTGCTGTGCTCTTACGGGAGTATTAGTACAACGATGACAAAGAGATCTTTTAAGTAACATTAGGTATTTTAGGCACTGGTTACGTAAAGTAGGTGCTCGTAAGTCAGCCATTAGCATAACAACAGAGTTCATAATGAGAGCAATTAGCAGCGGTCTGCTTCAAACTTTCATTTTTTTTTAAGTGAATACCTATATTTTTAGATATTTTTTTATTTTTTCTTATGGTGAGGACTGGTCTCTTTGAGAGACTGAATGGTGTACTTATACTACAACCCGATACGACTGAATTTCACCCATTTACCACATAAGCTATTTCTGTTATTGTTTTAAATAATAAAATCGTTTTTATTTTTAAATATAAATAAAAAAAACTTCTCGTGTATTGTAATAAGCTTGTCCCGTTAGCTGAAATCGTTTATTAGACGTCAAAAGCTCTCGAATACCTTATGATAAATGTATCGGCTTCCAGAATCTATTAAAAGCTGAGTCATAGGTCAGATAGGTCATTTTTTTTAAATCACCTCACACACACACACACCCCTCCTGCCAATTAAATGGTTTTTGGATATGTGAAAAATTCCCGGTATATAACAAAGCTAAAAGGAAATTTATCACAGCTAAGTAGGCTTTACAAGTTTACGAGTAATAGTCGACCAACTTATAAAATGTACTTAGAACAGTAAAAATGTTTAAATTCCATTGAAAATTACTTATATTACGTTTTTAGTTGTGTAAAACAGGTAGTAAATATAAATTTATGAACCATGTAAAAACATACAAAAATAATCATAAAATCCTTAACGATTTTAGATGTTATGTTAGTATTTATAGTACGAAACAACAAAAAGCCCTCTTCTTCGTCCGCATTATTATGATGGGCAACTACGGAACCGCCCGACACGCACTTGTATTGGTAATATTTTTTATTTAATATATTTTAGAGTTAATATAAGTAAATGAAAATGTTAAGTAACTTAATTTGTTTATCTTAACAAATTCTGTATGGTCTATATGCAAATATGATATCGTAAAGCTCAGGATAAAAAACACAAAAGCATATTCAACAATAACTATTTTAATTTGTATTAGTAGATTAACTATTGAGGTGAAGCACTAACACAGATGGATTGGGCAAAAAAAATAATAGTTTATTATTAGAATAGTTAGGAATGCTTGGGATAACTCATTAAACAACAGAAAGGAAATTATAAAGCAAATTAAAATACATATATAATAAATAATTTCAATTATTAATTAAAATTGACGAAAATTTAAAGGTCAGGTTTTTGTAGCCCAGTCAGTTAGTTCTCTGTGAACCACTTATATCAGAATTAGGTATTTTGTCGCATTAAGCGAAATATCATATATTATTCATATTTCATTACATACATTTTTTAAATTATAATCCATTAAGCATAAAGAAATTTTTTGACTCCTGTTAAAAACCTCAAACTTAACATTAGTCAAAATTTTCACACAGAATCAACTTGTTACTACAGTTTTGACCAATCAAAGTTACGTAGGTAGTTTTTCAAACTTATGTCTTGCGTATTGATAGACGAGAAGACGCCAAAGTGATACCATAAGAATACCATTTATTATTGGTTTCGAACTGCTTATTAGTCAACAATAAAAAAAAATTACATAGGTATGTAATTTTAAAAATATACGGTAATATCATTAAAACTTTCCACAATTTCCCAACTAAAACTATAATTGATAGCAAAAACCTTAAATCTAATATTTACCTTATCAGCTTCAGACGCACGAACCAAAATCTTGAGTCTCGGGTTGTTTTTCCTATATTCCTTTAAGAGCGAGTCAAGTTTTTCTCCTCTCGCGTCGCCCGCGTACACGAGATGCGTGCATTCAGCAAAATCGCCCGCGTTTTCCACGTAACATACAAGGCGGGCGGCGCCGGCGCCTGCGCTTTCCGCCGTCAAAAACGCCGTGAAGACGCATACTAGCAGAAACCACATGTTAAAAATCATATCAAAAATATCTTTCCATCCTTTGAAAAGCGCGTTAGTTGTTCGATCACCGCAGTACGAGTGGCAAAGTCGCCGCGGCCGGCCGCTGAGATTGCCGCCCCCGCCCGTGGTCGCAAGGCCACGTTCACTAAGCTTCGGGCACTGTCAATGCTTTCGTGTCACTCATATGTTGCAATTGTGGAATATTTTTAGAACGTATGTAACATTAAAATTTGCGACCGGTCAAGTAGTTTTTTTTATATAGAGCATCAAAGCTTTACAAATGAGGCATTCAAATTTTCAAACATAAAGTAGGATTGTGAAATAAGTACATAATATTCATTTCAAATTTTTTTATAATTTCTTACTTCGTGTCTTACCATGTTTTATATTTTTGTCATTGTTATAAGTAACGTGTTATATTCGTTGAGTACGTAGAAAGAACAAGGGTGGATGAATGAAGGCATTGCTGTACTAATGTTAATTCAATATTACATACTGCAATGTTATTAAGAATATATTTTTTTCATTATAATGATTGCAAGAAAGTTAAGGAAAATAATATACTAGCCTATACTCTACTTTCCGCAGAATACAGGGCATTCCGGGATATAGAGCAGCTTACGATGCTGCGGTGCACTTTATCCTCGGCACAAATATCTGTAACATAAATATTAGCCACGCGAGAGTAGTGAGTGAGAGTAATTCTACAAAACGATACTAATGCATTATTTATTATTTATAAAAATATCCACACGACATCAATATGATGTATTAATAGAATAACTGATACATAACAATGATAAGCAATATCTTTAAATAGCTAGTAACGGTAAATCACGCTTGAAAGGCCAGGGCTCATATACCCGGATGAACATTGATTTCATCGGTTCAACGCACAGACAGAACAACAGTAGTATTAACTATTTACTTCATACTATTAGCCATTATTGTATAATTTGATATTTGATTCGGAATATTATGATTCGGTGCCTAACAGCCTATGCTACTCCAAGTCATAATCAATCTGTGTACAAAATTTCATTGAAATCCGCCCAGCCGTTACAGAGTGATGTAGTAACAAATATACACACATACAAACTTTCAGATTCATTATTGTATATATATATATATTAATTATTACTACTCATTGTAGTCAAATTATTTAATCTCTATAAATGTCTTTGTGAGGCCTAAGGGAAGTTTCATGAGTTACACGCACACCCGGACGTTTTCTAATTATTTACCAACAACTTGCGAAAGTAGAGCTTCAGAAGAGAAATTTTATCGGATATGATTTTATCGGATAATTTGCTATTTATTACTTATAGTACTACTAACAGGTAGGCAGTAATAGTTAAAGCAACATTATTATGTACATTGTACGTATATATATACATATGTAAGTAGTATATACGAACTTCCATACTTAATTTCCAAGCAATGAGCGAAAGATTCAAAAAGTAACTTTTACTTTTTTCTTCGTTACTTACGTTTCGTTTTTTTATATTTTTATGAATTTAGAGCATTCCTGTTATAATAAATATTTTAAAAGTTTTGTGTAAAATGCAATTATTAAAAAATATACCTATCTATATCTATACCTACATATAATAAAATTCTGAATTAAATCTGTACATCTGTTTTTTTTTTGGAAAATCTTATTAAAATACACATTATTATCGATACAGAGATCGAATCTATAGTTTTTAGAATTTTTGTCAGTCTGTCTGTCTGTGTGTCCGTATTACAGATAAACCACTGGAGAGATTTTCATAAAATTTGGTATAAATATAGCTAGTTTTCCGGGTCAACACAGGATACTTTTTACTGCAGGAAAATATCTCATCTCTGAGAAATCTATACTAAACGTTAAAACGAAAGTAGGGACGAACCCGAGCGTAGCGAGGATGAGTCGCTAGTTTACTATAACAAGGATATACATACCTAAGTGTAACACGCAGCAACAACATCTATACTTATAAAGCTTGACATTATCTGTAGTATGTGTCAGGAGCTTGTACCAAAATTAGTAATTTCTAAAGGGCTTTTTGGATCTGTATAAATTGGTCAAGCCGGATAGTTCGAGCCGCATTTACACAATTCATTGATTGATAACTTAGTAAGTTCTAAGTACATAGCTAAGTTATTAACAAAATAGTAGGTACTTGATATTAATTAAAAGGTGAAATCTATCATTTTCACACTAGATTTTAATAACAAAATAATTAAATAAAAAAGCATATTTTTAGTATCAGAAGAATAGATATTTTCATCTCTTTTTTATTTATTTATTTATTCATTATGTAAATGTCTACTTAAAAACAAGTATATTAATTAGCTTAGCTATTAGCAACCAATTCAAAAAGAAAATATATATTCTCAAATTTATGTCTGTTTCTTACATAACCTATTACTAAAAACAACTACTAAAAGGTACTAGTTTTAAGGTTAATATAAAGTCGTAATTTAAATTTTTACTTAAAAAGTTACTATGTAATAAAATAATAATGTCCATTTGACCGATAAGAGATCAGGCGCAGGACCGACGTCTTCACGCGGTCTCCGAGGCATGGCGGTTTGTCACCACCAACTTTCTTTTTGCCACTTTTATCCTCTAGATAACGAGTAGTTCTATTAATTATAAAGTACTAATAAATTGTCACTAAATACATAAGTCACTAAATATATAAGATAAGCTTATCAGTAAAAATACACATTTTTTGTTAATATACAAATTGTTTTAGAGTAATATTTTGCACGTCACATTTGCACAATTATGCAAAATGTTGGATCTACTATTTGTTATTTGCGCCTCGGGCAGGCATGTACACCAGTTCACCTAATGAAGACCATGGTCAGGGACCACTCCCTGTGTGAATGTGGTCTTGAAGAATTTTTTTAATACTGTATGTAGCCAAATTAATCCGAAATCTCAGGGCCGATTTACGTGATTCTTGTATTTAGGTTCTATAAGAATATTATAATGAATCCGGATCTAAAAAATCTTCTATGTTTTAAAGTATCTGATACTGGTAGTTGTTAATTTGCAAAATAAATACAGCACCGACTTTATTATATAACTAGTCACATACCCCCGCTTCGCTCGGGTGCGTCCCTAGGTAAATATATATAGCGTTGCTACAGTTTAATTGGAAGATATTTTTAAGAGAAATAATTGTGTAATAGATTATTTTCATATAGTAAGTTTATTACTTTACGCGGCGCATACCAATAAAGCTCCCAGTCATCATAATTTTTTTCCGACATCTTCAACAATCATCGTCATATTTTAGTGAATTTACACAAAACCATAATAAATTATACACCTAAAACTTCCTAATGAATCACTCCATCTATTAGTAAAAACTGCATGGAAATTCGTTTGGAAGTTTTTGAGTTTATCGCGTTCAGACAAACAGACGCGATGAGGGACTTTATTTTATAATATGTATGGAATATAGATATAACTTTAGAATAAACATAGGTAATATTTATAAAGAGTAGCTGGGCAATCGAGCTTTGTTTTGCGTTTGTTTTTTTTTTGTAAAATCGTGTTTTTTCGGAAAAGATATAAAAATTGCTAGTATCTAAATACAAAATTAGATCCAAATTGTTAGAGCTCTTTCCGAGATACATGAAAAAATTTATATATACCTATACGTAGAAGAATTGCTTATTTAATATTATAATATTAAAACACAATCACAGTCAAACAATTACACAAAATCAGGCACACCTATAAAAGTACATATTTTTTTTTTACTTGTATTCAGCCCTTTTTAACGTCCCACTGCTGGGCACGGGCCTCCCTTCAATACGAGGGGGATCGGATTTTTTACTTAATGAAAGAATTTCCGTAGTTTTAATAGACTATCTATCTATGAGAAGTAATATTATATTTTCGTACAGCAAGCTCTTCGTGAGCTTTGGGCGTTACTAAAGAATACAAAAGTGTTGTAAAAAACACATTATTTATGTATCACTAGCGACTCACCCTCGCTTTTCTCGCCTTCGTCTAGCCTCGCCTAGGGTATGTATACAACTTCCGTATTTAAATCGGATATTATTGATTTTTTCATTGGTTTTAATTTTTTTTCGTGGTACCCTATTTTTTTCTAAAATAAAAGTAGCCTAAGTCATTCCTTATTACATCAGCTATCTGCCAGTGAAAGTCCCGTCAAAATCAGTCCATCCATTTTAGAGATTAGCCGGAATAAACAGACAGACAGACCGACAAAAATTGTAAAAAATGTTGTTTTGGTATATGTACCGTGTACATATATGCATTTAGTAAAAAGCTGTTATTTTGACATTACAAAGAGACATTTCAATATTATTTATCTGTATAGATTAAAGTCGATTTTTACTTTAATTGTTTTTTGAATCATGCATTTTCGCTATGTGATACTATAACGCCTTGATCTGATTACATCACGAAAAGTGTTCCGGTTGTATTCTGATCCTTCTAATTCTGTCCTTGACATTATCTTGACAGCTGAACAATGGTGTAATATTACATTATTGTTATTTATTGGAAAACTAGTCGCTGGAATCAGTATCTAAATCAATTTATTTTCATAAATATTTCATTTAAATAAGAAAAATAAACAAATATTAATAAAATACTATTATTTATTCATATTTTAATTTACAGCATACAAACAAGTTGTAGCACAGGTCGCATTTTGGGGAACAAATGCTAAATCAATAAAATTACCGAGATAAGATAAAAAACGTGCTGACGAATGTGATCTTAGTCTTAGTCGAGTTCGTCCCAAGCTTGCTTCTCAATACAAACTTACTTTCATCCTCATTTTCACCCCCTTAAGGAATGATTTCCGGGATTAAAGCTATCCCATTTTCTTCTTAGGGTCTCAAACTATTTTCTTACGAAATTTCATCTAAATCAGTTCTGTAGTTTCGGAGCCTATTCGGTACAATCAAACAAACAAACAAAAAACCAAATCTTTACTCTTTATAATATTAGTATAGATCACAGCGTTCAGAAAATATCTCATTATTTTTAACATTATCTTACATTGAATATGTAATGTAATTAATCAACCTTGTTTTAAAATAAAAAATGTAATGCTATTTAAGTTATTCACTTATAGTCCAATCGGAATCCGGTTTGGGAACAAAATATTGAAAACCTGAAATTTTATGATTTTATAATGTTAACAGGTATATATGGAATAGAAATTGTTATGTAAAATGCCTCTTAAGCGTTGAACAATAGTTTTTTTCAATTTCTGGCTTCCTGTGACGTTCTATCGAAATATGTTTTTTACAAAAGTTGTGGATCTAGTAAAAATATAGAACTTTATACATATTACTTTAAGTAATAACCTCAAGATTTTCGAGATATTTGCAAAAACTCGGTTTTTGACTTTTTCTTGGTTTTTTATTTTTAATTACTAGAATAATCTTTTGATTTCCATGAAACTAAGGGAACGTAATCTTCAAAATACAAATAATAAATTAAAAGAAAATGAAATTTAAATGTTTAGCCATTTCCGAGAAAAGTATGTTTTATGGTCTCGATAGGCTGAAAATCACCCCCAACTTCAAGTGGGCGTTTACATTTAAAAAAAAAACGTTCAATTTTCAGATAGGGCTAATGAGCCCTAACGAATACATATATGACGAAAACAATGGTTTTCGTCTAACTCTACTTTTTGAAAATATACAAACATTATATTATATGGTCGTCTTGTAAAAACATCCTTAAAAATTTTAAAAATTGGAGAAATCGATAATTTTACTTTGTAAACTCCATTTTTTTCAATTATTATTGAAGAAGTGTACTTTATTGACCAAATTTTAATAAACAGATTACACCAATGTCTTTTTCAGGAAAAAATAAAAAAAATCGTTGACGCTTATTTTTTATACAATGTCGCCGTAAACATTCCAACTTTGCAATTTGACGAATCGTGAAAAAATAATAAAAGTTGGAATTCACATAAAGTATACCACCGTTTTTGTATTTTTTTGCCGTAGAATCTATTTATGTTTTAATTTTTTTAAATTTATCGATGTTTTATTAGTTTTTGATCGATTTTGGAGTTCATTTTATTCATTTTTCTGAAAAATTTGATTTTAAGATAATTTCAGAAAGAAATGAAATTCATTCATAGTTTAATCTCGTTTATCCATAAGTTAAAAAAAAATATTAGAAAAACTTAAGTTGATATTGTTAGTTGTTCGATCAAACAATTTATTAAAAATATTTATTGTTGATTTTTTTAAAAACCGCTCGACCGATTCCGATAAAATTTATATGGGACCACCTGGGAAGTATAGCCTTTGAAACAAAACAAAATTTCCAAATCAGTTTAGGCGTCTTCAAGTAATCGGTGAATATACATAAATAAAAAGATTCCGACGAATTGAGAACCTCCTCCTTTTTGGTAGTCGGTTAAAGACGAACGAATAATCAGAGAAAGAGCAAAATTGTAATAGATTTACTCACCAAAAGATCCACTTGCTACTTGAAACTATTTACAAACATTTGAAAAGCTAAACATCTATTTTTTAAACATATTACTTAATTGTTTTACTTATAATCGCATATTTAAAAAATAATGTTAAAATATACATAAATAAACCTTTTCTGTTTAAGCACAGCTACAGAAAGTACAAAGAGAATTTCATCATATAATTTACCGCTTAACTTAAAATATTAGTCGTGTATCCATTTTTGTTAAATGAATTGTGTTCCATGTTCTTGAACATGTTACAGACGGAGATCATAATAAGTATAAATTATGGATAAACTTACAAATTACCTACATTTACTTATTTGAAAACCTATATAGAAACGTATAAACGACCCGTATAAATAAATAAATAAAGCTATGAACATGTTATATCTATTATATTATTATTATATCTATTATATTATGGTTTTCTTTCCTTAGCTTGCTGGTAGAATTTGTAGGTTGTAAAAAACCAAAATTATTTGAAATAAAATAAAATTACTCAACATTTTGAGGTGGCTCACTGATTTTTGAAATAAATAGTTAATTTAAATTTTTGGATTGAATGATTTTTTTTGCGTGATCATCTTTGAAAACATTCAAGAATTAACGACTAAAGTCATTTTCTACTCAACTTTCACTGTAATATTGCATTATAGCAATTTAAAAAGAAATGAAAAAATATCATGTTACTTTTTACTACTAGGTAAAATTTTATTTGATATATTTAATTATTTTATTTGATAGGTAGTTCATAGAGCTTGTTTTCGGATATTAATTGGCGTTGAAATATTTTTAACTACTTATCAAAAACGTATAAGTATATGTATATCTATGTAACGAAATGGATATCATTAACTAACTGCAGCTACTCAAGAATTTAACGTAATTAATTCTATGTAGGTTAACATAATTAAAGTTATTAAATATTATAAAAAACAAATTATATAGCACATTCTTGTGTATTTCTAATATTTATAAACAAATAAACAATTTTATATGACGTGTAGATAATGACTGATAGTTCTAAAACACACACAAAATCAATAAAATGACTAATTTTATAAGGGCATGATTTCTCATCGGTGTTTATTTTACAGATGAACTTAAAAAATAAAAGACTTATTAAACCAGATCGTTAACTTTGTTAAAACAAAAGAAACCAGTCATGAGAACTGCCGACAGAAGTGAAAACTTAAAACTGAAATTTTACTTCGAAGTTGAGAGACTGTTAGGTACTTGTTTTTATATATTTCATATTTATATATAATATAATAAAATTCTAACTAAACCGAATCTGTACATTAAATTTTTTGGAAAATTTTATTGAAATAGACATTATTATCGATACAGAGTCCGAATCTATAGTTTTTAGATTTTTTGCTGTCTGTCTGTCTGTCTGTCTGTCTGTCTGTCTGTCTGTCTGTTACCGCATCCAAACTACTGGAGGGATTTTGATGAAATTTAGTATGGTCATAGTTGGTTATCCGGGTCAACATATAGGATACTTTTTACCGCAGGAAAATATCTCATTTCTGACAAAAAATACAAAAACTGGTTAGAATAAAACCACGATGATACTATATATATTTTAGCAAGGTAACACACTAAATAAGGCAAAAACTATTAAAAATAACTTATCTTGAAAAAAATAACAATAGCGCTATTTTATTTGGTTTTGGTCATCTAAACGCGGACGGAGCCGCGGGCTATGCTAGTATATAATATGATAAGTAATAATAAAATGAACATATTGTCCTTTGAGACGACAAGTCAATAATATCATACAATATTGCCAATAAATATAATTCTTGGCGAACCGCGAACGTACTTGTGTTGCAACTATACCGAGTCGTACAAGTTCACCAAATTAAGGGTATAAATCTCAACATCATTGACTTCTTATTAGGTTTATATCTATTCACTAATTTTAATTCTATAAATATTGTAGTTCATCTCCCAGATAATGTAAATATGTGAACAATAATTATCTGCGCACTCGTCACACTATCTTTTTGACTCTTTCCATTTAAAATTATCACGACACATATTAATTAAAAGTGGGAATATCTGAGACATATGAGTAATTTAATAACAAAACTTTTTATTACAAGCCTTATTTTAAGCCCTTTTGACCTTTTAATATATTTTTATACTGTACACACTGTACACCTACAGACAAAATTGTATAAAACTGTAAAAGTTTGAAATAAAAATCTTATAAAAAGATATTATGCTTAATGTTTTATATTACATAAGTCTCATTAAAAACTGATATATGTGATTGCCAGTAAAGTGTATCGACGGATTAAGGTCACATTCGCTAAAGCGATTTGTATCTTAAGGATAAATCAGTTATTAATTTTGTTATCTTTTAACCACAACTTCACCTCGCCTATTCAAGCATAATTTGCCTTTTAATTCACAAATAAGACGTATTCCCCTTGAAGATGGGGGCGGGTCCATGAGTTTTAGTGGTTGGCTTTTCTATCCAGTAAGTCACCACATAACTATCTGTATGGTGGTAGGTGTAATTACTTTTTCCAATGTTAAAAAAAGTGATAGCATCTTCTTCTTTTAACCTAAATCCACAAGTTTTTTTTATTTTTAACCATATAGATTTGTATACTTTACGCTTATTATAGCAGAAAAAGACTAAATAGAAAAAAAAATACCAAACCAACAAACTCTTGAAATTTTTGTAATATAATCTATATTTAATATTACATATTTTTTTTCGAGAATGTGTTCCAGGAATAAGGCTCATTGTAATCTACTTTTACTTTACAATGTTGCCAAAATTTTATTATTATATACCTGGTGTTATACGTAGGTCACGTAAGACAAAATCCATTTTCTTTTTAAGTTTAAAGGATTTAGAGATAAGAAATAAGGGGTGCTTTTGTAACTTTATAATGTTTAGTCAGATGATGAAATCATGTCTAAGTCATTATCCAGCTCTTGTCTAAGTTATAGTCGATCGCCAATAAATTTAGTTAGCCGTTCCGAATGTTGGCGGATATAAAGATATGTTTTTTAATCATTGTTTGGATTTTGGTATCGTGCAAATAACAATAAAAGTGTCATCAAATCACATACAGACATTAATTTTATTTATAAGCGCCGATTATAATTTATAGCGGTATACAATTTATAATAGCAATGGTGCTATAGTGATATGTGGCTGAATGACAATACGTATTTTTCTTGAGGTCATAGGTTCGATATCTGTCCGAAGTGAATGTTTATATTGGTCATACAGATTTTAAGTCAGTCTTATTATCAAGATTTTTCGGAACTAAATATTAATGTAACCAACTCGTCAAGTGGAAACGTTTTCTTTTAATAGGAAAATAATAAACACTTAAAAAAATAAAAAACCGACTTCCAGGCACTAAAATATAAAAAATAACTAAACGGGGGTTTTCATTTAGAATAGATATCTAATCCGATATTTTCGAAGTGGGTGGATGCAAAGTAATATATACTCTGGAAAGTGATAAAGTACTAAAACAAGTAATTAATATGCCGAATGGAAAAATTGCTTGCTTTAGAAGAGAATTCAACTATAATTAAGTTGAAATGGTACAATGGTTCAATTCATGTTAGTTCTTTGTGTATATGAAATATGTCATTACAATAAAGTTTATTATATAAATATATAGAATATTTAATCGTATTAATAATGTAATGGTAATGGACTTAATTTTTATTTTATTTTCAAACAACTACCATGAAAAGCACAAAACAAAGCACTACGATATACTACGAAATTGTGAAATAGAAGGGGAAATATTGCAATAACAGTCATTTATTTTTATGCTATTTATACTTAGTTTTACTACAAATCAGTATTTTGAATAAGTCAGCCTTTATTGTATGTTTTTTATATTTGAGTAAAGTGCAATTAGTTAATAAATATTTGTTTTAAGGTTATTTTTCCCATTTGTAATAGAATCCCTTAATCTCTTGTAATGAAAATCCCGTCAAGCAAAAATGTTTGTAAAATTCTATTTAAATAACAGTCTAGTCAACCTAGAATAAAAGGTAAAGGTTTTTTTTTTATAATCGTATGTCTGTTCGTGTGAAAACTACCACCGGCTCGGAAAGCAGTTCTGCTACGAAGAGTCGGCGAGAAACTCAAATATAATCAACAAATAAGCATTTATATAATTTATATCAACAATTTAAAGTATTAAGTTAACAATTATTCATAACTAGTCACTAGGCTAAACCTTTACGAAATGAGACAATTTTAGTCACATTAGATTCAGTACACCTTAGTATAGATCTGTACGTTTTTCTTTTTTAGTAATTCAGTTTAATTTAATTTAAAAAAAAACGCTCCAGGAAGTTTTTAAGAAAAAAATATAGATATTTAGATGCTAATAACTTCTATTGTACGCAATATTTTTTTTAAATAAAAACTTATGGAGACTATGTTTATGGGGAGAAAAACGTCATCGCTTTTTGTATGAAAATTTACAGCTTCACAATCCTCTTAAAACTCTCATATAGAAAAATGCAACCTTACACACTTTAACCCAAAAGTTGCTGAACAGATATTGATCAAACTTTACAGTAATACTGCTTGTACATCAGAGTAACACATAAGCTATAATTTACAAATATATAGTAAGAAATAAATAAATTACGCGAGTGGAGTCGCGGGCTAACGATATTCAATATTTTCAATCGTTCTTGAGATAGATTGCAATCTTATTTGATTTTATTATAAAATAGATAATTTTGATTTAAATCAAGATTTATTTAGTAGACTAATTTGTTAGAACTATTTTATACAATAGTAACAATACCGTGATATTAATAGAAAAAAACTATAATAGCACTTGAAATAATAGCACCGAATATTGTGAATAAAATATTTAAATAACCAAATTGAAATTATTTCCCAACACAATTACATTGATACTAATACTAATTTGCCTAATGTAGAACATAAAAGAAACATTTAAATCTATTTTACATGATTTGAATAAACACATAAAATAACATTCCGATGATCCATAGACAACTAAAATCTATAAAATATGTGACTTAATTCATAAATTGATCAATAACAAATTTTTTAAGCTAGATATTATGTATGGAATTAGAGCACTTTGAATATATTATGTAGCAGAAGTGTTAAAATTATTTTTATAATGACGCTATAACTGATTATATATCTTGATAAGGTCAATATGAAATATTTTATTTTGATTTATTAAAATAAATACTCCATTTTGCACGCAACTTCGTCTGTACAGATTTTGTTATTAAACATAGTAAACATACGCGTTGAAACATTGTACTAATAGATCCGCTCGGAGTATACAGGTGTAACAAATCGATGGGACATGGAAGAAAAGTACTTTAAATATTGAAGTTATCAAGATTTACTCAAAGGAAACAAACATTTCATTATTTTTAAAAATATTTAAAATGCAAAAACGTGGACCGTCACTATTTTATCGAATTAATTGATAGAGTCTATGGTAAGGATGAAATGTCTCGAATGATAATTGTATGTTACAATTAATGAAAACTGAAATGTTACAACTAGCACATATCGATTCTAACATTATACAATAATTATATATATGTATATATGTATATGTATGTATATATATATATATACATACATATACATATATACATATATAAATAATATTTACAATATATATATATATTGTAAATATTATTTAAATAAAATTAATAAGAGACTCAAAAAAAGTTAGTCTTAAATAAAATAAAAATACCAGAACAGTTAATATAAAAATTATATTTGACTCATCCACAAGATGTATTTCAAGCAAGTAATAATAAATATACTACATAAATTCTACCAATATAAATCAAAAGGCCTCTATAATATATTACCATAACTAAGTTATTTAAACCCTTTATTATGATAAAGCAATATCTCACTATTCACATATTATCATAATAACTTAATGCGTGCTTAGAATCAGCTTAGCATGTGCCCCTCCCACCATTGTATTTGTCATTATCTAATATCTATGTGTAAAGAGGTCATACTGCCAACTGTATTACACGTTACGTATGCGAGAGCTTAGTTTATAACTTTATAAAGCTTAAAAACCCGGTACACGACATTTTTTTGTAATTAAAAAATTTATTTCCTTGAAGAACATACATATCAAATAGTCCTATATTAAATATATTATGTTTATTTTACCGAATCATTACAAAAATATTTGCCTTATTTTTACAATTATTTATACTATTTATGATGAAAAAAAACCTATCAATTACGTGTAACAACACGAAAAGGTATGAAATTGCTATATACATCATATATATATATATATATATATGTACAAATTCTAAAGTAAAAAATTATATTAAATAATAAACATAAAGTATAACATATGTAATATTAGAAATAAATAAATAAGCATTGATAATTTTAGCCATTTCTACATACTACCCCATCTCTGTCTCGTCTCCGCTAAACTATTAGCTTTAGCTTTAAAAAACCTAATTAATCAAATTAGAAATTTGCGAAAATAATGTTGCATACTCAATGTTTTTACGGAGCAGTGTTGCAACATGTGGGTCAACAAGACTTGCCTTTTGAGGAACCGCTGAAGGTACCAGATTTCGGTCGCTTTTTGAACTTGCGAAATGCAACTACTTGTCAAATAGAGTGAATTGTCGTGTCTAATTTTTTTAATGTAAAGATATTTGACAACAGATTTTAAAAGTGGCTGTGGCCTTCGAATTGATCGGATTATGAGCTTTATGAGGGTTCCGTACCCAAAGGGTGCCAACGGGGCCCTATTACTAAGTCAGTCTGTCAGTCTGTCTGTCAGCAGGTTGTATCTCATGAACCGTAATAGGTAGAGAGTTGAAATTTTCACAGAGTGTGTATTTCTATTGCCGCTATAACAACAAATACAAAAAAAACCAAGATGGCGAATTTCAAAAGGACTGCCATGTAATTTAATAAATATCGATTATGGTACGAAACTCTTAATATGCAATTCTGACTCCGACCGGGCTTGATCGGTTCTTATTTATTATCTACGGATTTAAAATATGGATAAATTAAGTAATTAGTCATAATACTGAGATGATATACGCTAAAGTTATTAGTAAATCATTAATAGACTTAAGTTTTATATAATAATAAAACTTAAGTTTTAGATTTGTCACGGCCTTCTTTGCAGTTATGTTCAAGTATTTTATTATTGGTATTTCAATAAATAAATCCAAAATTCTTTAATTCAAAAATTTGGAAAATATTGCCTCAAACCTGATGATAAGTAGCAAAAGAAACTCAGTAACTATATTTAAAATTATTTTTATATAACATACAAAAATATTACAAATTTTAATAACTACGTTGAAAGAGCTTGTTAATTACATTATTCCCAATTCCCTAGAAAATCATTTATATTATAAAAGTCCACCACATTTAAACGTTTTTTAATACTTTTTTATTTTATTTTGCAACAGACCGAACACCGAACACTGCGCAAACAGTCTAGTCACTTAGGACTTTAAAAATTGAGTCTAAGCACTATATAAAGCATAGTATGACATATTAATCTTATAATCAACTAGCAATGCCCGCGGCTCCAACCAAAAACGAAATTCTTAGATTTTACATATTAGTATACCCACTCTTACATATACCAATTTCATTTGAATGTGTATATATACTATCATTGTGGTTTTAGTCTAACCAGTTTTTGTATTCCCTCTAGTGGTTTTTCTGTGATGCAGTAACAGACAGACAGACAAAAATTCTAAAAACTGTAGTTTTGGCCTCCGTATCGATAATAATATCCATTTCAATAATACTTTCAAAAAAATTTTTTATGTACAGATCCGATTTACTTACAATTTTATTATATGTATAGATATCGTTATATAGATGAGAAGATACATTTGTATAAAGTCACGCATCGTTAACTTTTGTGCTTCCTATGGATAATATTACATTGTTTTTCTTTTGCATTAATATATTAATTACATAATTATATGCTATAGTTTTCTTTATTTAATTAACACTCCGTGTCAGAGGATATGGAGATTATTTAGCAGTTTTGGTACTGATTATTTAAAAACTTGTCAAAAATATCTTAATCTGTTAGTATTAACTTGAATCGTCAAAGATTGAAAAGTTTGTAAGAAATTCGTACTCTCGACCTAAAACACAAAAAAACATTATATTTATGAGTATATAAATGAAATTGTAGCGTTTGATCAATGAATCAATTGATGATCAAGAAATAGCTACCTCAAATTAAGCTCACAATGGCTATTACATGATACCAGAGCAGGTAACAAAAATGTTAGTCTTTTTGTTTATATACGTAATATTTTGTGAAAAACTGAATCTATTTTCGGGCATTCTGTTTTCGGATCATAACATACGGTACTAATAAGAAAAGAACATTTTTTTAATTATTTGCTTGTCTGTCTGTTTGTTCCGGCTAAACTTCAAAACGCCTAGACCTTGAGCTAGATTTTGACAGGACGTTTACTAGCAGATATCTGATGTTATAAGAAGTAAATTAGGCTACTTTTATATCAAAGTTCATATTCAAAGTTCCGCGCAAAAAAATTATTACCTACCCATGAAATTGTAAACAAAATCTGGGGATGCACCCCAAAGAAACAAACCCCCAAAAGAATATTCTTTTATAACACGGGAACAAATCACCGGGTTTAAGCTGCAAATTCTAATAGGTACTGAATTCCAGCAACAAATAAAAATGTTTACATTTCACCTTAAAGTAAAAGCCGTGCAGTAAATCACGTAAACTTTTTATACAAAAATCCATCTGATTTCCCGTGACCGTACGTGTTCTAAACATAAAGTTTGCTTCGATATTGACCCTCATTTAATATAATTTCTTTATATTATATCGCTTTGATATTATTCATTTTAAAATTCTATCCGGAATTAGGTATTTCGCAAAAAGCAAACAAAAAAACTTACAGATAGAAAAAAATTGAAAAAAATTACTTTGAAGGCGATTTACACAAAAAAAACTAATTTACAGATTTCTACGATTAGAGACAATTAATCGTTTGCTTCCTTATTAGGTATTGGTATTATTTATTAAAAATCTCATATAACATTATGACCTCTATTATTCTCTCATCTCTATTTATTAATTGGAATAGAAAAAAATATTAAAGTCGAAAAGACTTATATGGCATCTAGTCAAAACGATCTTGATATTTACATTATACAGGTGGATATGTTGAAAACAGATTTGCATATACCTTGCAACCTCCATGTAAAACATTTTTATCGAAAATTTATTCTGAGCGTCGAATAAAAAAAATATTTACGATGTAATTGTTTGAGATCCGCTAAATATTTTATGACATATTGCGGAATCAGCTGTTTACCAGGCTTACTCGAATCCTTTAAATCTATATAACATAACAAACAAACACTGTACTATATGATTTAAAAAAATACTTTTGCACGAGTTTAAAAGCAAAAAACTTTGCAATTTTTGCGTAAAAACATGATAAAATAAAATATTGAGGATCAATTATTATTAAAATAATCGTTCCGACCGTAAATTTTGTAATTTCAAAATATCTACTCGATTTCATGAATATTAGACAATAACAAATAAGTTGGCAGTGGTAGCCCAGTGGTAACGCGCTCGCTTGGGAAACCGAGTGAAGCGAGTTCAAATCCCGGGTCTCGCACCTCTGATATTTTCATGAATCATTTCTAACATGATTACCACTTGTCTTAACGGTGAAGGAATACATCGTGGGGAAACCTGCATGTCTGAAGAGAACCTAGCAAGTTTTCAAAAGACATGTGAAGTCCGCCAATCCGCACTTGGCCAGCGTGGTGGACTATGGCCTGATTCCCCTCGTACTGAAGGGAGGCCCGTGCCCTGCAGTGGGACGTTAAAAAAGGGCTGAATACAATAACAAGCTGCTTATTCAGAATATTTTATACTAAAGTTATTACTACAATAAAGAAATTAAAAGCATAATTGTAAACAAATTTCAAATATACATATAATTTTTTTGTTATTTATTTGAATTAAGTTGAACTATTTTTTTACCATAGGTATAGGTCATACTCGTATATATTAAGCATTTGCTCAAATGCAGTTTATAAAAGTTAATATAGACCACGGATGACAAATAGACTTCCTTGAATTTATATGTCACTGTCAAAAATTTTAAGATTAATCAATAAACGTAATTTGCGTAATTATAAAAATAAGATAAGTACCATTAAATGCACTTTAAAATTCGTCGTATCAATTACCGACTTATCTTAATACGAATATCAAGTCAGTATGTAGAGTCAATTCAAAAGTACACTACCTACTGATGTTAGGCAATAACTCGCTAGAGTACTATCTTATGACTGGCAGCAGTAGAGACAGCTAGAAAATGTATATTTACTAGATTTGGTCCGCGGCTCTGCTCGCATTCCTTAGTCGTAGCGTGATAATATATAGCCTTCTTTTAGAAATAGGCTATAAAATCGATAGAAAATGTTTACTCAGTTAAGATTTATTATTATTATTATTTATTTATTTATTTATTTATTTATTTTCAGGGAAACAAACAGATTATAATGAATAAAATTTATAATTAAGTTTCCACAAGTAAGTAAGACATCTAATTCGAGTAGAAATCATCAAGCAATATTAAGCAAAAAAAGCACCAAGTTCACCAAGTACCGTGATGATATGATAACCTTGGCTTGATGCTGCAGTGTCACCTGAAATCTGCAAGATACTGTAACTCTTTACTAAAATACTACCAAGATATCGTGTTTAGGCTCATTAAAATGGCTTGAATGCGTTACTATAACGGGGATTTTATAAATTTTAATTTTTTTACGAGTATTTAACATTTTTTATATATTATACTAGGTTTTTATATATTATTATAAGTTTTATAATAACTGATAACTTAATATAATATATACAATATATAAAATGTATAAACAAAAACAGTAATAGAGATATCGAGATTAAAAATATTAGATTCTTTTTCAAACATTTTATTGGTATTATTTGTAGTTTTTATGTGGTTGGTGGTTTTTATGTGCATATAGTTAAACATTTTTGCGTCAGTTTTGAAGTTATACTTCTTTTGGCACGTTTGGAAAAAAATATGAGAGTAAAATATTTACGATGCGCGCGCACACCGACAGCCAAAAAGCGACATGATGAAGTTAGCTGAAAGCGGCATGATAAAGTTAGCTGCATTCCTTTTACAAACAGAGACTAAGGGGTTAGTTGTCTCAAAGGTATTATATAGTTGTTACAGACAGCCTATTTGTGGGTAGGTTAGTCTCTCCCGTGACCATGATTTCTGTAAAGCATTCGAAACGTCGGGAACCAAAAATCAAAATATATCTGCGAAAAATTCCGAAAAGATAGTTTTATTTAAAATGTCAAATAATAAAGGCGTTAACAAGTAAGTGAACAAGATTTGTTAAATACAAATTGATAGGAATTATACCTGATCTACATTTGTATAATATTAACAATATAAACTATATTGCAATTATTTACAGAACCCTAAAAAGTTCTTCACACTTGACCGGAATCATGTGATATTCGGCAAGCCTTTAGGTGTTGTGTTCGACAAGAATAATGGCCTTTACTTCTTTTTGTCGCGGAATCTGGATGGACTCCTTTCGAAAACGTCAGGTGACCCAAATTCACTTAAATCTACAACATCTATAATAACTTACGTGATATATCGTATTCGTAAATTAGTGCTGCCAGTTAAAGGTGATGAAGCAGTAAATTAATAAATGAAATTAAAAAAAAAAACATTAACGTTGTAAGATTAGTAGAATATCCTATATTGTTTACTTAAAATTGTCACATTTACTATATAAAATAGTATATGTTTTTTTATTAAATGAAATTTTTATAGCCATTGATCACTCAGCAAGTTTTTACAAAAAATAATTATTTATATGAATAGTTTGCTCAAAATATTAATCTGGCAACATTATGGTAGTGTTCCGAAAATTTATTATAACTGACCTCGTCTATCAATCAAATAATGATAGGTTTATTTGTTGGACTAATTTGAGCCGATGTATGTATACGTAAAGTGAGGCGATAAATGCTACCGATTAATTGATTTGTTGTCAAAATACCAATAAAATTAATGCTTCTACTCATATTTAAATAAATTTATTTAAGATGGTGTAGAACCTACTATAGTTCACGCTAACTGTCTTGGTTATGGCTAATATATTCAAAGGAAATATTAAAAATAAAATAGAATTCACCAACGAATATTGCGCGTTTTTGGTCCTTCGAGGTCCTAACAAAAATACTTCATCTTTATACTTCATCTTTTTGTTACATATTTAAAATATCATAATTTATATAAATTAAATGCGATCACTTGAATTGGGCGATTCATTGTGTAAGAAAATATTTTGCATTGATATAAAAATATTTATTTAATCTGTCATAACAAGACCTATAATATACTAGCGGCTTACCCTAGCTAGGTACGGTTTAAATAGATATAAATAGTTATTAGCCATTTTTTTCGTTAATTATTCTGATCTTTTAAATACTTATTATCCTATTCCGGACTTAGAGAAATCCAAAGAATCAAATATCATAAAAATTGGTCCAGTCCGATCCGTTCTTGAGTTATAAATGGTGTAACTAACACGACTTACGACTATATATATAGTTATATATATATATATATATATATATATATATATATATATATATATATAGTCGTCGTAAGTATTTTATTTTATATTTTTTCTCTTTATTAAAACTTTTCCTGTACCTTAAGGAACATACGAAAAAATAAATAAGCTAAATTGGTCGAGCCGTTCTCAAGTTTGCGCTTAGCAACATTCATTTTTATTTATATAGATTTTACAAGAGACAAAAATTGCATACAATAATCCTTTCAATCACAATAAATGCACGTGTAATGTTTGTTCGTCATCTCGATCAACTTTACCTCATAAATCATAAGACCTATTTGACATTTAGTAATTTTCTACTCGCCGTACCCACTTACATTATACACTCGCCTATTACATTAAGTCATAACCGTAACGTTCGACATTTATATCCATTGCAATGCCTGTAATTTAATTATATATCACGTCATCGAATTATCATATAGATACTAGTTATTTACTTTATTTTATATCTTGTTTATTTATTTTCTTTAATTTTGAGTCGTCACAGTGATGTAATTAGACTTTATGTTGATGATGTTATCTGAAAGTGGCTGTTTTTTGTTAGGTATAACAAATCACAACATTCGTCATCCCGACCCAACGGTGAAGGGTCATTATATTCTATCTGTATTCGTTTCAAGGAAAGGGATGTTGTATATATGTATATATGTATGTATGTATGATATAATAATGACATAACTAGTAACTACCCAAGAGCTATGTCGAAACTAGAAAGCTATGCTTAAAAGTTTATCTTCCAATCAGAAACAAGTTTTCACGTAGAAGGACCAACGTTACCGATCCGTGCGAAGGTTAACTTACTGTCCTCAAGCTCAGGTTTAGAACAAAGGGAAGATTATATGCTACACTAGTAACTCACCCTCGCTCCGCTCGGATTCGTCCCTACATACGTTTTAACGTTTATCGTACCAAATTTCATCAAATCTGTCCAGTGGTTATCTCGTGATGCAGTCACAGACAGACAGACATAAATCTAAAAATTATATATTCGGCCTCTGTATCGATAATAATGTCTATTTTAATAAGATTTTCCAAAAAATATTTAATATACATATTCGGCTTAATTAGAATTTTATCATCTGTATAGATTAACACATATGCTACATTTTAATTCACGTATCCAGTACGCAATTAAAGCTGCGGGCAGAAATGAAAAAGTGGATGCAAAGTTGAAGTTAATGAATGAAATGTAAAGTGCACTAAAGGCTGGAGTGAAACAAAGGTAGGTCACTAATATAAATGTACCTATATAAGTCGCTAGACTAGCTATATTTGCAATTACTAATAATATTCATACAATACAAGTCATACCTACAGCTGCTCCGTAGACATAGAACTAGATAAAAGCTATTCATCACGAATTGATTCATTCATTACAACACGAAACTGTGAATCATACTGGTAAATAGTACTCGGGATTTCTAAGTTATTGTCCGAAGATCAGATATAGAAACGGATAATTAATTTAATATATAATAATAAATTATAAGTACTTATTAATTATTGTATAACATTTGAAATGGAGATAAGTATTTTTTTTAATTTATTCGGTACGCTAATATTTCATTTGTGGAATCCTTTGCGCTGACTCAACAGATAACTAAAATTGAAGTGTCTGTTTGTAAGTGTTTGTAAAAGCTGTTAGCTTTTTACTAAATGCATACACGGTACTTGTAAGAAAAAACAATTTTTATTTTTTTCTCTATCTGTCTGTTTGTTATGGCTAATCTTCGAATCGACTGGGCTGATTTTGACAGGACTTTCACTGGCAGATAGCTGATGTTATAAGAAGTAACTTAGGCTACATTTATTTTAGATAAAAAACTAGGGTTCCGCGCAAAAAAACCCCATGAAATTGTGAACAAAATCCGCGTATACAGAGACGCACCCGAGCGAAGCGGGGGTAAGTCGCTAGTTAATTATAAAATAACACGTTTAAAATTTTTCCGTGCATATTTTCATGAATATTATGATGACACTTATGCTGCACGTAATCCAGTGTCTAGTAAGTAGGAACAGTGCTCCAATGTGCATAGTTCAAGAAATATGCGGAAATTAGACGATAGTATAATGAATAACTTTAACTGACTCATTTATTAAGAAAAAAAACTTATTTTTAGTACATTAGACGAGAATTTTTGAATTCCTCTGAAACAACGAACAAGATCACACAACCGATAGAAAAGTGATGAATATTGAAATCAATTTATCATCAAATATACTTCTAGCGAGCTTAATCATACAAATTATTGCTGTCGCTAATAGAAAACTAGAATATTTTGAAATAATAATATCTAAGCGTTGCGACTAGTGCTACATGGTTAGGACATACATACTTATATAATATAATAAAATTCTAACTGAGTTGAATCTGTACTTTAAATATTTTTTGGAAAATCTTATTGGAATTGTCATTATTTTATATTATACAGAAGCCTAATCTGTAGTTTTTAGAACTTTTGTCTGTCTGTCTGTTTGGAAACGCATCACGAGAAAACCACTGGATAGATTTTGATGAAATTTGGTATAATGATAGCTGGTTATTCGGGTCTACATATAGGATAGAAAGAGTATTGAATTGAAGATTTTTAAAGAGCAAAAGCGTTTTATTCTCTCCTTAATGTTGTATATTGTTCCTGTAAACCGACTAGTCATTGTCCGCTGGCAGGATGTATTGCGCCTATTAACGCAATTTCAAGCCATTGGGTACAAGTGCAAAAGCATCACTCGGTTAACGAATCTCTGATACGTCTATTTCATTGCGACAATGTTATAAATATGTCTACTAAGAATTATAGCTATATTTGGCAACTTAAGAAATATTTATAAAAATCTAAAATTTTTGTTAATATCAGTTTTTTTTCATTAGAAGTAGGTCCTTGGTACATAGAATATTAAATGACATTTGAGAGATTTTACATTTGATATTTAAAATCGGTCAAGTGCGCATCGCACTTGTACGGATTCCGTATTATATACGTACCATCGATTTTGTTTTTTAAATTGCATGGCAGCCTTATTGAAATTCGCCGTCTTGTTTTTTTTTTTACTTTTTGTTCTAGCGGGTTATAAATATATCATATACTTTATTTATCTTAGTTAAAGAATGCACATTAGTGTATCATAATTTTATAATTATTATCAAATGAGTTGATATTAATCTAATTTTTTAAGATATAATTAGATTAATTAGATTGACATTTAAAGGTCTTTTTATATTTAATGATTTTTGAATATAAATTAGGTGAAATACCATAATTAAAGTATTTTATTAGTGTGCGGAAAGAATAAAGTGGCTTACGTCCGCTCTATAAACGCGGTTAGGAACATACAACATTATATCGTTTTTTAATAACTAATATTAATTATTTATAGCTACAAAAAACCATCTTAGCTATTTTTCAATCAATTGCAAGGACTTCTACCCACTAGTGTCCATTTTTAAAATTCTAAGATCGATTGAAGAATTGTTAATAAATTTAAATAATCCTAAAACTAATAGGTATGTAAATCTAAAGTTAAATGTTATGTCAAGGAAGCGGTAGATAATGAATTTGAAATAAAGATTAAGGGCGGCCATGTGTCAAAGAAATGATAAAACTAGCTAACAAAATTACGCAACTTTTGTAAGTTCAATGATATTAAAAACAATAAATTATAAATTGTACCATATTTTTAGTTTTTAACCGATTTCCAAAAAGGAGGAGATTCTCAATTTGTCGGAATCTTTTTTTTATGTATGTTCACCAATACTCGAAGACGCCTGAACCGATTTGGATTTTTTTTTTGCTTACAAATAACAAAAAAAAAGGATATACTTCCCAGGTGGTCCCATATAAATTTTATCGAAATCGGTCGAGCGGTTTTTAAAAAAATCAACAATAAATATATTTAAAAAATAAATTGTTTAATCGAAATGTTATTAAAAAACTTTCTTCTTACAAATTACCTGCGTCTACACTAAAAATGGAAAAAAAAACTTAAAAGAAAAAACCTGCTTCCAGACACTAAAATGTAAAAAATAAACTCAACAGAGGTTTTCGTTTAGAATAAAGTTAGTTTTTTTTTTAGTTTACCTTATCAGATATTTTCGATGTCGGTGCCAGCCGAAAATATTTTAAAATATGAATATCTAATAGGTAAATGTGTATTTTACGTATCGAAATATATTAGATTTGCTTTGCATCGGCTTTCATATTGCTGGAAGTCGGTTATTTTTTAAGTTTTTATTATAATTTAATATTTTAGATTATTTTATGAAAGGTTTATTATATAATAAGCCATCGACAGTGATAATAATACATGTGATTCAAAATATCAGAACGAGAAAAAACATCCTAGGGTCGATAAGACAAAAACGGAAACATTATTTCGTCATGTCCGTCTGTCCGTATGTCACGTCGAATTTAGTCGAAGGAGCTTTATGGCTGACATTGTGAAGTAGATGTCTCATGTATACCGGTAAGCAATTCTGTGATGAAAGTATAAAAATAATAGGGGTGCCGGGTGGCACTCCTTACACGTAACCGAAGTGTGAAAAAAATATAAGCCTTAAGCAAGTGGTGTACCTCTGAATAGGTCTTTAAAGTTGAGATCAATGTTTTGTTTGTTTGTTTGTTTGTTTGTTTGCGACTTCTTGGTCAAATTAATAGTTGCAGAGTTATATTCTTCTAAAGTTATAAGAATTATGTCCCCATCCTCTAACTTTCATGGGGTGAAAAAATCAGAATAAATTAAGACAATAGATTTTCTAAAATACTTGCAACGAAAATTATTTTAAGTACGTTAATGGAATTTAAGAACATGTCGTGAAATACTTGAAAACGAATATATTTTTTTACTGAAACCAATTAAACTGTTACAAAATTGGACCGTCGAAGAATGCAAAATATTTTATTCAATTTACTCTCATTAAAAACCGGTTATGGGTTAACAATTATGACAAGTATAATTAGTATATAATCTATCTCGTGAACATTAAATGTCATATAGAGAAATTTTGTTATAATTAACTTACGCCGGCGTTTCCAGTCATATTATTATAGTTCCCCTTTAATAATAAAGTAAAATGTATTATTATTATTATATACATATGTCGTTATATACATATGTCGCATAATTTTAATGTGGTAAATTCATACTAATATTATAAATGTCAAAGTTTGTTTGTTTGTTTATCCTTGATTCGAGATTGGATTGGCGTGATTTTTTGTACGGAGATAGTTGGGAGGTCTGGAGAGTGACATAGACTACTTTTTACCGCAGGCGATTATTTCATTCCCACGGGAAAACACTTTATAATATGTATAATCAGAATTACTTGAACCTTGGTATTAATGCTCTTCAATACAATTAAATATATACGGTTTTAACACTTTTCAAAATTCATCCCATAAGGGGGTAAAATGAAAATGAAAGTTGGTATAAAACCTACCTTACCTTTAAAATAATAAAAAAAAACAATACGTATAACAGATTTTTAGCGCGAGCGAAGCTGCGGGTTCTGCTAGTAATACTATAATTTAATTGTTGAAGCAATACAATTTTTTTAATTTCAAAAATGTAGCCTGTACTTTCACGGAGTTCAAGGTCTTTCCTTATATAGACATCAGTAACATTCATTCAGCCATAAAATCGAACAGACAAGCAGAGCTACTTTCACTCTTATAATATCTGAGTATTACAATTAATTTTATTTCTGTAAGCGTTAAGCTATTGAAATTTAATTTGTTTCATAGTCTAGATAGAAGGGCTTGGCCCTAGATCAGTGAATTTTGCAGATTTTACTCTCCATAAATTGAGGCAGTTTTTAAAAAAGATGTAGAATAAAATCACCTATAAAAACTATTTTTTTGGACTCTGAAAATCAAAACTTTATCACCGAAGTTATTCCTGATGTTTTATTTTTACTAAGAGATTTTTAGTTGATTCTGACAAAAGCCATTAAAATGATAAGATAAAGAAGGTCTCACTAAGACTAGTTTAGTTAGTCTAAAATGTGGTTTTTACTGTCCAATTAAACTTAGAAGCCCTTATTAATATCGCTGAACATACATGGGGTTAAATCGTACGTTTGGAGGCCCTCGCTCCTCCTATGACCTGTGATCCGTCGTGTTATACACTGTATTTTATTTACGTTAGATATAGGATTTAACTAAAATTCCTTTTTACTCGTAATTCAATTCATTAGTATTACAAACATTCTGTATAAATTTGTTGTTTATTGTGCAATATGTAACTCTATATTTTTGTATTTTTATAAAAGCGCCCAATGACTTATTTTCAAAGAAGTTATCCTTTACCCAGTATAGAAAGCAGCTTATCAAGATTGTGTTTTCAATGCATGCAGTTCTGGTTTGATAATGATCAAATTTAATTTTATTTGATACTATCAAACAAAAATGTTATATAAAAGATATCCTTTTAATTTCTCTCCAATTTCCGAGCATATTTTCCAAATTTTTCTTCTAAAAACCGAACCATTCATAATCGATGCGCTTTCCAACAAAGAGCATTTCATTTTTATCTATACATATCTATAATAAAATTGTAACTAAGCAGAATCTGTACATTAAATATTTTTTGGAAAATCATATTGAAATAAACATTATTATCTATACAGAGGCCGAATCTATAGTTGTAGAATTTTTGTCTGTCTATCTGTCTGTCTGTCTGTTATTATATACTTAAACATTATGTCACTTATTATTTATTTAAATAGGAACCTATTTATTTATGTAGAGTAATTGATACCTATGATATTAATGATGTTGTACCATACCATAGATCATACGTAGGGCATGCACTATGTATAGGTACTGCTCACTAAGCATACCTAGCTAATGACTTTACGATGAATGAGGATAGATTATCATAAACGCTAATTAAATGTAAGTAAAAATAATTAATTAGAGCTAAAGCACAGCTAATATAGAAAATATAATTTTATGCATGTGTTTCTCAGAAGTCGATTTCAGTTATAAATATCACTTGGGTGTTGAAAAATCGATTTATGTTACACTCGGCTCGTACTTGAAATCTCCTTTTGACAGACACGGTCAATAACTTTTTGTAATGAGCCAGGATTTGAACCCACGACCTTATAACTTGGTTAGCTACATGAGTTAACTGTTAAATCAATGAGGCAGTTAAAACTAATCATAGGGTTCAACATAGGATCTAATAAACATTCCGCCTTTTAAATCTCTTAACAATAGTAATTTCATAAACCATTTGTGGTTATATTTTAATTGAATGCAAATAAATTTACATATGGAATATCGCTTTATTAGTACTTATACCTTCTCACGCATTGTTTTATATTTACCATCAATAACAGGCCACGACAATATGATTCTCACGAATGTAGGCGGATACTCCTTGGCATCGCGTACAAGACTTGATACAGTTTTAAGGAAATTAAATATTACAATTCCGATTTTTTTTTTGCCATAGTCTTGTTATATTATGCATGTAATAGATAAATGAATAAATCAACATAAAAATAATTAATAAAAATTTTCTGATGACGAATTTTGAACTTGATCTGATTGGCGATAGTCAAGTAAATCTACCTAATTTTGTAAGAAATATCATATTTGTCACGTGCGATATTTGTTCATAGATTAATCATATCGATCATGTTCCTTTGTTCTATGATTCACATTTAATCACCTATTGTGCAACAACAGGAGAATGCATAAAATACCGTCATCTAATTCATAATTCTAATGTCGAAAATGCATCACGTATACAAGATATAAGACATGTGGTTATGTGGGTCCTGTCAAGGCCTTCACCATAAAAACCACCGGGTTGCTTTTACTTGACTTAACTCCACCATCCATCTACCACCACGACAACGTGAAATCACATTCGCGAGGCCGTCACCTAACTCTGGCCTGAAACTGAAAATAACCAGGATCTCACGAACTTCTTACGTATGCCTAATAATCCTTTTAAAGAAAATTCCACTCTTGGGGGGTTTATCTTTAAATTTCAATTCAATTACCTACCGTCAAAGTATGATGTAATATGTATACGTATTCATTAAAAAATCTTTAATTTGAAAAAATATGAATAATAGGAAAAGATATTATGTATCTTAAGAACACAAAATGACATGCAAAAGACAAGCTCAAGAATATAATGTTAATAATAATAAATATACTATAATACTTGTTCATAAATGATTAAAAGTTTTGCTCTATAAACGATATGCCGTATGAGTTTTAATAAAGTAAATTTATCCAAAAAAATATTCACCACAAGGCGTCTTTTACCCGTCTTTCGCGTTATACTTCGTCTCATTTCACAAAAAGTTCAACGAATTATTAGGTTGGGCATAGTATAAAAGTTTACCATTATATTTTTATATTGGTAAATTTACGTAACACGTAATTCAATCATGCATACCAACATTGTAGATTTGAAATTAAAACAAACAAAGCAACAAAAAAAAATGACCCATAAATATTAAAAATACCAAAAACAAGTTGGCATTCAAAATTATTAGTCACTCAGAGCTATTCAGGATCCTAGATTTGCCTATTTTAAACATATTACCGCCCAAGCCGTCAAAATTTTGTGTGGTTTATAATCATACTAATCATACTAGCATTGCCACGGCTCCGCCCGCGTTCGGATGACCAAAAACCAAATTCTTAGGTTTTACATATTAGTATACTCTTACATTGCAGTTTTTGTATTTTTCTCAGAAATGAGACATTTTCCCGCAGTATTAAGTATCCTATATGTTAACCCGGATAACCAGCTACGACCATACCAAATTTCATCAAACTCCCTCCAGTCGTTTTTCTGTGATGCGGTAACAGACAGACAGACAAAAGTTCTAAAAACTATAGATTCGGCCTCGGTATCGATAATAATGTTTATTTCAATAAGATTTTCCAAAAAATATTTAATGTGCAAATTCGGCTTAGTTACAATTTTATTATATGTATAGATTAATTCGAGTAGGTCATACACATGCCCACGTCAATTTGACAAATGGAGCCGTGTTATCAGATCCGACCTCGACGCGCCGTGACTGACTGCCCACTACCAATATATAAGATATTGCCTACGAATGACCTGAAATACATAATAATGTATTTCGAAATTTAAATATTATATATATGTGTAGCAGAATTATAATTTACCTTACCTTCAGTACCAAAATGTATTTCAATATGAAATATAGGGTGAGCTTTAGAAAGGGACTATAGTGCATTAAAATTAAAAATAAAACAATTATAAATAACAATTACGAAATAATATAACTTCTATTAATAAACTTAAGTACAGACACATTTTTATTTGTAAAGTTTCTTACAACTTCAATTCTATCAAAGCTTAATAGTTCTCTCTCAACTTAGATACTCGTATTTGGCGCCATTTATATTAAACTTAATTGTCAAATTAATTAAGGAAAACTTTAGAGAGATAGTTTATTGACAACCGTCGTAATCAACCCAACGTATATAGGATTACATTTTTAAGAAAATTAAAAGCAATTGCTCACATGATCACACTCGATAACCTATGAACCTGCGATTGCTCTAATTTCGATAAGGTCAAACAATGGAAAGGTGTAACTGCCAACTTTAATTACACAACGTTTCATATTATTTCGGTTCACTATACTTACATGGTTATATCGGTTAGCAACCGATGGCTGAATGGTGGCATGTGTGACCTACCTTAATTTTAATACTTGACTTTACTGAGCTTAAAAATGGCGTACATATGTATTTATTTATAGGTTTTCCGTTAATGTACTGTATTCTCTTTAAAATGATTAAATTTTAAAATCTACTCTGCATAGAATCGCTATTACATCGTATGTTGCTGAACGGGAGCGTGTGGAGGACAATCTCATCTCGTCTAAGGTACTCTCGGTAACCTTCATAAACTCTTAGCATATGGTTGGTTTGGGGACTCGACTTAAAGAACTATACCTACTTTTGAAAATGAGTAATTACGCAAAAACACTACACTGCACTAAATGAGTTAGGTGTGGCTTTAGAGAATATTTACCAAAATATCTAGCCAGAAGTACGAGTATAGTATGTAGAGCGGCCTTAGGTGCTATAAGTAGTAATTACTCTTATTTTTAACGGATATCTAATTATATAATTTCTTTAGTTGCGTGAAATATTTTCCTAGTGAAATGATTAATGAACTACGTTAAGGTTCTAGAGATAATACAACTGAATATATTTTCATGTAGCTTTAGTATGTTTATTGTTGGATGTTTTATAAAACAACAATTTTGATTGCAGAACTTGAGCAAGCTGAGGCCTAGGTACAAATATTAGCATCCCTTTGGGTTTAGATCAAACATAGAGTCATACATGCATATTTAGTATTTAATGATTTACTTACGTATATATAAATTACTCAAGTTACATAACATTTTGAAGTGATACATTTATTTAATAAGTAAGTAAAACATCACTAATAATATCATCACACCAACAAGGTATATGATGGCCGACGGCTACAAAAAAACGATATTTCAACTAAGGCTAAATATCAAATGCAGAAATGATTCACGCATGCTAATGGAAGTCAACAAATTCACGTTTCAGACATTTCATGGCTACAGGCATAAAAAAATAATTTAAAGTTCACATGATCTATAAAATGAGACATAAAGACTAAACTAATCTAGAACTGATTTGACACGTTGTGTCCAATTATTTTTAACATATTATATGAATAAATGATTTTGTGAACATAGCGTAGGCTTTTCATAAAAATAAATTATAATATGTATTTTTTGACATATAAAAAAGATATAAGTGGAGGCGTTTTATTTCCGCATTATCGCATATAGAGTTCAGACAGCCTATATAATATTGCCAACTTTAAACCCAAAACCTTTAGCAGCAAAATTTCAAAATACTCCTTAGGTAGGTATATGTTACATAATTTTATTTATTTGTCTTCTAAAATGTTGTGTACATAATGTGTGTATAATTGGACAGCAAATTTTAAATAATTTTTCATCTTTTATTACTTGTCATATTTCGTTTTCTGGTTCTGTACCTAAAGAAATAAAGTAAAAAAACTTAGGTCATTTATACAACAAAAACTTATTTCGATAGCATTTAAACCTCTCTTAGGTCATCTTAGTTGACCTACTTGCCAAACAACTTCTACCTATAAATAAATAAATATGTTGGGACATTAACACACAGCACCATCTAGTTCCATGATAAGCTACGAGGCTAGTGTTATGGATACCAGATAGTTGATACACTACACATAAATAACTTTAAATACATACATCTTATAAATATAAACACCCATAACTGGAGTACAAACATTGGCGCTACACAAATGAATGCCCCCAGCGGGACTGGAACCCGCGACCGCTGGCACAGCAAGTAGGATCACTACAAACTGAGCCAAACGTGTCGTCAAGTATAAACTACCTACTTGCCTTTTAGCTTCATAAGCCAAGAAGTTTCACGTAGTTTTTTGCTTATATACCTACGTATATATGGCACTAATTTTCACTTTTACATTTTTTACCGAATCCCCTAACTACCAGTGAAGGACCGTTAAATCAGTCAGAACGTGCTCCAACCATAATTAATTTAACAGGAACCCATTTTCAATTCCTGAGTTAAAGTTATATTAGAAAATGGTGTCAAGTTGCGCTTTCTTATTCTATTATAATTAAAAATAATTGCGCATATTTTACATTAAATAAAGAAAATTGTATAAACATGACATACATTAAATTTTACATGAATAGTAAATACATACGTATCGCGAATAGTACGAGAGAAGTCATCAGTAAGTCACACCCCATATTTCCATGTAAAGGGGACACTATGCAAAAAAATTGCACACTTATGAGTCAGTGACTTTGACACAAATATAAGCTACCATTGCAGCACTGATTCTAAGTTTTATTAATATTTGATAAACATTGGTCGCGGAATCAGTTCCGTTTTAACACAACCATAAAATAATGTTAATTAATAATGTCTAGTAAACTTTATAAACACTTAGTTTTTATTTTACTTTATAAGTATTTCCTCCACATACACTGTATATATTTGCAAAGAAAATATAATATCAACTATTTGATAGATTAAGATCTAAACTATGAAACTTACATATTTATAATACGCGCGTGGAATGCTACGAATATTATTGTTAATCGTTAGTCGATAGTCATATATTTAAACTTTTAATAAGCTTTCATTTTAATTATTATAAAGTATGTATTGTATAAATATTATCTAATTTATCTAAATGATCATTGAATTGATTTAAGGAAAATGGAACCTCTTCGCCTAAAATTTCAAAATACTGAGTGAATACGAAAACATGGAAAGACAGCGTTATATTTAGTGGAGTCTCGCCTTTAAATGCAAATTTGATAAGAAATGTTATTACGGAGAAACCATTGACGAAAAGCACTTGACAAAGACATTTTAACAAACATACAAAACATTTAACTGAATTGAGAAACTTTTTTTTGAGTGATACAACTTCAGCACTTTAATCATGAAAACAATATATAAATAAACATGATATCAGCAATACAAGCAAAATTAAGATAATTATAAAAATACGTTGTGTAGGTAGGTAGGTACTAAGGCAATCCATGGATAAAATACAACCGTAGGTATATTATAAATATAGTTAGGTACTTGTATTATAAGAAGGCACACCGAATTTAAAATTATTTAACTAAAAAAATATTCCTGCCTTAAGGGGTTTTTTTTATTTTATATGGAACAACCCTAAATCTATTTATAAAATAAACAAAAATCGATTCGCAACTGGCAACGATTACATACATAACATGTAAAATTGTTATATTGAGAGAGTATTCTTAACTTTTTTTAAATTACTCAAAAATATAATAATGCAACTTAAGCCTTAAAATGTTACTTGCTACAGTCAAAAAAAAAGTTCATTAATCTTCTGCATATTCGCGATACAAATACTAAGGTAAGGTCACACTAGCGGCCTTGTGAGCTCACGTTTGTCGATAAGCGTATGAACGATACAATCTGACGTTGATCTAGATTTAGTTGGGCAATCTCATTAATACTGATATGTTTGAGCTGAATTTATGTTTGTTGTCAATTTAGGTATGACCTTTAAAAGTAACACTTTAAAAAAAAACTTAAAAACACGTTGTGACATGCCATGGCAGGATTTTTACCTTCTTCGTCAGAGCAGCTCGGAATCAAAATGGTATTCGTTTTTCGCCGGCTGATGAGTTTCTCGTTTTCTTAGCAAAACTGCACTTCGAGCTTCATTGTTAACTTCCTCACGGACTGACTACACTGACTCTAATTTAAATGACGATTCAAAAGTTAAAAGCCTGTATGTAGCCTAATTGAATGAAGTTAATTTTCATATTACGTACTTATAAAGTTTCAAATCAATACTGCAATTAGAAGTAGGTTAAAACCTGTTTACAAGTTAATTAAAAATTAGTGTTCTGATCATCCGATGGAAAATGAAATATTACAATAGAATATTAAACGAAATATTCAACGGATCATTACATAACGGAACATCAAATCCCATTCATAGTAACCGAATTCGCACTTGATCATTTTTTTCGTCGCATTATTACTAGCGACTCACGCTAGCTTCACAAATTCAGCAAACAAACAAAAAAATTGCCTTTTTATAATATTAGTATAGATTTTATACTACTTTACATTAGATGATATAGATATTTCACAAAGTTTCGATAAATTTCACAACTAATAGGTTACGCTGTTGACGCATGATCATGTACCTACTTACATTTTCTAGTTCTACTTTCTTTTTCTCACTAGCTTGATGGTTTTCAAATCCAATATAGTATATAGAGTATACACTTAAGGAAAACGTGTATTATACTAAATTAAGTTTTCTTGAGTTTCCATCTACTTTTACTTAAGCTATTTGACTGAGCAACATGACTAAAGACTATTTATTCTTCAACTATACGAACTGATATGTGATAATTATACCTCGTTTAACCAAAAAATGTTGAAGTTATACTTCTTTTGGCACGGTTGGAAAAAATTATAAGAGTAAAATTTTTACGATGCGCGCACACACCGACAGCCAAAAAGCCACATGATGATATTCTATAAATATATGATTGTAATATGCCTTATTTAATTATTAATTTCATTTATCATTCCTTTTACAAACAGAGAGTTGTGACATACGGATGATGATTTTTAGCTATTTTTCTTCTGATACGCCAAAGAAGTATAACTTCTTACGTGCGTACATAAGTACACACACGCGTTTTTCATGTAGAAAGGACTTAAAAAATAAAAGCCAAAAATAATTAATAATATTCTTTATTTATTAACAACTTCTATATTGACTGTTATTATGTAGGTACTAATGTATACTCATGCTTAATAATATAAATAAATATAATTACTACTTATAATGCATCAGTGATCATGATATGGATTAATGGTGTAGCGAAATTGTGGGAATAACATATTTTGCTTTAATCTAAATAACATGTGTTGATCTTAAGGCTTCTATGAACCTTACGGTAATATTTATTGAAGTAAAACTTTTTTTTGGCGTGACTTAAGTATATATTGGAAAAATGAGTGTCGCGGAAGTGAGAGAGTTACGGAACCCTAATCCCACGAATATGCTGACATATCAAATAAATGTACGTTTCCCAGGCGACCATCGCCGAGTTCCCCGAATTAGCTTTGTAATGCCGCATTGTTTTAATTTAGTAATTTTATTAATTGTAATACTTTTCCAATCACTCTTTATTCATACTTCGAGTAAAGACGTCGTTAGTTTTAAGATATATAATTATTGTATTAATGTAAAATTAATAAATAATTATTCATTATTCGGATTTTTTCGACCTCCTGACTGCTGCAAACGTAATTAGAGTCAAATACATTATCAATAATTTAAAAAATAATATATTTATATTTTTATAATAATTAATTGATCCTCCTAGCCGATTCCGGCTACGGCGGCCAATCTCATTGAGACTAGCCAACTGCGCAGGAGATATTATAGTTCACAAGTGTACGCGCAGACACAACGTGCACTCTCTATTCCTGTCACTCTCATACTCCGGTGGGACGACTGCCCGACCCGGGACTCGAACCCAGGACCTCCGGGTGTGCAGCCGTATATGCTAGCCACTACACCACCGAGGCAGTCAATTAATTATTATTTATAAAAATATATATCTATTATTAATATTTTACAATAATTATTATATATAAAAACGAATTTATATTTTAATTTGTTTTAATTTAATTGCGGTAACTGCCACAGCGCCAAAGAAGTTTTACTTCAACCGCGCCTAAAAGTTACACGCACTCATTAAAAAAAACGCAAATTCTAAAAGCATTTCTATTTTTTTCCTATTTTAATTCCAACAATTGTATTTAGACCACATTTGCCCCAAAAAAAAAGTTATCCATCTTGATTTTGCAATTGCTTGAGCTGTTTTAGCACTGTATCCAGCAACTTTCTTCTGTCTCGCTCATTCTTTTTCAGAACGGAGAAGACAGACGACTTCTGTTCTGCCTCTTTCAGTTTTTCCAGTAAAGTGGCGGCATCGCGGGGTGTCACTAGTGCGTATTTACCTCCTTCTATACCCACATCGTGGAGATACGATGACCAGTCCCATCCAGTTATTAGATCTAGAAGTTGCCTGAAAACAATTTAGTATATATATATGAATAAGGCATAGCAAATACATAAATGTACATGAGCCACGATTACTTAAGGAATTTCAGGTTTCTAAGTTAAAATAATATACCTTTAGAAAAGAAAAGGTAAATGAAGTATTATTTATAGTTAGTAGTTTTTAGTAAAATTTGAAAAAATGGTTAATGGATTTGCTTTCTTCTTAACATATTTTTTTTATTTTATTTCAAAATAAAGTAGTAACATTTTTATAAGTCAAAGTCACTATCATACACACACATATCCCTTTTAAATATATCATACATAATATCCTCTTAAACCGCCCTTCTCTCATATCCATCCACTCTTATGCCCCCTTACCCTTTATTTTTGTTGGTAATTGCAAACGCATACCACCTGGATACATACACACTATATGGGACTCACCAGCTATAAAAGCCAGTACTACACAGAAAACCAAGCCAACAGCCACGACTAACCATAACAAACAATGTATTACAGCGCTTTACAGTGCTTCTGGAATCTACATACAATTCTTTAAAGCGCAACAACACCTATACAACTTGTTTAAAAACTAACCTTAAACTAGCAAAATGTTCCAGCAGCTCCCCCTCCTTCAACCCGGGCACAGGTTCTCCCGCTGCGAACTGCTCGCACTGTATCACGTCCAGGTCCAGCTGGTAGAGGGCTCCAGAGGAGATCTGGCGAACACCTGGGTCCAGCAGGAGATTGCGCAGCCGCGTCGCGATACGGTTGGTGGCTGCTCGTACTGCTGCTACGCTGTGAGAGCAAAAGATTGAGGAATTAAAACCAAATATATGCACTTTTGAAAATGTTTAGTGCATTCCGTAGTATTATTCATATGATTTCATTTTATATAAATGTTTTTTTTTAGAATAACTAACTTTTTCGCCATAGCTATTTTCCGAATGTGTTATTGTGTGTTACATATTCTGTTGTGTTATAACTACGACTTTCGGCGAATTCACCCACATATTATAAATATAAACCCCCATGACTGGAGTACAAACTTGCGTGCTCGTCACACAAATGAATGCCCCCAACGGGACTCGAGCCCGCGACCGCTGTCACAGCAAGTACAACACTACAAACTAAGCCAAACGTGTCGTCATATAATGTGGGTATAAAAATAAAATGCTTAAACTGAGTATTTAATATATACCGTGCTCTCTCAGGCAGCTGTTCTAGAGACGTCAACACTCCAGACAGATAGCTCAGCATGTCTGTGACGAAGGAGGAGGCTTGTCCGCTGGGCTCAACTGTGAAGTAAAGCAAGTTATATTATTATTGTAGTAAAATTTCTTTAGGTACGCTTGACTTGGGGAGTAAGCTGGTGAATGCGTGACGAGCGCGTTACGAAAAGTGTGATCAGGCGTTTATTGCCATGGTAACCATTTTTATTGTCTGACAAATATAATATATTATATATTCTTTATTTATTTAAATGATATTCTATAAATATATGATTGTAATATGCCTAATATGCGTTATTTAATTATTTTTATTAAAATTTATCATTTCTTTTACAAACTGAGAGTTGTGACATACGGGATGAAATCTTTAGCTTTTTTGTCCTGTTACGCCAAAGAAGTATAACTTCTTACGTGCGTACATAAGTACACACACACGCTTTTTAGTATCTCACCTGCCCTAATTACTTAAAACATAAATTGAATTTCATAAAGCGTACCGATAACCTACAGAAGTTTTACTTCTTGCGCGTGTACACATTCATACACGCACTATTTAATTATTTTTTTTACAATAGTTTCTGTTTGAACTATCTATTAGGATCATCTCCGAAATAGTTATTTACTGAATAAAATACGTTAAATTTTATTATATTAATATGTGCGAGCTACTAGAAATAAGATTTTTTCATTTTTTTTAAACTGCGCGTATAGCAGCCGCATATAGACTTATCGAATGTAACCGCATCGCAGTGCTAATAGATTTTTAAAAATATATTGAAACTACAAGTAAGACTACCCTTTAAGATTTTAGTATTATATATATTATTAATATTAATTAATCTACTCTGTAATTATTTTTTTTTTGTAAATTTAGTATTATATATATTATTAATATTAATTAATCTACTCTGTAATTTGTTTTTTTTTTGTAAATTGTGTGTAACTAAAACTGTTACGAGTAAGTTACTCTGTACGAATTAATAATTACAATAATGTATAAAACTTTACCAAGTAACCAATCATAATTTTCAAGGTCCAGAAACTCGTCTACTTTCTTCTCCAACTTTTCGCATATTTGCTGTTCAGCATCATCTCGGGCTGCTTGGAACATGCTGCCTGCTGTCTAACAATAAAAACCCCAACATTATACATTTATATGTATATATTTATATATGTATGTATGCGTATGTATATACATACTCGTGTATGTATAAAGGAATTACATTGTAGATATAGAAAATACATAAAAACATTAAGGTTTCGTCTGTTTGTCTTATAGTTTGTATTGTTTTGTATTCAGCCATTTTTTAACGTCCTTCTGCTGGGCACGGGCCTCTCTTCAGTACGAGGGGAATCAGGCCATAATCCACCACGCTGGCCAAGTGCGGATTGGCGGACTTCACACGTCTTTTGAAAACCTGCTAGTTTTTCGCAGACATGCAAGTTTCTTCACGATGTTTTTCTTTCACCGTAAGGCAAGTGGTAATCATGTTAGAAATGATTCGCACATGAAAATACCAGAGGTGCGAGACCCGGGATTTGAACCCACTTCACTCGGTTTCCCAAGCGAGCGCGTTACCACTGGGCTACTAGTGCCTCTATCTTATAGTTCATTTTAATATAATTTATATATGATATAATTTTCATTAAGCAAAAATAAAATTGACTTACTTGCGTGGTGACCAGTTCTGAACCAGTAATATTACTGATGAATTCATACAAGAAGGACGTTGCGTCTTCTAGATATTGCGTGTCTACGATGATCTGCAACAAAATAAAGAAAACTTTATATTATAGCTAATAGATGGCGATTTATTTACATTTAAAAATAGGGAAAGTAACATACTGAGTTTTATTTTTATGACTCAACGCTATCAGTTATTGTGTTTACCCGTAGATATAAAAGACTTCCATGCAATAAAAAGTATTCTAAGTGTTGGGGTCTATATTTTGTACACAAAACGTAGCAGTAATTTTATTTATAAACCTGTTGAAATAAAACAAATACAAAATGTTAAGTGAAAGAAATACATTAGTGAAAACCGCACCCAAATCGGTTAAGTTGTTTCTGAGTTTAGCGCGTACAAACGTGCCAAATAGACAGAAAATCTAAAAACATTGTTTTGGATTCTATTGCGTTAATAAATACCCCAAATAATAGTTTCTATCAAATATCTTCCATGTCACACACAGCGACCATTTACACTTTTATTATATGTATAAAACCAGCGATTCACCCTCGATTCGCTTCAGGTTCGTTCCTGAATCAAAACAAATCTATCCCACGGTACCGTACATCTTTCCGGGATGATATATAGCCTATAGCATTCCTCAATAAACGGGCTATGTAATGCAAAAACAATTTTTCAAATCTGAGGACAAAAAAAACAAACTTTGTCTCTTTATAATATTAGTATAAATATTATTATCCCTGCGCTCAGCGCTTAAATAATCACGATAATGAAATAAGTCCCCGCTGAGTTTCTTTCGCCAGTTCTTCTCAGGTCTGAGGCTTATTCTTTCCGAACTGGTAATAGACTCATGACGTTCAGTAAAATTAATTAAAAAAATTGCAATAATTTAATGCCGAATAAAATATTTTGAATTTAAACTTGAATTGTATTTATTAATTATATATTAGGGATATTAATATAATTGTATATTTTTGATTATGTAATTATAGCGAATGTTACGTACACTTGTAAAGACATACATATCTAATTAATTAATTAATTATTATTATTGTCTTCTAAATGTATATACATCTATACTAATATTATAAAGAGGTAAAGTTTGTGATGTTGTATAGGGTTATCTCTGGATCTACTGAACCGCTTTAGATGAAATTTGGTAAGAAGATAGTTTGAGGCCCTGGAAAGGACATAGGACACTATTTATCCCGGAAATCATCCCTTAAGGGGGTGAAAATGGGGATGAAAGTTTGTATTGGAAAGCAAGCTAGTGTGTTAATATGTATGTTGTTAGTGTGCTTTTCTAAACAAATAAATAAATTTGCTTGACGCTTGACGCCCGCGTACCTGCACGAGCTGCATGAGCGGCAGCGGGCGCCGGAACACGGCGGACAGGCAGCCGGTGAAGGAGCGGCTCAGCAGCAGCGAGGCGGAGTGGCGCGCCGCCGCCGCGCGCCGCCCGCCGCCCAGCCCCAGCCCCGCGGAGTACTTCAGCCACGCGTAGATGAACTCCTTCACTTGCACGTACACAGACGGCACTACCGTTGAGAACGGGAACCTGGGACGTGCGAGTCGATTTATTGAAGTGAAACTAACAAATATTATAATTAAATCGACAAATATTGTAAGGTACTTTGGTTCCATTTTTCTATTTTTTGAATTCTTTTTGTTCATTTTTGGGTAGGCTGTCTTTAACGACTTTATAGTGCCTTTGAGACATCTAACACCTTTAGTCTCTCCCGTGCCCGTGATTGCTGTAAAGCATTTGAAACGTCGGGAACCAAAAATCAAAATAAATTCGCGACAATAAAAAGAGACAAACACTATAATTAAGCCGGCGAGAGAATGAGATAGAATACATTACAATGTTGCCATGGTAACCGTTGTTGTTGCCTAACAACTATATAATATTATATTCTTTTCATATATGATATTCTATAAATATATGATTATAATATGCCTTATTTAATTATTGATTTGTTTTAATTTAATTGCGATATCTGCTTACGAAATTTTACTTCAACCGCGCGTAAAGGTTACACGCACCTATTTTTTTTACCAATTATTACAGTACCAAACGACAACCCAAGTACTCACTTTCTAGGAAAAGGTTGAGTCTCCAGTTCTTCTCCTTCATAAGGAAATGTGTCCATGACACCATCATACTGCTCTTGATTTTCTACCTATATTAAGAAAGGCAAAAAGATAAAGATAATTAAAATACTTATACTTAATTATTAAAAGACATGTCTAATTTAGAGGTGCTTAAATCTAGTAAATCCAACAGTTTTACGTATTAACAGCACAGTATACAATTAAATAGTAAATCCGTGCAGTAGACGACCTTTGATTTTCACGTAAATGCTGTCAAATGTTAGAGTTCATAAAAAAAATGATAGCAAACGGTTTCGCTTTTAAAGCACTGTAGTAGCTCGTGGCCAGTTACATTTCTACCCATCAACCCTAAAGACAAGTCTCCCAACGGCAGGGCTGCCAGTACAGTCAACTTATTTTACACCATTGGGTCATTGAAATTATACAAAATCAAGTCTTATTATACAAATCAATAACTGTTGAGATATAGTGTGTGATAATAATTTAAAATGGATAACGAAAAAAGTCATTACACAGTATGTTACTTTACACACACCCGCAAAAAACGTTAAACGATATTACATCGCAATAGAGCATTGATATATGGTTTTAAAATAAATTATTTTTACATTTTTTAAATAAAATTTCATAAATTATTATATTATTAGATTAAAAAAAAAGTTATTTTTTTCTTACAAAGTTTACTTCACATTTGAATTTTTATTGTTGTATCCAATTATACGATCTGGCAGCCCAGCCCAACGGTCATACAAAAGCATGCATGACAAGTCGGTTGCGCCTCACTCGCGTCTCATCTTACACGCCCCGCTCGATATCTTGGTCTAGGCTCTAGACGCCTTCGTTAGGTGACTGCATGTATAACAGACTGCTTATAGACGAAAACTTTTTAAAAGTCGAATAAATCAAGCAGTGGTAGCAAAGTTCGTAACGCGATCGCCTGGGAAGCCGAGTGAAGCGGGTTCAAATCCAAGACCTCGCACCTCTGATATTTCCATGTGCGAATCATTTCCAACATGATTACCACTTGTCTTACGGTGAAGGAAAACTTCGTGAGGAAACCTGCATGTCTGAAAGAACTTAGCAAGTTTTCGAAAGATATGTAACCAACCCACATTTGGCCAGTGTAGTGGTCAGTGGACCACGGCCTGAAACCCTTCATATTGAAGGGAGGCCCAAGTTTTGTAGTGGGAAATTAAAAAGGGCTGAATGAAAGAAATCAAGCAATTACCTTAAGAATAATTAAAAAAAAATATAATTATATGAATTTAGAAAAATTTATAAGAAGAACCTTACCTCAATAGGCGCGAAAGTAGCATTATCCAATATATCTCGGAACACAACCACCCATCTTTGCATCAACACTTCTGTGTAATGTTCCGCCATCTCTTGCAGTAGCAATGGTAGAGGATCAGTAGGAAGTCCGTAGCATCTGCAAATTTAACATACTCTAAATAAAACAATACCAGAACTCAAAGATGTTTTTTTTTTCTACATTTTCTATTGTTCTATTCTGCTTTAAGTGAAAATAATTAAAGAGTTGAAACGTCTAAGGAGTTGTAAATTAAAGCGGAATTTTTATTTTTATAGCTATTGCCCTCAGCCCCGCTCGCGTGATACGAAAATATGGCATTTTCGAGTTATCGAAACAGTGTATGTGTGTATTTTTCGTTGAGCTCTTTCCTAGATAGCTGTTGCTAAAACATCGGCAAACAAAATTTGAATGAAAACACAGATCCGAGGCGAATCTATATATAGGCTTTTTTGGGAGCAGCCCTAAGATATAACGACCCCCTGTTAAAAACAATGAATAATATTATGAAAATAAAAAATGTATCTAAAATACAAAAATTAAGGCTCAAAAGGTTCCCCCCCAACGTGCGTTCACCTTGTCGTGGTGGGGGGGCTCAGTAGTGCCCGGCAACCCAACCGGGCGCGAAGCCAAGAAACGCACAGGGAGGTTGCCCACTTCGGTGGGCGGTGGGAGGTGGCCCTCTTCGGAGGGCGGTGTACCTTGCGGGTTGCTCCTGGTACTTCTCTGATAGCAGAGTGGACCTTGGAGCAACCCCGTGGTTGTTGTGGTCTGTGGCAGACCTGCCGTCGGGGCGTCGTATTTGAATGCGTAAGCTATCCTGCGACGCTCCATTATGACGGGGGAAGGTTTTGTTGGGCTTTAATGGGTAGTACTGGTTTCGCCGGTGAGTCCCACACTTCGTGCGTAAATGCATTTCCCAACGTTAAAAAAAAAAGGCTCAAAAGGTTGGCTTAATAACCCTGAGACCAATTAACTAGAACCAAACAACGTTAGCGTTAGCTTATCGTTAAGCGTTATCTTAATTTTGTCTAATACCGTCTATTATTATAGATTTTTTAAAGACAAAATGACAATTAGTTTAATTTTAATAAAGTAAAAAGATAAATAAAATTGAAATTTATGATTGTAATATCATATAAAATAAGAAATTTTTACTAAATGCATATGAAATTATATATGATACTTTACAAAAAAAAATATTTTTATCTGTCTGTCTGTTTGTTTCGGCTAATCTCCGAAACGGCTGAATTGATTATGACGGGACTTTCACGAGCAGATAGCTGATGTTATAAGTTACGCAAACAAGCGAAGCGAGGGTAAGTCGCTAGTGTATATATATATACTTACTTCAATGCATTTATAAACAGCATAATCTGATGTTTGATGCTCAACATGAGAGTTGGATCGGTTATCAGTGACGTGTTTGTTCTAAGCGTCGAAGCGACCTTAGCCACTGACATACTCCAGGTATCTAGCAGCCAATCCTTGGAGACCAGACCAGCTCCTGTGGTCAAGAGGTGTTCCTCAAGGATGAAGAAGCCCAGCACAGCATTGAGGTAACTCTTCATATTTTGTATTGAGTCATGGAGGTTTCCGGATGAGGGTATGAGAACGAGTCGAGCTTGCTGCTTTCGTTGAGCTCTGTAATGAAAGTATTTTTTAGATAATAATACATTGGGTCTAGTCGCTAATATGTAGAGTAGTTAGATTATGAATCCTGGGTTCGAGTCCCGGACTGAACTAAAAGCAAAAGTAGCAGATTGGTTTAACGCACTTGCTTAAAAGGTCATTTGAAGTGGAACTAATTCATGTCTCATGATTATCTGATAGTACTATGAAAGAAAACATAAAGAGAAAACCTGCATGCTAAAAGAAACTACTCAATTCTCAAAAGACTTCACTTGTATAATAATAACATTGCGGGACTTAAACACGTGTATTCGTAAATCAAAAATCATGGAACGCAAAAATTTAAAAAGTTATATGTATTTCACTTCACTTCTCCACACTTCAAAAGTGTAAGACTTATTTTATAGTAACACAATTCTGTAGCATACAAACAGCATAACAAAATATATATACATAAGTATATTACTTTCTTTACCGTCTTTATTTATAAGAAGAAAAAAACTGTTTTGAAAATAAAAGAATCATTCACCTGTAATATTGCACAAAATCGTTCTTAGCACCAAGAACACTGTGTATGTGCAAACACCTATGGAGAGGACTGAAGTCTACTAGTTCATGAGGACATTGCGGTCCACTGTTTTCTTTAGTAACACCCAATGATTCTAAAACAATTACAATATTTTTAAAAACTAAAATGAAATTCGGTCAAGTGTGAGTCGGACTCACACACGAAAGTTCCATACCATCGTATAAAATATAACACTATGTACTATTTGATTTTTTTTATTTGCATGGTGGTCATTTTGAAATTAGCTATCTTGGTTTTTTTATTATTTATCATTATTGCGGTAATAGTAATTACGATTTATGAGATACAGCCCCCTAACAGACAGACGGACGGACAGCAAAGGCTTAGTAATACGATCCTGTTGGAACCTTTCAGGTACGGAACAGTAAAAAGCACACTTTAAGTATCATATGGCGATAAATCTATGTTGACAGTCGTCAAAACGAAACAAATGAGCCCAAACTCTAAACTCCTGGATATACCATTATATCAGGTTGTGGTAACTAGTTTGTGAAATGTTTTTACATATCTACAAAATTTGAAATTGATACGATATTTTAAAATATTGTCTAAATTCAAGTTCTAAGTTTTGATTACAGTCAGTGACAAGTGTTGAAAATTGAAATAGATATAACATTTGCAAAGTTTAAAATAGCTTATTTTTAAAACTGTAATAAGATATAATTTAGAATATACATTTGCTGAATACATTTATTTTAAAATAAAATTGTTACTGAATTTTATTAAAAAAAAGCAATGTATCTACGTAAATTTCACCTTTTTTATTCTTTACAATATTCTCCAAGCTTCTCCCAAGCATTTCTTGGGTTTGCTTCAAAGCCATTGCGCCAACCTATAAAAAAATAAATATAAACTAAATTATTATACTACTAGCGAGTCACCCTCGCTTCGCTCGGGTTTGTCCCTAAGTGATTCTTTAAATTGACTTTTTAATTTATGAATCGATTGAAATAAAACAAATACTAAATGTTAAGTGAAGCGTACTACAATACATTAGTGTAGAAGTAAGCCGCACCATTGTTTTGGATTCTATTGCGTTAATAAAGACCCCCAATAATAGTTTTTCTCAAATATTTTCTATGTACAGGCAGCGATCAGTTACACTTTCCATTATATGTATAGATGGAATAGATATAGATATATAGTCCATTCAATTCTAACCATTAAATAAATTTACCTGAGGACTTAATTTCCTTATATTTTCGAGGAAATCTCTCAAGTCCGCCATGGATGCATCTTGTATCGCCTGTCGTAACCGCGGAATATCGGCGGATATTTTCGCACACCATTTGTAAGGTCCTACCCGAGGTAATAGAACATGTTCCAATTGCTCCAGGGTTTTGAGTGCTGGGTAATATCTGTGAGATTATCAAAATTGTTACATATTAAATTAATTATTAATTGAGAGTCCACCCTAATGAACTAGCCCGAGGGCTACTCCCCAGTAATGAAGCCTCGAAGCGATTAAAAAGGGCGCGGATCTTGGAGCAACACCAAAGATTCACTTCCAGCTAAACTATAAACTTAAAGCGAATGGACTACCCTCTGCAGTCGATGTACATATATATCTTATATGGCATATATGGCTGCATTCAAATCAAAAGTTGTTTTCTCATTGGAGTGCACACTCACTAAATATGACATTCCAGGTCATCCGCTTATAATATTATTACTGATCGTGGATAATACCCATAACAAAAAAAATATGATTGAGATTAATTATATATGAATACAAAGTGGTATAAAAGTTCCAAAAATTAGTAAATTCAATTAAGCAATATTACAATTTACAAAATTACTTTCAATATGTTTTTTAAATAATAAAAGGTAGTGGTGGCCCAGTGATAAAGCGCTCGCTTGGGAAACCGAGTGAAGTGGGTTTAAATCTCAGGTCTTGAAACTCTTGGAATTTTCATGTACGAATCCTTTTTAACATAATTACCACTTGTCTTATGGTGAATAAAAACATCGTGAGGAAACCTGCATGTCTGAGAGAATCTAGCAAGTTTTTGTAAGACATGTGAAGTCCACTAACCGGCACTTGGGCAGTGTAGTGGACCATAGCTTGTTCCCCACACATTAAAAGGAGGCCAGAACCAAGCAGTGGGACGTTAAAAAGGGCTGAATACAATACATATATATGTTCTTCTTTCAATATGCATTTTGACATTATTTTTTACTTTAATGTTAAAATAAAACAATCCAACTCAAACTTTGGTAATAAAATTTGAAATAAAATAGCCTAATGTCACCAATTAATTAGATTAAAACAAATAATTCTTCCATTTATATCACAATAGTAAATTATTATACCTCTTAGCTTCCACTTGAGTTTTGAGCTTTGAATAAGTAGTTAACAATGGTAGGCATAACTCCATTTTTTCTATAGTTGCTGCAATATTTAACTCCACTCTACGGGCTCTAATCAACTCTTCTGCCCTTGTGCAAAGATCTTAAATAAAGATAGATCAAATATATTGTTCCATATTGTGCAACATAATTTGTAGATGTCATATAAAATAATAGAGAGAGTATGCATTTGTACAAAATATAGGGTATAAATACTTTCATGTAAATGTGTAATGTGAATTATATTTAATTTTATATATTATACTAGCAGACCCGACCACACATTGCTGGGGCACATTTATAACTTCATAAATTAATGTTAATAATTAATTTCTTATTTTCTCTCTCGCGAATCCCTCTCCAGATATTTTTTTTTTGTAAAAAAACAAGAAATAACCAGGGTAAAAACCATCCTATTTTTTTAAGTTAGAACAAATCACATGTTTTAAAAAAAATACATTCAGATCGATAAGTACCAACATTGTGACATGGAAATTTTATTTATCTCCATAATGAGATAATTGATATGTTATTTATTGGATAGAACTTTTTTAATCTTTAAATTAAACAATGTATTATATTTATAAAAAATATAAAGTGTTCCTTATCAAAATAATATAAACATACTTTCTGTAGACTCCTTCACATTAGCATCGACATTAGATATTTCTCCATGCAGCTCCTCAGCATGTGAGCGGACTTGAAGCAATTCTCTAATGGAGTCAATAAAGCCCTACAACAAGTATTGATACAGTTATAGTGTAACTGCATTAGAAAAGTAGAACAATTAATATATGACATGCCCAGGTTAAGTAAAATTTAATGTAAAAATTAAGATATATATAATATATACATAATTGAATATGTTATTTGCCACCAATAAAGATTTGAACATTACCTGATAGTAAAAATTGCACAGCTTTTCAATTTCTTTGTCATGTTGCTGAATTCTATCATCTAACTGTTGTACAAAAGCCTCATGACCTTCACCTTCATACACTGATCTAAATGCAGGACCCCAGTAATCATCTATGCCTTCTATTTCCTAAAACAATGTAATTCAATTTTGTATATTTAACTGTATCCCTGTAATTTGCTTCCTTTATCAACTACCTAATAGTATTGTATAAATTTATTATTATAAAGTTATTGAATTTTAAAGTTTCCATGTAGATAATGAATACATATCATAATATATTGAATACTATTACTGCTGGCATTCTAAAAATCTGTAAATATAAAGTTAAATTGCCACAGGGATTTTAAAATATATATTGTTTTAAAGCTCATAATATGGTTATCCATATGTTTATATTAGTTTATTGCTCGAATATAAAGGGGCGTAAATAAAATAATATACCTGTATCGTTGCGTTAGTCATAGTATAAACTATAAACACTGACAAAACTTCTAAAAGTTAGTGGTAGTAAACACAAAAAATAACAATTTTACACATTTATGTCTGGAGTTAGTTATTTACACTTCTATTAAACCCTAACTAAAAAATTATTTATGTAGTGAATATTTTGTGTTTAGGTAAAAATCAACCTGCAATTAATAATATAATTTATTATTTTCCATTTTCACGATTGACATTTACAAGTACAAATTGACAATTGACACTTGACAGATCTAATTTTGTTGGCAAACAGTGATTTCGTTTTGAAATTAATGATTTGAGTTTATTTTAATTTTTTCTGAGAAGAAGAAAGGATAATATGTAATGTACAGAATGAAATTACAAATAACAAATAAAAAGACTTGTCATTAAATGTATTTTTTTCTTTTTATGCTCTGCTAATAAGTAATAGTGTTGCATGATACATAAAATATTTTTACCCATTGTTAATTTTAAATATTATTTCTATTTTTTACTAAATAAATAAAATCCATTACAATCTATATTTATCCTTAATTAATCATAAATAAAGAATTTAAAAATATTATACTAAAGTATGTATGTTATATTATAAGTAATAACTGCCTAGTGCCCAACTGATTAAGTGGCTAGAGGGCCATCCATTAATTACGTTACATGAATTTAATGATTTTTTGCAATTTCACACCCAGAACTAAATAAGATAAAAATGGCAGTTCCAAAACGCCAAATACGTCAAACCGTAAAATAGCGTGGTACAGCGAGCCGACCGCCCACCCACCTCTCTCCCCTAAAGGTGTTACATAATTAATTTATAGATGGCCCCAAGACACTACTGTAGTTCCTTTTTAATGAGGTTGGGAAATGCCTTTACGCATACCATCTGCATACATACAGGTAATTATGTCGGACTCACTAAGTAAAAAAGCCAGTACCACCCACTAAAATCCAATCAAACCATAATCAAAGTCTTAATGGGGCGTCGCGTCGCAGGATCACTTAAACATTTAATACGATGCCCCGAAGACAGACCTGTTCAGGTAGACCACAGCATCCATGGAATTGTTACCACGGTCTACTCTCTGTCAGAGAAGTACCTGTAGCAACCCCGCATGGTACACCTCCACCAAGGTGGACCGTCTTCCACTGTTTTTCTAGGCTTTGCGACTGACTGAATTACCGGACGCTAATGAGTCTCCCAACACGACAAGGCGGACACACATCGGGGGGATGGATATACATTCTAGATTCGGATACCGAATCGATTTAAAATAGCTAATGCGATTTCTGATAAAATATACTCAGTAGCAACTCAAAGTTATGAAATTGATGACATCGTGCCCTCGCGTTTCTCGCCTGATCTCCGACATAATTAGGGTAAAAAGAATAGATAGTGTCACTCGAGTTTGCACAAACAATTGTGCACTATAATTTATATGAATGTAATTCCGGTAAATTGGCCTGGAAGAATTATATTACACATAATATCCAGTAAAGGAATTTCCATTACCCTTAAAAACCACTAAATATGTTTTTTGAAGAAAAACTTACTTTTATAAATAAAAGTAAGGAAATATGATTTTAAATATTTTCTTTATCCTACTAAGTTCGAAAGCTTAGTTTATTATTAGAATATATTAGTTTTATAAATAAATGTTTACCAACATTTTTAGTAAAGCGCACGAGCTTGACAACATCATGAAACATGTGCCAAAGCTGTAAGTGCCAAATCAATCTGCCAAATTATTCCGCAGAGGCGGTTGAAGCGAGTGCGTTTTATTTTATATATAAAGAATATTAAATTGCGTTTTATAATTGGTCGCAATTATTTAAACAAATCCATGTGACGTACATTTGCATAAATAATACTTTTGATTAATACATTAATATTGATATACAGAGGTCCCGCAACCATGGCTCACTGTATTAGAGTTTTGCATGGCCAAGTAAGTAAAAGATTTTTTTGTTTTTACACGTAAATGTTCATTAAATAGTTACAGAAATAATCTAAACACCAATATGTACTATAATCTATGTTTATTTACGATATTATCAATATTACATATTAAAGATAGTGTACATGAATGAATAGGTCACTAAAGGTAAAATAAACAATTTGAGGTCAGTAAGGGTTAGATGTGTCTATAACCACTAACCAGATCGTATTTACTATAGTCCTTTTAAATATAAATATGTACAAAAATTAAATTACGAGGGCATTGACCGACATGAATATGTTTTAGGGTAGCAGGACGAGGACAGCACTCGTGGAAATTCAAAAAAGATGCTTCAGCGTGTCTCCCCTCACTGCCGCTGCGGCTCAGGTACTAGGAAATCTAGAAAAAAGTGAAATTTCAAGTGATTAAAGTGATTTTGTAACACTGTTATGTAACCAAAGTGAACCCGTAAAGTTACTTTGTGTCTTGTATTTTTCAATTTTAATGTTTCAATGATGGCTTTTAGGTGGCTATGTCGAAGTTCGACAAGGTTCCCTTGCCCTACGAAAAACTGACAAAAAATTTAGAGATTGTAAAGAAGAGGTTAGGTCGTGACTTGACCTTGTCAGAGAAAGTGCTTTATTCTCATCTGGATGACCCAAAAGGACAGGTAAGTGATGAAAAAGTGAAAATTTAAACTGTTTTATATCAATTTTTTCAAAAAGAAAATTGAAGAAATTAGATACTTACATTATAAAAGTATATAAAACAACAATATTTTTATAAGTGTAAAATAATAATGAAGAAAGTAATTAACATAAAAGTCTGATATAAATTATGTAAGACAAATGTCTTGTAATATTTTTCTTAAAAAATAATTTACGCTTGTGAATTTAGTAAATATTCTTTTTTCTATGAACATGTCTTATCAATTCTAATCAATTTAGCAACTTGTTATCATATGTTAACATATTAAATAAATTTAACATTCCAATCTTATAGTAGTGTACATCAATTTTATTACTTATCATTAAATTTTTAAACTACTTAAGAAAATCTCAAAATAAATATGATTAACCTTAACTGTAATACTGGTAAGTTGGCCTGGAAGACTTTTATTACACATAATATCCAGAAAAGGAAAGGAAGTTTTGTATTTTATGATAAATGTTGTAACAAATATATACTTCTACTGTCAGTAATTGTAATTTTTTAAGAACAAACATAAGAAAATGTATTGAAAAGTGATATTTCATTATACAATAATACTAAAAATGTTTTAGAAGGGTAGTTCAATATCTATATTTACTAAAGCAGATGAAAGAAAAATTACTAGCACTTATATTTTAATTCTATTTTAAAACAGGAAATTGAACGTGGCACCAGTTACCTTCGTCTCCGACCAGACCGTGTTGCCATGCAGGATGCCACAGCTCAGATGGCCATGTTGCAATTCATTTCCTCTGGATTACCAAGAGTGGCTGTTCCATCTACTATTCATTGTGACCACTTGATTGAAGCACAAACTGGTGGTAAAGAGGATTTGGCTAGAGCTAAGGTATTATAGGAAATTTCATTATAATTGAAACAAATAAAAGAATGGATAAATGCCGTTTTTGATTGTTTTATATAACTAACTTAAATGACTTATTTTGAACATATTTTAATATTAATTTCTTCATTTTGTAAAACTACATTAGGATATCAATAAAGAAGTATACAAATTTCTTGAAACTGCTGGAGCTAAATATGGTGTCGGTTTCTGGAAGCCCGGCTCTGGTATCATCCATCAGATCATTCTCGAAAACTATGCCTTCCCTGGTCTCCTTATGATTGGTACTGACTCCCACACACCCAATGGTGGTGGTCTAGGAGGTCTTTGCATTGGTAAGCTTTTTTGTTTTAATGTCATATCATTATACAAATATATTCATTTTTGAGTTTGAATCAATAGATAATCTATTCTATACTAATATATAGGCAGAGTTTGTTTGAGTACACTTTAATCTCAGGAACTACAATTTGAAACACTCTTTTTGCATTAGATAGCCCGTTTATTGAGGAAGGCTATAGGCTATATAACATCATGCTACTAAACAAGGGAGCGGAGCAGTAATATAATATATAGTCTTATCTAATCCATACTAACCGTTAAAATGATACCTAGGAACAAACCCAAGCAAAGCGAGGGTGAGCCTCTAGTAGAATTATATATTACATACTGTATGTATATTGCCTAGATATATGAAACAGCTGGTATTGTAAAGCAATAAGCTTAATAAATAACTAATATAAAATAATCTAAATATTAAATAATAAACTTTTATATGGAAACATTTAATTAATTTACTATGTATATGTGTATAAAAGAGGTTGTTTTTTTATAACTATAAAATCCTTGTATTAATTATTAAATTGTGTTGATATATTTACTAAATTATTAAATTCAATGCCTATATGAAAAAATGGCCAAAAAAATTAACAACACACTGTGCTATTTAAAAATATACAATAGATTTTTAGCTTATGTTTTATGATATTAATAATTTTTTTTTATTCACTAGGTGTCGGTGGTGCAGATGCTGTTGACGTAATGGCTGACATTCCATGGGAACTGAAATGCCCGAAAGTTATTGGTGTTAAACTTACAGGTATATTTTTATTAATTTATCTATACAGATAAATAATATTGAAGTGTCTGTTTGTAATGTCAAAATAACAGCTTTTTACTAAATACATATGAAATTATTTATGGTACTTATAAGAAAAACACTACTTTGAAAATTTTTGTCTGTCTGGCTGTATGTCTGTTTGTTCCGGCTAATCACCGAAACGGCAGGACTAATTTTGACGGGACTTTTACTGGCAGATAGCTAATGTTATAAAGAGTAAGTTGGCTACTTTTATTTTAGAAAAAGAATTGGGTTCTGCTCAAATAATTTAAAATGTGCCTAGGCACGCACCCGATCGAAGCGGGGGTAAGTCACTAGTTTATATGTATATGAATGTAGAAGAAGATATATTGAAATTAATTCTATGCTCGAAATAGTATATGAGAAAAAAATAAGTAAAGAAAACATGAAATGTTGTTTTGGTTATGCAACATAATTAATTAATATCAATCTATACTAATATTATAGAGGTAAAGTTTGTGTGTGAGGCTGTAGTGGTTTATCTCTGGATCTACTGAACTGATTTGGATGAAATTTGGTAAAAAGATAGTTTGAGACTGGGAAGGACATAGGATACTTTTTATCTCGGAAATTATCCTTTAAGGGGGGAAAATGGAGATGAAAGTTAATATGGGGAATCAACTATGTAATTTCAAACAATACAAAATAATTTATATAAGTATCAGAATAATTTCATAAGAATATTGGTTTTTCTAAAGTGATAATGGGATTTTATTACAAATCTTATTAATTTTACGATAAATATAATTTTGTTATGATAAATAATATACTTAAACTACAGGAGGCGACATATAATAAAATTGTAACCGAGTCGGAACTGTACATTAAATATTTTTTTTAGTCTTATTGAAATATCGTTTAAAACGTGATAAAATGCAGCAATTTTATCGTTAAAGTTTTTTATTTTTATCGTTATTTGAAAAGGATCTTATCGCTGTTAAATTGTTAAATGTCAAAATCTCTTGAAAAAACTTTCATCGATTTACGTAACAATAAGGTATTTTCCTCACTAGCACTATTTTAATTTCATAAGACGGTTGATATAGTGACCATATCTAAGTAACTTTTTATAAAGACTAGTATCCCATGGGATCCAACAAATTAAAGTAGCGGGATAAAAAATAAGGCACTTTTTATTATAATACATTTAGTAATTCCCTCTTTCTTGTTTGTCTTTATATTCATATCTTTGCAAAAGATAATCCATTGTTTTGTTTGCGGCGTATAAAAGCCAAGAGTAAATATATTTTCGTACATATTATATTAGTATGGACGAAAATAAATTATTTTTAAAAAGCCCTTTATTTGTATGTATGTATTCAGCCCTTTTTAACGTCCCACTGCTGGGCACGGGCCTCCCTTCAATACGAGGGGGATTAGGCCATAGTCACATGTCTATCGAAGACTTGCTAGGTTCTCTCAGACATGCAGGTTTCCTCACGATGTGTTTCTTCGCCGTAAGACAATCATGATGGAAATGATTCTCACATGAAAATATCAGATAAGGTGGAGGTGCGAGACCCGCGATTTGAACTCGCTTCACTCGGTTTAGCAAGCGAGCGCGCTACCACTGGGCTACCACTGCCTGTATTTATTTACATATAAATTATAATATAATCTGTTGTTGCTGGAAACGTCGTAAAAATATACGAAAATATTTATGATGTGAATCGAAAGAACACAACAGAAAAAATATAGTAGTTTAATTTAAAATCTTTTATTTTTACCTCCTTGTTTATTATTTAAACTAAAACATTATTTGTTCAATTGCACTGCGCTTTGTTTTTACTATTGCTATATTACGTATATTTTTTTATGTATTATACATTCGTAAAGTATTTAAGGCACTGTTATATTTATATAAAAAAAGTGATTTTGTAAGTCGGTGTTCTGTAAATTTACAATATATTTGATGTTCGATGCATTTTAAACCTTATGTCCTTTGTTTAAAGCTTAAAATACAATATCAGGCATTAATTGCGCTCTTGCATAAACTTTTTATAAATAGAAATACATTTTTGCGTGGCCGATTGCCAAAGTCAGAATGTCATTGATTCTACGAGAAGAATTGTGAATAATTTTAGGTATCTTAAAATGTACTATAGAGGAAAGTACGTATTATAGTATGAATTATTATTGGCTCCATTATTTATAATAATCCATACTAATATTATAAATGCGAAAATAACTATCTGTCTGTCTATCTGTTATCTGTTCACGCTAATTCGCTAAACCGATTTAGATGAAATTTGGTATGGAGATAGTTTCAGACCCTGAGAAGGACGTAGGATAGTTTCTTAGATAGTTCTATCCCGGAAATCATCTTTTAAGGGGGTGAAAATGGGTGTGGAAGTATGTACCGGGAATCAATAATTTCTTAAGTAAGGGATATGAAACTCATCATACCTACATACATACATATATATAGTCTGCTAATTCCATACTAACAATAAACGTCAAGAATGTATGACAAAACTATTTATGGCGAAAATTAGACACTGAATATTTCTTTGTTTTATTGATGGTCTAGGATATATTATGGTGAATACAAAAACACCAAATAATGTTCTTCCCACCAATGCACGTACTACTAGACAACATCTCTGTTCTGTCAATACGTTTTAAGAAGGTTTTCTCGCAATGGAACCTTTAATCTCGCTTGTTTTGTCAAATAAGTTAAAAACTAACAGCATTAAAAGTTTATTTTACTTATTGATTATTGGGTAATTCAAATATTTGTATGGACCATATTAAATTTTAAATATTATTTTAGTATCCTATAAAACTGACGGGGAGGGAATCTTAAGATCTCTTATTTTCTATATAGTATACTAGCAGAACCCGCGGCTTCGCTCGCGCTAAAACTACAACGAAATATCTAAAAAGGTAGTTTCACACAAACTTTCATCCCCTATTTTACCCTCTTATAGAATGAATTTCGAAAAATGCTAAAACACGTATTTATTTAATTTTCTGGAAGAGCATAAATGCCAAGTTTCAAGTAATTCTGATCATAAATATTTTTTTGGAAAAGCCTATATCACTCTCCAGCTCTCCAACTATCTCCACACAAAAAAAAAATCACGTGAATCAGTCTCTCCGTTTCGATGTGAAAGAAGGACAAACAAACAAACATACTTTCACATTTATAATATTATAGTATATTATTACCGAGTCTCTTTGACTTGACAAAATTCTTTGTAATTGTAACACGTGTAACGTCAACATACCTAATGCCTATTTGTCTTTGTTCAAAACATATAAGATGCTATTAATAAGTACTTTACCTTTAAAATTAATTGATACCGTCTCAGAAACTTCAAATAAAGCCCCCTTGAACAAAGGCTTTGGAAACTTAGAAACGAGAAGTTTATACGTATAAAATTGAATAAAGAAAAGGAAAAAAAGGATTTTATCTATACATATAATAAAATTCTAACTGAGACTATAAACTCAATTTTTTTTTTGAATTTTAGAATTTTAGTCTGTCACAAATTTGGATGAAATTTAGTATGATGATAGCTAGTTATCCGGGTCAACGTGTAGGATACTTATGACTGCGGGAAAATATCTCATCTCTTAGAAATCTATACTAAACGGTAAAAAGTAATAAGTTTATACTAATATAATTAGTATGCATTAAAATAACGCGATGGATTCTGTTGTAATAAATATTATTAACCAACACGTGTATATTAGTAGTGTCTGTACGTGATAATCTTTAGAGATCATGGGTGATGAGTTTTGTACTCATTAAGAAGCTGTTATGTGATATCTATTATCTTTACCACAATCGTGAATGTGTCATAATTAGAATATGCACAACTAGCGGCTCACCCTTGCTTCGCTCAGGTTCGCCTCTAGACAAACAAAAACAAATCTATCCCACGGACACCGAAATTTTTTCCGGGATAAAAGTAGCCTTTTTGTTATTCTGATGTATGCAATATATTATTGTAGTTTCAATAAAATCCAATCAGTAATTTTTGTTTACTAAGCTGTATTAGTTACTATTTTGTTGATGAGTTGATGCGGTCCCAGACAGACATACAAAAATTCTAAAAACTAAATTCGGCCTCTGTATCGATAGTAATGACTATTTCAATGAGATTTTCAAAAAAATATTTGATGTTCAAATTCCACTCAGAATTTTATTATATGTATAGATATCGAAAGCCAAGTGAAGCGGGTTAAAATCCGGGTCTCGCGCCTATGATATTTCCGAATCATAACAGTTTTAACTGTGATACGGTGAAGCGAAACATCATGAAGAAATAAGCATATCTAAGAGAATCTTAACTCGTTTTCGAAATTCATTTCATTATAGGAAAAGATTCTTCTAATCTATCTATAAAGGAAGTAGTCTCTGGAACTACTGAACCGATTTAGATGTTTGCTATGAAGATAGTTTGAGATCTTAGGAAGGGATTTTATCCCAAAAATTATCCCTTAAGCGGGTGAAAATGGGGGATGAGAGTTTGTATGAGGAATCAATAATTTTAATTTCTCAAGTGACAGTTATGAAACTACAATATATAATATACTGTCTATCTATTCCATATTAACCGATAAAACGTACCTAGAGATGAACACGAGTGAAGCGAGGGTGAGTCGCTAGTCAATACTAATATTAGGTATAAAGAGGTAGGTAAAGTTTGTGGATTTGTGAGTGAATTTGTAAATTGTGAGTTTGTGACGTTGTGGGGGATAGTCTCTGGATATAATGAACCGATTTAAATGAAATTTGGTAAGAAGATAGTTTGAGACCCTGGCAAGGACATAGGATTTTATCCCGGAAATCATCCCATAAGGAGGTGAAAATGGGGATGAAAGTTTGTATTGGGAAGCAAGCTAGGGACGAACCCGAGCGAAGCGAGAGTAAATCGCTAGGATAATATATAATAGTGTTAGATAAAATAAAAAAAACCCATGAAAGATAATAATATAAAGTGTTTACGTTCCCCACGTTTCGAATGCTTTACAGCAATCATGGTCACAGGAGAGACTTATATACGATACTTATTGATATTTTAGTATACACAAAGAAAACAAATAAATATATATATAAATTAAAGACCTAACATATACTTTAAATTATTGTAATGTTTTGTTATTTAAAGTCCGTTACTGCATCAACTAGTATAAAGCGATTTCAATAGTTTTAAATTGAAATTAATTGATAGACATTTACATCACATCTCCTAATAAATCTAGTCAAATCGGTGCAATGCTTTCTAAACCTCGAGAAATATTTGAAATGAAAAGAAATTATGTACATTTGTACCTCTTCGCAATAAGATATTCAGTTAGGTAATTTATGTAGATTAAGGCCGTTTGTAGTGTCGAGTGATGTGATACGCGCTATCAAGTAGCGTTTAAATGAACTAAATTATGGCTTACCACACACGTAAACACATATTGAAATAGTTAATAAATATCTACGAGTACCTACTGTCTTAAATAACAGTAGAAATAAAAACAATAATTAAAAATCAAATAAGTATTTATATGTACTTATTTTAAATATCCGCCTCCGTGGCCACCTCATTTGGCCCTGAGTTTTAATAAACCCTTACATCCTTACATATTTTTTATTACATTCTTTAAATATTATATAGATAATATATAATACTAGCATTGCCCGGGGCCTCGCCCGCGCCACCAACCAACCAAATTCTTGGATTTTACATATTAGTGTACTCTTACATTGCAGTTTTTATATTTTTTCTCAGAAATGACGCATTTTCCCGCGGTATCCTATATGTTGCCCCGGATAACCAGCTATCACCATACCAAATTTCATCAAAATCCCTCCAGTGGTTTTTCTGTGATGCGGTAACAGACAGACAGACAGACAAAATTCTAAAAACTATAGATTCGGCCTCTGTGTCGATAATAATGTTTATTTCGATAAGAATTTCTAAAATAATATTTAATGTACAGATTCGGCTTAGTTACAATTTTATTATATGTATAGATTATTTTGTCTAAAACTAAAAAAAGAGGATACTCTAAAATTTGTGTATTTCTCGTGACTTAAGAGGATCGAAAACCTATATTTTTGTAAATCTATTTTTATTAGAGTCTAAAAGTCAAGTTTTATAATACTAATAAATATTTTTTATAACTATAACAAACCAAATAACCATACATGGGCGAATCTAATAATTTTATCGGTTTCACAAGCGACCGCGTTACTACTAAGCTACCGCTGCCTTACGAGGTACTTAGTGTTATGATAACTGTAATATTTATATTTTTTATACTTCTAGGTCAACTCAAGGGCTGGACAAGTCCCAAGGATGTAATCCTCAAAGTCGCCGGCATTCTCACGGTGAAGGGCGGTACTGGCGCCATCGTTGAATATCACGGACCTGGTGTAGACTCCATCTCTTGTACCGGAATGGCAACAATTTGCAACATGGGTGCTGAAATTGGTGCTACTACCAGTGTATGTCCATTTCTAGACCCAATATTATTGAGCATCTTAAAACTGAATTATCTATATATTTTCATATAATAGAATATCTCTCTGTCTCTATCTGTAACTTTAGTTCTAATTCAATTCTCTTGTTAATGGATTTAAAGTGTATAGAAAAACAGTTGAGCACAGATTACTTTGCCGATGTTACGTAGAATTTAATTTTTGTATTAGGTATTTTGCTTCCTTGCAGACTTACAATACTGATTTTTAATTTCTATGAAAAAAAAGTGCAAATTGACGATTCAAAAGTGGTTATAAAAGGTTTTGATAGAAGTAAAATAAAACATATAATACTAATATTTGCGTCTATCAGGTGTTCCCCTTCAACTCCCGTATGGCGGCGTACCTGAAGTCCACCGGACGCCATGACATCGCCGTAGCCGCTGACTCCTACAAGAACTTGCTCACGCCCGACCCGAAGGCGCCTTATGACCAGGTAAGATTGTACTATAGATTTGTTTCTAACTTGTATTGCAGTTTTAGAATATAAGGAAAGGAAAGATTCCAACGTTTTCATAGGCCTTAATATATGTTTAGGTTTCTCGTTTATAAATAAATACATTAAATAAATAAAAAACAAATGAATAAAAAAAGTGTGACGTCTTTTGTCTTTATTGGCGGAAAAAATATTTATGAAAATAAATAAAATATAATAATTGGTGAAGAGTGTATGGAATTCAAAAAAGTAAATAGCCAGATGATCTCTCGTCGATTGACCAAGTCTCATAAATGTACAGGCCAGTATGACATATCGGTATCAGAAGACAAAACGGAAAGAATTGTTAATAAGCATGAACTGTAACAGACGGCCTTACACATTTTTAATATTAATCATAAAATAAAAGTTCCCCGCAAAATCATCACCTATTCTCCACTATATTTTTCATTGCAGCTTGTCGAAATCGACCTTTCAACCCTGGAACCTCATGTCAACGGTCCGTTCACCCCTGATCTAGCCAACCCCATCTCCAAGTTAGGGGAAGCAGCGAAGAAAAACGACTGGCCCGTAGACATCCGGGTGGGACTCATCGGCTCCTGTACAAACTCCTCGTACGAGGATATGGGTCGCTGTGCTAGCATTGTTAAGGAGGTATGGGATAAACATAAATAATAATGTTATTGTATGTATGTTAAAAGTATTAAAATTACATTTGTTTTAGAATAGTTTTGCTTGATACTGTTTGAGTTATCAAACGATAATTTTTTTTTGTTTTGCAAGTTGTTTTTGTCTTTCTTTTACGTCGAAACAGGGTAACGAATTGGCGTGATTTTGTGTGTTTTGTGGAGATAGTTGAAGCGCTTGAGAGTGACATATGTATGTATAGGCTATTTTACATTTACCGCGGGAGATTCGGAGATTCCCACTATAGAAAACACGTTATAATACAACCCCCAGAAACTCATCACACCTATTATATAAAATATATAGTCCATACTAAATCTACAGCTACAAAAACAATATGAATTATTAACGTATGATGCTACAGAAAAAAATATTTATGATATATCGTAATGGGCTTCTTCAATTATCTAAACTGTGCAACTCTGTAGATATATATTATGTTCATATTAATTAAGCTTTTGTTTTTTCTTTTTTTTAATGCACTTATTGTAAATGCAAAATGAAACAAGCAATATTTTTATTTTTATAGTTTTTACATATCTCTTTGTCATAATAATAACTTTTACTGGCATTGTTAACCGAGCAACAATATTTTATTTGTTAATCAAATTGTGGTACTCACGATACAGGCTTTGCCTAGTGTGAGTTACCCTCAGGTATGAAATATATTGTAAACTAAACTTTTTGGACAATAAAGATTATTATTATTATTTCTATCTTTCCCAGGCACTCAGCCACGGTATAAAGTCCAAGATCCCGTTCAACGTGACGCCCGGCTCGGAGCAGGTGCGCGCCACCATCGAGCGCGACGGTATCGCACAAACACTACGCGATTTCGGTGGCACTGTGAGTTTGTTTATAGTCAATATTAACTAAGTAATTGGCTTGTTTTTATTGATTATTAGGTTCTTTAGATGCTCTCCACATTTTCAATGTAACTTGGTAAGATCTGAGGATATTTTTTTCTGACGTAATTCGGAAATGACGTCATACGTAGCTTTTCTACGGCTAAATATAATAAATACATCGTATCAAATATTATACAGGTGCTAGCCAACGCATGTGGACCATGCATCGGCCAATGGGACCGTAAGGACGTGAAGAAGGGTGAGAAGAACACCATAGTGACGTCATACAACAGGAACTTCACCGGCCGCAACGACGCCAACCCCGCCACCCACTGCTTCGTCACCAGCCCTGAACTTGTCACCGCACTGTCTCTTGTTGGTATGTATTTAGTGCAAGACTTCAAACTGGAAGTCTTATTTTGAAGAGTGTATACCATCGATCAAAAATTTACTAGATACACATTACACAATCAGCGACAAAAAATGTCCTCACTGAATGAGCGCTCATTTGAACATTTGAGCGCGCTTTTATTTTTTTGTGAAAACAACTTTAAGCATTGCATTTAAGGTTCAATTTACTTTGTTGTACCTATATTTATTTCAACTAGAATAATTAATTAAAACACAATTGGTGACAGTTTTTAGAGAACTTTCAATAAATAACTCAGAAATTAATTTAAATTTCGGCCGTTCAGGTCGTGTGACGTCACGAAATTATTCTTACGAGCGCTTCTTACGTAACTTTAAAAATTCCATAACTTTTTCATTCCTTGAGATATTTTGATAATTCTTTAAACATATATTTTACTTAATTTTTTATAATGAATACATAAAAAAATTGGAAATACCTCAATTATACATATATAACTCTTAAAGAAGGAAGAAATCTCATAAAGAGATAAGTTATTTGTCGACATTCTGTTACTTTATTTTGTATAAAATATATTTTATGGTACATAAATAAATAAAAAATAACACATATAGTATAAAGCAACAATTTGACCCGCAGGCCGCCTGGACTTCAACCCGGTGACGGACGAGCTGACCGGCGCCGACGGCAAGAAGTTCAGGCTGTCCGACCCCTTCGCGGACGAGCTGCCCGCCAAGGGCTTCGACCCCGGACAGGACACCTACGAGCATCCGCCCGCTGATGGCACTAGTGAGTTCCTTCCTTATAACTATCATACATACATTTTATATTCATTATTTATTTATATTTTATTTTATATACAGGGCATTCCAAGCCAAAATATTTTTTTTAATTTGAAAAAGAATGTAATTATGGAAGGCCTACTACCGGACCGGGCTAAAAGTTGCATGATGGATAGAAGTTTAAAAAGAAAATTTAAAAAAAAAGGATAGGTACACACAGTTTTAAAAACACGATAGAAAAATTAAAAAAACTATTAAAAACATTTCAAATTTTTTTTGTAAAGGTCATCCAAAAACAAATATTTTGAAGAAAAAATAATAATTTCGATAATTATTAAGAAAGTTATGAGCAAAAAACCAAAAAAATACCAAAATATTAAGAAAATTAAAAATATTTTTTTTTTGAAACCGTCCGATTCGGCGTGGAATGCCTCATACATTTCGTATTATATTCATGCACACACACGCACGCACACACGTACGTGCACACATACACATACAATCAATCTTCGTTTCAAATTTCAAGCAAAATCGTTAAGATATTATGACATCAAAAATAACTAACATAATTTTTCATATTTATAGTACGAGTATTAGTGTATTCTTATAGCTAGTTCTGTTTCTATGGCTTAAATGCAAAAGTAATTCTTTTCGATAGCTGGCAAGTTTTAATTCTGAGTTTTTGTTATTAAATTGGGATATGGGATGGGTGTATTGTTACAATACTGATGTAACTTGATGGATTTTGGAGAAGAATTAATGCCCGCTGGATAATGTTTAGAAACTTAAAAAGTTGAATAATATGCAACAAATAACACTTTATTTCATAACTTGGCTTGTCATAAATATGTTGGGAATTAAGACACAACACCATCTAGCTCCGTGATAAGCTACGAGGCCTGTGTTATGGATACCAGATAGTTGACACACTACAAATATATGAAATTTGAAATGAAATGAAATTTATTTAGTAACAATTCTTATATGTATAAAGTAAAACAGTGGCTACGGTGATACTGCAAAAGTATAACCTGCGTTGCAGATATCAACGCCCGCCTCCGTACAATATTTAAACTATTTTATAAAAACTAAAAAACAATAAGATGATGATGATGTATGTATGTGTTTGTGTGTTTGTTTGTAAATTCATAATTCATATATAAATCTAAATACATGTATATTATAAATATAAACACCCATGACTGGAGTTACAAACATTCGTGCTTAACACACAAATGAATTCCAGCGGGACTCGAGCCCGCGACCGCTGGCCCAGTAAATAGGGTACTGCTACTCTCAAATAACTCATATTGTTACATATTAACACCTCCAGGTAAATTTATAAGAAATTAATTACAATTCTAAGAAATCTATTTTTAACTGACACGCCGGCGTGTCCGCGGTCGTGGAGGGATTAAGTATCCCGTATAAACTCTCATAAACTTTTTTCAGAAGTGCAAGTGGACGTATCTCCCACCTCCGACCGCCTCCAACTCCTGGAACCCTTCGACAAGTGGGACGGCAAGGACTTGAGTGACATGACCATCCTCATCAAGGTGAAGGGCAAGTGCACCACCGACCATATCTCCGCAGCCGGGCCTTGGTTGAAGTATAGAGGGCATTTGGATAACATCTCCAATAATATGTTCATTACGTAAGTGTTTTATTTTTAAATTACGGGATTGATGTAGGTTATTTTGTTTTATATTACCAATCTTATTTAGCGATTTCTTTAGGTTTTTTTTATAAAGAAGGTTTTGTCGACAATACATATGTTGAAAACTTAAAAGGAATGCGAAAGTTTGTATGTGTGTGTTTATGTTTGTTACTCCTTCAGATGATCTAGAAATTGTTTGTAGGTAGACTATGATCTGGGGTAACCTAAGTTACTTGTTAGTCACCTAAGAATGCACCTACGTTGTACACCATTAAATACCTAATACAAATTACTAGCAGAACCTGCGGCATCGGGCGCGTTCAAGAAAAAACTCTTGCTTTATGTTATGTATAGCTACTTACTCTCGCTTCGCTCGTGTTCGTCCCTATGTATATCTTTATGTAAAATACTAAAATCGCGTTTAAAAAATGAGGGGTGGGGGTAGGAGGGTGAAAAATAATTTACGACCTATTCTCATACCTACCAAATACACAAAAAAAATATTCATTAAAATCGTTCGAGTCGTTTCGGAGAAACGACCAGCAACACCGTGACGCGAGATATTTATATAATATTAGATTAACGCCAAAATAACCATTTGCGTTGAATTAATTAAATATTTATAATAATTAAAACCCTCTAACCAACAGAGCAACAAACGCGGAAAACAACGAGCTGAACAAAGTGCGCAACCAGTCGACGGGCGAGTGGGGACCCGTGCCCGCCACCGCGCGCGCGTACAAGGCGGCCGGCGTGCGCTGGTGCGTGGTGGGCGACGAGAACTACGGTGAGGGCTCCAGCCGCGAGCACGCCGCGCTCGAGCCCAGGCATTTGGGTGGAAGGGCCATCATTGTCAAGAGTTTTGCTAGGTACGTATATTGTACTTATAGACCTAGAACAGCAGTCTTCAATTTTTTTTTGGTCAAGTTACCTGATGTTAATAATATCATATTTAACGCAATGGAATTATAATGTAAGTCTATCAATAAATGACTGAGAAATTAATTTAAATTTCGACTGTTCAGGTCGTGTGAACTTTAAAATTTCATATCGTTTTGATTTGTTTGAGATATTTTAATAATTCTTTCATATTTTTGTTATCTTTTACTTAAAATTTTATAATTAATACAAAAAAAATATATGGGAAACTTCTCCATTGATCATAATTTTTTTAACGAATCTCTATTTTGATAATAACTAAATTGGTTATGTTGTATTTAAAATACTTTCTTGTTTGACTTGAAAGAACAAATCAGAAATGAAAAATATTAATATTTATAATAATATTTGTTGTATACCTAAAATATAAGCTATGTGATAAATGAAAATTCACAACTATACTTCTATACTAATACTATAAATGTGAAAGTTTGTGAGTATGGATGTATGTTTGTTACTCTTTCACGCCAGAACGGTAAACGGATCTGGATGAAAATTGGCACAGAGTTAGATTATAGTCTGGAATAACATAATACACATAGGCTACTTTTTATCTCGGAAAAATGTACGGTTCCCTTGGGAAAGGTTTATTTTTGTATTCTTTATTCTCGCTATTTCTAGCTATAAATAAAAAAAATACTTATTAACATTATTTCTTTAGAATTCACGAGACCAATCTGAAGAAGCAAGGTCTCTTGCCTATGACATTTGCAAACCCCGCCGACTACGACAAGATCAAACCCGACGACAAAATCTCCCTATTGGGTCTCAAGGACTTAGCACCTGGAAAGGTAAAATCTCAATTATATTTAAATATATTATAACACTTATGTTTTAGGTTACAGTTTGGTGCTAATTGAAAATATAGATGTGAGTGAAGCTAAAAAAAATAAAGCTATTATTGTTCTATTGCTAATAAAAATCGAAAATATCGATTTAAATATTATGTAAACAAGTAAATAGAGTATGATATTCAAGTTTAAAATTATTTGTTTTGAATATTAAATGTTTCATTAACATTATTGATTGCACAAAGGCAAATTTTCTAAGGGTATAATTCTTTCTAATGGATAAAAATCAAATATTTTATTTCTTTTTCAGCAAGTGGAGTGTGAGATCAAACACAAAGACGGTAAAACTGAACGCATTAAGTTGAACCACTCACTGAATGAACAACAAATCTCCTGGTTCAAGGCTGGCTCCGCCCTCAACAGAATGAAGGAAATCGCCCTCGGAAAGTAAATTAAGCACATAATGTAGAACAATTACAAGAGTTTAAAAATGCCATAGAAAATTTCTTTCTTTTATATGATATTGTATCTTTTTAAATGCCATAGAGAACCTTTTTCTTATTTATCATTATTATGGCGGCAGCTTAACAGTATTGTTAACGAGCCTTTCGAATTCCAGGCTGTTATCCCGTTAGTTAATAGTTAAAATTATAAAGCATTTTGAATCAGACAATATGTAGTCGCGGCGGTGATGAATCTTTACTTAGTGTAGTTTTACAACACTTAGATGGTTAGAGAATAAGTTTGAACTTCATTTTCTATGTACTGTAAATCAATAATTAAGTAAAATGTTTTATTTTATTATTTATGTACATAATATATACCAATCTTAATAAAAAGTTACGTACGTAAAATTTTCTTTTATTTTTTTAATTTTATTCTGATGTTTAAATGTATGTAAAAATGGAATTCGCAGTATACGAAAAAATTCGCCTTTTTGGGTTTTTTTTACTAGCTACTGGATTAAAAATAAGTTTTTACTTACCAAGCCTTAGTAAAAAATTATGGTAAGGGTGTCATGTCGGCTGGTGGGGAAACGGCCTTAGTGGGTTATTCCTGATGAACACAAATAAGAAAAATACGTTTGTTTTATTTTCCGATTCTAATTATCAAGAGAGCTTTTAACCTCTTCATATCCTGAAGTATTACTTTTATCAATAAAATAATATATCATTGATACCACGATTAGCAATGGTCAGCAATTTTGAGCACGCTGGCTTTCGAAGCAGATTCAAGTCCAAGATTTACATAAGTGGATCTCATATTCAATAATTTTTACTTGTGAGAAATCCTAAGGACGTTTAAAGTACGGCTATCCGCATTGGACCAGACGACCAAGACTGGCATAATCCTCTTTACATTGAGGAGAGGCACATGCCCAGCTGTGGGACTTTAAAAGGGCCTTTTTATTTGTTTATTTAACATAACACAATCTCTTAGGAATTCTTGAAATAAATTGCATACGCTTTGAAAATTTGATGTGAATTTTTGGTCCAATAGGGAATGCTATTCAGATGGATACCTCGTGCAAATGCAGTATTTCAACATTCATTGATCATTTTACATACATGTCTTTTTTAAACGACTTCCAAAACGCAGGCGGTTCTTAATTCGTCGGAATCTTTTTTTTTACATTTTATAATAAAGCGAGCCACATATAACATTAATTTTAAATGGACTTTTCATATAAAAAAAAAGTTGTTAAAGGCTTTTTAATTAAAATTATACCATTAAAATTGACATAAATTAATTTACCCATTTTAAAGTTCATAGAAATGCCTCGGATTCCATGTGATGGTGCAGCTGACACGCCGAGCGTGTTCACGACACTGCAAGTTGAAATGTATGGACACGTTTAACGTGTCCACTGGCACTGACAAAAATCGGTTATTTTTACCCGACTACGCGACACAAAGGAGGGTAATGTGTTTATCAGCCTATATATGTATGGAAGTATACACATACGAGTATGTACATCTCGCAGCAAGGATGAATGAAACGTGCATGTCTCAGACTGCATAATACTATATTCCTTCTTGATCTTGTTTTTATCTTTTTAATTAACTTTTATGCAGTCGGGTTTTTTATTTTTATAATATATTTATTTAGTCGTATTCATTTTGTTTTTTTTCTAATGGTGCTTTTTAAGCTTCCGTGTGCTCTGTAAGAACTAAGGTGTTTAAAAGTAGAGTAAATACACTATTCTTAACTTCAAAGTTTAACTTCAGTTCTCTCTTCTAGTCTTAAGCATTAATTCTAGGTTTTAACTTGGAATTATGGCAAAAAGCAGATTTTAAAGTAATTCATGGGTATATATTAAAAAAGTAAACATTTTAGGACCATTAATTGGTTGAAAGCAAAAGAGAGAAAAAATTTCTTTAACATGTTTTCTTTTTGTACAAGAAAACATGCTATATTTTAGTACAACAATTTTTATTGGATGTTAGCTAATTGCAAAAGCATACTTATGAAAGTAGATATTAAATTAAAAAATAAAGTGTAGTGTAAAACTATTTTATTATAGCAACAGATTAATCTTCATTGTCCTCATTGTCGCTGTCGGCATTGATGTTGAAGTAGCGAAGCTCATAAGAGTCATGAGCTGAAGCCACCACTCGGAGCCAGTCACGCAGGTTGTTCTTCTTGAGGTATCTCTTTGTCAAGTACTTCAGGTACCTCTTGGAGAAGGGAATGTCTGGAAATAACCATTTAATTGAATTTAACATACATAATATGAAGATTCCTGATTGCATTTTTATTTAAATACATTTTTAAAAAGAGTCACAAGTTGGGAGTTAATTGGATGCTTTCACACAAGGGATTTAATGGTTATGCAGATTATTGCTTTCCTATGTAGTAAATTAACTAATTGGACATAATATTACAGAATTGTTAATGAATACATATTATATCTTATTTTATTGTTAGTTCATTTATTAGCATTCATAGTTTTATAAATACTAAAGAATTATCATTTCATTAATATAATTGACAGGTGTTTTTATTATAAAACTTAAGACTAAAAATAAGTAACTTGTGTTGAATAGTATATTCTTATTATTTAGTTAAGTTAAACAGAAATACTCATTGGACAAAGTTGAACTCTTTATTAGGCCATCCGCCACATTATTGACTGATTTAATTTCAAATTCAACAGCCTCTTTCAACATGAAAAATATATAAACATAACCCTCAAGTTCCACTTTCAATTTTCTTAAGGCTAATAAAATATTTGAATTTCATTACAAATTTTTAACAACTCTATCACATTGAAATTTTACATTTGGCTAAGTATCTGTCCTGATGTGAAAATACAAGATATTTCAACACTGGTTTTATACTAGGTTCCTCATATATTTAAATTATTGTAAACGTAAACAGCATACCTGCGCTGATGGTAATCTTAGTCTTGTCTCTCGCGATGACAACGTGATTGCCTAGGTTATTTGTTTTTCCCTCAACTTTGACACGTTCTTTTAAGTATTTTTCGAAGTTTCCGACTTCCAGAATACTATCTTCAGCGGGATGTGTGCAGTCAATTGCAAACTTAAGACTGATTTTCCTTCTTTGGCCTTTGCCGCGAATTTTGCCACCCTTGACTCCCTTTTTACCAGTCTTTTGATGTAACTGGCCTTTCTTGGCTACGGGTTTCTTTGTTACTGCCATTTTGGCAACCTGAAATATTTTTAATCAGTTAATTTACACTGTAATTCAGTTATCACGAAAATCAACTATGATCACATAAATTTTCTCAATAACCTACAGAACACGTGTTATAGTCGCCGAAAAACCTGCAAAATGGCCGACTTCGACAGTCTTCACAAATGACCACAGATCAAAGAGACTACAGAAGTGACAGTGTCTTCAATGTTTTTATTTTTTAGCTGGCAGCTTTAAATATGTTGATTTAACAACGGCGGTAACTAACGGTTGAACTTGGTTCCACCTTTTATCTCGGGAATAACGTCAAATACTACAGTTAAACAACACATATTTTTGCAATCGTAGAAAGGAATAATTTTTTTGTACTCCTAATATATAAATATATAATTTTTATTTATTTGAATAGATGTCGTTGATCCGAAAACGGATCGCATTATATTTTTTAACTTTCTTTCAATTTTGACTATCTATAGATAAATAATTTAATTCAATTTTCTTGTTACTGGCTTCAAAGCGTTAGATAAATAATAAATTTAGACTATTCCTTTTATTTGATTTAATTTTACCGAACGCATTGATGAATGCCCCTAAATATGTGTAAGCTCAAATATACTTGATATTGCACAAAAAGTCGTTTTTAATTAAATAAAATATATTAGTGACTTCAACAACCTAAAGTGAAAGCGACCTCTGTCAATTTGCACTACAAAGTCATTAACTGAACGCTGATTTTTATATCAGTTAAATTTTATAGGTAACTTTGATTTACACGTACATATTTTTTTCCATAATTAAAGATTTTTAAAGGTCTATTTTCCAAGTTCTGTCAATTTCGCAGTATCACCAATAACATATAATTTTTATTTATTGACATTTATATGAATTAATTTTTCTTTGTTCCTGTTGAGACCTAATAGGGTCTTGGACTGTAGTAATAAAATGATGTGATGTTTTGTATAGCGGTAGTTTATGGGGCTAGAATTCATTATTAAAAGGAATAATTAAATAAAAATCATGATTTTTCTTTATTTTTAAAATAAATAATGTTTATTTTTAACATCAAAATCACGTGACTACAAACGCCAATTACGGTGCGTGACGTCACTTACCATTGTCACTAGTGTCAAGTATAGTACTATATGATCTGTGCTAGTTTGTTGTATAAACAGTGTAGTTTCCAAAATTCAATTCTCTGTAATCTCGAAGTTTTAATCGTTTAAGTAACATAATATTTAAATTAACTTACGTTCCTGGTCAATACCATGGCGAACAAATTTATTCGAGCTGGCAACTCAAATCATGTATCGATGTCATGATGGTGGCGGAATTTTTCGCTAAAAACCCTGATTTTATTTTTTATTTTATCTATCTAAGTACTAGGTATTACACAAATTAAAAGGTGTAAAAATCTGATTAGTCTTAAAATAATCCAAGGAACCTAAATAATCTCTATGCATAACATCATAACAAAATACAGACTAAAAACATACCTACAGCAGTAACCAGTGTCGCGTCCGGCAATGTGTAAGTATAGTTCAATAAATATTTTATACTCTAATCCATACTTACTTCAAAATTATCTTTACAGACGTAAATCATTGATTTTGTGGATTGGTTTTTCCAGTCTCGCCTTGTGTCTTATTGGTATTATTTTCACATAAGGGCACTGAACAATACTGATAATACTTAATTGCACTCATTTTCAATATTCTTGTTCCCTTTTCAATTAATAATTAATCGATCGAGCCCACAGATTACGAAATATAATCGAGCTCTTTATAGTCTACACACGCTCTGTATGATAAGTAACGTCACACTGAACGATTGTTAAAAGAGTGGCGTTTTAGCGCCAAATTCAAAAGTTCGATTTTTTAACATAAGAATACAGTAATTTCAGCGGGAAAATATTTTTAGCAGCATTTTATTTATGTAAACAATAGGCTGAGATACTTTACATAAAATAGTCCAAGACCCTATTGTATAATTTCCATTGTTTTGTTTATTTATTTTATAACAGAATTTGTCAATTTACACCCGCTTCGCTCTTTAGTATGTTCTTATATGCATAGCAGTAGTCTATTTTTTATACTAAGCTTCATCTATATCCGTTCAGTCGTTTCGGCGTGAAGATGATAAGCTTGAAAAAAGAAATTACTGTAATTTTGGCAGAACCCAATTATTGGCTCATAAAAGAGATTTTAACACTTAATAATAAAATGAATACCGATGGAATCCGGTGTGAGTAACAAGGTCTATTCCGAGCGGACTAATTGGGATCAATACACACACACTACAAGGAGATTTGATAGAAACCGGATGAAAACCGATAAATAGCTTAAAGATTTATGTGCTGGCTATAAGCATTGCCGTGTAACCGCTGTAATTTTGGTTTTATGTAAAGACTACGCGCTTACTTTTGTTTAAAAATTTATTTGAAATATTTTTAACCGTTATTTGTTGAACATATTTGAAATTACGTTTATATTTAAAAAATGCATTTGGATTTTATTCAATGGCTCTAACGATCTTAATTCAAAAAAATAATTGAATAAAGATTTCAGTCTATGTGAGTGAACTAACAGCGTGTCTCTTTGAATTATAACAAATTTTAAAAGCTTAGCTTACCACATAGTAATCATTAACCATTAATGTGAGCTAAAAAGGTACTTTGATCAAAATGTTTATTAAACTTTAAGATATCATCGGTCGAAGTTAATTTTGGGACTTGCAATCCTGTTTAGTGTCTGCACTCTGCAGTCTGTTACTTGTTATGCAGACTTATTGTGTTTACAATACGAATTGGAACAGTTTATTCATTATTGAATTGTTTATTGAATTGATATACTATTTCTGGAACTTAATGTTTTCTATAAATTTCTATAATTATGATTTTGTTTTTTTTATCTCTTAGGCCATTGGGCCTGAGTACTAAGTAATTATCTATGCAATCTAAATATAAAATTCACAGACCAGGAACAAATAAAATTGACATATCTAATAACTAATTACACAAGAAACGTCTTTACTTCAACTCTGAACTGAACAAAAACTACTGAATGGATTTTCATTCAGTTTTCACTTTTCACTAATAGATAGATAGACTATGGAGTGATTCATGACGAAGGTTTAGGTTTATAATTCATTAAGGTCTTGTCGGGAAAGATCATGTCGATTGAGAGTTTTAGTGGCGTGCGCCTCATAAACTAATAAAGTTATGTATGAAAACAATGTATTACAGGATTATTATTCCTATTAAAAAGATCTTCCTATTAAACTGAACTACTGAAATGCTACGTGGACACACTCGAGCGAAGTAAGGGTTAGTCACTGAATATTTATTTCTTCTACGTATTTTATTTCTGATTAATTTATATAAATTAATCAGAATTTCCTCTATTGAAATCATGAGCAAAAAGTATATTTTATCTATATACAACATTAGAGGCAGAGTTTGCTTGTTTGTTTGAACCCACTAATCTCAGGACTACTAATCCGATTTGAAAAATTGTTTTTGTATTAGATAGCCTGTTTATTGAGGAAAGCTATAGCTATATATCATATAATATATATGTAGTCTATCTATTCATATACCTACTCATATATTTTGAAGTATTGGTTTAATTGCGACTTCCTACTAATAATGCAATTTTTTCTTATAAAGTAGGTACCTATATTCCAATTATGCTCTATTGTTCTACAAAGCGACTCTAAAGATAAGGATAAATATAAGATAAGGATAAATATAAGTATAGGGATTGTTTCTTGACTCATTCACTTCACATCACTTTTATTGTCATGAATTACGTTATATCATCATAATACGCGATTATGATAATATGTATTTCTAGATTTAAATATATTATATTTATATTTCCAGTAATGCATTTTAGTATATCTTAAATAAGTACTTCTCGATAATAAATCGTATAAACTTAAACATTTCAATGTCTTAATCCGAATGTACTACTTTATCCTTGTACAATATTTTTGACTGATCCCAGATAGGATAGGCCAGAATGCTGATGAAAACTCCTATGTCTTAAAAAAATAATATTAAATCATATAAAATGGTTCTTTCGTTCATTTCGGGCACATTTAGCTAGTATATTATACAACATCCTCATTTCTATTTTCTATTACATTCTACGCAAACAGGTATTTATTTACTCATCTATAATTATAATTTCTATAAAATACCTCAAACTTGAAACGTAAATTTATTTATTTGACTTAATATATTTTTTTAATAGTGTATTTTTTATGAAATTAGGATGTGGGAGCCTAGTTATGATAACAAGTTTTTAGTTTTTATAAGATTATTTAGTTATATGCACATATAATATGCCTCGAATTCTTGGCTAATCCTGAGTGCCAACTTTTAAACTATGATCTTCTTTGGTAATAAATTATTTGAGTTTTAATTTTCTTGTTAGTTATTGATATAGATGGTTTGATTTAGATACATAATATAATGTAAAGTTTGGTGAAAGTAACGTAACTAACCTTTTTTTTTACGTTGGGAAATGCATTTACGCACGAAGTGTGGGACTCACCGGCGAAGCCAGTACTACCCACTAAAAACCAACAAAACCTTCCCCCGTCTTAATGGAGCGTCGCAGGATCGCTTACGCATTCAAGTACGACGCCCCGACGGCAGGTCTACCGAAGCAGACCACAACAACCACGGGGTTGCTCCAAGGTCCACTCTGCTATCAGAGAAGTACCAGGAGCAACCGCATGGTACATCGCCCTCCGAAGAGGGCCGCCTCCCACTGCCCACCGAAGCGGGCCACCTCCCTGTGCGTTTCTTGGCTTCGCGCCCGGCTGTATTGCCGGGCACTACTGAGCCCCCCCCCCACCACGACAAGGTGAACGCACGTTGGGGGGGAACGTAACTAACCATTTTTTTTAACGTTGGGAAATGCATTTACGCACGACGTGTGGGACTCACCGGCGTAATACAGCCAGTACTACCCACTAAAACCCAACAAAACCTTCCCCCGTCTTAATGGGGCGTCGCAGGATCGCTTACGCATTCAACTACGACGCCCCGACGGCAGGTCTGCCAAAGCAGACCACCACAACCATGGGGTTGCTCCAAGGTCCACTCTGCTATCAGAGAAGTACCAGGAGCAACCCGCAAGGTACACCGCCCACCGAAGTGGGCAACCTCCCTGTGCGTTTCTTAGCTTCGCTACTACTACTGAGCCCCCCCACCACGACAAGGTGAACGCACGTTGGGGGGGAAACGCAACTAACCTAAAGTAATGTGATGTTTTATGTTTTGTCGCCATCATGATGCCTACTCGTAAGGAAAATATTAGTCACGATTCTATTATAAAGTCATCTCACATCAAGTAGCGAAGTCTAATCAGTAACATACGAGTTAGCATGTAACTATACGATCAAAACGACCATTGTTTTCGCCCTTCCCTGATATTTCTCATGAACTAATTGCTTAAGCCTTTAATTTTTCACCTGGCGTGATGTCATGTAGACGTTTTTTCGTACACGTTATTTATTTGTTCGCCTCACAGACCAGTTTTAACCTGTATTTAATTTTGTTTATAGCATAATATTATGTGTTTAATGTTGTAACACAAGTGCTCATTTTCTTAAGGAAAACTGCGCATGCGCAGAAGCGTTATCTTCATGACGTGAACTTGTGATTGTGAATCAAGCGACTGTTGCACCTAAACATAGTTTATTTGCGTTTTGTATATTCGTGAGTGAAGTAAACTTTAAAGCGATCCTGTGAAGTTAGCCTCACAATTTTTGTATAAAATTAAGGTGATTCATTGAATAACGTTGTGTTTGTTGTCTAAAATAAAACCAAATGGCTAGTGTCATGTGTGCTAATGAGTTAGAAATAAAATTAAAGACGTAAGAATTACGTCTTGTCAAAATCGATAAGATGAAAAAAATGATGTTGCCTTAGATATAACAATGGATAAATGTTTAGTCCCCTGTAGGTGTGCAGAAAGAATTACAAAATCAGATTTAAATCGGTATACGGATAAAATAGAAAATGTTCTTAATGACGAGAAAGGACGGAGACATTTTAGGAAATTCATGTTTTCCTGTAAAATGAATCACGGTCGCCGTGTATTAGATTTTTGGGAACATATCGAAAAGTTACTCAATCACAGTGAATATTCAGAGGGTTATTTGCAAAATTACGACTGTTTGTCTGAAGAAGCTAAGGAAATAGGAGTATTAGATCTTGCTACCGAGGCGAGAATAAAAACCGCGCGAGACTCTGAGAACAAAGAAGAAATGGAAGAATGTCTTAAAATTTTAAAAGTAGAAGCAACAAAAGCACTTGGAAACGAGTATGACAAATACAGACATCGATTTATTTCATCCAGTAGTAATTGATGCACTTTGTTTGAAAAGTACACTGTGCCTTGTTTTTGTGAAGTTTGTATTTCGCGCCACTTATTGCACAATTTTTCGATATATGAATCAGTGAATGAATGAAAATGTCAGCTGATGGACTTTATAGAAAACGTTCATTTTTGTACCAAAACATTGCAAATATGAATTTAAGGAATAAATTATTTTTTATGTTTTACAAATGTTTTAATTTCCATACTACAAGTAAAAAAACTCATCAAAAATTGAATTGTCATTTAAGGATAATTGCACATTAATTGTACATTCTAATAATTTATTATTATACAGAATAAAATTTTATTGCAATATACAATAATTGATATATATAATGGATTGTACTTATTATTAAATTAAAACATGACCATACATCTTTATATTCAGCCATTATTAAAATTATTTCAACCCTTTTACTTTAAAATATCTAGTAAAAATTCACAATGTATAAATTAGTCAATATAACAGCCATTTATATAACAAGTGATAAAAATAAGGAGGATACTTGAAATATTAACAATTTATTGTTTTTTTTATTAAAAATAATGTAAACCACATTTGTTTCTATTTTATATAACATAATATATTTTGTAAAAGGGCAGAAATAATTTGTACTAAATTTTTTATAAAATATTTCTAGTGGTACATAAAGTACATCATTTAAAGTTAGATGAATACATTATTGTAAATTTCATACACAGGCATGCTTAAAATTTTTTATAGTATAAGAATGGTTCGAAATTACACTTATAATTTAACAATGATATTTCATATATTTCAAATTATTAATTTCATCACATAAAAGAGTCCATGTCTCGTTTAAGACCTTAATAACTAACAATATTCTTCTTAAAAGTCGTACGATTTGTTCACTGTAGTAATTTTTTTGATAATTTAACATAATTCAGCCCATACAAAGTAATTGTGTACATTTTATAACTTGACTTTTTATTAAGTATTATAGTGAGAGGTTTTAATGGGTAAGTATACCTTCATAATATTCATTTATCTTATCTTATATATTTCAACGAGCAATTCTTGTATATATTATATATATATATATATATATATATCAATAACCTGTTTCAAAATAACAGCTGTTCCATCAATACTTAGGAGTGAGGGATATTTATCGTAACAGATACAAATCACAAGTATTCGTTAATACTAGATAACAGAAAGTTCTTGTGATATCAAATATCTGTTAAAAAATAATATTCATATTTCACAATACTCAATCACTATACTGTACTCAATAACAATTAACACGAAGTTGTTGGTACTTCATGTTATCTGTTATTTCTTGATTCTTCTTCGTGTGTAATGTGAATTAATCTGTCTCGCTCACACCCGCTTGATTATAATAGCATAAAACGAGAAGCACCTAGTATTATTACCCGAAAATTCAAATTGTACTCTTAGTTCTTACAAGAAGATATCATTCTTGAAAAGTGACAACTATTTCTAGTCGTATAACAATAACTACGACTTTGAAGCCTAAACATAAAGGTCCTCTAATCTTTAACGTGATTAATTTACTGACAGATCTTGCTTTGAAAAATAACAGCCTGTTATTTAATAACAGATATTCACAAAAATCCGGTGTGAGTAACAAGGTCTATTCCGAGCGGGCTAATTGGGATCAATACACATACACTACAAGGAGATTTGATAGAAACCGGATGAAAACCGATAAATAGCTTAAAGATTTATGTGCTGGCTATAAGCATTGCCGTCTAACCGCTGTAATTTTGGTTTTATGTAAAGACTACGCGCTTATTTTTGTTTAAAACTTTATTTTAAATATTTTTAACTGTTATTTGTTGAATGAACATATTTGAAATTACGTTTATATTTAAAAAATGCATTTGGATTTTATTCAATGGCTCTAACGATCTTAATTCAAAAAAAATAATAATTAAATAGCAGAGTTTTACCTACCATTAAAACTCATATTATGTCCGGAGCCTTGTTCGAGGCCTAATAAACAATATTGAGATGACATCTTCCGTTTCCGGCCGCTTTTAGTCGTTGTAGTTCACTTAAATTTAAGAAAATATGACAATTTCCGGCCGCCATGTTCACCAGGTGATTGCAATCGGCCATTGGAGTTCCTCTTCATTGTGGTCTCAATTAGCTACTTATATCTAACTTAAATAACACCAGGCAGAATTTACTGTTAGGCCTCGAATAAGGCTCCGGACATAATATGAGTTTTAATGGTAGGTAAAACTCTGCTATTATGTCCTTCCGCCGTTATTCGAGGCCTAATAAACAATATTGAGACAGTGTTTGTTATCGCCTGGTGAACAAGACGCCAATGTGATTATAAGATAAATACCTACTACAATAATTACATTTAGTTTATGCATCAATTTCAATTATATCCTTTCTTTCTGTTTTTTTTTCTTTTTCTTTTTTTTTAATATTTATTATTTATTTATTCATTTCTTTTTTCCTTCTTTTTTATTACTATTATTATTTTATATATATTTCTACTTTTTTTTTCATATTATTATTCCCTTCATTATTACTTTGTCAAATAACATTTCAGTTAATCATTAGATAAACAATCACAAATCACTTTACGCAAAAAAGTAGATTACTATCTTACAGGTTTAAACAACGCTCTTAGGGAGACGCTATCTGAAATTACATTAGGCAATGGTCTTATTTCTTTTTTGTAGAACTTTGAGAAAGTTTTTACAGACTTCCTAGACTTTTTAGCTCTAGATAGGATTTTGTCCAATGGTTCACTATCCAACCAACCCCTGGACACCACAGCTGATCTCACGCTACCTGGTGTTGCATCAACGCCCGCGTTAGACAAAACAGATTTTACCCAGCCTGCGATTACAGTACGAGAAGCAGCTTTAGCGGGTCCACGGGCTGTTACAAAGAGGTTACTTACTTTTCCTTCTCTACGTCTATCCTTTCCGAATTGTATTAGCTTTCTTACTCATAGTACAGGATCTATATCAGGGTTCTCATTATTCGAGTACAATTTCCAATCTGATTGAGTATAAGACACAGAATCAGTCTTAGAACCGAACATAGGCCAAAATGTTAAACAGTTAGCTTCAGTATCATCTATAAAGTTAGAATCCGATATACTAAGCAGTGTTAGATCATGCACTCTACGCCCAGAACAAAGTAAAAGTAGAGTAGCACAACGTCGTGATATTTCCCACATATTTAGAATAGGCGGGTTTCTACTCGACAACCAAGATATAACAATATTTGTATCCCAAATATTGGTTTCGACACGATTCTTAGCATAACTAGCCGCGATAGCTTTTAATACTTGTTTCACTAATATATTAGAGCTTAGTTTAGCATTATTTTCGGTAGTACACAAGGTAGCGACCACAGATTTATGAATTAGAATAGTTTTATAAGATAACCTATAATACTTTCTTAGATTTACGCGAATGTTTGACATTTTTAAATAAAACTATCTTTTCGGATTATTTCGCGGATTTATTTTGATTTTTGGTTCCCGACGTTTCGAATGCTTTACAGCATCCATGGTCACGGGAGAGACTGAGGTGTTACATGTCTTAAAGATATAGTTGTTACAGACAGCCTACCCACAATTAACAAAATGAAAATTGCACCAATTACATTACAATATTTTTAACTTTAAACATTTTTTATAATTTTAATTATAATTGAATATGGAAAATTATTTATTTAATTTTTGCTATTATTTTTATAATTATTACAATTTTAAAAATATTAATTAGTAATCTATATTTAGTGTTGCCATTATTATATTTATAACCATAAATAAAAAATATAAAAATATAGTATTAATTATTAAAGCCATATAATTGTTCTATGTGTAATTTAAAAAGTTAAAATTAATTACGGATAATCATTTTAATTTAGTTTGCTATTATTTAAAAACAACTTACTAAGCAACACTATTAATATATACTTTTACAAATGAAAAATATTAATCTGATAAGCTGTCATTTTGATCTACACAGTATGAACTTACTACATCTGCCTGTCTGTTATGTTTATATTTATTATTTGATTTTATTATATTAATAACAGGATCCCATGACGATGGTAGTACCCAGCCATCTTCCCTATTGAAATTTGGATGTTTTTTAATTTCTATGGCTTCTCGAATCATTCTAGGGCGATATCGGTTTTCTTTCGCCAGGATTTGAGGTCTATCGAAACGAATATAATGGCTTGGGCGGTCCTGGCTATGTTTGCAGTCAGCAGATGTTGTATTGCGACGGTGCTTCACATCAGCTATGTGTTCTTTGACCCGGGTTCTAATGGATCGTTTTGTTTGTCCAATGTAAGAGAGCCCACAATCACAATCAAGCTTGTAGACTCCTGCATCTTGTAGAGGGATGTGGCACTTGACAGGTGAAAAGAACTGACTAATTTTCTTTGGCGGCTTGAAGTAAGTTTTAATTGAAGCTCGCTTTAGAATGTAGCCAATCTTGTCAGTGACTCCTTTCATGTATGGCAAGACTGCAGGGACGCGCTCGACTGTGGCTGGTTTCACTCGGTCACTGTGACGCAGGCGCGGCACTTGCAGCTTGTTGTCACGCAGAACTTGCTTGACATGTTGCAGTTCTCCGGCCAGGTGTTGCTCGTCACAGATCCCGCGCGCTCTCTGAAACAGAGATTTTCCCACGGTAGCTAACTGTGAAGGATGGTGGTGAGATTCACCGTTCAGGTACCTATCAGTATGGGTCTTCTTTCTATACACAGTATGACTCAAGGTGTTATCTGGGTTACGTTTAACTAATACATCTAGGAAAGCTAAGGTTTTGTCCGATTCTAATTCCATTGTAAATTGAATTTTAGGATTTATAGAATTAAGGTGTTCTAAGAATACAGTTATTTTATCAGAAGGTAATATTGTAAAAGTGTCATCTACATACCGCTTGTAGAAACGAGGGGTCACGGGTGATGTGTTCAGAGCAGTTTCCTCGAAGTCCTCCATGAAGATGTCGGCTACGACGGGGGAGTCTGGCGAACCCATGGCCACTCCATCCATCCATGTGACGAGCAACACCTGGCCGGAGAACTGCAACATGTCAAGCAAGTTCTGCGTGACAACAAGCTGCAAGTGCCGCGCCTGCGTCACAGTGACCGAGTGAAACCAGCCACAGTCGAGCGCGTCCCTGCAGTCTTGCCATACATGAAAGGAGTCACTGACAAGATTGGCTACATTCTAAAGCGAGCTTCAATTAAAACTTACTTCAAGCCGCCAAAGAAAATTAGTCAGTTCTTTTCACCTGTCAAGTGCCACATCCCTCTACAAGATGCAGGAGTCTACAAGCTTGATTGTGATTGTGGGCTCTCTTACATTGGACAAACAAAACGATCCATTAGAACCCGGGTCAAAGAACACATAGCTGATGTGAAGCACCGTCGCAATACAACATCTGCTGACTGCAAACATAGCCAGGACCGCCCAAGCCATTATATTCGTTTCGATAGACCTCAAATCCTGGCGAAAGAAAACCGATATCGCCCTAGAATGATTCGAGAAGCCATAGAAATTAAAAAACATCCAAATTTCAATAGGGAAGATGGCTGGGTACTACCATCGTCATGGGATCCTGTTATTAATATAATAAAATCAAATAATAAATATAAACATAACAGACAGGCAGATGTAGTAAGTTCATACTGTGTAGATCAAAATGACAGCTTATCAGATTAATATTTTTCATTTGTAAAAGTATATATTAATAGTGTTGCTTAGTAAGTTGTTTTTAAATAATAGCAAACTAAATTAAAATGATTATCCGTAATTAATTTTAACTTTTTAAATTACACATAGAACAATTATATGGCTTTAATAATTAATACTATATTTTTATATTTTTTATTTATGGTTATAAATATAATAATGGCAACACTAAATATAGATTACTAATTAATATTTTTAAAATTGTAATAATTATAAAAATAATAGCAAAAATTAAATAAATAATTTTCCATATTCAATTATAATTAAAATTATAAAAAATGTTTAAAGTTAAAAATATTGTAATGTAATTGGTGCAATTTTCATTTTGTTAATTGTGGGTAGGCTGTCTGTAACAACTATATCTTTAAGACATGTAACACCTCAGTCTCTCCCGTGACCATGGATGCTGTAAAGCATTCGAAACGTCGGGAACCAAAAATCAAAATAAATCCGCGAAATAATCCGAAAAGATAGTTTTATTTAAAAAAGATAACCTATGTTTAAAATGAAGATCTGCCAAATATTGTGCTAAATCGGCACCTACTGGATTAATAGGGCTTATATCTGAGGATTGACACCATTTTACCCATCTCTCCCAAGCAGGTTTGTATGTATTAAGAGTGGATTTTCGCCATCCTGCCATCAATAAAGCCTTCTGTTGAGTAGACCATGGTTCTACTGCTTCAGACCACCTCCACATTTCCAAACTTCGAGAGTCAGATCTTCTAGTTTTGGTGGGGGACGGCCCGTCGACAGATCTATCAATTTCGACTCTAGTTGGTAGATTTTGAATGGGGGTGCTATAGCTCGAGCTTTTAAATCCGCTCTCCAAAACGCCTGCGTCCACCTCGGTGCTACTATTAGATATGTGCCGACCGCTCGATTGAGATGCATAAGAACTCTTGGCATTAAGTTCGGAGGCGGAAATATCCACACTAGTCTGAACTTCCATTCCCAAGCGAACGCATTGTGTCTCCACGCTGCTCGATCCGTTTGATCCAGGCTGACATATTTTGGAACAACATGGGCACGACTGGACGCAAATAAATCCACATCCGGGACACCCTATTTTTGAAATACTACCTGTGTCAACGCAGGAAGAAGGTGCCACTCTGGAATTATCGACTTCCGGGATAGGCGATCGGCAACACCGTTGAGCTTTCCGGGAATATGATGTGCAACTAGATGAATGTCGAATCGATTTAGAATTTTGAAAATTTTGTAAGTCAGGCTCATTAGTGGCACCGATCGACTTCCTCCTTCTTTCCGTAGATACGACCGACTTGTTGTCGCACTGAAGTAACAACGATGAATGGCTTAGAAGAGGACCGAATTGGTGAAGACGCTTCAATATGCTCAACATATCTTTTTGATTCGAGTGAATTCTGGATTCCTCTCTCGACCATTCGCCCCGTATCTGTACCCCATTTAATTCTGTTCCCCAGCCGGTCTCGGCAGCGTCTGTCGTTAAGAAGTGGGTCAGAAGTGGAAGGTGAAGTAGAGACGACCTGTCGCAGTTCCGCCTCCACCACTTGAGTTCTTTCATTACCTGTATTGGTAGCCGAGTTTTCTCCTTGACATTGTTTTGAAGCATAGATATGCAATGTTTCAGGAGATAGCGGAAGTTTAATCGACCCTGTGGGACAGCCAGACGGACAAAATTCATGGTCCCTACTAGACCTTGAACTTCCCGAAGCGTCGCTTGTTGTTGTGTGAGAAATCTTGCTATAGTAGTCTGTAGACCCAGAATTTTCTTCTGTGGCAGGCTTTTCTTGTTGTTCCAGGTATCCCATACTAGACCTAAGTACTCCAACGACCTCTGGGGGACTAGGATTGACTTGGATGTGTTGACGATCCATCCTAACTCTTTTAGAGTTTTGAGAACAACCTGGGTTTGCTCTAACAACTTTGACCTGTTCTGACACACAACTAAAAATCGTCGAGAAAAACTACAATTCGAATCCCCTGTTCTCTTAGGATTTCTGCTGTCCAATTTGAGAGGCATGCGAATACTTTGGGAGCCGTTGCTAGACCAAATGGCAAAGAGGTCATCTGTAAGAGTTGACCTCTGTAAAGCAGTCTTAGAAAACACCGATGAGACGGAGCTATCGGCACATGATAGTATGCCTGCGTCAGATCGATTTTTATCATCCAGTCGTTCGGCTGTAAAAAGTCCGGAATGCGAGGAACCGAGATAAGTCTGAACTTTGTCACTTTTACAAAATGATGTAGTCTCTTCAGATGAGGTACATATTCTAAAATTCTTTCTGTAATTAGATTGTTTATTGTTTGATCCATCCTGCAAGTTGGTACAGTCTGATACCGATTGTTGGTGAGGTGCGGTAAAACAAGCGGGGGCTGTGCTTTTAAAGGAATTTTGTAACCTGTTATAATGTGCAACAAGGGGGTCGGTGCGCCTAACCTTTGCCATATCTCCCGGAACATCCCTAATCTGCCCTCCCGAAACGTCTGTTTTTTGTCAAAAGTTCTTACCACCTCTCCCTCTTCTTTTGATGCTAATGTGTTGGATGGATGCGCCGTGTTGATTAAATGATTTCCTAGGGTTACTCGGGGCTTGTGGACCCGCGGTAAATGATTGTGGCTTGTATTGAGGTCGAAAAAGCCGCTCATTTCCCGCATAAGCTGGAAAATTGTAATTAAATGCATAGGGTTGCATAGGAGCATACGACCTATACAGATATTGAGGGGCTCTACATTGTAATGCAAACGGTGCTGTGGGACGACCGGTTTAATTGTAACTAGTGGATCCAGGTTGCGCAGCCTGAGATGTACCAGTACTTCTCTTCTCTTGCGCAGAGAAGGAAGGTCTTGAAAATATTTTATTAATGCCCCCATTATTATTTAAAAAGTCTGAAAATTGCTCTTTACTAAATAAAAAATCACAGGATGGAGGTGTCTTTTTTAAGGTAGCTTTTAGAAATCTATCTTTTACAAAATTCAAGAATGCTTCTCGTCTTTGTTCAATAATATCGGCCCGACGCCCACAAAGCAACTGTAAACAATCAAGAGATATCTTTTGAAATTCACCCGAAAAAATATCTTTAATTTTCTTTTCCAGATCGACTTTAACAAAATTATCGGTATCTTGTACCCACTGCAGTAAATCAAATACTCCTGATTTTAAAGCATCGCTTTGCATAATTATGCCATGCGTAATTGCGCCTAAAGACCTATCTGTTGTAACTAAATTATTTATTTTATCAAACTGTTTAATTTCATCGTTCACTTCAAGTTCAACAAAACCTGGCCTGGCATTATATAACTTTTGAATTTCGGAGTAACGTACGTTAGTCCAATTTTCAGAATTAAAATGTTGAAATGAATTTAATAATTGTAAATGATCGGAAGACGTACTCAATACTGTAGGTTCTTTTAAACTCGTTTTTAAATTAAAATCAAATTTAATGGCCGACTCGGCGGGTACCTCAACTGAATGTGCATCCTGTTGGGTTGGCACCAGATTTTCTACATGTGTTTCTAATGGGTGATGATACCCGGGGTCAGCGGGGTACCAACCCGGCGGAGGATATGCATTGGAAGCCAAATAATTCTGAATTTGACTTACTTGTTCAGCAAGGTGTTCTAATACCTTACTCTTTTTCTAACATCCTACCTCCCTCCTAGACAACTTTCGTTTACGACGTTGCGGCGGATCCTCTTCGCCGCTGGTGGACGAGGACGACGTCAGCTCGCCCTCATGTACACTTTTATCACGCACATTTATATCACTTTCCGACATTATTTCGTTTTTTATTAAGAAATACGCACTTTGAAAACAATTACGATAAACTGTAGGTAGTTTAACAAAACCTTTTTAACGATATTTACACTAAATCACAGAATAATTACATTCTACACAAACAAATATTTACTCATCTATAATTATAATTCCTATAAAATACCTCAAACTTGAAACGTAAATTTATTTATTTGAATTAATATTTTTTTTTAATAGTGTATTTTTTATGAAATTTAGATGTGGGAGCCTAATTATGATAACAAGTTTTTAGTTTTCATAAGATTATTTAGTTATATGCACATATATTATGCCTCGAATTCTTGGCTAATCCTGAGTGCAAACTTTTAAACTATGATCTTCTTTGGTAATAAATTATTTGAGCTTTAATATTCTTGTTAATTATTGATATGGATGGTTTGATTTAGATACATAAAATAATTTAAAGTTTGGTGAAAGTAACGTAACTAAGCTAAAGTAATGTGATGCTTTATTTTTTGTCGCCATCATAATGCCTACTCGTAAGGAAAATATTAGTCACGATTCTATTATAAAGTCATATCACATCAAGTAGCGAAGTCTAACCAGTAACATAAGAGTTAGCATGTAACTATACGTTCAAAACGACCATTGTTTCGCCCTTCCCTTATATTTCTCATGAACTAATTGCTTAAGCCGAGGTCAAGACCGTAAGACGTGAATTTTTCACCTGGCGTGATGTCATGTAGACGTTTTTTCGTACACGTTATTTATTCGTTCGCCTCACAGACCAGTTTTAGCCTGTATTTAATTTTGTTTATAGCATAATATTATGTGTTTAATGTTACACAAGTGCTCATTTTCTTAAAGAAAACCGCGCATGCGCAGAAGCGTTATCTTCATGCCGTGAACTTGTGATTGTGAAACAAGCGACTGTCGCACACAAACATAGTTTATTTGCGTTTTGTATATTCGTGAGTGAAGTAAACCTTAGAGCGATCCTGTGAACGTGAAGTTAACCTCACAATTTTTGGATAAAATTAAGGTGATTCATTGACATAGCGTTGTGTTTGTTGTCTAAAATAAAACCAAATGGCTAATGTCATGCGTGCTAATGAATTAGAAATAAAATTAAAGACGTAAGAATTACGTCTTGTCAAAATCGATAAGATGGAAAAAATGATGTTGCCTTAGATATAACAATGGATAAATGTTTTGTCGCCTGCGGCTGTGATGATCTAGAAGGAATTACAAAATCAGATTTAGATCGGTATACGGATAAAATAGAAAATGTTCTTAGTGACCAGAAAGGGCGGAGACTTTTTAGGAATTTCATGTTTTCCTGTAAAATGAATCACGGTCGCCGTGTATTAGATTTTTGGGAAAATATCGAAAGGTTACTCAATCAAAGTGAAGATTCAGAGGGTGCATCTTTTGTTCATTATTTGCGAAATTACGACCGTTTGTCTGAAGAAGCTGAGAGAATAGAAGAATTAGATCTTGCTACCATGGAGAGAATGATAACCGCGCGAGACTCGGAGAACAAAGAAGAAATGGAAGAATGTCTTAAAATTTTAAAAGTAGAAGCAACAAAAGCACTTAGAAGGGAGTATAACGCATTCAGACATCGATTTATTTCATCCAGTAGTAATTGATGCACTTTGTTTGTAAAGTACACTGTGCCTTGTTTTTGTAAAGTTTGTATTTCGCGCCAATTATTGCACGATTTTTCGAAATATGAATCAGTGAATGAATGAAAATGTCAGCTGGATGGACTTTATAGCAAACGTTCATTTTTGTACCAAAACATTGAAAATGTGAATTTATGGAATAAATTATTTTTTATGCTTTACAAATGTTTTAATTTCCATACCACAAGTAAAAAAAAACTCATCAAAAATTGAATTGTCATTTAATGATAATTGCACATTTATTGTACATTCTAATAATTTATTATTATACAGAATAAAATTTTATTGCAATATACAATAATTGATATATAGAATGGATTGTACTTATTATTAAATTAAAACATGACCATACATCTTTATATTCAGCCATTATTAAAATTATTTCAACCCTTTTACTTTAAAATATCTAGCAAAAATTCACAATGTATAAATTAGTCAATATAACAGCCATTTATATAACAAGTGATAAAAATAAGGAGGATACTTGAAATATTAACAATTTATTGTTTTTTTATTAAAAATAATGTAAACTACATTTGTTTCTATTTTATATAACATAATATATTTTGTAAAAGGGCAGAAATAATTTGTACTAAATTTTTTATAAAATATTTCTAGTGGTACATAAAGTACATCATTTAAAGTTAGATGAATACATTATTTCATACACAGGCATGCTTAAAAATTTTTATAGTATAAGAATGGTTCGAAATTACACTTATAATTTAACAATGATATTTCATATATTTCAAATTATTAATTTCATCACATAAAAGAGTCCATGTCTCGTTTAAGACCTTAATAACTAATAATATTCTTCTTAAAAGTACTATTATTTGTTCACTGTAGTCATTTTAGTTATGATTACATAACTAAAATGCAAATTATTTCTAGGTTTTTTTCCAGGAGTAATACATTTCCAGGGGCTTATTGACCTGAAAAGATAATTATACTTTATAAAAAAAACTTTATTTAACTATGAAAGGAAAAAAGCTCCCACTAGACAAACAAAATATTAAAAATCCAAAAAAATAGTTCTATTAAAAATGTAAGATATTCACCTACATGATAAATCTAAGAAAGTATTATTAAAGGTACAATAAAATTATATTTTATTCCATACATTTTTTGAAAGAAAACAAAAGTATAAACTTATAAACAACTTATTTACTTTATCAAATTCATATAAATGTTTTTTTTTTGATAATTTAACATAATTCAGCCCATACAAAGTAATTGTGTACATTTTATAACTTGACTTTTTATTAAGTATTATAGTAAAAGGTTTTAATGGGTATACCTTTATAATATTTATTTATGTTCATAAAATGCTCAATTTTTTATAATTTTTGATAGCAGAAGTCATAAAAACTAGATTACCTTCCAAAATTTATCATTGATCTGTCTTAATGTTTGAGAACCAGCCAGCGGTACAAATTGGCCAGGAGACGGAGCCACATAGATACAAAAATTTAGAAGACGGTAAGCCTCTGGAAGTTCAGCATCCAAATCTAATGTAAGACGCATTGCTAAGTATTTGCTGAGGTGGTCCACTGTAAAGATAAGATTTTTGGAATAAATTAAAAATCCAATATATTTATATAGGTCAGACATGAGATATAGTTTGTTATTACTTAATTTATTCGTTTTTATGTATCTATGCCCCTCATCAGGTATTACATATTTATAACACTAATACAGAAATGCAACATGACTGCAAATTAAAAAGTAATTAAATAAATTGTTATTTTTAACGAAAATAACATATCTTAATTAGTCAAATACTTAAGTCTTGATTACAAATGATGAAGAACAAGAAATTATCTTTAATAAAAAGAAACGAAATTTGTGATTATTAATTCCCATATATACATTGTAAAAAAATCATTAATGTCCAGCATTAGCTTGTATTTTATGGAGTGTCTTTGGTAAAGGATTTGTAGATATTATTAGGGTTATTGCTATTATGAATACCTGAGGCATTAGCTGTTGTTTTCAAATAACGAACCGAACTGTCTCTCAAAGCTCTCATAAGCTGGTTGTCTCCTGTCATCTCTGTGGGATGAGGCTTGAACACCAGCTCTATTTCGTTGGGATTCAGTGGTTCCCCTTCTCCCTCTGTGTCCATTGAGTTCTCACCTTCAGTTCTAAAATGTGCCATGAAAAGGAAATATGGACAAACTATTCAAGTGTGGATATAAAAACACTTTTGTAAATAAGTTTATGAAATCTTATTAGATTGAAAGTAAAAATTGACAAAACAGTTTAAAATTAGATAAAGAATAAAGATCACTTAAAGTCAAATTCTATATACCAAGTTTAGGATTTATTAATTAATATAAACAACATTACTTTGCATTTAATATTTTAAAAACTTAAAAACATAAGATTATGAAACTGACCTGCCATCACTTGATTCACTCTCTTCACTGCGTTCTGATGTTAAAATTGATTTTGCTCTTTTAGTTGTGCTTGTGTTTTTTGACACAGAACTAACATTTGATGGTACAGGGGAAGGAGTACTTCTCACTGAAGCTGGGTTTGATGTAGACTGTCCAGGTGGAGTGGGGTTGCTTGCCGAAGATGTACTGTCTTTGGGAACTGATGAACTACTCCCATTTTGTGTAGGTTCCGTATTCCCATTTGAATTTGGCGTGTTACTATTTTCTTCATGGTTCTTTTTTGCTCTCTGTGGCCTATTTTGTGACTGTAGCTTTATACCTTCAGTAATAGAGTTCACTAAGGAAGCTTGAGATTGGGACATATTTATTTTAGCCAATACACGTTCTTGATGTGCTTCATATTCATCTCTACTCGGATAAATTTTCGATATGAGCAAGTCAAAGTTAGGATCAGGTCTTAGAGATCGTTTTGAAACCAGTTTCTTGCGACAAGTTGGGCATTCCTTGTTGCCAGAACGTAGAGCTGTTATAATACAGTCAGAACAAAACCTATGTAAACATTCTTTAGTAGTCATCGTTTTTTTCAGCATGTCCAAGCAAATTGGACACATCAATTCACTATGCAAGCTTCGAGGCGATACAGCAATCTCCGTAGCGTCAGTTATAACTTCTTGAGGAGTACGATGTAGTTCATAAAGGGATAGTTCCCATGTTTTATTTTGAGATGGCTCCGTCGAAGACATATTGATTTTATGAATTTATTTCGACGTACCTACTTAATAAATAATAAACATTATGCTGAATTGACAATTAAAACCGCTTTCGCCATATTTTGTAGTTTGGCACAGGTAAAAAATATACTATATAGTATCTGTTCATACAGATACAAAATTTAAATAATTATCAGCAAAAAACAGAGTACAAATATAATAGGGAAGATTTCTCGAAAGGAAGACGCTACACGTATGATTAATTATTTACATTCGGCAAACAAATTATTATGATAACTCTTTTGTACCTGATTTTTTGCTTCTATTGTGTTAGCATCTTACTTGTGCAATGTATTGGATATTATTTAATAATTTCGTCAGTTTTTATCTTTTGGGAACAAAATATATACATATTCTATGCATCCTGACACTGCACAATTATTGGTTATTTTAATTAAAATTTAATTAAATGAAAAATTTCCGTCCTGAATATATAGCTTTAAAATATACTGAGGATTATAGTGATCGTACGTACTATTATTACTATTATATACTATACCATACTAATATTGTAAATGTGAAAGTGTGTTTGTTTGTTTGTCCTTCTTTCACGTCGAAACAGAGTGGAGGATTGGCGTGATTTTGTGTGTGGAGATAGTTGGAGGGCTGGAGTGACATAGGCTACTTTTCACTCGGGAGATAAACTCATTCCCACGGGAAAACACGTTATAATACAATCCAAAAAAAATATTATTAAAAAAATAAAATTAAAAAATACAAAAAAAAAATTACTTGAAACTTGGCATTAATGCTCTTCAACAGAATTAAATACGTGTTTTAGTATTTTTCGAAATTCATCCTATAAGGGGGTAAAAAGAAAGTGAAAGTTTGTATGAGACCTACCTTTTTAGTTTTTTTTTTGTACTTTTAGCGGGAGCGAAGCCGCGGGTTTTGCTAGTATGTAAAACAAACCATTTATAATCATATTCATTTATATAATATTTTGAATAAAACTATTATATTTTGAAAACTAATAATAATTACAAACCAGTAATCATAATTTTTAACAAGAGCACATAATACAATTCAAAACTTATTTTTTATTTGTATACATTTTACTATTCAATAAGGTAATGGAATAAAATTGAAAACAGAATAAAAAATATTTTTTTTAACTTCATTTCATATTATTTGATTTTAATTACCGTCTTCTGTTTCTCACAGTATATATCGGTCCAGATCCTTGCGATTGTTGTACGGGAATTAAGATTGTAGCTCCATTATTAGAAACTTGATTTTGGTTGTTATTTGGATTACTTACTGGAACATAATACACGCTGCCTGGATTTGGTTTTGATATAACGACTTGATTTCCATTTACCATAGGCTGTCCAACAGATACCAAAGTCTGACCAGACTGACTGTTCGGTTGATTTGGCTGGCTAACAAAAATAGTTTGTTGGCCTTGTTGAGGCTGTGACACAACATATGTGGGCTGTTGATTAGGATGGCTAATATAAATTGGTTGTTGGTTTTCTTGTTGATTAGGCAGCTGATTCACAAATACCGTCGGTTGATTTGGTTGCTGTACAACAATTCCTTGATGATTTGGTTGTTGAGCTACTAGAACAGTTTGCTGACTAGGTTGTTGACTTACTAACATGGCTTGCCCTTCATTCGGTTGTTGATGAATAAAAATGGGTTGCTGATTTGGTTGCTGAACGTATATTTGATTTGGTTGTTGGTTCATGTAAACTGGTCGGCTTTCTGTTTGTGGTTGCATCACAATTTGTCCTTGTTGACTAACCATAACTTGTTGTTGTTGTTGTGGTTGACTAACCATAACTTGTTGTTGTTGTTGTTGTTGTGGTTGACTAACGATAAATTGTTGTTGTTGTGGTTGACTAACCATGACTTGTGGTTGTAGTTGATTTTGTGGCTGTTGCTGACTTTGTTGATTTACTACAATTGGTTGCTGGTTAGGTTGCTGATTAATTACAGGTGATTGTTGAGCAGGTTGTTGATTAACCACAACTTGTTGTTGATTTCCTTGTTGGTTTGAGGAACTCGGTTGTTGATTGACTGTCACTGAAGATTGCGATGATTGTTGATCTATTTGTTGGTTTTGCGGGTTAACTTTTAAGATCGATTCACCTTGTTGTGATGACTGATCCGAATTTTGTTGCATTCGGTCCGATAGCTGATTATTAATAGCTTGAACATTATGTTTATCTGCTTCAGCTTGAAGATTTTTAAAAGTCTCAGCTGGAATAAATACTCCTGATACTATATCTCTACCTTGTGCATTAGGTGTTGGAATTCCATTTGCAGATAGTAAAATTGCTGATAGCAGGGTTATCTAAAACAAAAAAATAACATTAAAAAAATGAAAAGAATAATTTAATTATCGTAATCTAATTTAAATATACTGATGTAATCATCAATCAATCAAGATCAAGTACATTTTATTATGTACTTTTTTTACGATATTTTAATATTTTTTTAAGTAAATGTACCAAAAGTATGGCGTCCATGATAATGATCCAAAAGCTTCTGATGAAATAAAATTGAAAACTATCTTTTTATATTAAGAAAAGTAATTAGAATATCAATTAACAGTTCCGTTACCAATATTCCCAAATTGGATAGAAAACCTAATTAGTGGTTGTCGCAATGATATTTTAAAAACCTTCATTAGTGATAATTAAGATTAAAAACAAAGAGTAATCTACAATAGCACATATGAAAATAATTACGTAATTTATGGAATTATTTAATTTAATTATTATTATTATTGAATTATTAATCAGGGATTTAATTTTTTTTATTCATTACTAGTGAATTACGTTCGGTTGACTCAGGTCCCTGCAAGTCTTTTTACTATTTATTTATTTATTTATTTGTAAAAAGCACACTTACAACATACATATGAAACATTTTCAATTTAATTAATGTAATAATAATATACCTTATATGTATGTCAATTATAAGTGTACATAGCATTTAAATATTCATGAATTAAAAGTACAAAAATTAAAAAATAATAATAATTATTATTATAGATAAATGTCATAATACAAAAGAAATTGATAATAATACATAATAATAAGAAGTAAAATTAAAATCATCATTATAAACAAAAAAAATACAATTATTAAGATTAACAACCATGCATTTTATAATAATTAAATAACTTATTTCTAAAAATTGATGGAGAGTCATAAAAAATATCAATGCCAGAAATTGATTTAAGGATTACATTATTTTTGTTACATAACCGTACCAAAGGGGGCTTGTTTACCGATGTTAGATCTGACTGCTATCCATTTTATTGCTTTATTTCAACTAACTTTGGTAACGCACGCCGCTCTATGACCACTCAGTGGGCTAGTTTTTTTCCGACTTTTACTAAATTTATTATGATATCTGACCATAAACATATCTTTATCGAAATGAAAAATTCGGTGGTAATTTATCTTCTTATTAAGGCTGCTCTCTCGAAAATACAATATTTTCGGGATCTTTGAGATCACTGCCTTTCAAATATAAATGCTAGAACTCTTATACTTTTTTACGTAGTTTTTCATTTCAGTCTGAACAAACGTTCCAAAGCAGAAATTTGATTAGTTAAGTTTTTTATTACAAAAAAAAAGATATAAAACGCCTTTGTTTTGTCTTATTTTTGCCTTCTTCTTTGACCGAATATAACTTATTACTTGAACCTTACATTGAAAAATATTTCAAAGTCAGTGCTTTCATTACACCAAAATATAAATGAATATTATTTGAATATTACTCTTTAAATTAAATGAAATAGTTTTGGCGCTTACGGCTTTTACTTCCAAGCAACTGGGGGTCCCTGCGCGGTGCGGGGGACGCGTCGGCGCCGTTTTCGCTTATCCAAGCCCATCCGCCCAGATCCCTAAGGACGTTAGCAGCTACCACAGCTTTAATGAAAGGAATAAAGATACAGTAACATCAATAGGTACAAAGATAACTTCCAAACTACATATATCCAAACATACAAACTGTATCTCTTTATAATATTAGTGTAGACCTGAGATTTAGAACCCACTTTAAATCTGTGATGTAGACTATATTTGTAAGTATATACAGATATTTTTCAAATTATTAAAAATTACCAATTTTATGATCTGCTCAAATTTAGACATATAAACTATTTCAACTAAAACCAAAGTGGGAAAAGATAGAGTTCGTATCCGGAAAGAATTCGTATCAAGTACCTTAGATGTATACAGACACAGAGCCTCACTCATACCGAATACGTAAGTTAAGATAAAAATATAACAATTTATTTATTGGCTTGGTGGGTACCAATAAATGCGAGTGGTGCCGATGTCTTTGGTTAGTTGTTGGGGTAGTGCCGCGGAAATTAATACGATATTTAAATGGTATTTTTAGAGTTACGTCTCAATATGTACTGTGTAATATATTATTGTTCGCAAAAAGAAAAAATAATTATGTAAGAAACAGTGATAAACACACAATAAACACTAGGAATAGAAATAAGCTTGTTACGCACAGATTTCGCCTCCAAAAGGTGAAGAAATCCTTCGTGGGCCTCCTAGATTTACCTATTCAAAAATTATAAAGGTAAAATTAAAAATATTTTATTGAGCAAAGAAATATTGACTCATTTGCGGGCTATTTATATTGTTATGTTAATAAAATAAATGTAACTTAGATATTTAAAGCTTCTTAGCAGAACTGCTTTCCAAGCCAGTGGTAGCTTCCTCACGGACTGACTACACTGGCACTTAAATTAAATTGACGATTCAAAAGTGCTTGTAATAAGTCTAATTGAATAAAGTTTATTTCATTTCATTTTCTTCCCAAAACTTTGACGAATAAAACAAAACACACTTTAATGATTTTAGGTTGGCGTATTAATATTGTATATTTGGATAACATAGGAAATGTCCGGAATGGAACAGTAAACAAAGATTTTTGTGAACACGACCAAGATTTTTTATTGTATAGCAATATACAGTGTAGCTGTATAAGTATAAAATACTTTTTTACATAGAGACTAAACATGTGTCATTTAATAAAAATATTATGTATGTACATATAAGAATTTATGACATTTAGTACAATACTAATGAAATAAAATAGTAATATACATAAAATAACAATCAATAACCGATTTGCATGTCGTAGATACATGGTTTTGTATTTGTCACGCTATTTCATAGACTTTCAGTTTTGGTGAAACTGTATATAATTTGCCAAATTACCTGAGTAAATAATAACGGCCGAAAAACCTAATGAAATGTTAATATTTTCCACATTTGCATGATCACGCTTAGTTTATTAGGTACAATTTTTTTGTTTGGATAGTATGACATTTTTGTACCCGTTCGTTACACTTAGCGATTTCTTCACTTTTGTGATATACTCGTATGTGTGCGTCGATCGTTGTGGGATCGATTGAATTAAAAAAATAGGATAATCTATCTATCTTCTATATAAATAAAAATGAAAGTTGGTAAGCGCATAACTCAAGAACGGCTGGACCAATTTGGCTAATTTTTTTTCGTATGTTCCTTATGGTCCACGGAAGTTTTTGTGAAAAAAATTAACGAAAAAAATATTAAAATTTCTATGGCTAACGCTGGCTAATAACTATTTATATCTATTTAAAACGTACCGCTAGTTAATTTAAATAATTATACATATATGTATTGATTGGCGTTGTATTAATTGTTAAATTCGTAACACTTATTTTGTATGTGTACCTATAATAAATAAAAGAAATAGATTCTAAATGATATGTAGGGGGTGGTCCTCCAGTACTGGATACTTAAGGAATATTTGAATTATTCGTTATTATATGTTTAAACCACACAAATATATAATCAGTCTCAAAAACATCTTTAAATTATAAATTTCTTTGTGGATTATCTAATATAACTAATATACGAAATAACACGTTTTCAAAAAGGTCCCCTAATTTCGGACAGTCTTTTTTTTAACCTAAAGATCAACGTAAATTATTTAAACTAGTAATAAATAAATAAATTATTAAAAATGAATAAAAAAAACGAAAACAAACAAATAATCAGAATACTTATAGGAACATTGTATGGGAGCACTAAATTTTAATATTGTGGTTTGCAAAAGTCAAATATGTAGCTAGCCGAATCATTTTGAAGTCCATTGATTACAAAGTTGGTAGAGAATCTTCTTGACAGATTATACCAATATATTATATAAGGTGCTTTTAAAATTACATTGTATTTTTAGTAAAGAAAAATAAAATTTTTACATCACATTTTCGTGATTAGTCTGATTTTTGAAAAATCTGCCATTAATTTAATGAGTTTTTAGTATTCATAAATGGTGCTGTTTATATTCTTTGAAGTTTGAGAAATTTATTTTATTTGTTGAGTTATTCATCACGGTTGATATATAATAAATAATAATTTATGTCCTTCGTAAGGTATAGCGCGACTAACACTAAACTTTTAATAAAACACTAACTCAAATGAGTTAGTGTTGGTTATACATAGAGCTTAATCATAGTAAACGGTTTAAATAGTGTATTCAGCACAAATAACAAAATGAAAAATTGCACCAAGTAGCTTACAATACTTTAATGTTTAAAGTTATAAAATATTGTGGGTAGGCTGTCTGTAACAACTATACCTTTGAGACATCTAATACCTCAGTCTCTCCTGTGACCATGATTGCTGTAAAGCATTCGAAACGTCGGGAACCAAAATCAAAATAAATCCGCGAAATAATCCGAAAAGATAGTTTTATTTAAAACATATTTGGTTTATAAATCAATAAGTGGGTACATATTAGAATACAGTCTATATTAATTTAATCTATGGCCAGTTTTAATATGCCACGTATTTGATTGAATTGAGTATGGAAGTCATTGGACGGTAATGATGCAAATTATCTGTCCCTCCATCTCTCTCGATCTACATTAGATGTACTCACGTTCAAATCTCAGAAATTACTAACTAGATTAGATATCTTAGTCCAACGGAAATGTAAATTAAATAAGACGTAGCACATGTAAGTCTTGTGATTTGATTTTTCTGTGCCGATTTATAGTTTCATTTTATTTTTCTTCAGGATTTTTCTTGATTCAATCATCAAATTTTAGTAATTTCTTTAGAGATATCGTAACATATTCATATAATACTAACTAATAAATAATAAAGAACCCTGGTCAACATTCAGTCTAATTGACGAATAATCTCACTAAATGTTCGTTTGGCTCAGTTTGTTATGACTCTACTTGCTGTGCCAGCGGTTACGGGTTTGAGTCCCGCTGGGTGCATTCATTTGTGTGACGAACGAATGTTTGTACTCCAGTCATGGGTATTCATATTTATAATATGTGTATATTTAAAGCTATATATGTGTAGTGTATCACCTATCTGGTATCTATGGTAAGACAACTTCTGGTTTATTTATATTTAATTCTTACTCTATCTGAGATATAAAATTATAGATGTATAAAATATAACTCAATGCCGGCCTGCAGTGCTTACTCTATACCTATAGCATTTATTCTATTCGAAGTTTACTATTAGCACAGATCATATAATACTATACTAGTTATATACTATACAGCTATATAGTTGTATGTTGTATGATGTTGTAGTAGTGGTTACCGATACAAACTTTCATTACCATTTTCGCCCTCTTAAGGGAAGATTTTCTAGATAAAAGTATACTATGTCCTTCCTAGGGTCTCAAACTATCTTCTTACCAAATTTCATCTAAATCGGTTCAATAGATCCAGAGATTACCCCCTACAACGTCACAAACTCACAAACACTACCTCTTTATAATATTAGTATAGATAAGAAATCACAATGAAATTCAAAAGATTAATGTTTGTACAAATACTTATTAATTATTTATAGTTATAAGTGACGGATGGTTTTATTATGTTTCATATTTCCAGTCTACTTGGCACGAACATTTAAATGTAAAAAATTAAGATTACTTTCTCTGAACACGACTTCATTGCTCTTAAATACTTATATCGTTATCATACCATCATGTAGAGATTACATTTATCATCACTCATAATGACACATATCTATAATTACTTTTTATATTAACTCTAAAACAATCGATTTTTTAAAGAAAAAAGTTGTTATTTGCTATCGATGTAAAATTGGTATATTGAACTTATAAGATATATGTATATATGTATATAATGCTGATATGAAATCGTAAACACAGGTTTGAAAATATTTATCGGTCTGTCTGTTTGTATCCGCTATGTAATATTCGTTATGTAATATTAATGGAGTACCCAAATTTTAAGCATGGCGGCTTAGGCAACTTTAAATAAGATAAGACCAGCAGCTTAAATGACATAATAAAATAGCTAGATCGATTTTGATGAAAAGAACTTTAGTCCGGTAGAGGCTTCGGTCGAAAGTGTTAGGCTACTATTTATCCTGAAAAATTGAAAATACTCCCATGGGATAGGTAGAAGATAGAAATTACAATATGCAGAATGTGAAGACCAAAGCGAGATAGAGGCAGGAGCCTTTGTATATTCATTTCCTGTTGGAATTGTGGAGGTAGCGATTCCGAAAAGTCAACTATTTCTTACAGACTAAAGCTAAAGACTAAAGCTTTTGCTATGGCTTCTAAAAGAAAACTATATCTAAATAGGCTTTTAGGTTCTTCAGATAATGACATAAAGTAACCGTATTCGATGTAGTAAATAATAAATGTGCTACAGAATTTAATATATGTATATGATCAAAACTTTATAGAAACTAAAGACGTAAAGTCAGAAATAAAATCGCTCCTCAGTATATTTTTCCCCCTTATCTTCATTAGAATGAAACCACATACACTAAATACAGCATATAAAATTTATACATATAATAAAATTCTGACAGAGTCGAATCTGTACATTAAATATTTTTTTTGGAAAATATTATCGATACAGGGGCCGAATCTATGGTTTTTAGGATTTTAGTCTGTTTGTCTGTCTGTCTAGGAACGCGAACGCATCACGAGAAAACCACTGGACAGATTTTGATAAAATTTGGTATGATGAATGCTGATTATCCGGGTATTATAAACGATACTTTTTACTGTGGGTAAATATCTCTTCCTAGAGAAATCTATACTAAGCGTAAAAACGTAACTAGGACGAACCCGAGCGAAGCGACGGTGAGTCGCTAGTCCATCTATACATATAATAAAACTATAACTAAGCTGAATCTGTACATTAGATATTGTTTTGAAAATCTTATTGAAATAAACATTATTATCGATACAGATGCCGAGTCTATAGTTTTTAGAATTTTTGTCTGTTTGTCTGTCTGTCTGTTACCGCATCACAGAAAAACTACTAAAGAGATTTTGATGAAATTTGGCATGGTGATAGCTGGTTATCCGGGTCAACATATAGGATACATTTTACCGCTGGAAAAATCTCATTTTTGAGAAAAAATACAAAAACTGCAATGTAAGAGTATACTAATATGTAAAACCTAAGAATTTGGTTTTTGGTCATCTGAACGCGGGCGGAGCACGAACGGGCAGTGTTAGTCTTAAATATAAATTTATAATACAATAAGATGTGATTTAAGAACACATTAAAAAGATAAATGACTGTGGAAACTGGAAAGGAGTAATTGTTGAATGTCGCACGTAATTAGCTTTAATAAAGAAATTTAAAGTTCATAAAATATGAGATTAATTTGGTAGCGCTTGTTTAAAAACTTACGATTAAAATTTTATGCTTTTTACCCTCTGTTGAATAATTTATTATATTTACTTTATTAAAGTTAAGTATTTTCTTTTTTAAAATCAAATTGTTCCAGTGTCAATATATATATATATATATATATATATATATATATATATATATATATATATATATATATATAGTTTTTAAAAAAGGACATTTTGTAGAACGTAAAGGGCTTATGATATGCATATTATACTATATAAACCCGATATGAGGTTAAAATAATATGAAGTAAGCAAATTTGAGTCAATTTTTTATTTTTTATTTTCCTCTATTTTATTTTGACTTCCTTGCTATATCTCTTACGTTGTAATATGAGGAAGAATAGAAGGAGTGGTAAGATACTTTGGACCCTCTAGACCATTAGGCAATTCTGCGATATTTTATTCAACTGAATAGAAAAAGTTAGATGTAATAAAAAGCCAAAAATGTATTTTGATTTTGGAGTTAAACAGAAATTAAAAAAAAACGTTTGGCTTAGTTGGTACTGACTCTACTTGCTCTGCCAGCAGTCGCGCTGTGTGTTAATGTCCCAACATATTTATTTATTATTTATTTATATTTAATCTATCTATTCAGTTAGTCCTGAGCTAAGGTATCCTTAGTTCTTATTAAAGTACCTAAAGAGTAATATTATTGACATCGCATAAAAATAGATACAATGTATGTAAACTTTGTGTACGATTTAAGTTAAAAAAGTAGGTTTAAATAAATAAGTAAACGAAGAGCCTAACCATTTGTTCGTGAATTTAAACTTTCCTAAGCTTTCCTTTTAAGCTTTTAAGCTTTGCATTGTAAGAGCTATACATTGGTCTTTAGTTGCCATCATTATTAAATCAAAGCACGTTAGGACGTTTCAACTCAAGTTTGGAGAAAAGCCAGTGGCAATTTGGAGTAACAGGACGTACATTTGGCCGGATAATGCAGTTTGTAAAAGTAGAGATTTAAGTGTTAGTAGTTTTGTTTAGTAGTACATTTTACTACTGATAAACGCAATAAAATTGAAATACCTTTTTACCGGCTTCTTACAATAAGTCTAGATAAGTTCATTACAAATAGCATTTTTCTAATTTTTTAAAATATTATAATAAATTAATCTTAACGGTAGACTGGATAATTAATACCTTTGATAAAAAACGTCATAAAACATTCTGTGTTAAAAATATTTGTATTATGTGCCTAATTATTTTTGTTTATTAAAAAAATCATCATTTAACATTTCTAGTATTTATTAATCTATTTGTATAGTGTGTACTAAATAAATGCGAGTAATGACATTTGAAGTTTTATACGTAAGCTAGTGTTTTAGTTTTAATCTCGCTTAGACGTACTTAGCACGAAGTCTCTGCTAAAAGAGCACCTATTAGTAATTTTCTTCTGTTATTTGTTTTTCATGAAATTTATTTTTATAAAGATGTCTCATATAACGTTGCGTAGGTATTTGTTGAATAATAATTTACAACATACATACATACATACATACATACATAAATATTATATTTTTTTTAATTGAATTTAACCTGCAAATTGTTTGATATTAGCAAAAGTTAGTTATGTCTAACAAAATAATATGTTTACGGTTGAACTTTTATCCGTTACTAAATTTAATAAAGGACTTTTCATGTCAAACAAGCCGCTTTAAAATTAATAAGCAACTGTAAATATTTAAAAATCTTAATTATAAATAATTAATTGCATGAGAAATAAAAAAAAACAAGCATAATTTTAAAAATTATAGCATTACCTAGGTAATTTAACTGTTATTCAAAATTTTATTGTTTTATTTTGTTTTGCTCAAAAAGTAATTACGCATTTAAAGAAAAATAAAGAAATTATGTATGTGTACCTATAATTCAGCATGAATTAATGATCTGCCATGGAATTGTTTTGGCACTTTATTTTTTAGTACATGAATGTTTAAGACGATATTTACATACGTATGTAAGCTATATGATGATGATGTTCTCCTGACCGATTCCGGCCACGGCGGCCAATCTTATTGGACTAGCCAACTGCGCAGGAGATATTATAGTGCACAAGTATACGCGCGGACACAAGTGCACTCTCTATTCCTGTCATTCTCATACTCTGGTGGGACGACCACTCGACAAGACCAGTGAGAGTTAAGGCGCGGGATCGCGGCTTTACGTGCTCTCCGAGGCACGGGGGTGAGCCACCACCAACTTCCCAACTCCGGGCTGTTATTGAGGCTTAATATACAAAAGACTCAATAACTAAACTTGGCCCGACCCGGGCCTCGAACCCAAGACCTCCGGGTGTGCAGCCGTACATGTTAGCCACTACACTACCGAGGCAGTTAAAGCTTATGCTTTAAGCTAAGTGTAAGCTATATACGCGTTTAATGTTTATAAACGATAATTATTTTTTTTATAGAAATATATTGAACATAGAAATCATCGTCAACAAATAGGATTTGGTAGTTTCCAATTAAGTTCTTCTTATAAGATATAAAGCAATGAAATAGCATATACATTAGTCGATCAATAATATTGATCAAACATGGAAATAAATAAGACATCGTTCATTAACACATTGACTCTCACTATGTACAGTCTACAACACAAGTTATTTTGCCATGCAAGAAATCGACCATACGAAATTAGTTCATAAACATGAATTATTGCAATTGAAAACGGCATCCGGCGTGAAATAAAGTAGTTTGATATATAAAGCCATTTGTATTCTCGGTAAAGGCCTATGACACGAACCCCCGTTCATTATCTCTCACGGTTCGATTGCCACTCTCAATGCATGCTATCGTTACAACCAAATAATGCGTTGGTACAGTGAAAAACAGTTGCTACATTAAAATATACGAAAAACTTAGCAAATTATATCTTGCTTTTTTTTAGTTTTAAGATGCGAATATTGTGAAATCATTAAGACGACATTTTAAGTGGTGCGCTTGTCTCATGTAACACAAATTAGAAGATAATTACATTTAATTAATATTTGACACTTTCATTTTATAACCAGCTGACATAAATTAGTCGAATCCGATTGACGAAGCGTAAAGAGAAAGACAAAACAATTTTAAGAATAAAGTATGCCCTGATAACCTACTTTGACAGATTAATGACATTGACATACGAACTGAAGGAACCTAATCCGCAATATTGTATTTATATATTTTTTACGACTGTACATGCAATGATGAATTGCATTATAGCTTCAGAAGATACGATTAAAACGGCGGTGACACAAAAAAAAAATGAAAGAAATCGATTGTCCAGCGAATTGAAACATTATTTACCATGTCAATTTTGTGGAATAAAATATCGCCAATACAAAGGACCGTTAATATAATAATTTAAATAAAAATAAATCGGTTTCCAAACGAAGTGGACATTTATAAAATGGATTGTGTTATATTTATTATGTTAACTGTTTTATTGGTTAGTAAGTGGATGTGTTCGGTTTTATTATTAAAGTGGTCTTAAATTCCAGAATTCTACCAATATAATTTTTAAAAATCGTGTAATAGCTTTTTATCTATACATTTAATAAAGTTGTAACTGAGTCGAATCTGTACCTACATTAAATGTTTTTGGAAAATCTTATTGATATAATTATTATTATCAACCGACTTCAAAAAGGAGGAGGTTCTCAATTCGACTGTATGTTTTTTTTTTTTTTTTTTTTTATGTTTGTTACCTCAGAACTCCGTCATTTATTAACCGATTTGGACAATTTTTGTTTTGTTTGAAAGGGTAGACTTCCAGATTGGTCCCATTTAAATTTCAAAAAAAAATACCACCCCTAAGGGTGGAAAAATTGCAAATAATGAATTTAACCTACTTCTAATTGTCATATTGACTTGAAACTTTGCAAGTGTTTCTATTTTCGTTGATAGTACAGTGGTTCGGTATTGTTGACCCGATCTGATGGTAAGGCCAGAAGGTGGATAGGTGGAACTCTTCAACAACTAATAGTAGATACTTTGAGTTTGGGTTTATTTTGTTTGGTTTGACAAGCCTAACACTTTACAATTCTTACTTTGCTACTACTGTCTACACTAAAAAGGGAAAAATAAAAACTTTTTAACAAAAAAATAAAAACCGACTTCAAAGAAAAGCACTAAAAAGTAAAAAATAAGTGATTGGTAGTTTTCATTTACTATACATACCTAATCAAATATTTTCGAAGTCGGTGTGCTTTGCTTTGTATGGGCTGGCACCGATTTCGAAAATATTTGATTAGGTATGTATTTAATAGGTAGGCTTTAATTACTTAGCCAAAGCACACCGACTTCGAAAATATTTGATTAGGTATGTATAGTAAATGAAAACTACCAATCACTTATTTTTTACTTTTTAGTGCTTTTCTTTGAAGTCGGTTTTTATTTTTTTGTTAAAAAGTTTTTTTGAGATCTTATACTTTGTCCGTAAAAATAATACTTAATTATAGCTCACTCTTTTAGATATTTTTGAGAGGTATGTAGATACATAAAGAATACTAGCGACTCATCTTCGCTTGGGTTCGTCCCTAGGTACATTTTAATGGTTAGTATAGATTTTTCAGCGATGAGATATGTTTCTCCAACAAATAATATCCTATATGTTGACCCAGTTAACCATCTATCATCATACCAAATTTCATCAAAATCTGTCCAGTGGGTTTCGCGTGATGCGGTAACAGACAGACAGACAGACAAAAATTCTAAAAACTATAAATTCGACCTCTGTATCGATAATAATGATTATTTCATTAAGATTTTCCAAAAAATATTTAATGTCCAGATTCGACTCAGAATTTTACTATATGTATAGAAGATATTGGCGCGCCATCATTTAATGAATTTAACAATATTTGTTTAAGTAAACTTAAATAAACGTAAGTAACTAAATATAAATAATTGCATTGTATTTTATTTTCCAAATTAATACATTTAATTTTTACTCTATTTGCAAGTGGTCTTTGCATTGTCAGGAATATTTTTCTCCAACCAGTATCTATATGTCTATACAATTAATCTCGTCCGGAAATATTTAGTTTTGTTCCATTTTAAACTCTTTATCTAAATACATAAAGGCTATACAAGGAAAGCCAACAAAAAGCTCCAATATTAACAAAAAGCTTTCGAGGCTTAAACAGATATAGCAATCAGCAGCGATTCGTCGCGCACATGAATCTTTATAAGCTCATATCGATTCTGCATCACATTCGTAATAAAATATCGATTTGAAATTGATATTACGTTCGTCATTCAAAAGCAATTTATATTACGTGATTTGTATTATAGAAAATCTTTGATTATTCTCGGGGTTGTTCTTACAAATTTATATACCTAAGTTTATTAAAACTAAAACTCTGTCGTTCTTAATGTGAAATGCACAGGAATTGGTGTTTAGCTTTTAGATAAAAAATAAAAAATATATTTATTTGATTTTTTTCGAAATTCATCCTTTAAAGGGGTAAAAGGGTGTAATAAAGTTTATATGGGCAAATAATTATTTATGATCAGAATTATTTAAAACTTGGTAATAATGCTTTTCACATGTGTTTTAGCATATTTCGAAATTCGATCCCATAAAGGGGTTAAATGGAGGCTGAAAGTTTGTATAAAGCTCTGTAATTAATATGTAAAAAAATGAAAAATATTTACCTGTAGAAGATTTAATAATTTTAAAATAACTTTCTTTAAAATGATGTCCACAAAGCCATAAATATAAAGATCGTAATTTTGTCTTTTGAGAACAAATGATATTCATTTTCTTTGCACCCTGGTACTGCACAATTGGTCATTTTAATTAAATTTTATATAAAAATCCATTAACGCTATAGAGCCTTACAATATACTGAGGGCTATGGTGATTGCGACGTCTGGCGGGAGAAAAAGGCAAAATTCGTCCCCATTATATTAATTTTATTCTGTCTTAAATTAATATACGAGTATTATCTTAAACAATAATATAAGATAAAATATCTTGGTCTAATGTTTGCTAAAAATAAAAATCTTTTATTATAACTTTTTATATATTAATTATTTTACAAACTCTAGTAAATGTTCTCTGAAAGTTTTGAAATGATATTCAATATAATAAAATAAATTTTAAAGCAATGATATCAGCTTAACGTTCGAAAGATAAAATATGCATTAATTTATAATTTAGTGATATCAATGCGCTGAAAGCTTTTTCCGTAACAAAAAAATTCAAAAAAAGTTGTGTTTATATGCGATACTCTACATGGATATCCATACTAATATTATAAATGTGAAAGTTTATGAGTATGAATGAATGGATGTTTGTTACTCTTCCACGCCAGAACGGCTGAACTTGATTGTCTTCAAAATTATGCCTTAATCACATTTGTTTGTAACAAGCTTACTCCGTGGCTCGCGGACTACATCGATAAATAATAACATATTACTTAACAATAGCATTAGCAACAATTAGAGAAAGTTTTTTATAATTGAAAAAAAATTATTCAATTGATTATAATATCTCATATAAAATAGAAATATATATCTCATATAATATAACCTACAAATAAACAAATCTTGTCTCTAAAAATAGTGTAGGTTATTAAAGTGCTTTGGCAATATAATTTTTGATGGGCATATAATAAGATTATCGCTATCCGATAAACTAATACAGCAGTTACTTAATGCTTAGTTTGTATTATTACGTAATTGGTATGCGCCGAGCAACGGAGAGTACAAGTCGAGTGAATTAGTTAATAGCTGACTTCCCAAGGAATTTGACGTAAAAAAACGTAACGGTAGCCACTCGACTCCTAAAGATACTGCTATTTCACTTGTTTGGACATTCTATGTAAATAATAGAAGAACAGTCTTTTGAATTATAAAATCGTATTTCAATTGTAAAAGATGAGGTATTTATACTTAAAAACTACGAATACATAGTATTTTGACGTTATTCATCTATACATATAATAAAATTGTAACTAAGCCAAATCTGTACATTAAATATTTTTTAGAAAATCTTATTGCAATAGACTTTATTATCGATACAGAGGCCGAAAATATAGTTTTTTGAATTTTTGTCTGTCTGTTACCGCATCACGGAAAAACTACTGGAGGGATTTTGATGAAATTTATTATGATAATACCTGGTTATCCGGGTCAACATATAGGATACTTTTTACCGCGGGAAAATATCTCATTTCTGAAAAGAAATACAAAAACTGCAATGAAAGAGTATACTAATATGTAAAACCTAAGAATTTGGTTTTTGGACAGCTGAACGCTGGCGGAGCCGAGGGCAGTGCTAGTAGCTTTTATAGTAATGTCTCCCGTATTGTGAGAAAAACCAATTGAAGTGTCATTATATCCGCTCTGTTGACCTCACAAGAAGAAAAAGCTAAACATAATATTTACTACTCAGTGAGCTTCTTACCTGATTATAAATAAATAATCGCTACAATGATAAATGCATCGTAGCCTCTGGATACAACAAATCAACTAATGAGGCCATGTAATAGAAACACGTTGATAGAAAAAGATGAAAGTTTACATTCGTGCCTAATGACATCCGGCGCAAGAAAAGGCGAAAAACTTGACTTTCATGCTCTTCTCCATATTTTAAAGTATTATATAGACGAGAAAATGTAATTGATAGTTACGAGTCCCTCCACCATCCGTTCCCGTTTACAAGGAAAAAAAATTAAGAGCATCTTATTACGTGTTAAAAATATAAAATTACAAAGGGGGCTCTCCCATTGAATAAGACTAAGTGAGCGAAGCTAGCGAAGTTCTGTGCTTCAAGTCTGGCAAAAATTGTTTTCCTCTGCCACTTTGTTGGTCGTCTATGGGTCGTATTTACTTTTGATCTGAAAGAGCTTGGTATACAGGTTTTACGACTTTACAGATTTTTCGTTGTTGGGGATTTATAATTGGAGGGGTGCTTCCTCCAAAAAGAGGTAAAAAGGGGGCTACTGGATATCTCAGCCTTATCAAATTCGATTTTGATTTTTTGTTTAATTGAAAGGTAACTCTAAGGTGGTCTCATACAAATTTGCTGAAGATCTGATGAGGATTTTGGCGTGATGAGAAGAATAAATCGTTGCAAAAAAGTTTGTGCTCGCGAGGTTTGCTATTTGCAGATTCACTAGTTATTACGATATGCGACACTAAAATATAGAATAATTAAATTAAAAAAGAGATGGCACAGAAATCATCGATTATTTAACAATTTAAAAAAAACATAAATACTACACACAATTCATGCTGTAACGCTGTCTGTGGATGCTCTTACTGCATCCACATACAGGTTGTACAATTTACAAGTAACGCTAAAAATAGTTTTACTATGAGATTAAATATTTGCACAACCCTAAGAAAATATTATATATTTTTATATTATTTATTAAAATATATAAAACTAGTTTTGCCAATCTTGTTCTAGACCAGCTTTTACAATAAACTGATAAGTATGTACTTTTTTCTACGATAATATAGTTGAGACATGTTATAAAAACTTGTAAAACTTGTTACAATTTACAGTTTCCCTTTTCATATTCTCAATGATTTCAGAAAACGAAATTAAAATACACATATCCGTAATTTATTACGTTATATTTCTTACATAGAATATCTAAGAATGTTCCAAGAACGTTCTTAGTCTAAGTAACTATTTTTATATTAGACTAGCGACTTACCCTCGCTTCGCTCGGATGCGCTTCTAAGTACGTTTTAATTTTTTTAGCGGAACCTAAAATTAAGTAGCCTAAGTTACTCCTCGCTAAAGTCCCGTCAAAATCAGTCCAGCCGTTTCGGATATTAGTCAGAAAAAACAGAGAGACAGATAACTAAAAGGTTTAAAAATTGTTTTTTTCTTATAAGTACCGTATATAATTCTATTTGCATTTAGTAAAAAGCTTTTATTTTGACATTACAAATAGAAACTTTAATTTTATTTATCTGTATAAATTTAATATGTCTAATATTATGTTGTTTCCTCATTTTTATATGATGTTCAGATGACCAAAAACCAAATTCTTAGGCTTTACATATTAGTATACTCTTACAATGCAATTTTTGTATTTTTTCTCAGAGATGAGATATTTCCCCGCGGTAAAAAGAATCCTATATGTTGACCCGGATAACCAGCTGTCACTATACTGAATTTCATCAAGATCCCTCCAGTTGTTTTTCCGTGATGGGGTAACAGACAACAGACAAAAATTCTTAAAACTATAGATTTGGCCTCTGTATCCATAATAATGAAATAATTTCGTTTTCAATAAGATTTTCCAAAAAAAATTTTATGTACAGATTCGGCTTAGTTTCAATTTTATTATATGTATGGATAAATAACAAAGAACATATTTACCTTTAGTTTGCTCGGTTATTATATGTCATGGACATAGTTTTACCCAAATGGTATAACGGGAAAATATGTAAATTGTATTTTTGTTGAAACATTTCTAGCTAATATATGTATGTATTTTCTCAACCGAACTCTTATGATTGATCGCATGACAATGACGTATGCTCTAATTACTGTAAAGAAAATAACGATTATTATCTATTTTAATTATATTATAACTAGTAGAACCCGCGGCTTTGCTCGCGCTAAAACTACAACAAAACTCTAAAAAAGTAGTTTCCATACAAACTTTCATCCCCTATTTTACCACCTTATAGGATGAATTTCGAAAAACGCTAAAGCACATATTCGTTTCATTGTATTGAAGAGCATTTGTACTAAGTTTTAAATAATTCTGAATCTAAATATTTTTTTGAGTTGTATTATAACTTATTTTCCCGTGGGAATAAGATAATCTCGCGCAGTAAAAAGTAGCCTATGTCACTCTCCATCCTTTAACTATCTCCACACAAAAAAAACACGCCAATTCGTCACTCAGTTTCAACGTGAAAGAAGGACAAACAAACAAACACACTTTCACATTTATAATATTATAAGTAATAAGTATGGATTTACATATGTTTAATGGATCATAAGTTTTTTTAATAATATTTTGACTTTAATCACAGCTGTAATTATAAACAAAATAACATGTTTATTGGGTAGCATTCTCTGCTTTAGTGATTGTTACTGTAATTTGAATTTAAATATATTTCTGTTGTTGTAATATATTCCTCAAAATTAGTTTTATTATATTGGTTATATATATATATATATATATATATATATATATATAAAAGACCGATTTGAATAAATAAATCAATTGCCGTTCGTTAGTCTCGCTAAACTCATAAAGACCGATTTGAACCCGAAAAAAAAACAGCTGGAAAATCAAAAAGTTCAGAACTTTTATTTTGTACCTATGTACCTATATAAAATATTATATATAGTATATCTATTCCATACTAATCGTTAAAACGTACTAACTAGGGATGAACCCGAGTTGAGAAGCGAAGGTGAGTCGCTACTTATTAATAAAAAATAGTTATTTAATATTTATTCAATTATACCTTTTCATTTTAGAAAAAAAGTAACATTTTACACTTTTCCCTTCTACATAAGTGTTTTGAACTGTGCTAATGCTCATATAATAGTCGAAATAAATCGTTAAACTTAAATATAATAATAGCCACTCGTATACATTATTCTAAATTGCTATAATCTGCTCTGACTTTAATGTAGTTGGTCAAATTTTATTAATACGTATAAATTATACAGTATTAAGTTACAGATTATAATGAAATAGGAAATGAACAGAAAATAAATTCCAAAATTTATTTTGTTGTCATAACTGACTGACGTTTAGTATAATGATAAATATTACTTAAGTACATGTTGGTTGGATATAAAACATAATATTAATTAGAAATCTAATTAAATACTACCTTATAAATTCAGGATTGGTTATTTTAATATATGTAATTATTATCTAGTATATGCTTAATTCTGAAATTAATTTTCTTATTATCAGAATATTTTATAAAGGTTTTAAGCAACTTTTACGATTTTATACTAATGACGACCACATGAGTGGAGAAGTGTGTTATAACAAATGGAAGTGTCTTCTACGGGGGATATCGTGAAATTGAAATCGGAAAGTTACAATCTTGATGAGATGACTTGAATAAAAATTTTTTTCAGTGTAAAACTTTATCCCCAATAAAAAAAATATATAAAGACAAATGCACTTATCTTTATGTTTATTTTTTTTTAATTTTTTTATTTCATATTATAGAATAATCTATTTTTAATTCTTTTTTTATTTATTTTTTATTTTAATAATATTTTGCTAATTAATAAACACTTTAATTTGTGTTAATATATACACTAAGCTTTTTTAATAAAACTTAATGTATTTACTATCGTTATGAATCTTAACATTTTCTTAACTCAACGAATTACATACTTCCAGTTTTTATTTTTAACTCGATGTGCGTCCGATACCTTTGACCTAAATACCAAAGCGTCGCTGATTATGAACCGGTAACGTCATAAACCCTAAGGATGCACAAATTTTTTACAACTATGGTAAAATACATGCTTTTATAAAAAAAAAACCTTTGTTTCTTTTTAACTAAGTAAAATGAAAACAAAATAATTTTTAGAGTTATACAGAATATAAATTAAATATATTATTCATTTATTCCTATTTCAGTCTGCTTGTCTAGCATCTACACAGTAAAAAGGCAGTGAAAACTATGAAGCTGGACTTTTTCAAATAAAACAACCCCAAATAACTGCACGTAATCACTTCTGGCCAGCGTCTAGTTCGGTCCGATGCACTAATGAGCGCATTCATTTAATTGCACCGCAAATAAAAGCTAGCACCACGCTAAATTATGCTACTGTGATTTCAAACGATTTCGTACGTGACATGCTATATACGCTTTCCCTGTATATGGGCAAATTTAAGATAACATTCTCTGCCCCGCGCGTCGTTTTAACTTCCAGGCATCAGGGGGGATATTGTGTGACATAAAGCGGATAGTTCCGTTCTGTCGAAAATGCAACGGCGTGCAGGCCAATGCAACCTGTCAAGACTTAAGTCACAAGTTCAAGAGCAGCCGCGCGAGCCGCCGACTATCAGAAATACCGCAGCTTTCGCGTAGAACGCACGCAAACTGTAGACGCGATCGAGTCGTGTGGAAACGTAATTTAAATTTGAATTTTTAGTGCTTCTACCACACTGTAAGGTTTTTTGCTACACGTAGAAGCAACGATGCAGAACTTTGTAAGGTCAGTTTCTCACATGAATATTTCTAAGTTTAACAAACTCTGGGAAACAATATAATATTGCTTACTATTATATGTATAATTTTTAATATTCTTAAATTATTCGTGTAAAATAAAATAGCACATAATATATGTAATACTACAATAAATATTATAATATTATATTGCCCCATGAACTGTGGTCAACCGCGCCAAAACAATGGCCTGGCGACGTTCCTTTCTCATATTAATACGCGAGGTGTGGGAAAACAAAAGCACGCATATTTTTTCTGAAGACATAAAAGTATATTAGAAATATTTTATAGACTCAAATATGCGTAAAAAAGTGTTCATCCTTTCTTTAATTTTTAATAGCATACATATTTTACTGGCTCTGTATTTTACTATTAATAACATCTAATGTAAATTATATTTTGTTTTACAATGGTAAATAAAACATTTGCCATTATCAAAGCTCGCCTCACAAAGCTCCATTTAGAATAAATTAATTATTTATTTTCGAATATTGTTTATTATTCTGGCGTTCGTCAGTAGCGTGTATGTTTAGGAAAATTTTATATTATATATTTTATATAACTAATGTAAGTAATATTTTTTTATATGTACGCCCAATTAATAATGTGAATTGCGATTATTATCGCATTTAATCTATTTTGATGTAACATCACGAATGTCTGGAATAATACCATTCAATCATATATTTTTTCATCCTAGTATGTTTATCTTGATATATTATTCATCTAAATTGAAACAAAAATATCTTTATCAATTTGTTGTATAATAAAGAACCCTGTAATATCCTACTAATATTATAAACGTGAAAGTTTGAGAGGGTGGATGAATGGAGAGACATTTTCTTTCACGAAAAAACTACTGAACTGATTTTGGTGAAACCTGACAGTGATATAGCTTATACGTACATCAGAGTAATACATAGACTATAGCAATACATAATTATTGAACTACGTGTGCAGATTCGCGGGAAAATGCTAGTCAGAAAATATTTAAAAAACTAATGTTGATTTAACAAAATTATTTTTTTAATAAATTGCAACATACTATCTATAAACTATATTCGAAATTTGAAAATAAATGATCTTTCAATGAAATATTGTATGAAACAAGGTAAAAAGAAAATGTACAGGAAAGCTCTACAATTATCTGAAAGTTAGTTAACATATTATTATCGTTATAATTTAACGTCCATGAGGACACAATATAATGTATGTACATATATTATTACATAACATTTTGATTTAATTTAAACATGAAAGATAAAAAGAGTACCTAAAGTTATGATTTTAATTTCAAATAGATATTTAATTTTTTTCTCAGTCCTTCTCGGGGCTTAGCTTTTCTAGTAAAAGAGGAAGAGGTATTTAATTTCTGTGAATTTTATCTATTCGATACGTGATATATACATTCATATATGCGTTAATTACGAATCGATTTTCAATATTGTCTTTATAACACATAGGTTTATACTTTAATTTCTTATATAAATTAAAAAAAAAACAAGGATATTAAAAACTTTTTAGTGAACATTAATACTAAAATAAAGGTATTCAATGTTTAGTACTATTAAATATTCATCAAGTACGTGTAAGAAAAACCATGCAAATAAAAGAAAAGTCTAAAAAATGATTGAACAGACAAAGCGTCATCTTTAAATGTTCAAAAGTTCAAAAGTTCTGTCAATTTACTGAAATTATATTATTACTAGCATTGCCCGCGGCGCCGCTCGCGTTCAGATGACCAAAAACTAATTCTTAGGTTTTACATATTAGTATACTCTTACATTACAGTTTTTGTATTTTTTCTCAGAAATGAGACATTTTCCCGCGGTAAAAAGTATCCTATATGTTGACCCGGCTAACCAGCTATCACCATACAAAATTTCATCAAAATCCCTCCAGTGATTTTTCTGTGATGCGGTAACAGACAGACAAAAATTCTAAAAACTATAGATTCGGTGAGATATCGATAATAATGTTTATTTCAATAAGATTTTCCAAAAAATATTTAATGTACAGATTCGACTTAGAATTTTATTATATGTATAAATTATTAGGTTAAAATATGGATCAGCTTTCTTACCTTAATAATATTGTATGATTACGAGTAAAAATGTTCTAGTAAATTATACTACATTGTTATTTTTATTGAAAAACCAATTATAATAAATAAACGCTAATTATTTTTTTGTTTTACTAAATATATAGGTAGGGTTTGTCAGACTTTTACAGATTTACTTTTGTATTATTTTTTGTTTGTCTCTGGTTATGGTTGATTTCTGTTTTTAATTTACTTTTAGATTTATTAAGTAATAATAAGCGAAATCAGCATGTAGTGTTTACCTTTAAATGATATTACATACCCTGTGCATGTGATGTAAATTGTAAATAGTTTAAAAAATATTAATTATGTAAAATCGCTGGTAGACCCAATAAATATACAAATAAATAAATAATAAGTTCCGAAGCTCATATCAATTGCGATAAAGCTTTCAATGGTCATTAACTAAAGTCGTTAGAAAAAATCTCCTATAAAGATAGAGCAACATTTTAGTTTTTTTTCTAATAAATTTAATATTTAAAAATTAGTTTTGTAAATGATAAAAATTGATGAAGCATACGTTGCACTCTCTATTCAGAGGGTTCCAAACAGTACGGGAATAAGAATTTAAATAGAAAATATCACTTAACTCTAAAAAGATATGTGCAATCAAAGGTTTGCTGTTATGGACATCAAACCCACACGTATCTTCCGGTTTAGTGCACGATGTTGCCACATCGTCAGAACTTATTTAGAATTAATTAAAATTTTAATATAAAAAATAACGGTTATAACATTGCAATTTGAATAAAATATTATAGTTATAATTTTTAAGTCAGCCAGAATTGATTGGACGAAGTGTGAAGGGAACGGCTCTTAATAGTACGTCAAAGTGATTTATTAACAGGTGTAGAACAGTAATACACGGTATAACATGGCTTAAGTGTAAATCTATGAAAATTGTTTATAAAGGTTGTTTGTGATGCGTATTATCATAGCATTTATGGCTTAAACATGTATCTTTAATACATAAAAGATATATTATTATACTATCGACTCATCACTCACTTCGTCCCTAGATGATTCTTTAAATTGACATAACTTATTAATTTATGATCCGATTGATATAAAAGAAATACTAAGTGTTAAGTGAAGCGTACATTAGAGAAAATCGCACCCAAACGGTTTCTGAGATTAGAGCGCACAAACGCACAGACAAACAGATAAAAAGTCTAAAAATCATTATTTTAGGTTTTATTGCGTTAATATAGACCCCCAATACTATGAGTATTGTAAGTAATTAGATTTTCATAAACAAGGACTACCGTGTATCTTGTGTAAAAGTGTATGAAGTAAGAAAATATATAATTATCGATAAAAACACACCCTCTTTCTTTCAAAAGCAGTTAAAAGAAGTTTTCAAATGTACTAGGCAAGCACATAAGCAATGCTTTTATAGATCTTTTTCTTTCCAACTAAACGTATACTTGTTCTAAGAGTGGTCTCGCCAATAGCCCCGGGGACTGCGTCTCATATTACTCTGTTTAAAGTTGAACCCCTGCCTTTAACTATTGAGCTATTAAGGCTTCTTCTTGTACTATATTTTTAATACAGCATGCTTGTGTATCATAGTGGAATAGAGGTGTCTGCGAAGGTCGCCTGTTCGATTTTTTCTAGTGATAAATCATTTTTATTCTAAATACAAACGTTGATTTTAGAAATTTTGACGATACGTTTGGCTCAATTTGTAGTGACTCTACTTGCTGTGGCAGCGGACGCGGATTCGAGTCCCGCTGGGGGCATTCATTTGTGTGATGAGCACGAATGTTTGTACTCTAGTCATGAGTTTATATTTATAACATGTATGTATTTAAAGTTTCATATGTATAGTGTATCGACTACCTGTTATCCATAACACAAGCCTCGTAGTTTACCATGGCAGTGATGCTGTGTGTTAATTTCCCAATATATTTATTTAATTTAAATCTTAGTTTGGTTATGTCACAGCAAATAATATTTTAATTTTTTAGTTTTCATTATCAATTAATTGTCTTAATTTTAGCGAACTGTAGAAAATAAGATGGTGAGATACTGGATTATAATGTAAGATAAAAATATGTCAATATAACAACAAAAAGCAATAAAAAGCATTTGAATACGCTAGATTTCTCACGGTAAAAATCATAAAGAACTATTTTCATTTTAAATATACGTTTTTGGATTTATGAAAATAGTAAAATTACTAATGCTTCAATTATTTATTTTTTAATCATTCTGCTCTATAAATAAAGAAGGCTTAACAAGAATTTTTGTCTATTTTTATTATAAAACAAACTATTTTATATCGCAAAACTGCAATCTAAGTCTTATGACTCAACTCGGTCCAGTATTTTATTAAAATAAAAATAAACGTATGTATAATTAAAAAATACCATATGGCTGCAGTTAGAAAGCGTATTAGTATGCTTCAGCTTAAATGAATATTTAATATGAAGAGCTATTTTTCTTTATTACTGTGTATATAATAAATCAAGTGCAATTACTACTCCATGTTACTTTGCCAAAGCCATACGAAGTAATTGTTCTTGCACCTTTCAGTAATACGAACTGGAAGTTTGATTGCATTTGGTCGACTTTAGTACCTTGTGTTGCCTTACACGTCTGAACACGTTTGAGCTTTAAAGCTTTAATCGTTTGGAAAACTTGAAACAGAAATGACATATGAATAATTAAAACACTACCTTTTGATGTGTAGCAAGTCTATTTATTATTAAATATAAATTATATATTAATTAGCAATTATAAATTAAAAAAAATTAAATTAGCTGTTATAAAGAGTGGTATGTTAATAAACAATATGTTAAAATAATAATAATTGTCGATTGTCTTATTAGAATAATGAATTGTAAATGTATTTATTTTTTTGTAACTTTAATCGGGATGAAATGTTGTATAGATTGATAGTATGAAAGAAAAAATAATACATTATTTATAGCGAAACTTGGTGAGTTTTGAACAAATCTGAAGAATTTTGAAATTTGTACTGAAATATACTACCAAAAATCCAGCCCTTTAATTTTTCTATTATAGTGTCATTAGAAAAAACACAATAATTAATAACTAATAAAATGTTTATCTATGCTAATATTATAAAGAGGTAAAGTTTGTGAGTTTGTGACGTTGTAGGGGGTAATCTATGGATTCCATGAACCGATTTAGATGAAATTTGGTAAGAAGATAGTTTGAGATCCTGGGAAGGATATAGGGTACTATTTATCCCGGAAATCATCCTTTAAGGGGGTGAAAATGGTGATGAAAATTTGTATGGGGAATCAAGCAAGGGACGAACCCGAGCGAAGCGAGGGTGAGTCGCTAGGATGAAATAAAATCATTGTCTGTATAATCATCTGGATGTTTTAAATTAAAGGTAGACAAGAAAATTATTAGGTACCACAGTCCACAATAGTAATTTAAAAACTACCACCGCTTCCCCTAATTTAGAAAATGTAAAAGTTAAAAAAATACGGCGTATTCTAATTTATCTTTTATGACCACGCTACTGAGACTAATTTTCTGTACAAAATTGTTTTATATGCAATTAGTAGAAGATTATTATCAGTCTGGAACCCTTTCAGCGTATTAAGTTTCCTTTTAATGTAATATAAATAGCCGTTTTGAAATTGAAGTGTAATTTTGTAACGAAGTTTGTAGGGGTAAAGGTTTTGACGGCAATTTGATGGGGATTGAATTACTAGAATAGATAACCATATGGTGTGAAGTGATAACAAACATGTTAAACTAATATTTCATATTTTGTTGAGAACATGCATTGTTTTAGTCAAATATGTATGACAATAACTATGAACTCAACATTTAGCGAAATACTAGCGACTCACCCTCGATTCGCATAAGGGATTAGTTCCGGGATAAAAAGTATCGTATGTGCTTCCCAGGCTCTCAAACTATCTTCTTACCAAATTTCATCTAAATCGGTTCAGTAGATCCAGAGATTACCCCCTACAACGTCACAAACTTTACCTCTTTATAATATTAGTATAGATTAAGACAAATTTTTGCATATCCTTTGAAAGATTTACATAACTACAAAAGATTTTTATATGTAAGGGTACTCTGTGGAACAATTGAACCATATAAAAAATTTACGGTATCGCCGATGCCACAGATTATAAACTAATTCTGTATACTGCGGATTTTTTATCGGCCAAAACCGAATTGGTATGAAGAATGCACTTCGATGCAACTCCAAAAATTATGAATCTAACTTAAATCGGCCTATAGTCGGTAGAAAATACTGAAATTTAGAATTAGTACTCTATTGTAAGCACTTAAAATTACGTTACGCTTTTATAATGTGCATTATCGTTCGTAATTAAATTTCGTTATTTAATTATCACTAAGTGCAAGTTCACGTTTTGTTCTCATATTCGAGGCTCTCTTTGAAAACCTCTTTTAATGATACTTTTTATTTTCTTTGTATAACGTGTTTCGAGCTTTCTATCCAATTATCGGGTAAGATCTGAATGATACGAGTATATACTATCCTATAGGATAGGGTTGCCTTAAATCCTGTATTGAAAATGTTTACATTATTTTATTTATGACGTAAAGTTCGTTAAACGCACTTAATATTTAACGACATAATGCTTATACAAAGTATATTTACAATGTGTGATAGCTGTAAATATTTTATAGTTCTGTTAATTTTCACACTGTATGATTTACAATATCCAACCATCTTTTTTGGTTTTGCAATAGATAGGAACACAATATATCCGCCGACTCGCACCGCACTAAACGACTGGCTTTATTTAATGTTAATAATCTACGAAGTCACTAGCAATTATACTGAACCGCAGATACGAGTAGCCTTCGTATTTTAATGTTGTGGCTTAGAAAACAAAATGATATGTCACCATATCATTATATAATATCACTAGTCCTAGATTAACTGTGTCTGGTCCTCAGAAAAAACAAGACGAGGACAGAACGGAACTCTTAGAATTGGTATGAATTTTGCACATAGATAAAATTGTTCGTTTAAAGAGAGACTATAGTAATGACATAGACTAGGCTAGATGTGTATGTTTTTTTTGAATAGTTACTGAGTTTAAATTGTTTAGTAATAATAATATAGTCAAATAAGTACGCGTTATTGTAAGTATAATGTATATATTTGCCAAAAGTGCAGTTTGCGTTTACGGCGGCCCTATGGAGGCGGTAATATTTTATGAGTCGTCCTGGATGTAAGCCAGCCGCCACGGCGAATTGCTAGCATTAAGTTTACGCTCCTGAATAATAGATGCGGCAGATAATTTTCTTTATTTCTAGACGATTAAGCTCTCATTTGTGGACAATTATTTTGATAAAGTATTATCTTTGCAAATATATTCACGATAAAATTGTTGTTTATTGTCGTTTTACATCTATAGATGTATATATTTCTTCATATAAAATAGATAATAATGTTGTGTCATTAGTTATATAAAGACAGAGAAATTTAATTAATAACGAGTTAAAAAAATTTCAAAGTCGAATCTTTTAATCATGTTTTCGTCAAATTCAAACGATAAAATTCATACTTAATTGGACCAATGAAATAATAAGAGAGTGGTAATTCATCAAACAAACGTTTTAATAGAATCGCGTGTGGGCCGGGATTCCTCGAATCCCGGGATTCAATTGCGTGATGTAAATACAGGATGTGTTGATACGCATCATTAATGACAGTATAGCGAGCTTACTTAAGCCTAATGCTCTTTTTAGTTATCCTGTATGCTCGGTATAAATTATTACGCCATTGATTAAATAAAGTATATATAAAAATATTAGAAAGCGGCTTCTTTGATTATGATAAATTTATCTATTAGATAAATATACTACTTTAGAATATTTGAGATAACGGATTCTAAGATTTTATGATATAATTTTAAGGATGTAAAAGGATATCTAGATGAAAGCTCAAAATTAGAATGATTACCTTATACTAAATTATGTGCCTAGAAAATCGATTTCCGACGAATTATGAACAAAAAATTAAAGTTACCTCCAACACGAACCTTTGTTATTTACACTTTAACTGTTATATTAGAAAAGTGCAGTAAATATTGGTATACCTTTCTTCTTTTTAACTGCCTCGGTGGTGTAGTGGCTAGCATGTACGGCTGCACACCCGGAGGTCCTGGGTTCGAGTCCCGGGTCGGGCCAAGTTTAGTTATTGAGTCTTCCTGTATAGTAAGTATCAGTAACAGCCCGGAGTTGGGAAGTTGGCGGTGTTTCACCCCCGTGCCTCGGAGAGCACGTAAAGCCGTCGGTCCTGCGCCTTAACTCTCACCGGTCGTGTCGAGTGGTCGTCCCACCGGAGTATGAGAGTGATAGGAATAGAGAGTGCACTTGTGTCTGCGCGTACACTTGAGCACTATAATATCTCCTGCGCAGTTGGCTAATCTCATTGAGATTGGCCGCCGTGGCCGGAATCGGCTAGGAGAACATCATCATCACCTTTCTTTTTGACCGAGTTACATAAATGAGGAGATAGGTATTCATATCTTCTGTATTTTGTTTGTTTAATACCTTATGCGAGATCTTTGCCAGTTATGAATCGCTTATCATAATTCTTTTTAGGGTTCCATACCCGAAGGGTGCCAACGGAACCCTCCGCTGTCCGTCCGTCCGCCAGTCAGAGGGCTGTATCTCATGAACCGTAATAGGTTGAAATTTTCACAAAATATGTATTTCTATTGCCGCTATAACAAAAAATAATAAAAAAAAAGTAAAATTAAAAATACAAGAAACAGTTTTTTAGCGTCCGTAATCCATCATCGAAGTTATTATACTAATCAAAAGTGTCGTAGTAGTAAAAATTAATTATTAACATAATGAATTACAAAAGGAAGAACCAATACAAAGGATATTCACTTGTTTTATTGACAGTTAGTAAATCCGATGTCGGTAAGTGAAATATTCATAAGCCCTTAAAGTTGGTTGAAGTTGGATAAATAGTAAATTTTAACAAACATAAGTCGTCAAATTTTTAATGCCTGGTAATTGAAAAAGCCTACGTGTAATGACTTTAAGTCAGAATTAACCATATAAAGCAGCAATAGATATTAAAATAGTTTACTTATAATTTTCAACCGACTTCAAAAAGGAGGAGGTTCTCAATTCGACTGTATGTTTTTTTTTATGTTTGTTACCTCAGAACTCCGTCATTTATTAACCGATTTGGACAATTTTTGTTTTGTTTGAAAGAGTATACTTCTAGATTGGTCCCATTTAAATTTCAAAAAAAAAAACCACCCCTAAGGGTGGAAAAACAAATAATGAAATTTAACCTACTTCTAATTGTCATATTGACTTGAAACTTTGCAAGTAATTCTATTTCCGTTGATAGTACAGTGGTTCGGTGTTGTTGACCTGATTTGATGGCGAGGCCAGAAGGTGGATAGGTGGAACTCTTCAACGGCTAATAGTAGATACTTTGAGTTTGGGCTTATTTTGTTTGATTTGACAAGCCTAACACGTTAGAATCCTTACTTTGCTACTACTGTCTACACTAAAAAGGGAAAAATAAAAACTTTTTAATAAAAAAATAAAAACCGACTTCAAACAAAAGCACTAAAAAGTACAAAATAACTGTTTGGTAGTTTTCATTTACTATACATACCTAATCAAATATTTTCGAAATCGGTGCCAGCCCATACAAAGCAAATTCAAAGTTAAATCAATGTTATAATGATTTGAACATATATAGTTAAAGAACAATAATATTTACGCTACCTACTTGGCACAGGAATGCTATAATGTGAACTTAAAACCTATTGTTATTTATAGAATAAATACGTAATGAAGCTACGTCATCCATTACAAATATTTCTAAGACCTTCTATTTTTAAGAAAATGAGTGAGCGGTTAACGGGTTTCAAGTTAATTTGCGACCGTAAAAACCCATTACTATATTTAAAAATAACAGCAAAATTGTACCAGTGATGCGCCTGGTCTCGGCTGACTTTTTTATGGAATTTTGCACAAATTTTGCACAAAAAACATCTTTGGGTTTTTATTTCTGACGAGAGATGTTGATTTTGTATAAAAGAGTCCGAATATCATCAAAATCGGTACAAATGTAGACTGAAAGATTAAAGATTAAGTTTAATTATAATAATCTTTTAATTTTTTAATTTAATTTTTTTATTATAAAGCGTAATAGCTTTTGCCTATATAAGACAAGCATTAAAAAATGCACTTCATTCATATATAATATTCTTTTGTAGGTACAGAGAATGCAAAGGGATCTACACCCATATAGCAAAGAACTTGAACAGGAAATATCATATATGTATGCACTGGAGTTAAAGTACTACATAAAAGGTTTTGTGTGTACCTAGAGCACAGAGATCCTAATAAATCATTTACTTACACCTTCTTTTCCTCTTTGGAAAATCAATCAATACAAAAATGTCGTTTATTTTCGTAAGTCACGTATTAAAGATACCCTTAAGTATATAAGTTGTAATACAATATGCTTTTATATGTATAGTACCTAATCATGCAAAATACCACCACAAAAATTACGTCACCTTTACAAAAAATAATATTTTATTATCTTTACATAGTATAAAATGAAGTCGTTTCCGCTGTCTGTTCGCTTAGATCTTTTAAACTACTCAACGAATTTTAATGCAGTTTTTAACAATAGATAGAACGATTCAAGAGAAAGGTTTATATTTAAAATACACGCATATTATAGTACAGAAAAGCCGAGTAATTAAAAAAATTGTATTTCATACTAACCGTTAAAACGTACCTAGGGACGAACCCGAGCGAAGCAAGGGTGAGTCGCTAGACAAACAATGTTTTAGTTACAACAATACATCAATAAACTTCACATATTTGAATAGAGATATTGTTGTATGTGCCGACAAAGTAACGCGAAAGAAACTTGACAAGAATACGCTAATAAGTAGAAAATACATAAAAATTTACAAAGTATAGGCCGAAGGAGAGATAAAATTCCCGTTTTACAGTAACAGTTCTATCTGTTAAAACATATTAATTTAACTTATCTAAGATGCAAACTACATCTAAATTGCTCCATCACTGGTGTAAGATCAATTAGTACTTTATTGAGTATATTCTTAGAGCCTTAATTGTTTTTCTATACGTAGCATGCTAGCCAGGTTCCATTTCGCAAAGCTGCTTTGCAACTTTATTCAGATCGTACTACGTCGTGTACTGACTCAGGTACTGAAGATTTATCATTGTAAGACTCTTATTTCTTAACAGATGATAAATTCATATCTTAATTTTCATTTTTTTAAATGCGATATATTTTTATACCTTAGGTGCATATATTATAAGTATATTAATAGATGTCAAATCGTTATAGGTTAAAGAATTTACATAATCCTACGTATGCATTTATAATTGAAAAAATTATTTTATGAAAGTTAAGGATTATATTGTATTTGTGTCGTTTTTATTTTTTGAGCCTAAAATTTTTCTGTATCCCATCTCCTATTATGGTTCAATTGTTTAAATAACTTAATGATCATTTTTGATTATTATTTTCAAGGTTCGAATCGATTAGGCAATAGACATAGTCTTATGCAAACTGCTCTTCGTATATGTATAAGTTACTAGCGACTCACCCTCGCTTCGCTCGGATTCGTCCCTTGGTTACTTCCCCATACAAACTTTCATCCCCATTTTCACCCCCTTAAGGGATAATGTCCGCGATAAAACATATCCTTTATCCTTCCCAGGATCTTAAATCTTATCTTTTTACCAAATTTCATATAAGTCGGTTCTGTAATTTCGGTTTTTCCTCTTTAGAATATAAAGTATAGAAGAGCAAGGATGGATACAGATTATATGCTATAACTTATATTGCCTCTGAGTAATCCGCTTATGGTTTGATTTATTGAAATGCATTTAACATTTGTTAGATTATGGTACAAATGGAAATAAGTCTTAAAAATTGCATTTTTATTTCGTAAAGAGATTTCCTACTCCGAAAGGGCTTAGTCGGAACATATTACCAACAAATAATAAAATATACGAAAATCAAAATAAATACGATAATAAAGATTTTCCTATATTATTAAAATGGTAATTAATAGAAGCGTCTTTGATATGAATATAGTACAAACAACACAAAATAATAATTTAACAAGTATATGATGCGCAAGCGCACCTAGCATTCTATAGATTTGATTTATTTACATTTTATAAAACATTATCTCACTTTACACAAGTCAGACCACTAGACTTAGAAACATGATTATTGTGGGTAATATTTAAAAGGTATCAGGAGTAAAACAGGTGGAACCGGGAGAAATGATTAGTGTACAATACAATATGTTGACCGATATGTAATTTAGTAGGACGAACAGAGTTGTGTACTTAAAATTATTAATCTACAATGCTTGTTTAAAGTAGTCGACTCTGCTATTGGCTCACAAGATAGCTGTAGTGGAGCCTAATTGTTGCTAAGCGTAGCGACCAAACTATAAGGAAGTACACTGAAGCGCTAATATAAGGTCCTTATATATGAAATTGGCATTTTATATAGAGCATTTTATATCTAGCATTGCCCGCGGCTCCGCCCGCGTTCAGATGACCAAAAACCAAATTCTTAGGTTTTACATATTAATATATTCTTAAATTGCAGTTTTTGTATTATTATTTTTTTCAGAAATGAGACATTTTCCCGCAGTAAAAAGTATGCTATATGTTGACCCGGATAATCAGCTAGCACCATACCAATTTTCATCAAAATCCCTCCAGTGGTTTTTCTGTGATGCGGTAACAGACAGACAGACAAAAATTCTAAAAACTATAGATTTGGCCTCTGTATCGATAATAATATTTATTTCAATAATAGTTTCCAAAAAATATTTAATGTACAGATTCGTCTCAGTTACAATTTTATTATATGTATATAATTAAATCAATCAAAGTACATACGTACCATTGTTATCTATGCACTTTCGCCATTTTATAGATACTTCATTGTTTCCTTTGCTGAAAAAATCGTGGAGGCAAGAATCATCTTAGTATGTCACAGAAATGTAAGATTTGATATACCTACTTATAACAAGCAAAAATGCTTGAAAAACCAGAATAACTTTAAGCAAAAAGAATCAGTAAACTAAGCCTTTATTCGATATAATTTATAAACGTAAGGTTTGATTATGATCATTGCATACTAAAGGTTATTTCGATATTGAACTGTAACAGTTGTGCCACATCCATGTGGGATTTATTATATTTTCTGTCTATGGATTTGATCAAAATTATGATAAGCTTAACTTGACTTGAGGATTCTGATTTATATAAAATGCGATGTTGAATATATTACAATAATATATTTTTATGACCATTTACGGCAATAATGAGTGTATTAAATCAATTATAATTAGTTTATTTATTAAAGCATAAAGTTCGCGCTTTTATTATCAACACGAGATGAATGTTAGCACAATAATTTTTTTTCATTCATTGAGATATTCGGTTTTCATTCAACAAAGTAATAATAAAAGATGCAACATATTTAAAACACAAACAAATCTATCCCATGGGAAATGTACATTTTTCCGGGATAAAAAGTAGCCTATGTGTTATTCTGATGTATGAGCTATATTATTGTAAAGTTTCATTAGAATCCATTCAGTAGTTTTTGCGTGAAAGAGTAACAAGCATCCATAGATCTATCCATACATCCAGACATCCTCACAAAATTTCGCATATATAAGATCAATAAGAATGGTCAATAAATAATATACCTATCTAATCAATTAAAACGATATAAACTTATTATGAAAATAAAATGCACTATTATATTACTAATAAAATTCTATAAAATATGCATAAAATAATTTATTTAATGTTCAATACATAAATACTTAATATCGATACCAATAAAATAAAATCAGTTTTTCCAAAGAAAAAAACGCTAAGTGCCATTGATTAGGTACACATCCACAGCCTTCGCGAGAGGAAGTTCATACGTCGAGATAAATCACTGATAACGTACATCAGTCGTTGACGCAGTAACTTTACTAGTTGAAATCTTAGTATACTAATATAGGTATTAATAGCAAAATAAATATATTACATGTGTAACTATTACGTACGATAACTTTATTCATATTGTCTTAAAAACCGGCAGAATTTCCACAGGAAATATAGTGTAGTAGTATATGTATAATATAGTGTAGATCTAATATTGATGATATTTATTTCTCAAATGCAACAACTAGTTTTTAAACACATATTCCTGTCTTAGAAAGATGAAATAAGCTTTAAGGAAGCTCTTATTTTTATTATAGAAAATGAGCGTAAACTAGCTACGCTCTCACTGTTTACCCCATAAGGAGTAGACACCGTGAAGCTTTTTTAATTTCATAAACCAACTTATCTATACATGTAAGGAGTTTTTAATATACGGCAAAAACTAGCTGTTTTATAAATAATGCATCATGCACTCGTAGCAAACCCGTTTAATAAATAATTTGTAACATGAAAGAAAAAGTATTCTGAATATATACAATTTCTATTTCAAGAAGTATAATAAAAAGATATTTTAGCATACTTCCCTTATAAGTTTTGCAACTTAATAAGTTTTAATATTGTTAAAATTTTGAACACCTTTTTGTACATAGATATATTTATTATATAACAATCAGTAGTTACATGTGTACAATATGGATTTGATTTTATACAAAACATATCAAATGCGGGTGTTGAATAGCTGTCTTATATTTTTGTGAATATTATATTTTAAATAAAACAAAATTCCGGATATTTTCGAGGTTTCATTTTAATATTTACTACGGAGATTTCGAATATTTTTTAGCAAAAATAGCCACGATTTTTACGACCAAATTCAATAGTTATTACAGACTAGTCTACTCACAAAGTTACTGTAGGTATATCTAATCTAATATAAATAAAAAGAAAAATTTTGTTTTTGTTAACCATAAAGTTTAATTTAAAAAAGTTTATTAAAATAAAAATAAACTGTCTTTGCAGAAATGCGTTTACATATTTTAAGGCAGTGTTCAATGTTTACACTGTGACCTGTGCATTGCTAGTTTATTATCAGTAACTTATGCCTTTTATAACTATAAATGTTTGATTAAATAATGCAAGACACAACCTTATTGCCTAATTTTAATAGAAATCAATAATCTATACATATAATAAAATTGTAACTAAGCCGAATCTGTACATAAAATATTTTTTTGGAAAATCTTATTGAAATAGACATTATTATCTATACAGAGGCCGAATCTATAGTTTTTAGATTTTTTGTCTGTCTGTCTGTCTGTCTGTTACCGCATCACAGAAAAACCACTGGAGGGATTTTGATGAAAACATATAGGATACTTTTACCGCGGAAAAATGTCTGATTTCCGAGAAAAAAATACAAAAACTGCAATGTAAGTAAGTACACTAATATGTAAAACCTAAGAATTTGGTTTTCGGTCATCTGAACGCGGGCGGAGCCGCGGGCAATGCTAGTTAATAATAATTCAGGCTAACTAACGTCCCTTTGTTGGGCTCTTCTATACGAGGGCGATCAGACCATAGTCCACGCTGGCCATGTGCGAGGTGGCTTGGACGTGATGATATTTTCCTTCAACAAGCAAGCGCTTATGTACACATTTCTTGTTTTTGTTAGAATGGAAATAATGAATAGATTGACACAGATATAAAGCTAAGAAATATAGAAGTAAAACGGTCAGTATGTCACTCAGAAATTTCATTGTTTTTTATTGTCAACTAAGGGTTCAAGTCCGCCTTGATCAACCGTTAGTGAACCGATGACATGGTATTTACGTCTATGTGTGTCAATTTACAAAAATAGTGATGCGCAAATACGTATAAAATATAAATATTGATCAAATGTAGGAAATAAATACAATGCATGTGTTAAATAAAACTGAAACTAAAAAAAATACATTCTTTTCAATCTTTTGTACGCTAAATTCTCCCGAGAAATCCAAAAGTACCAAAATTTTTAAATTGGTTTTTTTATATATTATAGAAAAAATAGAATGTATGTCAGCCATAGCAATTTGTAAGTATTTTATATTCTAAATATATAATATAATTATATTATGTAATTATAAACACCCCAAACCTAATTTTTTATTAATGCTTGCAATGTGATTATGGAAAACAATTTAGAAAATAGAATGAATGTAGAAGAATATTTCAAGAATTCTTACTATTTATACTTTATACGGTACCCGGGACACTAATATAATACGTCCCGAGAAATGCGAAAGCTTGTACAACACTAGTATCAATATTTATTGGACAGGTATCAAGTGCCGATGCATAAGGCAAACGCCGTGTCAACTCCAGCGTCTTTCCTTATTCGTCGATTTGATTCAGTGCCCGTTTCTTCAATATATCATATTTATTATTTACAAATATCTACGAAGCAAATGCAAAAGCAAATGTTTTTGATATAGAATTAGTTTTTTGTTTTTCTCAATTACATTCACATATAACGTTTTAAAGTAAATATTGTAAGAAAAAAAAATTATATATACCTAATACTAGTTTACTTACCTTCGCCTTTCTTGGACCCCCTTTGCATTTATATTTTAAATATAAACAACACCACTTTTTTGGTAAAATTTATTACCAACATAGCTTATACTTACTTTAGGGCATATCCTATCTCTGTACTAAATATTATCCAAATCAGTTCAGCCGTTTAAGCGTGAAGGAGTAACAGCTAATAAGCAAACATAGTACACACACACGCACGCACGCACATGCACACACACGCACACACACACACCCACACAAATATACAAACAGTCGAATTTATAATCGTAGTAGTATAATTGGTATTTTATAATTAACCCTTAAGTGGATGCATATGTTCAACTTAAATTTGTTTTGTCCCTAATAGCTTGTTGACCATTTACCATTATGAGCAACTAAGCCACAATAGGCAGGACTTATTCAGGTATAATGTATTTATAACTCAGGTCATTGAGCTTCAGTATAAAATTGAATACATTATTTCTATAATTCAAGCGTCAAACATTAGCAATAGGTTATTGCTGTATACATATTTCTTAGAATGAATGTGAAGTGACAAGTAGAGTAGGTATAGTCTGTTTGGAATTCACCGAGTTTGTTCTTTGTTTGGTTGACAACTATATATTCTATATATCTATCTATATTCTATACATATAATAAAATTCTGAGTCAAATCTTTACATTAAATATTTTTTGAAAATTTTATAGAAATAGTCTACAGTTTTTAGATTTTTTGTCTGTCTGATGATAGCGTGTTATCCGGGTCAACATATAGGATATAATTAAATAATTGTAATTTAGAATAATCATGATCATATTATCAATATATATTGAATAGATTTTTTAGAATGCAAGAAATATTAGAAACTCTTTTTTTTTGAAAAACGACTTTTCGCAATCTTTCTTTAATAAAATTATTTATATCGTTAAAGCAAATGCAAAATGCATCTTATTTTGCAATATTTGTAGCGTGAAAGTTATTCATACGTTTTAAATTTAGCACTTGAATGCTAGACATAACCTAAAATTTAACTATAAATTTACCGTTATTAAAATATTTATTGCTAAGTTTAAAAACAGCTATGAATTGGCCACTAGAATATTTTATGATAATGAGCTATAGATAGTGTTGAGCTTTCATACGATTTGTACGGAATGTATAATGACAAAATACATTATAAATCGTCTGGCAAGTCTTAACATTGTAAAGCAGTTTCAGTAAAGTAAAATTTTGTTTTAATTAACGGCTTACCTACACTTCGCTTGGGTAAATGCGTGAATGCTAGTGCTAAATGGTTCAGAAAAGCTTATAGGACAAACATACAATGATTTTTTAGGCCAGGAACCTCACCAAAGAACGAACAATTCAAAAAAAAGAACAATTCACCAAAGTTTCATCACAATCAGACGAATGGTTTAGAATCAAATAGAGTACATAAGGTAAAAAAGAGACGTTCTTGTTTATTTATAAATATACTAGCTTTGCCCGCGGCTCCGCCTGCGTTCAGATGACCAAAAACCGAATTCTTAGGTTATACATATGCTTACATTGCAGTTTTTGTATTTATTCTCAAAAATGAGATATTTTCCGGCGTTAAAAAGTATCCTATATGTTTACCCGGATAACCAGATATCACCATACCAAATTTCATCAAAATCCCTCCAGAGGTTTTTCTGTGATGCGGTAACAGACAGACAGATATACAAAAATTCTAAAAACTATATATAGATTCGGCTTCTGTATCGATAATAATGTCTATTTCAATAAGATTTACCAAAAAATATTTAATGTACAGATTCGGCTTGGTTACAATTTTATTATACTCGTATGTATAGACATACATTACATACGTACATTGCGTAATAATGGCGGTATATCGATAATAAATAGTCTATGTATGCTAATACAGGGGTTTTGCATGCTAACAATGTCTATTGGGCACTTAAATTCATTGAGCCATTACTGCGCGAAGAACACACTTTAACATTCACATTTGTAATATTACTTTGCTAATTATAAAATTATATCCAACCATAAAAATATTAAGAGTGTGTCACCTAACAAGGAAATAAAATCCAGTAGTACCATAAAATATTTATTAACACTTTTGAAGAAATATATTTTTCCTTCTACCGATTAACGTAAGATCATCAAAAGAATATATTGGCATTTAATGTTTTATATCTTCTCTTATGTAGTTAATGAAATATGGTTGCTTGAAATATAGCAAAATTAACCTACTATAAAAGATAATGTGCCAAAAAGTTTTAGAAATAACATAAAACTAAGGAACTGGAAAATAGAACCTACTTGTTTAATCAAAGACTTTATACACCTGAGGTAGATAATAAAATTTAATAGTTTAGTAAGTAAATTATTTAATATTACCGACCCGTTTTCGATTACGTCGAGCCATAATTGTATTCCGCGTGTTCTTTAGATTTTCTTAGTATTTACCTAATTAGAAATTATTATATCTTACATAGACCACATAAAATGCAGTACATATACTGAAAAATATAATTTTAGAGCAAAGCTTTATTTATGCAAAAGGTCATGATCGTTCGTAGCTACGGTAAAAAAGGATTTTAGTAAACACATTTTTGTATTGTTAATACACTAATGGCATGTTCTCGCTCCTGTGCGCTCCTAGAAGAGACAATTTTTCCGGATTAATTCACAAATATCATCTTATAGCAGATTTTTTAAAATCTTTATAAATTATAGCCTGTAACCTTCCTTTTTCTGTTGGTAAAATTGTATGAAAGTTCGCATAGTACTTTTTGAGAAAATCCCGAACAAATCAACTTACAACTAGTTATAATATCGAATAAAGTGAGAAGTTGTTCTAAAAGCGTTACTATTTTTAAGTTGACGATGGTTACGTAAATAAACATACATAGAGTCAGTCAAGCACAATTTAGTATTTACTTCATATTGTCCCACAAAATGATGCCAATTTGGACGTTGATCGGTAAAATAAGTCTATTTTTCTTGATTTTTTTATAAGGTACATTAACATGTATTTTAATTATGTTACATAAACAAATTATTTAAATGAAATTATTGATTAACTGCTGGGCACGGGCCTTCCTTCAATACAAGGGGGGGTATCAGGCCATAGTCCACCACGCTGGCCAAGTGCGGGTAGGCGGACTTCACATGTCTTTCGAAAACTTGCTAAGTTCTCTAAGACATGCAGGTTTCCTCACGATGTTTTCCTTCACCGTTAAGACAATACTTCGTGAGGAAACCTGCAAATCTGAGAGAACCTAATTCGAAAGACATGTGAAGTCCGCCAACCCGCACTTGGCCAGCGTGGTGGACTATGGCCTGATTCTCCTTGTACTAAAGGGAGGCCCGTGCCCAGCAGTGGGACGTTAAAAAGGGCTGAATACATACATACAATGATTAACTGCTTTATGGCTGCTACCTGTACCATTTAAATTGCACTTGAAGTTATGATATACATATAATCTTTAATGTTACTGGCGTTTTAGTTCTTTGGTTTATAGTTTATAATGTCTCTTTAATTTAAATGTAAAATGCATTTAAACTGTTAAAACGCAAAGCTATGAATGACAAAATCGATGGAGCGCATAAAAAATAAATGCACTCCCGCAGTCAGTATACCATTCTTGTTCTATCTAATAGCTCGCTGCTCGTCTCACTTCGTACAAAAGCTTTTTTAATATATTTTATTCTACATACATTTTAAAAGCGGCAAAGTTTAATAGAATATATTTTAATTACATTCAACAATCGATTTGGATGATGATTGAGTAATGTTATAGATATGTATTGACGACACGTATGGCTCAGTTTGTACTAACCCTACTTGCTGTGCCAGCGGTCGCGGGTTTAAGTCCCGCTGGGGGGCATTCATTGTGTGATGAGCACGAATGTTTGTACTCCAGTCATAGGTATTTATATTTATAATATGAATGTATTTATAGTTATATATGTGTAGTGTATCAACTATCTGGTATCCATAAAACAAGCCTCGTAGCTTATCATGGAACTAGATGGTGCTGTGTGTTAATGTCCCGACATATTTATTCATTTATTATTTATCTAAAATTTAATTAGAAACATTGTGGTGAGGTTTTGAAATTTGATACTAAATACATAATTACTATTATAAAAATGTCTTTACATATGTTATGTACTTGAGTTAATAACAACGCCCTAGTTTAGAGCATTTTGTGTGAAATTCAGTGGAATAATACGACTAATTGCTTGCCACTAGTATTAAAAGCAGATGTTCCCACAAATTATCTGCTTCCGTCCTGAGGCGTTTCGACACGATTTTGTATTCACGCAACGTAATATTATAACTTAGTCGACTTTTTAAATAGTAACACTTATTTCTAAACAAGTTAGATCATTATACGACGAATAACTGTTATTTGTTTAAAAAAAATGATTCATACAAAATTAAAAGAAATGATTCATTGAAAATAATGGTAACATTTAAAATCATAGTATCCTTATTCCTTACTAATATAATAGATGCATAAGAGTATTTATTGGTTTTAGCTTTTTTCAAACAGATCTCGTGAACAGATCTATGTATTTTTTGTACAGAAAAAGTTTATAGTTCTTAGTGATATAAGTTTTTGTAATACGATATTATAGTAAATAAATATTATAGTATATTGCAAAAGAAAATTATTTTTGGTATATTTAGGGCCTCAGTGAAACGAGTATATTAGTAAATTTAATAGTCACTTGCAGTACCCGGAGCTTCGCTCGCGTTCAAAGTTCCGATCGCTACCAAACTTCACATGATCACCCGTTGGGTTAATCTAAAGATTGTCTGAAAATTTCATCAAAATCCCTCCAACCGGTTTGGAGTCTATAAGGAACATACACACACACATCGATTTTTATATATACAGATTATCTAGTGCATTTAAAATTGTTTCTAGCAGCCACAACATTACATATTTATATTGGAAAAGCATCTTATAAGAAAAGCGGATGAGCAGACAGATGGAAAACCATTTAAACTACTAGAACGACCTTGAAAAAACTAGGGAAATCGCTTGCATTCCATACAAGACATGTTAACAGTTGCTCTTTTGCTTCACGATAAAGCTATCTACATTTTATAATAACGTTATAAGGGCTTATATGAGATTTGTACTTGCCTATAGGTAATCGATGTTAACGACACTCATCTCGCAAAAACTAGAACTGTCCATAAGACATCTCTCATGGATTTAGATATCTTTATGTAAAACTTTAATACCATGGCCATAAGTACTCGTCGGCTTTTATAAAAATAAAGAATGTATCGGATTTCTTGAAGCACAACTAACCTAATACGAGATATAGAACATAAATCTAAAGTGCCTATTATTCATCGATATGCTATGTTCTAGATCATTTGATTTTCTCTTTTTACAATTCAAATTATAAAGCAACACAAGATATATTTTTTTGTTTGTTGTTTTTTAGCATTTCTCATTCCAAATTACATTTATGCATATAAGTTGTGTATATTTTTGATTACCCTTTATTATGATACACCACTCGATAGGCTTAGAGGAAACAAAAACGTTTTAGAGATATATTAATTAATATGGCGCCGAAAGTCCACCATTTTAATTTTTAGAATTTTGATATATCCAGTGTCACTCTCATAATTAAGACGAATCTAACGACCCTCTCAAGCTAAAATCCATCAACCCGTTTAGGCTACAGAGCATGCCAAAGAAATATATGTACATACATACACTTGAAAAATACAACCTCCTTCTGGCGCAGTCGGATAAAAATTAAAAGTATTAAAATACAAACAAGTGTTTTGAAATAAACGGACTCTTTTTAATTTTATCTCATTTTAAGTGTTTCTACTAAAATTCGATGTGGTCAAAAAACTCTTTACGCAATCACATCTATTGATTTTTGACGGTCGTACAGTACTGTAAAAAACGTTAAATCATAGAAGCAATCTATTTTGAATAGATTTCGCAACAATATAGTATTCATAAACTAAGTATATTCATTACTTCGTTCTGCAATGTGGCGTAAAATTCGGTAACAAGGCGTAACATCAAACATTCGCGATTATTTAAAATAGTAACAGGTTTTATAAAAACTATAAAAACTATAAAAACGGTAAAAAAATATAAAGAATGAGATTGCAAATGTTAGGTTATTCACAAGTCGAAAATAAAATTTCGGAACGATAGTTAGATATTGATGCGTTATTTACAACGATACAATGTTTATACAGGGAACAAAGACTATGGCGTGAGCTAGATAAGAATCTAATCAAAAGTATGCTCTAACTATCCTCAATATTTGTAATACATAAATATATATGAATAAGTTAATATTTGAACATATATTTTAATTTTTTGGTCAAAAATATAATCTATACCTACTAATATTATAAAGAGGTAAAGTTTGGGAATTATGGGTTTGTGAGTTTGTGACGATGTAGGGGGTAATCTCTGGATCTACTAAACCGATTTATATGAAGATAGCTTGAGACCCTGGAAAGGACATAGAATACTTTTTATCCCAAAAATCATCCCTTAAGGGGGTGAAAATGGGGATGAAAGTTTGTATGGGGAATCAACCTAGGGACGAACCCAAGCGAAGCGAGGGTGAGTCGCTAGTTTACAATATACATAGAGTCCTAATACATATTATTTCGTGTATTGTTTAGTTTTTCGTTAGGATGCGTTTCGTTTTTTGCATTGATTTTTATAGTAAATATAAAAAGTGCCTGTGTGTGCAATCCACACATGGTAGAAGTGAATCTTCAGAAAAGTGAAACTTCAGAAAAGTGACTTACAAGAGAATGAGAGGAATATAGAGAGAGCAGTAAGATAATTATAAGGTTTACTTTTTATTACATTTTTACCAAGTTTAAAGGTTATTTTACATTTTATTTGACATAAATATACATTACATATTATTCAGTAATTAATTTTATTATTTTTCACTTCCTGTGTAATGTATTCTATCTCAAATAACAACGGTTACCATGGCAACGTTCCAATGTATTCTATCTCATTCTCTCGCCGGCTTAATCTGATATATTTATGCGTTTGTCTCTTTCTTTTGTTGCATTTTCGTATCATCGAGTTTCAAATTACTACGATTCTAAAGAAGTTTCACTTCAAAAATTAAAAGTGAAAAGAATATCGAAAGTAGATAAAATATTATTTATTAAAACTAGCCATGTATTTGAGCAAGAATTTCACATACACCTTTACATTAAACAAGATCTTTTATTTAATAGTGGATCAGATGTATCTACCTCTAATTAAGCATGTATATGAAAGTATATTAAGAAAATAATAAAAAAAAATTAATCAATAATTTCATGTCAGATGTGTTGCGATGAAATATAATTAACATATTTTAAATTGTTTGCATTATTAATATTAAGCGTTGCGTATAATTACAAGCAAGTGAAGACAAAGGTTCTGTCTGTCTTATCAAACCGACTTCAAAAGGAGGAGGTTCTCAATTCGACTGTATGTTTTTTTTTTTTTATGTTTGTTACCTCAGAACTCCGTCATTTATTAACCGATTTGGACAATTTTTGTTTTGTTTGAAAGGGTATACTTCCAGATTGGTCCATTTAAATTTCAAAAAAAAAATACCACCATTAAGGGTGGAAAAACAACTAATGATGAATTTAACCTACTTCTAATTGTCATATTGACTTGAAACTTTGCAAGTATTTCTATTTCCGTTGATAGTACAGTGGTTCGGTGTTGTTGACCTGATCTGATGGCAAGGCCAGAAGGTGGATAGGTGGAACTCTTCAACGGCTAATAATAGATACTTTGAGTTTGGGCTTATTTTGTTTGATTTGACAAGCCTAACACGAATCCTTACTATGCTACTACTGTCTACACCAAAAAGGGAAAAATAAAAACTTTTTAACAAAAAAATAAAAACCGACTTCAAACAAAAGCACTAAAAAGTAAAAAATAACTGATTGGTAGTTTTCATTTACTATACATACCTAATCAAATATTTTCGAAGTCGGTGTGCTTTGGCTAAGTAATTAAAGCCTACCTATTAAATACATACCTAATCAAATATTTTCGAAATCGGTGCCAGCCCATACAAAGCAAAGCACACCGACTTCGAAAATATTTGATTAGGTATGTATAGTAAATGAAAACTACCAATCAGTTATTTTTTACTTTTTAGTGCTTTTGTTTGAAGTCGGTTTTTTTGTTATCGGATCGTAGGAGAGATTTGAAAATTTATGCAAATTATCCAGGTAAGGGCTAGTATTTTATAAATAAAAGAAACAAATAAAAGTTTGTTATTTATTCTTTAATTACTTACAAATTTTAAACGACATTCGCTAAGCTGCTTCTTCATATGACACTCTTTCTTATTAAATATTTTTAGTCTATGCCCATAAATTTAAATCTTTCAAAGAGATAAGACAAAAAACCTCTTGGTACATATATTTTCTATTTATTTCATAAATTGTTCCCTAGCCGCTCACCCTTGCTTCGCTCGAATTCATACGTTTTAACGGTAAGTGTAGAATAGATAGACGAATATATTATATTACTACTCTGCTCCCTTGGGTAGTAGCATAATGATATATAGCCTATAGCCTTCCTCAATAAACGGGCTATGTAATGCGTAAAGAATTTTTCAAATTAGATTACTAAATCCCGAGATTAGCGTGTTCAAAAAAACAAACAAACAGACTCTAGTTCTTTATAATATTAGTATAGATTTCACCGTTGCGATTAATTTATAAGCAACCTATGTCCTGTCTTATCTTAATTGTTATCAAACCTGTTTAGGTGAATGCTGAATTGAATTAGTATGAATACTAATCATCAAAAATTTAAAAAAAAGAGATAGTATTTGATTATTATCTTATCTTGTCAAACACACTTTATTTAAAACCATTAAAGTCTAACCTAGTGAAAGCCAGATAATTGAATCGTTAATAAAAAATAAATATAATATATTCTAAATTATACCGAATCATCGATATGTAGTAGATCTTATAAAAAATCTAGACTACATAAATAGATATCGGATACTAATATATAAATAGAATATACGATAAAACTATTTATTAATGTAAAAACAGACACGTTTAAGATAAATATAAATTACCTCAGGCAACAATATTAGGCACAACTTTCTTTTCTTTGAAATTGATGATATATTTTTCGTAATTACGAAACTTTTATGTTCAGAGCCACCTTGTTGTCGTATCAATTACTACCACGCAGAGTATTGATTTATTAACAAGCCGTATTAATTATAAAAAGCTAACATTTGTTTGAATGGTTAACATATTTTATCTGTTGAAGTAAGCGTCTGAAAATGAAATAAATTAATCGTTTTAAAAAAATATTGCAGTAATAGAAAGCAATCATAGGAATAAGGAGAATTTCTCCCGTGACATGATTGGTGTCATGGTATTTGTGGATTATATGGGAACCAAAATTCAAAATAAATCTGCGAAAAAATTGGTAAAGATAATCTTATTTCAAATGTCCAATATTCGCGTAAATCTAAGAAAGAATTAAGCTATTAAATCCCTTACCACACGAAGCAAGTAGCGGGCTTGTGCTAGACGTAAGTAGTGTAAAGATACAACATATTTAATACAAAACTGATTTTAAGGATTGAAACAAGAATTAATAACATGTGTGACCTATTTTTTTTATTTATTTATGACTTTGGCCCAATTCAAATCCACGGACTGAGGCTCCGATGGAAATAATTGTAGAGACTTTTGAATAAGTTATTATAAGAAGTAAAATGTCAAGTAACAACGTCAACAAATGCACTGAAGCAAAATACAAAGCCTTGTTCGAGTATTGTCTAAGTAGAAAAACAAAGTTGAATGACCACACATGGCGTGGGTGACCCTACTCCGGTTACTCACATTTTTCTCGCGCAGCGACGTGCGTATGAGTCAATATTTGCTTATGTTTCTAATACAATTTGGATTTAAACGTAAGAAATTACGATTTGACTTCCCAAATTAATATGATAATGACTCACTTAAAAAGTAATTATTACTTATTACTTTACCGATTCCGGCCACGGCGGCCCATCTCATTGAGAATAGCCAACTGCGCAGGAGATATTATAGTGCACAAGTGTGCACTCTTTATTCATGCCACTCTCATACTCATACGTGGGACGACTTCTGGACACGACCGGTGAGAGTTAAGGCGCAGGACCGACCGACGGCTTTACGTGCTCTCCGAGTCACGGGGGTGAAACACCGCCAACTTCCTAACTCCGGGCTGTTACTGAGACTTACTATGATGATGTTCTCCTAGCCAATTTCGGCTACGGCGGCCAATCTCATTGAGATTAGCCAACTGCGCAGGAGATATTATAGTGCTCAAGTGTACGCGCAGACACAAGTGCACTCTCTATTCATGCCACTCTCATACTCCGGTGGGACGACCACTTGACACGATCGGTGAGAGTTAAGGCGCAGGACCGACATCTTTACGTGCTCTCCGAGTCACGGGGGTAAAACACCGCCAACTTCCCAAATCCGGGCTGTTACTGAGATTTACTATACAGAAAAACTCAATAATTAAACTTGGCCCGACCCGGGACTCGAACCCAGGACCTCCGGGTGTGCAGCCATACATGATAGCCACTACACAACCGAGGTAGTTTTTGGTATAATATCGTAATACAATATTTGTATAACGTTCAAAGCAATAAAAAAATAAGGACAATAAAAAAATAGAAATAATCGGGTAATTAAGCTCTGCAAAGATATTGATCAACAACTACCACTGTCTATGTAGAGATAAATGTGGAGTACGAACAACACGATAAAAGACTTTTTCTAGTTCATATACGAGTATTATTAAAACAGTGAGTGAAAATACCTATTTAATGTTAGTCATATACAAATACTATGTCACTAGGGCATTGTGATAATAAATATTTAACAAAATATGCGATTAATGTAATTAATCGAGCGATTAAGTAATTACATTTATTTCTCTCGCATGATCTATGAGTTTCAGTTGCGTTTCGGTGAATGCATTTAAATTGAATCATTTTAATAAGTAAGTATATTAGAAAATTTAGAAAACATAGATTTCTAAATCTTTGAACAAGTTGAAAGAGAATTTTTACTTTGTATATTAGAATTTTGGCGGTTTCATAAAAACAGTGTTGTACAAGCGATCAATAAATGCTTAAAGCACGTATTTTACGTATGGTATAACAATTCAATAAGTTTTTGTGTTTTTGTAACCTTACCAATAAATGAATCATTGAACCTTACTTTTCTTTTTTAATTTCTTTTCTAATTGTACTGTTTCAAAGTAATAGTTACTTTCAATATTTGAGTGTATAATCTTCTCACTATAGATATTTTTATAAAGGTTGGTTTTTATTTTCAACATATCTGGTAATCGTTTACCTTACAAAATCTACATATATCTCTCCTAAAATTTTAATTTACCTTGTTTATTGAATTTTTAAAAAAGTGGAGAGAGCGTGAGTAATATATATATATATATATACCTATGTATAGTTTAAATTCGTATATTAGTATCGAATTTTTTTACTTATAAACAGCATAAAAATTAATTACGAAATATTAAAGGACTATAATTATTTTAGTAGGTCAACAACATTCTCAAAAGCTCTAAATGAGTTTCTCAGTTTGGAATTGCACTTTACCTAATCAGCTATGATCTTATTCTTGATATTTTTTACAGTTAAATTATAGATGTTTATTTGATTATAGCTGTATTTGGTTCAAAACGTTAACTACCGATTTCGTACGGAAGCCTGACTAAAATTACTTTATAATGGTCTAGAATAATTATGGTTTTTAAAAACTAAAGTAGCAAGCTGAATGTTTAATGACCAACAATAATCTAAGGGGTTTTGTCAAAACGAATCAAATGAGTCCAAGCAACAAAGACTAAAATTAAAGAGTTCCACTATCCGCCTTCTAGGCCCAGATCAATGTATCAAGTTATTATATATACTAGTATTATAATTGTGACAGTACATAACTCTGTCTGTTATCTATTCACTCTTAAACTGCTAAACAGATTTCGATAAAATTTGTCAAAGACATAAATTGTATTCCAGGACGAACATAGTTGATAGTATAGTTATTGATATATTTGAAAAGTTTCAAATCAATAGGATAATTTGAAGTATGTACGTCAAAATCGACTTCCTAGAATTGATTCGTAGTTAATAGTAAAAGCGTGACTCTTCCTTAGATTTACGCGAATATTTGACATTTTAAATAAAACTTTTTCTACGATTTCTTCGCGGATTTATTTTGATTTTTGGTTCTCGATGTTTCGAATGCTTTACAGAAATAATTTTGTAAATTCGTAGGTAGGAACTGTCTGTAACAAGTATATGAGCTTTGAGACGTCTAAAACCTCTCCCGTAACTTGACCATAATTGCTGTAAAGCATCTCGTCGGGAACCAAAAATCAAAATAAAAAATAGCTTTTATAGACACAATTAAATAGGTAAAGAATGTTTTAAGATAGAGATGTAAATTGACTTATTGTTATTTTTTTCGTAATATTTCTTAAAACCAACTCTACAATTAAAATGATTTTATCTGCGTTTAAGCGATATATATAAAAATGGTTGGATTAAATTATTCAATATCATTTTTATATAAAATAATTAAAAAATATTTTTATTAAAAATTTTAGCTAAATTCGTTATTTTCTTTCAAGGTAAAGAAATCCTACGAGATGTTTCCTGCAGCAATCATAATATACCGTAAGAATGGGTAACGTCGTCACCAATAATTTTATTCTAGAGCATTTTATCATCAATATGACGGCATATTAAATGGGATAAAATCCACTGGTGGTTAGCACTCCGTAAACTCGTTTAATAAGGGAGAAGTAAAGCTACCGGGAATGTAATTTTATTACATTCTTGCAACATTTTCAACATGAGTAGTTCGTCGTAGATCATCTTTAAATTTTCATTTTATAACTGGTCCTGTGCTTTTAAAGATATTATTCGTACTTTTAAAGTTTTATATCTACAGAAGATCAGGTCTTTATATTCAAAATATATAAGGTATTAATATATTATTTACTAGCGACGTTTTAGCGTTTAGTATAGATTTCACAGATATGAGATATTTTCCCGCAGTTAAAAGTATCCTATAATATACCCGGATAACCAGCTATCATCATTCCAAATTTCATCAAAATCTGTCCAGTGGTTCCCTCGCGATGGGTTCCCACAGACAAAAAAAATCTAAAAACTATAGATTCAGCCTCTGTATCGATCATAATGACTATTTCAATAAGATTTTCCAAAAAGTATTTAATGTACACATTCGCCTCAGTTACACTTTTATTATATATATAGATAAACATTTTTCATACTCAACTTTAATTTTCTTTTTATATACCATTTCATTAAAGTAAATAAAAGGTTTTTAAGGGAAAAACTTCTCAACAACTTGTTACGAATTGGTCGAGCCGTTCTTGAGTTTTGCGCTTAGCAACATTCATTTTTATTTATATAGATTAACATATTTATCACAGTAACAAACAAGCCGCCCATATTAAAAAAATAACATAAAAAATTAAAAAAGACAGTTGCAAAACCTGCCATCCTTCTCTATTAGTCATACGTCGTTTGTTAGAAAAGTTAGGTTTTTTTCCGTAAGATGACGCCTTACACTTCGAAGTGAAAATAAAATTAAAAAGCTGTTAGTGTCCAAGCACATTACATTCAACTTTAATGAGTCATTCGCGGCCTTTTAAATGCTATTTGCATTATTCATGACCACAAACTTTCAAAGATGAGAACTCGGGAATCTATTGTTTAATAGGTAGTAAGTAGTAGGTAGATAAAAAAAAAATTATACTATTACATATTTGTACCAGAACAGGTCAAAAGTCATGTTACATATATTTTGAACAAAAAAATGAATCTAGCTTTCTCATATTATAATATCGTAATAAACCTCATATTTGATTGTGTTATAATATACTTTATTGTAATAAATTTTGTTTCTAAAAAAGACATGCAAAAGGGACTTATAATGCACATATGTACATACATAATGTATCCCTTCCAATATCTTTGACTTTAAAATTATTTAATGTAAACTCAAAATATTTAATACGAATTTGTATAAATATATATTATGAGATACTTATTATCGCATAAAATCATTTTACGAGATGTTTGTTTCATTGTAAAAAACATTTATTAAAAAAGTAAACATGGAATCCTCTGTTAAGTTCACTCCAATTTTGTACCTAATCCATCTCTGCCGCCTTTGTGTAAACCCTATACCATTATCTGTTATCCAACAGACATCTAGACAGGGCAATAATAAGCTAGACTTCATAAAACAGCCATATCTCGACTACTATCACATTTCACTTTAAAAGTTAACCTGTAGACGGTAATATTTTGTCTTTTAAAGTTTAGTCGCAAAGTGACGTTGGGGTACGAAATATTTATTGATTAATGTGCTCTGTTAAAGTTTAAATTTAAAAGTTTTGATGAGTAATATTAGTATATGGAATCTTATATATAAATATCTCTATATGGAATCTTATATAGAGTCTGGTGTTTGTGTTCGCACTCCTCCGAAACGGCGCGACTGATTTTAATGATTTTTTTTCTATATTTGGTAGGTATGAAAATAGGTCGTAAAATATTTTTCAGCCTCCCACCCCCACCCCCAGTTTTTTAGTAACTAAAAGCTAGTAATAAATATGAAATAAATACGAAAGTTCTATATACTCGTATTACTCCTTCTTAAACGGCTGCACGGTGTAGTATAATAGTTTAATTACAATAGAAATGTACCTATTATTATATATTTTTTTAAGAAATAAATTACGTACTACATTAATATATATTAATTAACTAAGATTTTAAGTAAATATATTTTTTATTAAAATTAAAAATTTGTAAGCACTAAACAAAAACTTATGAATAGTAGTAAGGTATAGCTCAAACAGGAGCGACATTTTAGAAAGAAAGGGCAAATATCTTGTTCCATTTGTTCTTGTACAGGTGGTCTTCATAAAATATTCCGTGAAGTTTATTATTATGTTCTACAATAATTAAAGCGGGCTGATATAATAAAATAATAATAATAATCGATACTTACAGATTATCGATTAAAGTGGCTTTTATTCACTTAAAAGAAAAGGCTGTATGCAGACTAACGACGACTAATAGTAGGTTTACCTAAATCGATGTTTTACTTGTATTTTTACCGTCTCCTGAATATTACATGAAGTCGTGATGACTTGAATTGTAAAACGCGTTCCCATGGTTTATATTTAGAACTTGTAAGAAATTCAAACGGGTATACAAACGTATAGGATTTTTATTAGATGGAAAAAATGTGAAATGTTCTGAATTAATAGCATGTTATAAATCTAAGTTTATGTTCTTAATAGTTTTTTAATAGAAATATTTTTATTTTTAAATAACTACTAGCTATAAACATGTTATATTTTTATTTAGTCCGTCAGCATATAACAGGACTTTTTTTAAGGCTGAAACAAAACTTGTCCATATTTTAATTCCGACTACATATTTATATCTGTTACAGATCTTAGATAAAACTTTTTTCTAAAGTCAAAAGTAGTTTTAACTAAAAATATCAATCATGACCAATATTGACCATGTTTGACTATTATTGACCAAAAGCGTTAGTCCAAATCACTTTTAATAAACAAAAAATAGCTATTATTTCTTACTATGCATTATGGCAATTTTCTTAGAATTGCAAGTTTTAACTCTAAATTGGATGAGAATGTGTGTATGGAAAGTAAATGGGATGTTTGTGACACATAGCACGTTTTATTCGATGGCGATAAATAGGTATATTGACACAAAGACTGTGAACACTTTGATATGCAATTGCTTAAATTGTTAAGGATTTCTGGGTACAAATCAGTTAGCGGATTCAAACTTTGTTTACTTTTACACTCTTATACACACTTGTCATATATAGCACGAAAATGCATTTTTTTAATTGTACTCGGTTATACAATTAAAAGATACATTTATAGAAAGAAATCTATAAAATACTAAAATTATAATGATACTATAAATTATAAAGTGCCATTTTGTTATTCACATTTAAATATTTTAGACAAAAAAAGCAAGAAATAAGAAGCGCGCCAAAATTTTTTATTTAACAGATAATAAAAATAGACTGTAGTCTGTACATTTAAAATATTAAAAAAAAGTTTAAGTGTAAGATACCAATGGATTATGTTACAATATCTAGTAAAGGTGAAGATTATTCTAAATTATGCATAAAATCTTTTAAAGATGGTTTTGCATAATTCAGTCCAATAACATGAGCGACATTAGTCGCACAAACAAGTACAAGTACGTACTGGCTGAATGTAGGCGTGTTGGAGCTGTGTGATGCACGGATAACCTTCATTAAGGAGTGTATATGCTATGTGCATGCACATATGAATTAAAAAAAAAAAATTTTCTGTAATCTATACTCATATTTTAAAGAGGTAAAATTTGTGAGATTGTGAGTTTGTGTACTCTTTGTATTTGTGATTGTGTAATCTACTGAACCGATTTAAATGAAATTTGTTGAGAAGATAGTTTGAGACCCTGGGAAGGACATAGGATACTTTTGCTCCGGAAATCATCCCTTAAGGGGGTGAAAATGGGGATGAAATTTGTATTGGGAAGAAAGCTAGGGACTAACCCGAGCGAAGCGAGGGTGAGTCGCTATTAGAAGATAAAATTATCTGTGAGAATAAAATTAAAATAATAATATTACCCGTTTCTGTAGGTAAACTAACGTTTGCTTGTTACAAAGATATTAAATACTTTTTACATAACGTGCCCTATAACCGTCGGTACATTTTGTACGGTACAGTGACAAGTCAACTTACATACATGTTTATTTATTCATATATATTGTGCTAACGATGAATAAAAATGTAAGTATTTTTAATGTAGTTTTGACATATATCTCATTTTCAAAATTTTACATGAAAGTACAACTACTCTTGACTATTTAAATACAAACAATACATTCTAAGTAATATTCTTATCAACCTCTGGTTTCTTAGATGTAAATATACCTTTATGTAATCTGTACGTACTCACTCGACAAGTCGAACAAGCATTATTGACGCTAGGAGCTATATCTCTGACATCAGCTAGATAGATAATATAATTTCTAATAAAATTGTAGTAACTTCGTTAGCAACTAAGTATTTACATTACGAGTATGTTACATACTAGCAGAACCCACGGCTTCGCTCGCGCTAAAACTATAAAAAATCTCGAAAAAGTAAGGTTTCATACAATCTTTCATCCTCTATTTTACCCCTTTATTCGATGAATTTTGAAAAATGCTAAAACACATATTTATTTAATGGTAGAGCATTGCATTAATACCAAGTTTTAAGTAATTCTGATCACAAATATTTTTTTAGGTTGTATTAGATATTACGTGTTTTCTCGTGGGAAAGAAATAATCTCCTTCAGTAAAAAGTAGCCTATGTCACTCTCTAGCCCTCTAACTATCTCCACACAAAAAAATCACTCCAATCCGTCACTCTGTTTCGACGTGAAAGAAGGACAAACAAACAAACAAACACAAAAAAAACACACTTTCACATTTATAATATTAAAGTATGGATATTCAATCCCGCTCACTATGCGACCAACATCGACAGTTAATCGCTGTGATCGTAGTATTTGCTGCAGTGGTCTAGTGCGTGTGATCTATTAGGCTTAATGCCTTCCATGAGGTCTTCTTTAAGATAATTCTAAAACTTTACTGTTTATAATGAACTAGCGACTTGCCCTCATTTTGTTCAATTATATGCCTAAGTACCTACCTATCCATGCACTAAAATTCATCCAAGTTCGCGGTTTTAACGTGAAAGAGAAAGAAACATACACACACATACAATTTTTCGCCATAGAAATTTTAGTCCGATTTGGCTTTGTTTAAATATATATTATAAAGTTCTGTAATACTCTAAAGTAGGTTCGTAGGTATACAGTATTAAGTATTAGAATATATAGATTTATGTATAATAATTAATATATAACGTTAAACTATTAATTTTCGTACGTAGAATCACGTGAAAAGCTTACTTTAACTTTAAGAACATGCGAAGTGATTCTTCCAGTAATCTGATCAGTCGGAGGAACATTATTGATGGTAGCAGCTATATCTCCGACATCTTGGCGAGATAGGAGCCACTCAGGCAACGAATGGATTTCTGTGAAGTATTATGACCACCGTTAAGTTTGCTTTTACTATTTATTTAGATTTTGTTTTTATCGATTACAGATAAATAACAATTAAAAATATAGTAGTTCCTACCTATAGGTAAAAACTGGTTATAGGACTAATTGTGTTTTTAGTTTATTAAAAACCAACAACTAGCTTTTGGCTCTTGCTTCGTTCAATCTTCTTTTGCTCCATACCATAGGAAACCATAGGTAGTATATCCATACTAATATTATAAATGTGAAAGTGTGTTTGTTTTTTTGTCCTTCTTTCACGTCGAAACGGAGTGACGGATTGGCATAAATTCTTGTGTCGAGATAGTTGGAGGGCTGGAGAGTGACATAGGCTGCTTTTTACCTCGGGAGATTATCTAATTCCCACAGGAAAACACGCTATAATACAATCCAAAAAAATGTTTATGATCAGAATTACTTGAAACTTGGATATTATTAGCTCTTCAATATAATTAAACAAATACGTGTTTTAGCATTTTTCAAAATTCATCCTTTAAGGGGATAAAATAGGGGACGAAAGTTTATAGGAAACTACCTTTTTAGAGATTTTTTGTAGTTTTATATTTTATATAGCCGCGGGTTCTGATAGTATTATATATAAAAGTCTAAAATCTCACGGCATGCACTTGATATACCAAGTTTAAAAGCAGCCTATGCAACACTCTCTTATACTTTCTGCATACAAAATATCATGTTACATGTCAATCCTTTGTATAATTGCTGCCATTTACTAGAATCAAACAGCTCTATTTGCATACAAACGCCATAACATATTATTTCCTTTCTTGCACACTACAGCCATTTTGTGCTATGCGGTTCGTTGCTGTTGGTCCTCACAGCTAATTACTCAACGTAACGTGTGAAGTGAGCAATTTATATGCTTGCATGTGCAAAGGGATTCTAATCAAAATTCTTCTTTACACATAAGTCGCTAGTTACGAAGCTAGGGACTTTGAAAATGTTTTTTTGTTTAAATATTTTTATTTTTTATTTAAATATTAAGCACTATTAGGTCGCAAGGTAAGGGTACAAGCATCATGTAAGTTCATTTTAAATTCTTTTCGTTCATTTTGTTTTTGCAGCGTTTTGAGGCTTATTAAATTAACACCTCCAGGTATTTTTTTAAGAAAATAATTAAAATTCTAAGAAATCTATTGTTAACTGTAACGCCGGCGTGTCCGCGGTCGTTGAGGAATTAAAGGCTAATACCATCGTACTCTTGTAAACTTATTAAAAGTCGTGTAATTATAATGAACAGCTAAAGTTAATGAGTGTTGTTCCACTGTAAGCTAAACGTCGTTAATTTTCCTAATTTGTCTTTAAATTTAATCTCTGTACTGGAACATTATATGGCTAACATTTATTTGCAAGATGTGCATAAAGTTGTGCGTAAAGTTTTCAAAAATTAAAGCATTTTAGAAAATAATGTTGGCAAAAGAGAAAATATCCTAAAATTTATAAAAATCGAGAGAGTATTTTTTTGAATTATAAATTGATTATTAATACAAAAATCTCCTAGTTAAGAATAAAATCAATGCTAGAGATAGCAGAAGCTAACTTACCATCGAATACTTTAGTTTGTTTTTTATTCTGATGAAAATGTATTTAGTATCAGAAATCATAATAAGTTTAATTGAAGGCTTGAAGCCATAAACAGCCGAATGAAACGAGGGTAAGTTACTTGATAATAATAGTATTTAAAAGTATTTTTGTTATTTTTTTTAATTGTCTCATCCCAAAAAAAAACTTATAGAAATATATTCCAATAAACTGTATTGCCTCAACATTACATTTTCAAATACCATATCCTTTATTTTAATTTATTGTACACTAGTGACTCACCCTCGCTTCGCTCGGGTTCGTCCCTAGGTTGATTCCCCATACAAACTTTCATCCCCATTTTCACCCCTTTAAGGTATGATTTCCAGGATAAAAATCCTACGTCCTTCCCAGGGTCTCAAACTATCTTCTTACCAAATTTCATCTAAATAGGTTCAGTAGATCCAGAGATTACCCCCTACAACTTTACAAACTCTACAAACTCACAAATTTTATCTGTTTATAATATTAGTATAGATGACAAACATTTCGTTAAAATAAATAAATTTAAGAAAATATATCTTCGAGGAATCTATCTTCACATAAAATGCACGGTACACATGACATTATTTCGTGGATAAGCGTTAAAAGGTAGGCGTTAAGCTGTTTCGCATTTCCCGCTAGCCTCAAGCCAAGGGTCAATGACCTCACTATTGTATGTTCGTATGTGACAAATATTGGTTGAACCTAGCGTTTCTTAGTGTAACGGAAACAGCCAGTAAAGTACACATAAATATTTCCAGTTAAAACATTTGAAGGGTCATTATATAAATGTACAGGGAAAATAATATTTCTTATGAATTGTAAAATTTTACCACTTTAGATATTTTCTTTGAAAATAGTGTTAGGTAGCAAAAAATACACATAATCGGACTACTGTTATAAATGCGAAAGTTTGTATGTAGGTATGTATGCTTGCTCGTTCATAGAAAATCGGCTGGACCAATTTAGATGAAAATTTCACTAATTGACTGTACCTCTTATAACGTTTAGAAATGCTCTTACATACCTTTGTATGTATGTATTCAGCCCTTTTTTACGTCCCACTGCTGGGCACGAGCCTCTCTTCAATACGGAAGGGATCCGGCCATAGTCCACCACCAATGCCACAACACATACCTACATGGCATGGCATGTATGTATGTGCTGACATGGCATCTAGGGACTAACTATTACTCCGCTCGAGTAAAGGTAAATTGCTTGTCGAAAATATAATTTAATCTTAACACTTTTTCCTTACCTACGAGTACATAGGTACTATTTAAAAAAGTACAAACGAAAATTTGGATAAAATATTAATTAATAATTTTTTTTATGCTTTTAATTATAGTTTATAACCATTTTGTTTTTATTTAGGTCAATTGTATATCACAACATAACTCCTTTTTAAGCTAACACTTGTCACTTTTGCCACTTAGGTAGGCCGCAATTCAAATATAATAATTTAACTACTTAACATCCATTAAATATGCCTACGTTAAGTCCTTACCTTAGAGCCCTTTCGAGCCGTTAGCGACCTACAAACGAGTAATTAACATGACAAATATGAAGTGCTATCTAATAATGGTCACTATGTACTCATAACATCCACACATATGTTTGATTTTTATTATAATTTTACAATAGTTTAAAGCTATTTAAACGATATTTTGTACAAAATAAAGAAAATGATGGAATATATATTTTACGCAATAATTAAGAAAATTGATAAAAATAAGACAAATTATACGTCTTCATTTAGGTGTTTACCTATTTAAAATATTAGTGTAGATTATATTGATTCTGAAATTAATTACAATTAATTCAAAACATAACTTTTATTATTAAAATAAGAGGATAATTTTATTTATATAATAAATCTGTACAGCGAAAGTCTTAACATTCTCTATTTATTTACTTGTATTTATTATGCGTATAATTAATGTTTTTATTGCCATGGAAACTTCATTTAGTAACTGCAACATTTAATACTGACTATTGCAGTCAACTTTATTATTTGCTACAATTAATTTTAGAATTTTGTACCTACCAGATAGTCTATAAAGTACTCTATAGCCGTTTTATAAAGTGCTTTAGTTGTAGGGTTACTATGAAGTATGAACACGTGCGTACATACGTGAAATATTCCTTTTTATTTTTCTTTAAATATAAGCTTACATTGTGGTTTACTTTACGCTACGCTGTTTTAAGATTAGTTTGTTTGTATGTATAGAACAATGGAATTGTTAAACCGCTTTTCTTAAATAGTATAGGTTACTTTTATTGTTGGAATACGCGAGTGAGCGAAGTCACGTGCAAAAATTAGTGTTAGTATAATTATTAATATTCTTCTACAAAATAAATTCCTTAAACAAAATAAAAATTAGAATAATTCCTTAAAATTGGTTGTCATGGTAACACTACTTGTAAAGCTCTCAGAGATTAAATACTAATTGCTGGTCGGGACGGTTCATGGTATTGCAGAATGCTAGTCTATTTATATTACGATTAATATCAGATCAAATCGAGTTTATTTTATAAAAACTCATTTTATAAAAAGTTTATTTTATAAAGTCATATTTTATTTGTGAGCGACGTTCCCATCAAAGCAAGTTTACTCATATCTTTCTAGGAAACTTAAATAAATGTAAATACTTGTAAAAAATAGACATTTGCCAAATAAGAATCAATGAAAATAAAATAAATATATTTTTAAATATAATATCAAAATTTAATATGATAACGGTACTGAGAAATTTTTATAAGATTACATTTACATCTTCAAAGAATTCATCAACATTATCTAATTTGAATGAAATTTGGTATTGAAATATCACATATTCTGCCATTTAGCGATAAACTTACTATGCAAGCGAAGGTGTTGAAAATATTGCTGGCACCATTGTTATCTAAAACTCTACTAATAAAAACACTTGCTAGTTAAACAAAATATGAACTAAACACGCATTGTTAGAGCTAAAAAATATAAAAAGTAAAACGACAGCTCCAAACTGTTGTATATACGTTGCATCATTTTGTTTTCATTACATTGTTAGATTAAAGGTTAAGTTAGGCTAGCCATTTTGTTGACGAGATGCCTTGTAAAGTTCGACCGTTAGACGTCTGGGTCTTAATAAACATTCCTGCCGCAGTCAGTGGGCAAACTGCAAACATATGATGATTACCTGCATTACCTGATTACCTAGTGATGTTGTTATATCCCATAACGGGCTTGAAGGTCAGGCGCTTGGTGCAGCAGTTGCTATGATATGTATTGTGTAATGTTTAAATAAAACTACCTTTTCGAATTATTTCGCGGATTTATTTTGTTTTTTGGTTCCCGACGTTTCGAATGCTTTACAGCAATCCTGGTCACGGGAAAAACTAAGGGTTTAGACGTCTCAAAGGCGCTCTATACTTATTACAGACAGTAACTACTCATAATTTAACAAAACTATTTCAAAAATTGAAAAATGGCTCGAAAGTATTCGTAACTTCCAATATTTTTTGATATTTATTCTAAACATTTTAAATTTCTTAATAAGTATTCTAATTAAATTCGAAACGTCAGGGACTAAAAATTAAAAATAAATCCGCGAAATAATCCAAAAAAAAATAGTTTTACTTAAAATGTCAAATATTCGCGTAAATCTAAGAAAATATTATTGTAATGTTCTTGATTCACAAACCGGAAATTGTCGTTAACCATAAAAGTATTTTTTTGCCGTCCCTTACTTCGCTGAATCGCTTAAATTGTCTGGATAAAAAGTAGCTTATGTCACTTTCCGGCCAATAAACTATCCGTCTGTAAAAACACATTTTTGTTCTGTTCTTATGTATAAGAACACAATATGGCACATTCACACGTTTCTTATTTTTCATACGTTTCATTATCGCACATTTCTCATATTAGGTAAGTAGCATAAATATGTAAATGAGTATTCAACAGAGATCCATTAAATTGTAGACAGAAACGAATTTCATATCAATACAGTTAATATTAGTAGATAAATTTAACATTGTCATAAAATAAATAATTAAGTACCTAAGGGGAAGTAAATATTAATAAATTATGAAAAGCTACAAGCTCTATAATTTCAAGTCTATTTCAATTTCCGTCAAAATCTATAAAAGGTAGTCGAAGTCGGTCATATAATTATGGAGGCAACTGGTACATTTTTAAAACAGCATTTTATTACTTTTGTGTGTAATTCAAGTAATTGGTTGTAAAATTTAGATTGTGTTTTTGATGGGTTTGATAAATCAATTTATCTTTAAACTGTCTGTGACTGTACATTTTGCTTCTGTTAATATGTATATATGGCTTTTATTATTTTTTAAATAAAACTCATTTCAATTTAATAAGAATAAAAAATAATGTAATAACTCGATTAAGCCCTCAAATAAGAGCTTATTGATAATCAAACCAAAATATTTTGGTTCAAAAAACGTTTTTTTAAATACTGCAAAATAGATACCTTAGTTCTACTGTAATATAATACAAATTTATTTTCGACATAAACATTTTTTTGAATAAGTAGAGCGCACATAATCAAAATTTCGCTAACCAAAAATATACCAAACACTTAAATAATGGTAGGATATTATTCTAATGACATACTGTTGACTGATGCCGTTGTTATATTATTTTGCTCTAAATACTGTTTTAACAATTCACCGCAATAAATTATTGTACTACTTCCAATTTAGTTAGTTCAGAAGATAGCTTATATAGTTGTAGGGATAAGAGCTCCAGGATTCATGACCCGGGTCAGGCCAAGGTTTTGGATTATTTTAAACTTTCTGGAGTTCACAAGTTTAACAAGGTTATATATTCGTGCTTTAGAAAGCACATGCCCTAAGCGCGCCTTATTTCTACTGTCTATCGAATTGAAATTCTAAGTTACTAAGAGATTGTGGAAATAGAGTCAATGTTCTGGAACACACCTATCACACATATCTAAGTATAACATTTCCTTCATTTTGCCTTTGGCCATTTAGTCTCATTGAAATTGGGCCATTAGAACTTTAATAATACATACTTATTTTTATATTTGAGCTAGAATACTCGAATAAAAATTTACACACTGAGTTTATACTTACCTCTTATACCTGCCTCTTTAATAAACGTAAAATTATATATCTCGTTTTAAGTATCTCGCAATAAAGGATCAAAAACATTCATTACTAAAATTATATAGTAATTTCCTTATTGCATCTGTATATTGCATAAAGAAATAAAAATCATATTAAGGTAACGCGATTTCTGTTTATAAATAAATATATAATAAGAAAACTTCTGTAAACATTATAAGAGTCTTCGAATATTCCTCTTTCTTGCTCTAAATAATAATTTAATATACACGACTGGAGCAGTAACACCGATTTAGTTTAATGCGTGTTGATCTCGCGTGTTGTCACCTAAATCGCGATTTGTGTTAATCATGTTTTCGCTTAGAGAAATGTATTTCATGCGAAATCTCCGACTGTCAAATACTTAAAATCAACGCCTGATGAATTTATGTTGCAAGAAATTTCAATTATGTGCTGATTGAAGAGCTACTTTAACTGTAGGAAAGCATGCAATGGCTCTACCATTATGTACATTATTTTGTTGTCGCTTTATTTTAAATACTCTGCAAATTTTTTATAACAATAATTCATTCTATGATGACAATAATTGTTCATTACATTTTAAATTAGTTTCATTTTTTTATTTTGCGTAATATAATTGGTACTAACAAATTTAATCAATTTCCCTTACTCATAATGTAAATAATAAAAAAATATTGAACAAATAGTTTAGTTATTTAAAATTAATTTGGATTGTTATACACTTAGAAACTTCAAACTATCGACTATTCATATCTTGAATTCTTTCAAATGAAACAATATAGCGAGTACGTAATATCTTCATTAATGTTTTAACTTGAGCGTAACGCGCTCTAAAAGAGCATATCATTTTAATTAATTATTATAATTATAGTATCGTTTTGTGCAAGTTTGTATCAATGAATATTTAAGATGCTTTTTATGCTTACTTTTTAGGCAACTTGTATCAGAATATACAAAGTATAATTTGAATTAATTTGTAGAAATTATTCTCGATGAATAAGATTAATAACTCCATTTAAAATCTTTTTTGATTTAAATTTTATTGATTTCGATAGAAATTAAATTTTCGATCCAAGCATTTAACTAAATAATTGATTCGTGAGCGCCATCTAATATATAAACTTAAAAGCGAAAGTAGACAAGCAGATACGTTTGAAAATTGTAATATAATTTATAATCCCCTCTTTGTTTTAATTGATTGTTGCTATAATCATTAACATATTAAGATCTATCTATACATATAATAAATTTCTAACTGAGTCGAATCTGTACATCAAATATTTTTTGGAAAATGATACTGAAATAGACATTATTATCGATACAGAGGCCGAATGTATAATTTTTTGAATTTTTGTCTGTCTGGAAACGCATCATGAGAAAATCACTGGACAGATTTTGATGGGGATAATGATAGCTGGTTTTTTGAGTCAACATATAGAATACTTTTTATTGCGGTAAACTATCTCATATCTGAGAAATCTATACTAAACGTTAAAACGTAACCAGGGACGAATTCGAGCGCAGCGAGGGTGAGTCGCTAGTTATGTAAACAAATTTTCTCACCAGTGACAACACTTATATACAAGTTACAACTAAACAAAATATGTAACTAACGACTGACATCACTATTACAACATTGAAAAAACAAGAACTGGAAAATTACTAACTTAGTTTACTTGCACTGAAACTAGTTAAGAATAGTAAATTAAGAAGAAATGTGGTTGTGAAACGAGCGTTGACCGGTGTTGTGGCAAAAAAATAAATTCTATGCTATAAATAAATCCATAAAAGTTAACTCTATACATACAAATGCAACTGCGAACTGATGATGAAGTTTATATGTAATTGTTATTTAAATTCATTCATATAAATCGCTTGCTTGCTTTCAAGAAGATATACTTTTTCTATTTATAGAGGTTGTTACAAAAAGGATATCTAAGTCTTGGTTTAATAGGGATCTGTAGTCTATATCGTTAAAAGTCAGAATGTCACGAATTGTAGGCCTTTAATGTGCTTTATGTTATTCTGGTCCAATTACCGCACCTACGTTGGATATTCTTTAGAATAAATAGGATCATTTGAAAATATGTACCTGCACTTTAAAGGCTTGGTAGATTCTTTTCTGTAAAGCGAATAGGTACTATAAAAATAGTTTATTATGTATAAATACGTTTAAGTTATATGATTAACTAGCGGCTTACCCTCGTTTCGCTCGGGTTCGCCTTTTGAAAAACCAAAGAAAAATCTATCCCACGGGAATCGTACATTTTTTTCGGTATAAAGAGTAGCCTATGTGTTCTTCTGATGTATCAGCTATATTATTGTAAAGTTTAATTAAAATCCATTCAGTAGTTTTTGTGTGAAAGAGTAACAAAATCCATACGTCTAGACATCCATACATCTTGACAAACTTTCGCATTTATAATTTTAGCAGTAAGTATTACTTAATTTTAGTTATATTTACATTACTCCTATACTTATTTCTAAAAGACACAAAAACTACAGACATACACTGTCTAGTGTCTATATATAATAATTGTCTTCCTGATCGATATCAGCCGCGGCGGCCAATATCATTAAGACTAGCCATTTGCGCAGGAGATATTATAGTACACAAGTTTGCGCGCAGACACAAGTGCACTCTCTATTCCTTTCACTCTCATACTCCAGTGTGATGACTACTCGACACGACCAGTGAGAGTTACGGCGCAGGACCTACGACTTCACGTGCTCTCCGAAGACGGGGGTGAAACAAACCCAACTTCCCAAATCCGGGCTGTTATTGAGAAATTCTCTTGACAAAAAAACTCAATAACTGAATTTGGCCCGAACCGGGATTCGAACGCCGCACTAAACTATACTAATTCCAACGACATCTTTCAATAACGTTAATTACGGAATCTTATATGCTTATAAATTTCTTAATTCACTTAATTATAATTTGTTTACAACTTTAGACTTCGAAGCTTATGATAATTAATTGATTACTTCTCTGCTGTCACATAGCATGGAGATTTATTTTTAAAATAGGTATACATGTAATGCAGCATCGATTGTATGTTTCTAATTTTCCTTGTCTTGATGCTGCCATTTTGATTTTTCATAATATTTTTTAATAATACTATACTTAATTTCATGTGGGACCAAAAATGATTTGTTTGGAAACCAACAACAATAGCAATGGTCGCGCGACTAAACCACCACGACATTTCACGCAAGTGCGTTGACCGCGATCTGACCTGCGAGGAGGTCACGCGGTCAACGCGACGCCCACGCGTGGACCTAACGCAATAAATGTGTGGACATAAATAATAACATAACTACCCATTTAATAATTGGACCACATATGTCCCTATACATAAACTACCAAATTTTATTTTCAATAAGTACTTTCTGCATTTGCGTAAGGGAATATTTTTTTGTTTTTGCCTTATCGAAAAAATATGTATATTTAAAATAAAACACCAACTAACAATAAAACTGGCCAAGTGTGAGTTGAACTTACATTATAAGTTTCCATCTAGTCACATTTTATTGTTTATTGTATACCATATTAAAGTTATATGTACATAATTTTATAGTCTCGTACGTAACACTCGTCTCGCGAGTCTTTTTCCCTTGTGCTCCATTTTTGATATTCTACAATTGATTTTTTAAAAACATGTTTATGTCTTCAGCCGTATCAATTCTGCCTTTTATGATATAACTGTTTATTTTACAAGAGAAATATGGGCCGAGGGGGCACTATACATAATATGTTACCATTAGGAAATAATAAAAAAAATTAAACTATAATATGTGATTAAAGAAAACAAATTATATTATGTACGTAATTAAAGATTTAATGATTACTTTATGTAACATAGCAAAATATAAGATCTCTATTTTGATATGAAAAAGAGTAGCTACCAAATATTATCTTCTTTAGTAGGTACTTTATATTTTTAAATATTTGAAATAACTTAAGATGATAATTAAACCTTTAAACTAGCCATCGTTTAAATAGCTAATAAACTGTGGGAATGATTCTTTGAAACGGGACTTTCTCTATGCAATTGATGTCAGATTAGTCAATGGATTCCGCCCTGCAGCTAAATGAGGTATAAGCTGAACGATTAATATGCACCACAGTATATATCAACATTAGCACGCGACTCCGCTCGCTATATAAATAAAAATATATGTTATTCTTATCCCAAGCCGAATTTTCTATCCTCTATCTCACAGACACTATGATACTCGTAACCGAATCCTTTTTCCGTCACGGATAGTTCTATCAAAATTATAAAGGATAAAAATAAGTATCATATTTGCTAAATAACGTTTTATTGTGTAATAACTTAAATATGGTGGCCTACTGTAAAATATGGAACAGATACTTCATATAGTGTTTCGAACTTCAAAAGATATACACAGAACTCATGTGTGACTGTTGTGTCACGGCCTATTTTTTCCAAAATCCAAATTTTAATATATTCCTACAGAACAGAAGTTAGAACTTTATTAAAATTTGGATAGTAATTAAAAGGAACATATCGTATATTATAAGTAATGACTGACGTTATAAGACGTTTTAATTTAAAATGTAGAGACAAATGAAAAATAATTGCTCTGAACAGCTATTATTTTCATTATTTAAAAATACTTAACTTGAGAATTACTTACATCAAATAAAGCCGAAATTAAGGTCTTCGTCCCAGGAAAACCAACTGGAAGTATATTAAATAAAACTATCTTTTCGGATTATTTCATGGAATTATTTTAATTTTTGGTTCCCGACGTTTCAAAATTATTTCAAAAATTCAAAGAAAGAGTTAAGAAAGTATTATGTAAACTGGGACTAAATTATTTTGTGAAAAGAATAACGGCACAGATTTTTCGTAAATTATTGTAAAGAAAACATGACACAATTCAGTAGTTGTACGGCATTCCACTTTGAAGTGATCAATGATAAGTGACTTCGTTCTTTTTTTAATTAAAATTCAAGACATTGATAAAAAAATATGGCTATTCAATACAATTATAATACATAGAAGTAGATACATTAAAAAGAAGATATAAAAATAACTAGCGGGCAACTCTGGCATCATCCAGGTGTAAAATGTTTTAATAGATACAGTTTTTGCAATCATACTAGTAGATAGGTATAGGTATATCTGTTTTAGTGCAATCTTAATAGGTCTATTAGTTTTTCCGTGACTCTTGTACAAACTTGTAGATGAACAAAAAATCGTAATCTAGGTTCAGAAACACCGTATAATGATTTTTTTGTTAATATTAAATATATACTTACACCTACTACACTTCTGCTATTAAAACTGTGAGAAACGTAAGAAAGAAACAAAGCAAAATTATAAGTTCCGTAAAAACGAACTATTTACAGCAAAACAATAACATATGTCTGGGAATCAATAAGTGTGCGTGTCTGACGGTAATAACCACTCTTAATATATTCTAATTACAAAGTCGGTATTTAAAAACGTAATAAAGTTTTTATTCATTGAAGAAATGCTTTCTTTACTAAATATTAGTTTTGTTTATTAAAGAATTGTGTATTTTTTATTTTATTCATGTTAGATCGTGTGGCTTAATGGAGTTGGTACTTTTTTATAATAAAATTTGCATGCTTAACGCTTGTGAATTAACTTATATTATGTTAATTTTATTCTTGTTTATTTTTATGAATAAATATTTTTAATACGTGTGTTAGTTTTAATGAATTTAGATTAGAAAAAATATTAATTTATTGAGAAAATATTTGTTATATGCCCTTAATGCTGCTCTATCTAATATAGGTAATCCTTTTTATATCATCTGTTTATATTAACGATCATTCAGAAACAACATAGTCTACTGCTATATGACCCAACGAACTTAAATAAACGCAGAAAATTTTCTGTAGATACAACTAATTTTAAAACAACTTTTATAAGAAGATTCTTTGCATTTTTAGGACCACACTTATATAATAAACTAAATAAAACATTAGACATTTACTACCTTAATAAAATAGACTGTAAAAAAACTGTATTTGATTACCTGCAAAAATTAACTTATATTGAAACTGAAAACCTTCTTAGTATTCATATCTGATCATAATATTTATTATATAACTTGATCCTGCAATATTACCTATGTAAAATAATAATACCCAGGCACACACACGCGCATACACACACACACACACACACACACACACACACATACACAGACACACATTACACACTCCTCTCCTTTAATTGCTCACACACATTACACTCATTACACAAATACTTCTTACAGTCATGCATTACACATCTTAAGAGAGAGGAATGACATATTTAGTAATATTAATTAATATCTTTAGTTGATATGTATTTTTTTTTTTTGGTAATATTTATGTCACCTAACCGTGGGGATATGGCGCTGACAGCTGATGCACAGGTCTCCTAGTTCGGCTGCAGATGCTATGTTTTAAATATTTGTATGTACCAAATTAGATTTAGTAAGTGTTAAGCAAATATCTGGATGTACTTACTACCTTTTGGAAATAAAGAACTTATTATTATTATTATCATCAAGAATGCTACTTTAAGAATTAATCTTTCAAATTTCATTTTTTATTATTTATTTAGGTACTTTTTATTTGATATAGCAACACTCAATAAGCACAACCCTCAACATTCTTTCTATCTTATAATTTATTTAGTGAGATACAATCTGGATGGCTATTGTATCGTTATAAATACACACAAAAAGGGGCTTGTTAATTGTTTAAGCAGTGGTAGCCCACTCGTAACGAGCTCGTTTGTGAAGCTATTTGAAGTGGCGTCAAAACTTCTCTCACACCTCTGTAATTTACATGGACGAATCATTTTCTACACGATTATTTCTAATTGGTTTTTGGATCATGTAAACCATTGAGAGGAACCCTTCATGTCTGAGAACCATTTCTCGAACGACGTGTAGTGTCCATCAACCTAATTAGTAATTACCCAGTCTTTTGGACTATGCTCCGTGGAGGCCCATATCCCGCACTGAAACATTAAAAACGGCTGTTTTATTATATTACTAGCATTGCCCGCGGCTCCGCCCGCGTTCAGATGACCAAAAATGAAATTCTTAGGTTTTACATGTTAGTATATTCTTACATTACAGTTTTTGTATTTTTTCTCAGAAATGAGATATTTTCCCGCGGTAAAAAGTGTATGTTGACCCGGATAACCAGCTATAACCATACCAAATTTCATCAAAATCCATCCAGTGGTTTTCCTGTGATGCGGTAGCAGACAGACAGACAAAAATTTTAAAAACTATAGATTCGGCCTCTGTATCGATAATAATGTTTATTTCAATAAGATTTTCCAAAGAATAGTTAATGTACAGATTCAGCTTAATCATTATTTAAATATTAAATTATACTACATAATCTATACATTAATTTTATTATATGTATAGATTATGTAGTATAATTTTATAATAAAAAATAATAATAATATAGAATAAAAAAACAATAAAGAAAAAGCATATATAAATTAAAAATTGAATTAAAAGTTGCCATCAAAGTACGTACGCTCGTATAAAAATGAAAGCGTCATAAAGCCGTCAAAAGCCTATCAAACTAAATTAGAAGCTTAATGGCTGACCTTCAATTACCTCTAAACAACATTTATTCACTTTACATATGTCTAGAACAATTTAACCTCGTTCCGTTAATGAAAAGCGTGTAAGGTAAACTTCACTTCCTAATTTGGGTTAGAGAAATGTTCTCACGTTCCAATTAATTTTAATATTATATTGAAAATTCTTTTGAACTGTAAATGAGACACATAAATATGTCCAGAAAAACTATTTATAATATTAATTAATTATAAAATATACTAATGCCCGATTTCACCAACAACCCATAAGCTACCACCTACGTATGGGATCCCTAGCTTAAAAGTCCAATAAACTAGCCCCTAAATTAAATTTCGTTTTACGATCGTTTTACGTCTTTTAGCCCATATTTCGAGCACCTAAATTTAGGGAGCCTTTTAATATTTAGGTAACCCCTAACTGAAGGTGAAACAAAAGCTGTCCCCTAACAGACCCCTAACCATGCTTAGGGGATCCCTTAAACTTAGGTGAAGTTGGTGAAATCGGGCATAAGTCTATTAAAACTACCTAAGAATACAAAAACTAGCTTTACTTATACTCTAGCTATATATGTACTTTAATCATAATCGTTTCTGTATAAAAGATAATTATATATAATAGATTATACTGCACAGATTGTTAACTGGTACAGCGTAATCTCTTAGTAAAATCTCCGCTGGTTTAACATGGTAATTGAACAGGTTGTTTCCTTGCTTTATCAGGAGATTCAAAATAATACTTTATGTTAAAATTCATTTTCTTTGCATAAATCCTTACTTCCTTACGAATATATCTTCTAAATATTTTAAATTGCTTGTCCTGGCTAATTGATTGACGCCAAGGCCAAACCGCTAACTAGACTTAGGTCCAGTCCTTGTAAGCTGATGTTTTACCAGCCTATTGTTTATCACCTATATAGTTTATAAAAATAATTTATAATAAGTTTACAAAAGCACAAAACAAAATTTAAGAAATATTTTTATATCGATATAAAATCAATTTACAACAAATAGCCAAATGAAGCTGGGACAGGCTCCAAAGTTTTTGTTGCAAATTAAAAATGTGGAAATTCTGCATATTTTACGAAGGATCCTAGATAGGACCTATGTACTATAGGTAATATCCCATATTACATCTATTTCTTAAGACTTTATCGTACCTAGATACAAATAAATAAAATTGAAGTGTCTGTAATGTAAAAACTTTTTTACTAAATGCCTATGAAATTACATAAGTACTAAAAAGAAATCACATTTTTTTTAATTTTGGTCTGTCCGTCTGTTTGTTCTGGCTTATCTCTGAAACAGCTGCACTGATTTTGACGGGGCTTTCACTGGCAGGTAGCTGATGTTATAAGGAGTAACTTAGGCTACTTTTATTTTAGAAAAAATATTAGGGAAAAAATATTACCATTCGAAATAATTAAAACGTGTGTACTGAGGGACGCACTCACAATAAGTATAGTTGCTTACATATGTCACAATTTGGTTTGATCCGAATCGTACCTTCTTGTCTTTCTATTAAATAGTTAACCATTTTTTTGCTTTAAATTTATATTATATAGGTATACTTGCCAAGACTTAATGTGCTATTAGGTACTTTAAAAGTGTAAAGCTGTAGGTAAAAGGAACTTCTCAATCAAGATATAATTAATTATAAGAAAATGCACTGAGAGTCTACTCGACCATTTAACACGTTATAAGTATAACATTCTTTATAGCAATTCGTAAGCTCGACTTAAGAATTTGCAACATTTTATCTTTAAAATGAATGCAAGAAAATTAAATATGTTTACTACAATAAAATTAAATTATGAAGATGCAACAGCACAGTAAAAAAATGGCTACTTTTGATATATGACAAAAAATATTCACACATCTTGTGTATTTTCTCTTACTTGTACACAATATCTAGACCTAACCCAGGTAAAACAGATAAATAAAGTGTAGGTTGCATATGAAGGTTGAGACAAATACGAATTATTTACATTGGCCAATTTAAAAAAAAATAAAAAAGAAACCGACTTCCAGGCACTAAAATGTAAAAAATAACTAAACGGAGGTTTTCAATTAGATCTTCATATCTTAAAATATTGTCGGCTGGCACCGACTTCGAAAATATCTGATTAGGTATCTATTCTAAATGAAAACCTCCGTTTAGTTATTTTTAACATTTTAGTGCCTGGAATTCGGTTCTTTTTTTAAGTTTTTATTTTTTCATTTTTAGTGTAGACGTAATAGGCAGGTAATTTGTAAGAAAAAAGTTTACATAATACTTTCTTAGATTTACGCGAATGTTTGACATTATTAAATAAAACTATCTTTTCGGATTATTTCGCGGATTTATTTTGATTTTTGGTTCCCGACGTTTCGAATGCTTTACAGCATCCATGGTCACGGGAGAGACTGAGGTGTTACATGTCTTGAAGGTATAGTTGTTTGTTAATTGTGGGTAGGCTGTCTGTAACAACTATACATTCAAGACATGTAACACCTCAGTCTCTCCCGTGACCATGGATGCTGTAAAGCATTCGAAACGTCGTGAACCAAAAATCAAAATAAATCCGCGAAATAACCCGAAAAGATAGTTTTCTTTAATAAGAAAAAAGTTTTTTAATAACATATTCGATAAAACAATTTATTTAAAAAAAAATGTATTATCGATTTTTTTTAAAACCACTCGACCGATTTCGATAAAATTTATATGGGACCACCCGGGAGGTATACCCATTGAAACAAAAAAAAATCGAAATCGATTCAGGCGTCTTCGAGTAATCGTTGCACATACATAAAAAAAAGATTCCGATGAATTGAGAACGTCCTCCTTTTTGTAAGTCGGTTAAAAATCCAGTAAACTGATTAAAAAAATAATTACTTGACATACTTATACCAATGATAGACCGAGACGATAGGACAGAGATACAGTATATAGCTAATCCATAATGTTTATAATTTACAAATTGAAGAATTGAATTACCCAATTGTATTCGAATGAATTTGAGTATCAATTACTAGCGACTCACCTTCTCTTCGCTCGGGTTCGTCCCTAGCTTGATTCCCCATACAAACTTTCATCCCCATTTTCACCCCCTTACGGGATGATTTCCGTGATAAAATATCTTCCCAGGGTCTCAAACTACCTTCTTACCAAATTTCATCTAAATCGGTTCAGTAGATCCAGAGATTACCCCCTACAACGTCACAAACTCACAAACTTTACCTCTTTATAATATTAGTATAGATTAAGTATACCATTTATCTGTTGGGCCAAGCATATCTTATATATTATAGGCACCAGGTATTACAAAGACACTAATGTACTGAACTTAATAAAAATAATTAAAGATGTTATCAACTATTTTAACCAGCCAGATCCACCGCGTCCTATGTATCCAGTTCTCGAAGATCGTCCCTGGGTACGGTACGAGTACCTATTAAGTTGGCCACATGTTACTGGCTGCATGTGTTTTGTGTGGATTATGGATCTCCAAATTGGCAACCTAGCAGAGGTTGTTCAGAAATCAGAAGTACCTACCTATTATCATTTAGTCATTAATAGCACCGAGGACATTTTCAACTTTTTTTTGGATTTTGCGACATAATAAATAACCGTAGTGTCTTATAAAATTACAATTAGAAACAATTAATTGTGTGTGAGGTTGTATTTTATAGCAATCATTATGCTCGTTGCTATATTAACATAACTTCATAGAGTATGCTAATTGCTCCGAAGACTTGAGAACGGCCATACAACGGGGACACGACTTTGCTCGCCTGTTTAACTTCTCAAGAGCCTTTTCTGAGCGAACTCGGCAAACAACTTGAGAAGATAGTTAATGTATGAGAACACACTATACACGGTCATAGATTCTATAACTTTAAGTAAAGAAATAAAAACACCATATACGGTAAAATAATGTATTGTTTGTATTTCCAAGATAAAAGCTCTCTAACGACCTTTTATAGACAAATGCATTCCAGTATGATCAATATTGCATAGAATCTAGTTATTTACAAGACACTTGAAAAAACCTCTGATAAAATACCAATTTCTAACCTATTACTTTATTTGTTACAGATCGGCAACACTGCTACTGGCAGTAGTAGTGACTTACGCCGTAGCCGCATCATCTAGTACCGACAACCTTACATTAGAAAAGAAAGATCCAACTACTCATGAACTTCTCAGCTCTTTGGGTTTAAAGAAACTGAGGATACCAGCAGCACATCACAGAAAACGCCTCGCGGAGCAAGGCAGGCGGCATGCTACTGGTGATTCAAGAATGTACGTCATCAAGTTACCGCCAAACACAAACTATTACAGTCATGTCGAACTGGCACCTGCCTCGGCACGCACTTTACCACTACAAATGACCAGCAATGGTAAGCCAGCTAGAGTATACCATTGGAATCTTCCCGTTCTACACAAGCTGGCCAAAAACCGCCCACAAGCGAGATTGGATGATGATGCAGTCAATGTTGAAAGTACGCCAACATGGCCGAAGAGTCACCCCAATGCTATAGATGCCTTAGCTTACTATGTGCCTTCTAAGAAATCGTCTTTTAGGAAATACTTTTCTGGTAACGGAAAACCTAAGTCGTTTTACGTAATCGATAAAGATAAGAACTCCGCGGAGTACCATAGGTTACTGCCTTAATTTTATTGTTTTTAAATATTAAATGTACCTACCTATATACTATTGTAGTTAGACATTATGTTATTGCATTTTTTTTTAAATAAGCCTTTTAATAAATAAGGAACTAAACAATACGAAATAAAAATTAATACTAACAAACTACGTAGAATAAATTTCAATAAAAATAAAAAGTTTTATTCTTTTGAGCAAATATAATCAAGAAGGCGTAATTAATGCAATAACATTCCAATAACAATCAATTTTACATGTATTCAGTATAATCTTAAAACATATCTTATTCCAGTCGACTTGTTCTTATGTTATACACAGAATAATGCTAAAGTGCTTCATTGATAACAGACCAGTGCTTTTTTACCGTACAGTGCATATTATAATTAATTTTAACATCTGTGGGATTGTTAACTTAACAGTTGATATTGACTGAAGTTTGTTAAAAGGATGTAGCGCATTTCTAGGTTTAATGTTTAATTTAACAATTATATATATTTTTTTTTTAATCTTTTTTTTATACTGAATAATATGAAAAAAGTATGAATTGAGAAAACATATATGTACGAATGGAATAACGTTGTAATTGAAACTGAATGTACTTATGAAATGAAATATGTGTCTATCAAATTTCAAGTTACTAACATTAATACCAGCTTAAGCTTTTATACTCTTATTATTATATAGTTTAATCCCTCCACGACCGCGGACACACCGCGTTACAGTTAACAATAGATTTCGTTGAAATTGAATTTCTTAGAAATTTACCTGGAAGTGTATTAGAAGATTTCATGGAAAAAGCAGCCCAGATGGCGCCACTAACTTATGAGTTTGAGAAAGAAGTTGGAACAATTTTCTATGCTTTATAAATCCAGCGCAATTTTTTTAAAGTAGCCACACACATTTGAAACTGGTTTACACGGAGAACACCTAAAATGTTTACGGGATATTTGCAGATAGAGACTGCCATTATATGGGAAATAATACTACAATACAACTAGCATCATCGTTATCACGGGACGATCTTTACTATTTATGTTTCAAAATTCTTGAAAATGAGTAAGGGAGTGTCCTTATAGTACTCATATACATCATTTTTTGTTGTGCGATGTGGGCCACAAGCTTAGAAAGAAATAAAAATAACGGTTATCATTATACCTCAAAGGTTAAAAAAAATGTAATGTTTACTTGAGTACAATTTTGAACTTTAACCTACTCTTATTAAAGCCGTATAAAAATTACACTTGTAGTCTGATTAAATATCTGCTCAAAATCTTTAAAAGATTTTGCAAAATTGCTAAATGCCGCAGAGCTTATCAATCAAATTATCAGGCTTGTGCTGCCACCACCGGAGAAAAGTCGCAATGAGACGAACCTCTCATTGTTTAAGCTTGTTCATATGAGTTATGTTGAAATAAATGAAGTATAAACTAATAAACTGATTGTGTACATGAAATGCTTACTCATCTCTACCTAATTACATGTACTTTGGAGTATGCTACTTGCTCCTGTAAATAGAACTATGCTTTGAAATATTACAATCAATAGGTGCTTAGATATTTAATTAAGACTGCGACACGAATTTAAATTATTGTAGTTTAAGAATACGATGCCACAAATAGGTTAAGTGTTTTCTCAAATTTTGTGCTACTAAAATAGAGACCATTTTATAAATGTTACAATATGTTTGTAAGCCATAATAGCTTGTTACTTCAAATTGCAGTTGCGCATTAGTAAACAAAATATTTTAGAAATGTCTCTATTTTGGAAAATTGAGGCTCTAAATTGGCTTACTTTTTTTCATTGTGTTTTTATATTTTAATAATATTCATTAATTATGACTTGTACTTATTAAAGGTTAGATGAAATACAACAACTTATTTGATTCGCAAAACAATTGTAATTTATAGTCATTAAATAGTACTTTAATATTAGTTTAATTCGATTAATTTGAATATCATGTTTATCATACGAATAAATAAAATATAAAATATTTGTGCACTTTTATTTATAAAAAATAATAGCGCCATCTAGTTTTTCTTATTGTTATCATATAGTCATACTCACACAAGCTAGTTTAATAATAAGCCAAAAGATGCCGCTGTCCGCTGTAAAGCGCACCAACTGCTTTATCGACAAAAATTCAGACACCCGTGGAGGGTTGCCAGAACATTACATTATTTTTTACATTTTTAGTTAAACTGTAACTTTTCAAGAATCACTTATTAGGTAAATACAAAAAAAAACGAATGAATTTAAAAATTGACATATTTATTTATTTTTATTGCTGCAAGTATAAAACATCACTAATTAAATTTAGATAGAGTTTTTTATGATTTCAGGTTTTTATATAAATATATAATAGGGTTCGTCCTACGCTGCGTCGAAATTTAAAAAGGGATAATAATTTCTAATATTGTTTTAACAATTAAAAATTAAATAAAAAATAAATTTAATAAAAAGAAAAACTAAATTAAAAACTATTCACATTCTTTCATAGTTTTATGGTACCCTGTATAAAAAAAAAACGAAAACTGCCTCAAAAAATTATAAACATATTTATAAATATTTTTTAAATTATTGTATATCTAAAAGAAAATATAAGATAATAATAATTATAATTTAAGACCTGTAAGGTGAAAATTACCACAACGTAATTTTAAGCTTAAAAAATTTTCAGGCTCTTATCACTCATCACTCTGGCAACACTGCTGATGCGCGGCGGGTTGCGCGATTTATAAAAATCGTAGCAAATGTTCTGGACACAAATCTATAATTGTAGCGTCAAGTATAAATGTCATCTAGTCTTGTATCGAGAACTAAAAACATGATAGAAAATAAAGAAAACAATAATAGTTCTCTAACAGAAACGATGAGTGATAAATTAAACACTTTCAGTGATAAAATAAGAAAAAATAGTGTAGATGGGAAAAATTGTGAAACTGTTATCAAAGTTAAGAGTGCAATTCCTAGACGACGGTGGGTTATTTTTGTTATTTCATTAGTTGAATTATATAAGAATTAATATAAAATTATTATAATATATATTTTGCAAACTATACTTTAAGTGTAAAACGCAATAATATGCGTGTTAATTACTAGCGTCCGATGCCGGGTGACTTCATGACTTGTCCCAGTTTTCAGGATATAATTGAATAGGCGTTATTCTAAAAATATCTAAACTGTTTTAATGTATACTGTAGTAGCTAACAATAATGTAAACAAACATCAGATCATTAAACTTCGCGCCAAATTTTATTATTTTAAATTAACAAAATAAACAATTTAATTTATTTGTTGGTCACTAAATATATATTTTAAGATAAAAAAATTATTCTTATAGTATTATTAATACGCCTGCGTAGTTAGAGCAGATAGATATTTTCACTTTTCAGCTATTGTAGTTTTTGAAATAAATACAACATAAATGTACATTCATAGTGTGGCAATAATTTAATGAATTACGAATTTTATCCTATGGGTTGATGGAGTCGCTTTTAAATTAATTCCGTAGCATTAGATATTATATTTTTACAAACATACCTTTACATTTGAATGTTCGTAAAAAAATAATCTCGTAAGTAATTTTTTTACTGTGGATATAGTCGAAATATTATATTATACATTACTAATTACTGTTTTAATCACTAGAAATAATATATGTATGAAATAAAATATAAAATTTTGCCTACTGGCTACTGGACCCCTCTCTACATATTATGTACCTATATGTAGTTCCGTCACTTATGTATGTAAATCCAATAATCCAATATAATTTTACAATGTTACAACATCTAGAGACATAAGCCAAAGGAAGTAGTCCAGTTAAATATCATTCATAATATTCGATAAAAAATACGTTTTCATGTGGGTTAAATGCCAAATTTCAAAGACTTTAGTATTTTTAAATAAATTACTAGCAAACGTGCTTATTCCGGTACTTTTTTACAAATACTTGTATTCGAATATAATCATAATTATTATTTACTTTAAAATGTGGTCGTACCGTTGCGTGTCCAGCTTCCGTAATTGTAACAAGACGGAATATTTTTGTACATACAAGTTTTAAAGTAACTCATTAGTAACTACCGTCTACCAGATTGTACTTATAAAATAACAAAAGACAAAATAAAAAATGCATAAAAAAGGTATTAAAGAATATGTATAATTATTTTCAGTTGTAATTTTAGTTGCAATTTACATTTTATGTTTTAAATTACAATCAATAAGCAAGAACTTTCTTGAGTAAATTATAGATAAAATAGAAAATTGACGAAGTAAAATTTTTTTTCAGCATTCAAAATAGTTTTATTAGTTGAAAATACCTAGTCTAAATTGATTGACCGTTGGATTTAAAATGTGGCAGGCTAATTACATTAATCATCAAGAAACTTTATGGACGATATTTGTTTCTTCGGTTTGTGCAAATCGCTAGTTTATTAAATTGCACACTTTTCAGCATGTAATTAGCACACCACACCTTAATCTGACGCGGTCAAGTATTTATAAATCATCAAAATATATTTTTTTAATTCTGACCGACTGCCCTAGACGCGCGACCTGTTACGGAGGACTTATGGTGGAGGTACTCACAGAGTGCAAGGTATCCCCCCTAAGTTAATCTGCCGCGCTTGATTAAATCCCGAAATTTTATTTTATTTAGGTTCAGAAACAGAAAACAAATTAAAAAAATTACATCTACGTATTAAAACTAAAAATATCATTTTATATTTGTTGTCCAATTATATCTGTACACAACATTCAAATAAAAACATATAATAATTATATAAACAAACTTAACCAGAAGGTGAATATTACAGTAAGAGTTTAAAATCACGAGTATCCCCTATTGGGCTTCCTTACTGAAAGCTGCAGCTAATATATTTCGTCTTACAAATTGTCATTCATTGTTTAAATAATATTATATATGTATATTGTTAAAGAAATATCATTATTAGTTTTTAGTTATGATAAGATTTTAAAACAAAATACCGTCTGCGTAGGATAAACGAAGGCTTGAGTTTGAATTAGGATCGCAAGCTCTCTAAATAATTAAATCAATGTCAGAAAACAAAAAATTAAATGTAAATCACTGCCTCAGTGACATGTGCCTAAATGTAATCGTACGTTGGCTTCTAAAATATGATATATATCTATAAAGCGATTAGATAAACATCGCTCAAGATATGCCGGCTGATTAACATGTGTAGTAAGACAATATTTAAATCCTTCAGGCTTTCCTTCACTTTTATTTTACAAGCATTGTAAGCATTACATTGTACAATAAATACAATATTACATTATCTTAGGTCGAATTTATTTACTGTAGGTGTTCAAGTAACCACATGACATGCATCCCTTCCAATATTCATCAACAATACATGCTATCTCTCTTTCTTTCTGCTATTAAACGTATTTGGGTTATCTGTTCCTCTCGCACATCCGATATGGAGCGCGCGCCAGCCTTTATTTCAATTTTCAGTACAACTTGACAAGTCTATAATTACTGCCCAAAAAGTAGGGTGACGCATGTTCTCCTGTGTAGCGACATTTCTCGGGGACGTTGCATGTTTCCTTGTGAGACGATGTCTATTGTTTTGTAAGCCAATACTTATCTTTATATAAGTGATATTTACTAAAGCTGATGGGCGAAAATTGATAACTTGAGTCTACTCACAAGTCAAATTAAACGTAACTGTTCGGCTCAAATTTCGTTTATATTTTATAGTCTAACTACAAAATTCAACTTCGACATAAACAATACGGTCAAGAAATTCAAAAAGTACTTAATCAAAGTAAGTCGTGATTGACACTACTAGTCTGGTAATGTCTGTTGCCATCATTATGGTAATTTTTTTGTGTGTGATTTTTATAATAATTTATACTGCAATTGTACCAGACAACTTCTACAAAAGATACCTGTGGTGATGCGGAGGGAAACAGTTGCCACTTGCCAAATTTCTTTTCAAATCGGCTTATCGGAATGTAATCTGGTGGTACGACATATTCAAGGTTTATACAAAATGGTCTTGTAGATGGGGTTTATTTAGAGAAGAAAGTCATATAATTTGAAACAGACACGCCATTACGAATAAAAGTAAATTGAGTAAAAAGTGTTAAACTGCTGAACCCGCAATTAAAAAATCGTCAGTTAAAAAATAATAAACTAATGTTCTACGTAATACAAATGAAATACCGTTCTTTGATAAGCGCGCGCATCCCTTAAAAACAGTTGGATCCATTTGACTAATTTGCTTAATTTTTTTATGTTTATTATATCTTGTGTAAGGTTGTTAGGGTAAAAAATGGAAAATTTACCCCAAAAATTGGGAAAATCAGGAGAAACTGAAAATGCTTTCCTATGCAATTTCTTATATCCTAAACGAAATTTATTGGAACTCGGACAGGACAATATTTTTGACTCATCTAGTTGTTAATAAAATAATTTGCTGAATAATAAGATTATTACGAATGTATGATATGCACATATATATGAGTATGTATACTAGCGAATCACTCTCGCTCCACTCGGGTTCGTCCTTAGTTACGTTTTAACGTTTAGTATACATTTCTTAGAGAAGAGATATTTTCCCGCAGTAAAAAGTATCTATATATTGACCCGGATAACCAGATGTCATGATACCAAATTACATCAAAATCTGCCCATTGGTTTTCTCGTGATGCGTTTCCAGACAGACAGACGAAAGTTCTAAAAACTATAGATTCAGCCTCTGCATCAAGAAAATGACTATTTCTATAAGATTTTCCAAAAAATATTTAATGTACAGATTCAACTCAGAATTTTATTATATGTATACATATTAGATATACATATATGACTTTCATACTTTCGTTTCACCCCCTTCAACTTATTCTCGCGACACTCTATCTCTACTAAAATTCATTCCTTCATTCAAAATTGGCTCCAGCGGTGTAAAATAAACTTTTTTATTTTGACGAACCAAACGCTTCACACTTGATACCGATAGTTTGACAATGCAGCTAAGAAAAGAATAATAAAGTAGTTCTTCAAAGTATTATGATTTAATATTTAATTTGAATTTATACCTGATCCCTGTTTACATCTGTTTAAATAAGCTAAATTAAATGCCACGCTTCAAAGTCATAAATGTATTTGCCGTATATTTATCTATTAAACAATAACATTTGCTTTGTAAATTGAGCGTAAATATCGACATTACTAAACTGTGAGCTGATTGTTTTAAAATGTACCTACTTGTATGTTTGTAAATGTTTGTATTATAGTATAATTTATTATAAACATTTACAAACATCCATTTCTATTGTAATTTTTTTACCTACAATTTAGAAAACGATTTGACCCTTAATAAAATTAAATATCTCCAACAAGAGCGGTATGAGTTAGACATTAAGTACCTAACACTTCTTGTTATTTTATACGAACCTACACAAATATTTTTTTGAATTAAGTTGTTATCGGTATCACTCGGCAGCTTTTAGGCGTGGATAAATGGCAAGATCAGACTAAACCTGCTCATAAAGAACAAAAAATTAGAGTGATCATATTAGATATTTTCCATAGAACGGGGTACATGTACCTTCTCCATAAATAGCATTTTATGCAATATTGCAATAATATAACTAAAGTTTATTGTCAACGTGTCAGCTATTCTCAGGTTGAATAAAAAACTCCTATGATAGGACATCCTCGTTCTCCTCCTACTTATCGCTTTAAAAAATTAACTTAGTATTTTCTTTTTCTTGCTATTTAGAATAGATACCTAATCAGATATTTTCGAAGTCGGTGCCTAGATTATGTATCTATTCTAAATGGAAACCCCCGTTTAGTTATTTTTTACATTTTAGTGCCTGGAAGTCGGTTTTTTTTATATTTTTCTTTTTCCATTTTTAGTGTAGATGTAATAAGCATGTAATTTGTAAGAAGAAAGTTTTTTAATAACATATTCGATTAAGCAATTTATTTAAAAAATAATAATTAATTGTTGATTTTTTTTAAATACCGTTCGACCGATTTTGATAAAATTTAAATGGGACCACGTGGGAAGGACCCTTCGAAACAAAAAAAAATCCAAATCGGCTCGGGCGTCTTCGAGTAATGTGTGAACATACATAAAAAAAATCCGACAAATTGAGAACCTCCTCCTTTTTGGAAGTCGGTTGAAAATATTAATGGGTACCTATTTTTAATGAAGTTAAAAGGCTGGGTTAAAAAGTACTAAAAGGGGTTAAATATGTTAAATAATTCAAATTACTTAATTTGAATTGTTTAAAATATTTTTAAGGACCTTGTATTAAAATTTTACCTTTTAACAATTATTAAAATTTTACCTTTTAATCGGAATTATATAATAAATACATAAGAATGCTTATGTTATTCTAATAGGTAAATATTTAAACATTAGCATAGTTTTGGTATATAATAATAATAAAAACAATATTATTAAAAAAACGCCTTTGAATGTAAGTTATAAAATTAAATTGTAAAAATACGTTTTAACGTTTAGTATAGATTTCTCAGAGATTAGATACCTATCCGGTGGTTATCTCGTGATGCGGTCATAGACAGACAGCCAGACAAAAATTCTAAAAACTATAGATTAAAATTTCGAAATTCGGCCTCTGTATCGATAACAATGACTATTTCCTTCGATCAACAATACTACTGTTGATTGAAAACTTTCAATAAGTTTTTCCAAGAAATATTTCATGTTCAGATTCGACTCATTTAGAGTTTTATTATAGGTATGTATACATTTAACTACACATAAACATGTAACAATGATGATATTAAAAATTTTCATTTTCACACAGGCAAGACTTACTTAAATGGTATGGATGGGGTTACAAAGATTCCATGTTCAAAATGGACGGCGAAAAAATTAGTTTTACAGGAAACAGGTGCGTTTATTATTAATAAATCATAGTATATACATATTTATACACTATAATTTATACTTATTTTAAAATAATGTAAGGTAATATTTGATTAAAATTAAATATGCTAAATATGTCTGGACTACGTGTTAAATAGTTATAATTAATATATATGTTAGTTTTAAGGTATATATTATGCTATGGGCCTCTGTTTACATATTTAAGATCTTTTTGTAAATATTACTTGAAATAAATGATTAAATAAAAAAATATATAAATAAATCGAATATCGAAATACAACTATTTGAATAAAACACAAACACCTAAGCAACGCAATACATAATATAATACATATATGTATTGTAAATATTTTCTGGTCAGAAGTCGCCACGCGATTTTTTCTTTGCTACCCATATAATGTTTATTTCAAAATATATTTAACAGATGCTCTTTAAAACGTAGAAAAGACAAAAGACGACGTGACGACTTAGTTATAGTCTGATCCGACCTTTTAGAAAATAGTAATCGATACCCTCACAAGGTATTATGTATTAGAAAAACAAACAAAAGTTGTTAAAAGACATTGTACGAGTTATTCCATTATTTGGTCTGACTCTACAATTATGGAGGAAGAAATAATTGCACATCCTGTGTCGCGCTGAGATGCGAATGTGGGAATAATTGCTGTTGTAAAATTTCTAAGTCTTTCTTGTTGAAAATATGTACAACAATATTTTGATATGACAATTGGTATGCATGAAAATAACACGGATATGTATTTCTAAAGTAAATTTTCTTGCGTAATTATTGCTTAACCTTTTTAGAATAATTTAACTTTAATGTAATAAATAACTATATTACGAGTACTTCACTTTAAAATTTTAGTAACGATAGCTTATCGAATCATAGAATTTTATCACACTTCACTATTTGTTAGCAGTCGTGATATGTATGTATGTCTCATTTTAAAAGGAACAATTATGTTTTCTAACAATTTCTTTTTCATGTTAACATGTAAACTGTTTAAAAGACAATATTATACCATAGTTATACCTATACCTACAGCTGTTATTGGCTTAAGTATTTTAAAGTTTAAAATACAAGTGTTTTTTATATTACAGTCTGTAATATTACTGACGGTACCGTGCTTTAGATTAGATTTGAACTAGTAATGGTAAACAATAAAAATTCAAATTGAGTCAAAAGTAATGATAATTTTTAAGTGGATTCATACATATTTTTAATTTATGAAGAACTAGCGACTCACCCTCGCTTCGCTCGGGTTCGTCCCTAGGGTGATTCCCCATACAAAATTTCATCCCCATTTTCACCCTCTTAAAGAACGCTTTCCGAGATAAAAAGTATTCTATGTCTTTCCCAGGGTCTCAAACTATCGTCTTACGAAATGTCATCTAAATCGGTCCAGTAGATCCAGAGATTACCCCCTACAACGTCACAAACTCACATTTCACAAACTTTATATCTTTACAATATTAGTATAATTAGTAAACAAACTTATCTCACGAGAACCGTACATTTTTTCGGGATAAAAAGTATCGTATGTGTTATTCGAGACTATATCTCTGTGCCAAATTTCATCCAGATCCGTTCAGCCGTTCTGGCGTGAAAGAGTAACAAACCTCCACACATACTCACAAGCTTTCACATTTATAATATTAATAATATAATAATACGGATTCTTATTTATTTATGTATGTTATACATATATCTCGAACTTTACTACGTTGTTTTATATAGGTACATACTTTCATAAATTTTGCTAAGCATTCCTTCCACCTACAATTGACAGTCATGAATGAATAATACATATATCAACATACAATGTAATATATATATATAGCCCGCGGCTTCGCTCGCGCTAAAACTAAAAAAAACTAAAAAGGTAGGTTTCAAACAAACTTAATCCACTATTTTACCTCCTTATGGGATGAATTTCAAAAAATGCTAAAACAAGTATTTATTTAATTGCATTAAAGAACATTAATACCAAGTTTCAAGTAGATAATTCTGATCATAAATAATATTTTGGGTTGTATTATAACGTGTATTCCCGTGGGAATGAGATAATCTCCCGCGGTAAAAAGTAGCCTATGTCACTCTCCAGCCTTTCAACTATCTCCATACAAAAACACGCCAATACGTCATTTCGTTTCGACGTGAAAAAAGGACAAACAAACACACTTTCACATTTATAATATTAGTATAAATATATGTCCACCATGTTACTAAATACTTCTTGAGGCCATCGTTTTGTCTTCTACAAGTGTAACAGCTGTTTACTTTATCTAATGCTAATTTCCTGAAAAAAATAAATGTTTGTCTTCTAAAACGAGTCAAAAGTGACCCGAAGACCTTATGAATGTTAAGTTAAGACACTTCCATTGCTTAATTAAGTATTAAGTAATAATAAATTATCATTAGATTATCAATGATGCCACTTTGCATAGCTATGGTATAGATGTGTCAAATAATATAATATAGTGTATTCATGACCAATTGGCGAGTTGGCAATAGCCGCGCAGGTCACAAGAAAGTGGAGTCAACAAGATATGACTGGATCAGCACGTAGGTCGTGGGCGACCAAGCTAAATTGTAACTTCCTATCCAATAGCCAACGTGCCTTGGATTGAATGTGTTTATTTATCTAGATAAATTATTTCTCATAATTGTTAGTTTTATATAATTATAATAATTAATATGGTCGTGAAAAAAGCAAGTTCATCTAGAATGATGTAAATTCCTAATTATAAAACAGTTTGTCAAGTTTGCGAATAAATTATGAAGATTTAACATTTAGGTATAACTACTAATCTATACTTAATATTATAAAGAGGTAAAGGTTGTGAGTTTGTGAAGTTTTAGGGTGTAATCTTTGGATCTACTGGACCGATTTAGATCAAATTTTGTAAGAAGATAGTTAGAGACCCTGGGAAGAACAAAGAATAGTTTTTATTCCGGAAATCATCCCTTAAGAGGATGAAAGTTTGTACGGGGAAGCAATCAACACAGCAAAATTAAATACGCAAATCATACACGTATCAAGTAATGGCTTTTATTATTAAGATTTTCAGTTAATTTGTTGTATGTATTTATATATTTAATAGTCTTATGAGCGTGTTAAATTATGTGCAAAATGACAACGTAGTTTTAAAGAAAGTCGAAATATTTTTAATATTAATGAGTATTTTGCTATCTATTCTACGTCCGTGAGCGTCTTTCCACAATGGCTTTGTCCCTCACTAGTATAGACATACGAAGACAGTGAGCATACACAAATTTGTTCTAGTCTAGTTAAAGCAAATCGTTGTATGGAAACTCAATAACAAATAATAGTATTAGAAAACTATTGACATAACAAATATTGTATAAACTTAATGCTTTTCAGATATTTACTATCCGGTAAAACTTTGCCTCATGCTCTACAATGGATAAAGGAGCATTTCAACGTAGATATAGGAAAGTCACCGGAAGTTCCACCAATGCCCACATCATTCCCAGAAAGTCGACTGCCAAGTGATATTAAAGAAGAACTAGATAATATAGCTCCAGTTAGTATAGATGGTATGGATAGATTAATAAGAGCACACGGACAAACTTTAAAGGATATCTACCATTTACGGAACAATAGCTTTCCTAGAATACCCGATGGTGTTATCTGGCCGAGCAGTCACGAAGAGGTAGGTCACAGATTTTTTACTAAGGTACACTAATTTTTGCCCGCGCTTACGTAAAAGGTACATACGTTGTGGAAAATATATAGTTATCCAGAAAATAAGCTATCTTCATTTTTAAATTCATTCGGTTAATTCGTTAAAATGTAAAAAAAAATATTTTTTCACCAAACTTTGCAAATTTACAAAATTAGTGTGAACTTGTCTAAGAAATTATTTGTCTAAACTCTAAATAATAGTATCAATGTCAATAGGAAATACTCGTAATTGAATTTTATTATATACATAATAAAAAACATTAAAGTAACGATATTATTATTTTTTTCTCCGTTTTGTCGCTTAAAATGCGACTATGACGCTCTGTTACGTTTCCAATGGTACTTAATTACAATTTATAAATATTTAGCAACAAATTGTATTTCGATACACGTAGAATTATTATGTATTAATACTTTCTTAATACTTTCTTAGATTTACGCGAATGTTTGACATTTTTAAATAAAACTATCTTTTCGGATTATATGTATTACTTGCATTTGTTACAATTTTTGCTAACTTATAAATGAATGTTGCTACATTAGAAGAAGGTTTTTATAATACAATATTTATACCTCCAGTCGTTAAAAATTGGATTATTTGTAAAATGATTTTGACTTTGGTGTAGTAATTTTACCCATTAAAAATGCAAATTTATTTAATGTAGGTATATAACATTACTAAGAGAAGTATAAAATTGCTAATATACGTTATACTTAAACTTGAGTTGTAGAAATCTATACCTAGAAAAATATTCTTATTGATTTTACGAACATATTATTGAAACTGTATGTAAATATTTAACTTCTTCTCCCTGTATGTTTAAAGGTAGATCTATTGAATGCTAAAGAGTCTGCAACGTTATTATTGTTTTACACTTATATATTTTAAATAAATTTTATTATTTACAAATCTAGACCTATATAGTTTACAGAAAAAGGTGCTATATTTCTTTAACTTGTAATTTACCAAAAAGTTAATTCAAATCTCTTTTTAGGTAAAAAAGATAGTGCAATGTGCATCAAAACATAATTTTGTTATCATTCCCTTCGGAGGCGGCACATCAGTGTCGGGCGCAGTGAGTTGCCCCGAACATGAACCACGGCCTATTCTAACATTGGACACTAGTGACATGAACTCTATATTATGGTTGGACAAAGAACAGTTGTTGGCGAAAATTCAGGTAATGTAATAAAAATACTATATGGAAATTTAAAATTTTTATGTCAATTTACATACTCTTATTGAGACCATCTGAATAGTTCCTCAGCACCAAAAGCCCAGCCACAATTTAAAAAAAAATGTTATTTTGTTGGCGTTGGACTGTTTGTTTGTACCCGCTTATCTCTGGAACTTACAGGGACAAATGGTCAAAAGAGACAGAAGGGTTCCTTCGGAATAGGGGACAGTTCTATGTTGTAAATCTTTAATGTTCTTATATAATGCTGCCTCTATTCAATAAGATTAAATAATAATAAGAAATTATTACACAAGAGCTAAGTCGTAATTAAACATTTCAAACGTACCGGAAAATCAAAGGGTTTCTGTTATTCCTGTAATACTAACATATGCGGAAACTTGTACACTTTTTACGGTTTTACGAACTGGACATATTTATTATTTAATTCATTCATTGATTTAGAGTGTCTTATTCCTAGAAAAAAAGATTGGTAAATTGCCGTAGTCACTGTAACTTACGAGATCGTTGAAAAAATTACGGCATAATGAATCGAGGGCACGTTGCTACTGTTTCACTGTAATACCTGGCACTGGACTAAATGACTGATTTAATATACATACAGGTTAAAAGCCAATTGATAAAATCTATGATAATACCAAAATTTTATCAACACGTTTCACAATATTCATGCCAAGCAATTCAATCTGATAAAAGTTATTTATCGGTAAAATATCTGTAAGAGATATTTGAATCGAGGTCTCTTTAAATTGTTGGATTTTTTTATATGTATATGCATACTATAACATTATAAATGTGAAACTGTGTTTGTTTGTTTGTCCTTCTTTTACGTTAAAACGGAGTGACGGATTGGCGTAATTTTTTGTGTGGAGATAGTTGGAGGGCTGGAGAGTGACATAGGCTGTACTTTTACCGCGGGAGATTATCTCATTCCCACGGGAAAAGGAAAACACATTTTAATACAATCCAAAAAATATTTATAATCTGAATTACTTGAAAATTAGTATATATGCTCTTCCATAAAATTAAATGAATACATGTTTTAGCATTTTTCGAAATTCATCCTATAAAGAAGGGGATATAACACAGCCAACATTCCAACTCTACTGAGAATATCTTAACAGAAAAATTCAATAATTAAACTCGGTCCAACCCAGGACTCAAACCCCTTACCTCCGGATCTGCAGCCGTACATGCTAGGCACTAGACCACCGAGGCAGTTTTATAATTTAGTAGTAGCGACTTAGCCTCGACAGATTTTATTACTACTAGTAGATTATGTGCTATTTCAGATCCAGGTCATTTTCCTGTATACTAAATTTCATACAACATTTCTATGTGAAGGGGTAACAAACATACACACATACAAACTTTTGCATTTATAATAGTAGTGAGACATATTGTATGTATATTTTGCAGGCTGGTATTGTGGGTCAAGATTTAGAACGGGAGATGCGGGCGAGAGGGTTCACAGTTGGCCATGAACCTGACTCCTACGAGTTCTCCACGCTCGGCGGCTGGGTCGCAACCAGAGCCAGTGGCATGAAGAAGAACACGTATGGGAATATCGAAGATCTTGTTGTACATACAAAGGTAACTAAGTTTTACCGTGAAATAGCCCTTAGGATTCGCTCCCCCTTTACGGTAACAACAGGATTATTTTGTTTTGTATTGACTTCAAATTGTATATTACTACTGAGTACTTAGTATATTAAAAAACTAGGTAAAAAGCTTATTTATGTCACTTTCAGGACCTTTTAATATAGTAAGCTATATCCATCGAAATTCCCTGTGTATGATTTTTGTTGTTGTGTTGAAGTTAGACAAGTATGATATGCTAACATATAGAGAAGAGTACCTTAGTCAGTGTGTGGCAGAAAGTCTGGATATAACAAAACTAATGTTCAGGTAGTTTTGTGCTTCCATTTACGAGGATACGACGAACACCAAACACCTAAATATTTTCTATTATAACTTTTATTTGTTAAAATTATGTATGGTTGTACATGTGCAGACTATGCCATGAGACAGAGGAAACTGCTATGCACATCCTCTGCTCGTGCGGTCCACTCATGCACCGCAGAAGTATCTATCTAGGGCAGCATATTATGCAACCAAAAGAGATACAGATGCTCCCCGCTCAGAAAATCTGGAAGTTCCTGGAGTCAACAGGACTAAGCGGAGAACTTTGAACTCATTATAAAGGGAGCTACAATGGACCAAAACTGGTCGACGTAGCTAGGGCCGACCTCGGCACCACACCCAACATAAATAATAATAATAATGGTTGTACATTATACATACTTACTTTAATATGTATACTAATGTCATCTAGTTACTCGTATTCTATAAAACCATTAAATCAACGTTTTCAGATATTGTGCTATTTCTAGCTTTGGATTCGAATATTATAGTATTACTTACAGGAATAACGCGTGGCCTAAAATAAACCAAACAAATATTTTTACACAAATAAATTATTTATTTTATAATACCTATTTTTGTATACATAATACCTTCTTAGATTTACGCGAATGTTTGACATTTTTAAATGAAACTATCTTTTCGGATTATTTCGCGGATTTATTTTGGTTTTTGGTTCCCGACGTTTCGAATGCTTTACAGCATCCATGGTCACGGGGGAGACTGAGGTGTTACATGTCTTGAAGGTATAGTTGTTACAGACAGCCTACCCACAATTAACAAAATGAAAATTGCACCAATTACATTACAATATTTTTTAACATTAAACATTTTCATAATTTTAATTATAATTGAATATGGAATATTATTTATTTAATTTTTGCTATTATTTTTATAATTATTACAATTTTAAAAATATTAATTAGTAATCTATATTTAGTGTTGCCATTATTATATTTATAACCATAAAGAAAAATATAAAATATAGTATTAATTATTTAAGCCATATAATTGTTCTATGTGTAATTTAAAAAAGTTAAAATTAATTAAGGATAATAATTTTAATTTAGTTTGCTATTATTTAAAACAACTTACTGAGCAACACTATTACTATATACTTTTACAAATGAAAAATATTAATCTGATAAGAAACGTCAGGAACCAAAAATCAAACTTATCCGCGAAATAATCCGAAAAGATAGTTTTATTTAAAAATGTTGTACACATTTTCAAGGTTTCTTGCAATTGTGAGAAAGATGACAATCATTTTTATGTTAAAGTTGTGGTCATTATTATATTCGTTTTGTATGAACATATTATTATTAAAGTTATTTTTAGCTTATTCATTCGCTTCTTTATCAAGATTATTATCATAACACATATTTTACTTTCTTAGATTTACGCGAATACTTGACATTTAAAATAAAACTATCTTTTCGGATTTTTTCGCGAATTTATTTTGATTTTTGGTTCCCAAAACCAAAAACACATATTTTATTTTTTTTGAGCGGAACCCTAATTCTTTTACTGAAATAAACGTAGCCTAAATTACTCCTTATAACATCAACTACCTGCCAGTGAAAGCCCCGTCAAAATCGCCCCAGCCGTTTGTCGTTGAGATTAGCCGGAACAAACAGACAGACAACATTTTTAAAAATTGTGTTTTTCTTATAAATACTTACTGTATATAAGTCCATATGCATTTAGTAAAAAGCTGTTATTTTGACATTATAAACAGACACTTTAATTTTATTTATCTGTATAGATAACTGTCTGTTATCAAATTGATTTTAGGGATAGTCACGAAAATATTTATGATTCATCTATATATCTATACAGATAAATAAAATTGAAGTGTTTGTTTGTAATGTCGAAATAAAAGCTTTTTACGAAGTGTATATGAAATAAGAAATTAATTATATACGGTAGGTACTTATAAAAAAAACCATTATATATGGTACTTAGGTATAAAAAACATAATTTTTATAATTGTTGTCGGTGTGTCTGTTTGTTCCAGCTAATCTCCGAAACGGCTGGACTGATTTTGAGCTTTCACTGGCAAATAGCTGATGCTAACTTAGGCTACTTTTATTTTAGAAAAAGAATTAGGGTTCCGTTCAAAAAAATTAAAACGTACTTAGGGACGCACCCGAGCGAAGTGAGGGTTAGTCACTGGTAATAACTATGTATGTCTGGTATCAAATTGATAGAGATAGTCATGAAATTATATGATTCATCTACAATAGATATTATTCTCGTATGTTACTTGTCGTTGCGAAACGTGGCTTCTGTCGCTTTACTATAAGGTACTTTACACAAACAAGTAAAATAAATAAAGAAATCAAAATATTATTAAAAGTAATTGTGTAGTATCAGTATATATATCGTATTATATAAAAAAAAGAAACTTCTATATATTAAATGTATATGAGGTTATCGGTTAGGTAATATGGTTAAAACCTTAATCTCTTTCTAAGAAAATCTGCGACACAATGATGTTTCGAATTTTTCTATAGTTTTGATTGAAATAAATTAACCAAAAATGAGTAAATATTAAATACAATTTTTGACTTGTAAATAACTTTAAACTTTTAGCAGTTTATTGTTATATTGTGCTTATGTTAAAGTGACATGCATTTTAAATTAACATGTTAATTAAAATACATGTAAATTTAAGTGAACAAGTAGAGAATTTCGAATTATTTTTTCATTTATTTTTGCTTTATTCTTTTATTTACTACATTAAAATATTATAATTTGACTGACCTGTTAGCCTTTGCTTAACCACATTTCAATATATTTGTTTGTGATCTTTGAGTTCATCAAATATCCTGTAGACGAAAATCACTTTCAATTTTCCCGAATTTTCCCATTTTTCAGTAATTATCCCATTTTCTTTCCTAAAACTTTATTTAAATTATTACAAATATCTTTTCGGATTTTTTCGCGGATTTATTTGGATTTTTGGTTCCCGACGTTTTGAACGCTTTACAGCATTCATGGTCACGGGAAAGACCATGGAGATGGGAGGAGATGTTAAATATTCGCGTAAATCTAAGAAAGTATTATATTACAAATATCATAAAAAAGAAATTTGCCAAATTGGTCTGGAAACGAGTATAATAACTTCTACAATAGGCGGCGGCTTCGAAGTGGCCAGTCTTAAATCCGCCTTGGGAAATATCACATTCAGCCTTCTTTGCCCTTTGTCAATAATATGAAAGCGTTTTTTAACGCTTGAATGAACTATATAAATACTTGTATGTGCGTACTTGTATATTCCTGTATGGACGTGTATTCAGCCCTTTTTAACATCCCACTGCTGGGCACGGGCCTCCTTTCAATACGAGGGGGCTCAGGCCATAGTCCACCACGCTGGCCCAGTGCTGGTTGTTCAACTTCACATGTCTTTCGAAAACCTTTTTAGTTTCTCTCAGACACACAGGTTTCCTCTCGATGTTTTCCTTCACAGTAAGGCAAGTAGTAATCATGTTGAAAATGATTCGCACATGAAAATATCAGAGATGTAAGAGGATTTGAACCCCTTCACTCAGTTATCCAAGCAAGCGTGTTTCCACTGGGCTACCAATGAACAAACATATTTCATTATATTTTTCATATTTCCAGGTTGTGACTCCTCGCGGTGTGATAGAGAAGAGTTGTCGCGTGCCTCGGATATCGTGCGGGCCGGAGTGGGAGCACATTATCATGGGCTCCGAAGGATGCTTGGGGGTTGTCACTGAGGTAATAATTGCTATTAATATTAAAAACACAAAACAGGATTTGTTTATTTCTTATAATCAAAGAAATCTCAGTTCATACAGAAGTAAAGCTATAAAAATCTAACTAAGTAATATATGGAAAATTGTCATGTAACTTCCTAACCGATTTCGACCACTGCAGCGAATCTCACTGAGACTAGCCAGATGTGCAGGAGATATTATAGTGCACAAATGTACGCACAAACACAAGTGCATTCAATTCCTGTTACTCTCAAATTCCAACATTACGATAATTTGACACTGACTGTGGAAGATCAGGCTCAGTACCGACGGATATACATGCTTTTCGAAGCACGGGGATGAAACAACGCCAATTTCCCCAACCAAACAGCTGTAACTGGGACTTTCGTAACAGAAAGACTCAATAACTAGACTCGGCTCGACCCGGGACTCAAACTCAAGACCTTCGGAAATCAGATAAATAACATGAATATATAACTTATACATTACATATAATAATATTAAATATAATTTCCATTTCACTTACTCCTACGATAAAGTTGACTGCAAGAGTTTTCTTATAGCATTATGCTTGGCTACACATCATAATATAATATTTTATGATAAAGCCGTCTGCTGTATGTCCCATATATAATGTTGTTTCTCTTTTTCTATATTTCTTTTATGATGGGCTATTGGGTATATATTTATCTAGACGTTAGTATTAAAAGCTTTAAGCAATATGGGACTCCTGTATGAATTTCGATGTGCTTAGTATGGTATGATTTTATTAAAGAGATGCCCTTAAGCCTATTCCTACACTGTCTGTCGATCTGTCATGCCTTTAAAGGGATGCATCCTCTAAACCGTAGAAGGTAGTAATGGTCAATACCTTATTTTAAGACAAACCATTTTTTAATACTAACGACTTTCTAGGACTTCGCTCGGGTGTGCGGTCCCTGGCGGTGCTTTAATTTGTATTTATATTTCATATTACGAATATGTACAGACCTAATAGTTATGAGTAAGTCTATGTGTTACTCCAGGTAATAGTCTGTGTTCTGATTTTCTTCTATATCCATCCAGCCGTTTGAGCGTGAAGTATTAACAAACATAAACACGTACAAAATTTTGAATATATAATTTAGTGGTCTAAGATAATAAAGTATCGCACTTGACCAATTATTGGTAAGTAGGTACATATAATACTATTTTTTTATATTTTAATTATAATTTATTATATATATTTTAATTATATTAGGTTACATTAAAAATCCGTCCGTTACCGCCCGTGGTCCGCTACGGGTCGCTCGTGTTCCCCGACTGGGAGTCTGGCTTCCACTTCGAGAGGGAGGTCGCGAGGCAAAGACTGCAGCCTTCTAGCATACGGCTCATGGATAACGAACAGGTATTCATAGTTCCTTTACATATTTTTTAACCTTCGCTTCGCTCACCTTCGCTTCGCTCGGGTTCGTCCCTAGCTTGATTCCCAGTACAAACTTTCATCCCCATTTTCACCCCTTAAGCGATGATTTCCGGGATAAAAAGTATCCTATGTCCTTTCCAAGGTCTCAAACTATCTTCTTACCAAATTTCATCTAAATCGGTTCAGTAGTTTCGAAGCTTATTCAGTACTAACAAACAAATATATTTAATTTTATTTTTGTTTGTATAACATAAACCATAATCTTTCATGCAGTTGGTACAACAATGAAAAATAAAAAAATTATAAAAACAACAATTTCTTTAATTACAAGTCAAAAAGCTTCCACTGTCTACTAATAAGAAAAAATAATTAAAGAGTGCGTGTATGAATGTGTACACGCGCAAGAAGTAAAACTTCTGTAGGTTATATAAGTGAGATACTAAAAGATAATAAATATTAAATAGCATATTAGGCATATTACAATAATATATTTATATAAATAATTTAAGAAAAGAATATTCTTATTATATAATATTAATTATCATTGACCGAAAGAAGAGGTTCTCAATTCGTCGGAATCTGTTTTTTTATGTTCACCGATTATTCGAAGATGTCTGAACCGATTTGGATTTTTTTTGTTTCGAAGGGTATACTTCCCATGTGTTCTCATTTAAATTTTATCGAAATTGGTCGAGCGGTTTTCAAAAAAATCAACATATAAATATTTTTATTTTAAATAAATTGTTTAATCGAACATGTTATTAAAAAATTTTGTTCTTGCAAATTACCTGCTTATTATGTCTATATTAAAAATGGAAAAATAAAAACTTAAAAAAAAAAACCGACTTCCAGGCACTAAAATTTAAAAAATAACTAAACGGGGATTTTCATTTAGAATAGATACCTGGTCAGATATTTTCAAAGTCGGTGCCAGCCGACAATATTTAAAGATATGAATATCTAATAGGTAAATACGATTTGGTATGAACTCTAATTATAGTTAAAATATTATACATCAATACTAGATCAATGTTACAATCCACAGTTTCGTTTCGGCCACGCGCTTAAAACGGAGCAGTCATGGGGCGGAGTCCTACTCGACGGGCTGAAGAAGTTCTACATAACGAAGATCAAAGGCTTCGACCCTCTGAAGCTGTGCGTGGTGACGCTGCTGATGGAGGGCAGCGCGGCCGCCGTGGCGGAGCGCGAGCGCGCGCTGCGGGCGGCGGCGGCGCGGCGCGGGGGCGTGCCCGGCGGCGCCGCCAACGGCGAGCGGGGGTACACTCTGACGTTCGTCATCGCGTATATACGGGTGAGTGTTCACTTTCTTCTCTTATATATTAATTTTGGTGTCTTTTGTTGTAAGTTCAAGGTTTATTACAATTACATTTTCAGGTTTAGTATAGATTCCTCAGAGATGAGATATTTTCCCACAATGAAAAGTATCTTATATGGTGACCCGGATAACCGGCTATCATCATACCATATTTCATCACAATCCAAACAGACAAACAGACAAAAATTATAACTAAAAACCATACATTCGACCTCTACATCGATACCGTTTATTTCAATAAGATTTTCCAAAAAATATTTAATGTACAGATTCGGCTTTGTTACAATTTTATTATATGTCCCTTTTTTGTATAAATTATAATAATTTTAGTTTATTGATTTTATTTTACCGACCAATTTTCTTCGTAGTTTTGCAGGATGATGAAACTCGAATAAACTTTGCGTTTATTCAAAAAATATATCATAATATAAATAAAAAATATATAATAAATCAATATATATGTATTTATTATACCTACACATGTCGTAAGTCACGTATAAGCTAAATGAAATTGCACTTTTGCTTTAAACGGTAAACACGCATTGGTGACGTTGTCTCTAAGGAAAAATGAATTTATATTTATTTAACAGTTAGTATGAAATACAAATCTTTGAATTTCTCTACTATTCTGTACTATAATATGCATGTATTATACATATAAACCTTCTCATTGAATCACTCTATCTTTTGCTACAAAACTGCATTAAAATCCGTTGAGTAGTTTAAAAGATCTAAGCAAATAGACAGCGGAAGTGACTTCATTTTATACTATGTAAAGACATACCGAAATGTATGACAAAAATCAAAATGCATGTGTCATATTAGTAACAGTATTACAGCATACATATAAACTCGTATAATTTTTCGCAGTATTATTGTCGAACAAAAACCACTTAACGCAACGGGATGTTAAAGCACTTTATGGGACTCATTGACTCAAACTACTTCTTTGCAAAACTTCATGTAAATCCGTTGCACTACAAAAATATCAGTTAGTTAGATTAGTAAGAATTATCATGCTGATTATGTGGTTAGTGGTAATAATCAATGCCGTCAAATACTAACCGTTATAATTGCACGGCGCTTGCAATAAATGTACCAACATAAATATGTTGAGACATGGTAAGCTACGAGGCTTGTGTTATGGATACCAGATAGTTGATACACTACACTTGTATTACTTTATTATAAATATACACACCCATGACTGGAGTACAAACATTCGTGCTCACCACACAAATGGTTGCCCCCAGCGGGACTCGAACCCGCGACCGCTGTCACAGTAAGTAGGGTACTTATATTTAACAACACGTTTGAATCAGTTTGCTGAGTCAAACGTGTTGTTAAATATAAGTATAATATTATAAGTAATGTGAAAGTGTGTTTGTTTCTTTGTTTGTTGTTTGTCCTTCTTTCACATCGAAACAGAGTGACGGATTCGCGTGATTTTTTGTTTGGAGATAGTTGGAGGGCTGGAGAGTGACATAGGCTACTTTTTACCGCGGGAGATTATCTAATTCGCATGGGAAAACACGTTATAGATTTTTATAATCCAAAAAAAATATGATCAGAATTACTTGACACTTGATATTAATGCTCTTCAATAAAAATAAATACGTGTTTTAGCATTTTACAAAATTCATCTTATAAGGGGGTAAAATAGGGGGTGAAAGTTTGTATGAAACTACCTTTATAGAGATTTATTTGTAGTTTTAGCGCGAGCGAAGCCGCGGGTTCTGCCAGTATAAGTATAAATATATGATTGAAACCCCTCCAGGACCTCGGGCTGGAGTACGGCGTGGTGGCGGAGTCGTTCGAGACGTCGGTGTCGTGGGCGCGCGCGCTGCCGCTGTGCGCCGCCGCCAAGGCGCGCGTGCGGCGCGAGTGCGCGGCGCGCGGCCTGCGCTCCTTCCACATCTCCTGTCGGCTCACTCAGACGTATGTGCCGTATTTGTATATCTGTCATCTATACAGATAAATAAATTGAACTGTCTGTTTGTAATGTTGAAATAACAGCGTTTTACTAAATGCATATGAATACCTATATATACGGTACTTATAAGAAAAACACAATTCAATTTTGTTTGTCTGTCTGTCTATTTGTTCCGGATAATCTCTGAAACGACTGGACTGATTTTGACGGGACTTTCACTGGAGGATAGCTGATGTTATAGGGAGTAACATAGGCTACTTTTATTTTAGGAAAAGAATTAGGATTCCGCTCAAAAAAATCAAAACGTACCCGAGCGAAGCGTGGGTGAGTCGCTAGTATTTCTATAATAAAGACGCATATTGTGTTAAATTCACACGTTTAAATTCCGTAGTGTCATTAATCCCTCAACGACCGCGGACACGCCGGCGTTACAGTTAACAATAGATTTCTTAGATATTTAATTAATTTATTAGAAATTTACCTGGAGGTGTTATTATACATATAAAAAGACTTTGACTTACCAGTTAGTTCCTATACAAATGTTTTTAGTGACAGTTAATACAAATAGTTTTTATCGTTAGCCTAATTCGTTAAACTGCTAAGTTCGTTTTACTTTTTATGCCGGTCAAAAAGTTCTGACGATTACCTACATTATTTTAAAGGAATAGCGAAGATATCATTATGAAAAGGTTAGAAAATTGCAAGAAAAGTTATAGGAATCAACGTATAATGCAGTTTTTTTTTGCAGCAGATTAACGAATTAGGCCGACGCGCGATATAATGCGCTGGATTTACAATACGGGCATTTGGGACTACTGTCCAGGGCGGTTCTTTTTTTAGTAAGACCCCTTTGTAAAATATTTTGTTTTACTCTGTTTTATCCATTTAACCATTAAAAATTTACATTATAGTTAGCGTGTATTGATTGCACAAAACAAAGACTATTTACAATGTCATACAAATAGTTTACGTGATCTAATTCTGTTTCATATTTTTTGTTATTTTATATTAAAAAAAATTCAAAGCAGAAAAGGTTTATGATATCTGAATTGTCAAAGAATGACAGCTGTCATATTTCCGTGGAATTAAAAATCAGACTTTAGTTACATTTTTCGAAAAATTGAAAACATTTGTTAATCATTTTTTTTGCATATTTGTCAAAAAAATAATAATTAATAGAAATTAAACTTTATCGAACTTTATCAATTTTATGCAAAGTTTCGATAATGGGGCGGCATTTTTTCAGTGCCCAGGGGCGCTAAGGTTGAATCCGGCACTGACGGTATATGAAACGTGATTCGATTCCAATTGACGACACGTTTGGCTCAGTTTGCAGTGACACTACTTGCTGTGCCAGCGGTCGCAGGTTCAAGTCCCGCTGGGGGCATTCATTTGTGTGATGAGCAGGAATGTTTGTACTCTAGTTATGGGTGTTTATATTTATAATATGTATGTATTTAAAGTAATATATGTATAGTGTATCAACTATCCGGTATCCATAACACAAGCCTCGTAGCTTACCATGGAACTAGATGGTGCTGTGTGATAATGTCCCAACATATTTATTTATTATTATTTATTTATTAATTTGCAGCTACGATGCGGGCTGCTGCATCTACTTCTACTTCGGGTTCAACGCGGCGGAGGCGCGCGGCGACGCCGTGCGTCTGTACGAGGAGATCGAGGACGCGGCGCGCGACGAGATCGTCGCCTGTGGCGGTAGGGGACGCTTATATAATCATTTTTTTTATGGTACTCAGTGACAAACGAGCAGACAGCCCACCTGATGGAAAGCGGTACCTATCGCCCATGACACCTACGGTTCATGCACTTAGATTTACGTAACAAAACTGCAGAACCGGCGGTACGTTATCACTGTGAGGACTAAGATGATATGCCTCTTGCCTGTAATTGCTCTGGCTACCTTATCCTTCAAACCGGAATACAACAATGTAATCATAACTAATAATATTATAATAATATGTGTTGAAACATTTATACCACTAGTTCCACGGTAAGCCGAAGCTTGTGTTATGGATACCAGATAGTTGATACACTACACATGTATAGTGTATACCGATCTGACTTCCATCTGCAACATCGAAACACAACTCTCCAATGATCCGCCATGATCAACCAACATTACCAAGCCACATATCTCCAACGAATGTCATGATGTCGCTTCGTCTCTTAATTTGAATTTGATTTGACGTAACCTCACATAGTGGTTTTAAAGAATAATAAGGTTTTAAATTAAATTATAATTCATTTCTACTAAATCTTATATATAAAGTAATATATTAGTCCCGCTGAGTTTCTTTCGCCAGTTCTTCTCAGGTCTGAGGCTTCTTTCCGAACTGGTAGTAGACTCAAGACTATTAAGATTTAGGAAGGCAAACGTTATTCTTAGGTATATTGATAAAAAAAAAATCAAAAATAGTATATAAGGTTGGGTACTTTTTCTATTCGATGATTATTCCTTTGGCTGTTACTGTTGTCTAAATTATATCTATACATATAATAAAATTGTAACTAAGCCGAATCTGTACATTAAATATTTTTTGGAAAATCTTATTGAAATAGACATTATTATCGATACAGAGGCCGAATCTATAGTTTTTAGAGTTTTTGTCTCTCTGTTACCGCATCACGGAAAAACCACTGGAGGGATTTTGATGAAATTAGGTATGATGATAGCTGGTTATCCGGGTAAACATATAGGATACTTTTTACCGCGGGAAAATATCTCATTTCTGAGTAAAAATACAAAAACTGCAATGTAAGAGTATACTAATATGTAAAACCTAAGAATTTCATTTGGTCATCTGAACGCGGGCAGAGCCGCGGGCAATGCTAGTATAACAATAAATACGTATTGAAAATAATACAAGTTTTATTTCCAATTAAATATCAACAAAGACGTTCGGTAAGAAATTGTAATAATTTAATGCTGAATAAAATATTTTCAATTTGAATTGAATTCGAATTTATCTTATTAGTTAATTAGCGACTAGCTGCTAGTGAACGTCCCGTTAAAATCGATCCCGCGGTTTGGAGATTCGCTGGAACAGATAGACATTTTTTTTTAAATTTGTTACTTTCATATGCATTAGTAAAAAGCTGTTATTTTGATATTAGAAACAGACACTTCAATTTTATTTATTTGTATAGATGTGCTTTGATTGCCTCGGTGGTCTAGTAGGTAGCATGTACAGATAAAAATTGACATGTTCTGGATTCGAGTCCCGTGTCGAGCTTAGATAGTGAGTTTTTCTGCCATGGAATCGGACTTGGGTAGCTTGCGATGGAAAAAGTTAGAAAAAAATCTCATCCAGGCAAAACCAAGCTTTATGCTATGAGAGTATATATAAAATATTATATAATGGTATTGAATACACAGATAGAGACAGATAGATATATAAATATTAGATAGCTAGATAAGAATAACTCATATTGAATGATCGACATAACTTAAGGCTAATGTACACGGAGGGAGCTTATCGTTTCCTAGATAAAGAGCATAAATGTAGACAAAGTAAAATAGACCTTATTAAGAAATATATACGGCATAGTTTATATTGCTTAACTTTACTATATGTTTACGAAATTTTCACTATAAAGGAAAATATATAAAAAAAAGTTAAATAAGTAAAATTATATTAGTGAAATCGCTGGTTTTTAGATATCTGTTAAAAGAATATTTTAAATTTTTTTACCTACATTAAATATGAAAAAATATTATAACCGCAGTCATTTAAAGAATAGCTAGTAGTTTAATATGAACAAGGCATCTCCATGGATATAATTGTGCCTCCGTCCATGCTATAAAGCAGGGCTCGGAACCGGCTTAAAAAAACTGTTTATTTCGGTAATGTATGTAATAGTTAATTTAGTGAAGAGAATTTACCGGTAAAATATACATTTTACTTATTTTACCAACTTGGAGTCGGTAATTTACCGGATAATTAACCAAAATAGTTTTTTGCCTCATGGTGGGGTTGATACGTGGTTGAGAATATGTATAGAGCAGGCTAATAAGAATTTAGCTTATATACACCATATATATATATATATATATTAATTAAAAAAACAAAAAGTTGTAAATTATTAAAAATTAATTATTATGTCAATTAATATTAATAATAATTAATTAAAAAGCTCTTCAAATACCCAGCTTATATGTATAATTTTGTCAATATTTCAGATACTAACTTTGGCAATATCAATAAATCATGAGTTTCGTAGCGCGACTTTCCAAGATCGATCCAATCCAATCGATCGAATCCAAGAAAATTTTATAACCTAGTTTATTGAGCTATATTCTCGAATCACAACAATCACCACCGATCAAGTTCTTAGCGTTTTTTTGTAATACTATACTAAAATTATTATAAACTCACACTTTATTCATAAAAAATAATTATTATGATGATTTATTTTTAAGTATGCTGACTATTATCAACTGCTCAATGTCAACGGAAAAGTTGAATAAACATGCGCCATTTTGATTTTATACCCTACTGTGGTTTGAAAAGTACAAACCATGAAAATAAGTATCGAAGCGTTACAAAAAAATGTTGACTTTTTGGTAAATTATATGTAACAAGAAGTTAAAAATTAATAATTGTCAGCTTAAATTCAACAAAATAATATAACAAAAAAATTTTTGCCGCTTGGGTTAAATGTCCTTTCAAAATATATTTTTTAAAATTATAACAATTATAAAAATAATAGCAAAAATTAAATAAATATTTTTCCATATTCAATTATAATTAAAATTATAAAAATATTTAAAGTTAAAATATTGTAATGTAATTGGTGCAATTTTCATTTTGTTAATTGTGGGTAGGCTGTCTGTAACAACTATATCTTTAAGACATGTAACGCCTCAGTCTCTCCCGTGACCATGGATGCTGTAAAGCATTCGAAACGTCGGGAAACAAAAATACAAATAAATCCGCGACAAAATCCGAAAAGATAGTTTTATTTAAAATATATTTTACCGGTTAAATAGCCAAATATTTTACTAGCCAGCAAATGGATATTTGTCCGTTCGAAATACAAAGTTAATTCATCGCTTTCTTTAACCGGTTAATGAAAACGAACGGTTTAGTAAACCGAAATAATAATGGTTAATGATTATTCTTAGAGACAGATTGGATTTCGGTTTTTGATATCGAAATAAACTGATTAGTTCATTCATCAGTAAGAAACGTCATGTATGCTTATTAAAGACGCGCCAAATGTAAACGCACAGAAACTCATTTTAACCGGTTAATTTTGATCATGGAACCTAAATTTGTTAAAAACTGTTCTCCCGAATTTAACCGGTTAAAGAACGTAACCGAAACCTTAAACCGAAATGCCTTTCAGTTTAGGGTCAATGACCAAAACCCAAAAAATTAAACGAGATTCCGAGCCCTGCTATAATTTTATGCTGCTGCTTTATTCATATAATGTTCAATGAAACCTGTTATTGGTGTCAAATTGATAGGCCTTGACAGTGTCTCGGGAGATCGATCATCTCAAAGATAAGCTAATTATAAAAATTGAAAATGTAGTGTATTGACCGTAGCAAATAAATTTATCAGTCATCGACACGACGACGATTGGACGACACGGTTTGGCTCAGTTTGTAGTGGGTCACTACTTGCTGTGCTAGCGGTCGCGGGTTCGAGTCCCGCTGGGGGCATTCATTTGTGTGACGAGCACAAACGTTTGTGTTACAGTCATGGGTGTTTATATTTATAATATCTATGTATCTTAAGTTATATAATATGTGTAGTGGATCAACTAGATGGTGATGGTGATCATGGAACTAGATGGTGCTGTGTGTTGTTGTCCCAACAACAACGACGTAAAGTAATTATTTTCTTTTCTGAATATTATGAAGATAATAGGTATATAAAATACCTAGTCATTAAAATATGTGACCAATTATTTTTTGTTTATTTGAATATTAATTATCCTGTCACGTACTCGTATAAGGCAAAAGTGACGACATATGTGGTATGAAGTAATCATACATAGATTTTTGAATCATTTTGACACAGGTTTTTCCTTATTTTTAAATAAGTAATGGTTTTCCCTTAATACTATTCATTAAATGAGTTACGCACTATTTTACCTTTTTTATAAATAGCAAGATGTTAGAGTAGATCAAACTTAGTGATTGCGTGCTTAGTATTGCATTAATTCAAAAAAAGTACAAGAATTTTCAACGTTTCCCTGCTGGGGCTTCCCTTCAATACGAGGAGATCAGACCAAATCCGCCACGCTGGCAAAGTGCAGATTAGTCGACTTCACAATTCACATGTCTTTCGAAAACTTGCTAGTAATTCTCAGACATGCAGATTTCCTCACGATGTTTTCCTTCACCGTAAGACCAACAAGAATTATGTTGGAAATGATTCGCATATGAAAATATCTGAGGTTTGAGACCCAGGATTTGAATCCGCTTCACTCAGTTTCTTAAGGAGCGCGTTGCCACTGGGCTACCACTTAAATCACTACAGTAAATATGTATATACTAGCCTGCGGCTTCGCTCGCGCTAAAACTCCAAAAAAAAACTGAAAATTTAGGTTTCATAAAAATATTCATGCCTTATTTTACTGAATTTTGAAAAATGCTAAAACACGTATTTATTTGTTTTTAATGTAAGAGCATTAATACGAAGTTTCAAGTAACTCTGATCATAAGTAACTTTTTGGGTTGTATCAGAATGTGTTTTCCCGTGAGAATGAGATAGTATCCCGCGGTAAAAAGTATGTCACTCTCCAGCCAGTCAACTCTTTCTACACAAAAAAATAACGCCAATCCGTTACTCCACATCGAAGTGAAATAATGAGAAACACATTTTTAACCCCCAACACAAAAAGAGGAGTGTTATAAGTTTGACGTCGATGTGTGTGTTTATGTGTGTCTATCTATGGCATCGTAGCTCTCAAACGGATGGACTGATTTCGATACGGTTTTCTTCTTTTGAAAGCCAGTTTCCTTGCTGTGGTTCTTAGCTATATTTGGTTATTATCGGTCCAGCAGTGTAGGAGTATCAGCTCTTTTCCCAAATGATGTAAGGCATTTTGGCGTTACTCGATTAATTGCTTCACGCGTGCCAGTGTAATCGTTAAATGAAAATTATTAATTTGCGTAGGGGGTTTTTAATATTTTGGAATCACATTTATAACACCTTCAGGTAAATTTCTAAGAAATTAATTAAAATTCTAAGAAATGTATTGTTAACTGACACGCCGGCGTGTCCGCTGTCGTGGAGGGATTAATATTAGTATGGCTAATAATTGCAGGTTCCATATCGCACCACCACGGCGTGGGCAAGCTGCGCAAGAAGTGGTACACCGCCACGGTGAGCGAGCCCGGCGCGCGCCTGCTGCTCGCCGCCAAGCGCGCGCTCGACCCCGACAACATCTTCGCACTCTCCAACATGGCCTTTGATAAGTACATGCCACATGTTAACAGCAAATTGTAAATGTGTATGCTGTTATGGTTTTAATTAGGGATGGTGGTAGTTTTGTTGGAACAGAAAGCGGAGGTTTTTAATTCGATATATAAATGAAAGAATGCAAAGAATGCAAAGAAGTTCGTAATATCGAAGAATTAATTTAACCAGTCGACTAGTGATATTGTGAACTCTTTCACTCATGAGGGGATTCCCTGCGCCTCAAGTCGAGACTTTGATAATGGTTACGAACGAAGTTTAACACAAAAAGTAAGTTTCGGTATAATCTCTGATTCGATATTATCGCAACCGAAGTCGGAGTCGGAGTCGAAAGTTCGCAGCATCGCTAGTTATAATAAAACTTGATTATGATTTTTTTTTGTTCTATAAGAATCGAATGGTGACATGTTTTATTATTATTATAATAATTGTAATTAGGTGGAAGTTCTTGGTATGTTTTTTTAATTAATTGAAATTTTGCTGTGAAAGCAATAAGGATTGTGAGTGAAGTAATTTTCAATATTTTGTAGAAATTGGTTCAATTCAAATGGGACTAAATTGATTTTATCAATATTAAGGATAGTTTATTGATGTAAGTTTAAACGATAACATTTTTTACCAATAAACAAATTGTAAAATTACTCGAATAAATAATCAGTGAATTGCCAAAAATGGCGTTTTTTATATAAATAATAATTATAATTATTCCTTAAATTTAATTACATTCCAAGGCTTTTCGTTATAAAGAAATGACAAATTAGAATAATATGTGAATCACAAAATTAGTTATAACGTGATATTAGATTAAATATTTAGTGGTGATATTGTGGAAAATAGGAAAATAATATTAAATAAACTGTGTGTGTGTACTTATGTACGCACGTAAAAAGTTATACTTCTTTGACGTAACAGAACAAAAATAGCTAAAGATTTCATCCTGTATGTCACACCTCTCTGTTTGTAAAAGGAATGCAGCTAACTTCATCATGTCGCTTTTTGGCTGTCGCTCTGGGCGCGCGCATCGTAAAAAATCATAATTTTTCCCAATCGTGCCAAAAGGAGTATAGCTTCAAAAGCATCTGTTTTGCAAGCATAGAGATATTACCTAATAGTAGGGGAGCCCAAGAGGGGATTTTCTGTAGTTACTCGAGCGCGGCAGATTATTTTATTTATTTTTATTTTATTTTATTTATTTAGGTACAGAAACAGAAAACAAATTAAAAAAATTACATCTTCATATTAAAAACTAAAAATATCATATTAAATTTGTTCTCCAATTATGTCTGTACACAACATTCAAATGAAAAAATATAATAATTATATAAAGAAACTTAACCAAAAAAGTGAATTAATACAGTATGAGTCTGTGCATTTAAAGTAACGAGTACATAAGAAATATTAAAAAACAAAAACAAAATAATATTTACATTTCATGTGGAAAAAAAGGCAAAGAAAAGAAAAAAAGATAAAGGAGAAGAAACAGAGAGAAAATATATCTTTATTATCGAAAATGTAAAGTAAGAACTATAATTTATTTAATTTTTTCTTGAACGATAATAAACTATTATTAAAAATGTCGTATTCATCATTTAAACTATTGTATGTTTTACACATTCTGTGTAAAGGGTTGTTTTGGGAAACGTTATTACTTGCCGAAGGTATATTAAAAAGTTGTGGCTGACGAATCGAGTGAGTATGAATTTTAAATTCCAGTTTTTCTAGTAATTTACTGTTGAAATCGCCATTGGCTATTTTATGGAGGATACATAAATCTGATATAACACGCCGATCTTCCAGGCTTTTTAGTTTGTATTTATGAAGTCTGTCAGTGTAAGTTGGTAATTCACGCCTGAGACCTTGCCTCCTGCTTAATATTTTTAGAAATTTACGTTGTATAGCCTCGATTCTGTTAATATGAATATCATATATTGGTTTCCATACGGAAGAGCAGTATTCAAGTATGCTTCTTACTATAGTGACATACAAAACTATCCACGAGATTGAATTTTTGAAAGGTTGGGCAGTTCGGATGATAAAACCGAGTGATCTATTTGCTTTACTTGTAATGTAATCTATATGAGGCCTAAAAGATAAGGTTGAATCAAATATAACACCTAGGTCCCGTACTACTTTGACTCTAGAAATAACGGTGCCTGCTATGTTGTAGTCGAACGATATTGGAACTTTATTTTTTGTAAATGAAATGATATAACATTTATTTTTATTAAGCTCCATCAAATTTTCATCACACCACATTCGGATAGAGTCGAGATCACGCTGAAGAATTTTACAATCTTCTCTTTTAGTGACTTGGAAAAAGATTTTTATATCATCAGCATATGCGAGGCATTCACTATTTATCAAAGACAGTAGGTCATTGATAAATATCAAAAATAACAAAGGGCCTAAAATAGATCCTTGTGGTACACCAGAGGTGGCTAGAAATGGAAATGATTCATACCCGTATAGAGCTACTAATTGAGAACGGCTATCCAGATAAGAGCATAGCCAACGATAAAGATTACCATGTATGCCCAGATGGCTAGCCTTAGATAATAGTATTGTGTGATTTACTCGATCAAACGCCTTGGAGAAATCAAGATATATTGAATCTACTTGAGTCTTTGTATCAAATGATTCACATAAAAAAGTGGTATAAACTAATAAATTGGAAGTTGTGGAGCAACCAGATACGAAACCATGTTGTTTAATGTTAAGATGTGGTTTTATATGACTGTACAGTTGTTTATAGATCATAGTTTCAAAAATTTTAGCAAAGCAGTTTAAGATAGAAATTGGTCGATAATTTCTGACATCACTCTTATCGCCTGATTTATAAATAGGGGTGATTTTAGCAATTTTCCATAAAGATGGAAATATACCATTTAAAACTGATTTATTATAAATGATTGTTAATGGTTTTGATAATGCAGAAGAACAAATTTTTATAAAAATTGGTGGAATACCATCAGAGCCCGATCCTTTAGAAATATTAATTGATTTGAGTTGAAGTTCAACTGCGTCTGCGGAAAATTGTAAATTACTTATAGAAAAAATAGATGGAGGGAATTTTGGTGTATAATTAATAGATGATATATTTCCATAAACAGTTGAAAAATATTCAGCAAAAAGATTAGTAATATCAATACCAGATTCAGCTACTCTATTATTAAAATGCAGCTGTTTAGGGATATTATTAGTTACTCTCTTATTTTTAGTGTAACGATAAAAAGTTTTAATATTTTTAATTAAATTATTTTCTATATTTGATATATAAGACCTAAAACATATTTCAGTTTGTTGTTTAACTCTTGTTCTTAGGAGAGCAAAAGTATCATAGTCTCTTGGATTATTGTAAATTTTGAAAAGTGTATGATATTTATTCTTGCTTTTGATAAGTTTAATTAAACTTTTTGAAAACCAAAAAGGGTATCTATTATTGCGTTGTTTAGATTTTGGTGTGTATTTTTCTATTATTGAATACAAAATATTATAAAAAAATTGTACATATTCATCGCAACTAAGTATATTAGCATGTCTTTCCCAATCAATTTGTTTTAATTCTTTAATACAGTTAATATAATCGGTTTTATAAAAACACAATTTGGTAATTGGAGTATTTTCAAGAAGATAGGTGACCTTGCCATAATTAAATATAATTTCAAATGGAGGATGATGACAATCGAGGCGGCTTATAGGCATAGCTTTAACTAAATTAAATTTGTCCGGTTGATCAGTCAATACAAGATCAAGAATTTTGTTGTTAAGATTTGTAAGTGAATTAAGTTGTTTCAATGCTGTTAAATTAATGAGATCAAATAGAGCTTTAGATTTTTCACAAGTATAATTTATGGGATGACCTGGTGATTTAGACCAAGTCAAATTAGGGAGATTGAAATCACCCATTATACATGTTATACAACCGGGAAATATGCTGACAACCCTATTACATTTGTTTATAAAATCATCGAAAATATTATATGGTAAATATTCTGGAATATATGCAGTACATAAATTTAAGGTACAGTGACTATTTAGTTTTATTTGTAACCATAGATCTTCTAGTATGTCAGATTTCCATTCATGCTTAATATCAAAATTAATTTTTTTAGAGATAGCTATTAGTACGCCGCCACCTCGATATTTATTAAAGCGTTTTGAAAAAATTAGATCTCGATCCCTTCTTACTACCTCATACCTATTGTCAAAGAATTCTGTTGAAAGAACGGAGTTGTCAAGCCAAGTTTCGGTAAGACATAATATATCGTAATATTGACTTATAATATTATTACAAATCTCAGTGATTTTAGTTTTCATACCACGAATATTTTGGTAATATATTGAGAGAGCCATATTTAAAAATTAATGCTAAAAATAATTTAGTAGAATAAAATTAACGAATAGACTTAACGCTATCCATATTTTTGATATGAATAAATGGAGAGTTTTCATCCTTTCTAACGTAAATTCGGCAGTTTCGAACCCATGTGAATTTATACTGTAATTCTTTAGCCTTTTGACGAGCAGCAGCATGTAGAGCTTTGTTAGCAGGAGAAAGATGCTCGGAAACATAAACTGGCTTCTTCTCGTTGGACATTCCGATCAAAGAGGTATTAAGTTTGTTATCTGGATGAGTTTTGTTATATCTGTAAACTGCTGAATAAAATTCGTCACGTCGTCTAATATTTTTAAACTTTATTATGATTGAACGAGGCTTTTCACTCTTTCTGTTTTGTTTAGCTACTCTCGTGAAATGAACAATATCATCATCCGCTATATTGTGACCAATAACATTGGCACATTTTTGAATTATGTTGGGGATATTTTCATTATAATGTTCGGGTATACCATTCAATTCTAAGTTTTCTTGTCGAAGGTGTTGCTCTAAAATATTGATACGATCGGATAAATCAGTAACGGTTGTTTGAAGTACGGAGTTTTCATTCCGTAGACTTTTATTATCATTAGACAACTCTTCGATTTTTACCTTCATTTCATCATGCATTTCACTGAGGAAACTAACTGATTTGCATAAATCATGAACCTCTTGTGATAGTGTAGATAGTTCACTTTTTATTACCTTCGATAGCATTGTTGGAATTTCTATTTTTATTGCTTCCAAGACTTGGTATCGAATAGCTGCAATGGCGTTGTCATCTAAGCTTGTGCTAGTGGAAATGGAAGGTGAGTTAAATGATTTTGGTTTACGCGTAGTTATATTTGAGTCATGAGATTCGGATAAGACGTCTTTCTGTCCTTCATCAAAGGCGAATATCGTTCTAATTGGAGTATTTGTATTGCAAATTTTAGGTTGCTTATTTTTACACGCTTGACACTTCCAAATATTTTTAGTATCCTTTGAGTTAATCTTCTTTTCGGAGACGTTAGCACACACTGCATCATAAGTTTGGTTACACAGACAACATTTGATATATTTATTATTATCAATTTTTTTCAAGCATCCTGCACATATTCGCGATTCACAAGACATAGTTATATTTTATTAGATTAATTTTATAATTTATATTAAATTTTTCAACTGACACATTAACGTCATTATATTAACATAAAAGAGGTTACCTTGCACTCTATTGAGTACTTTCACCACAATATAAGTCTTCTATATAAAGGGGCGCGTCTAGGGAAGCCGATTAAAATATTTAAAAAATGTTTTGATAAGGTAGAAATACTTGAAACCGTCAGATTAAGGTGTGGTAGGCTAGTCACATCCTGAAAAGTGTCCAATTTAATAATCTGCGCCCCTATATATAGAAGACTTATATTATGGTGAAAGTACTCAATAGAGTGCAAGGTAACCTCTTTTATGTTAATCTGCCGCGCTTGAGTAACTACAAAAATCCCTCTTGGGCTCCCCTGCCATAAAGGAAAAAACCCATATAATGTGTTTTTAATTTTATATATTATAAGTGTTTAAAGAATAATTTAGAATATATAGATATACATATTATGTATGTATTCTTAATTTTTAACCGACTTCAAAAAAGGAGGAGGTCCTCATCTATGACATTTCCCTTTTTCCGATATTATTTAAGTGTGGTGTTCTAAGATTCTTGTCTAAATTATATATATAGTACTAGCATTGCCCGCGGCTCCGCCCGCATTCATATGACCAAAAATCAAATTATTCTTAGCTTTTATATATTAGTATACTCTTACATTGCAGTTTTTGTATTTTTTCTCAAAAATGAGATATTTTCCCGCGGTAAAAAGTCCTATATGTTGACCCGGATAACCAGCTATCACCGTACAAAATTTCATCAAAATCCCTCCAGTGGTTTTTCTGTGATGCGGTAACAGACAGACAAAAATTCTATAAACTATAGATTTGGCCTCTGTATCGATAATAATGTTTATTTCAATAAGATTTTCCAAAAAGTATCTAATGTAAAGATTCGGCTTAGTTACAATTTTATTATATGTATAGATGTAGAAATAAGTAGGTACCTATCTTTTGAAAAAGTTAAATTTTAACAATAAATGTAAATATCTCATAATGATATTATTTATTACAACATTTTATACTGTAACCAACTGAAGTGTAACATTTGCATACTCAAGTAATGTGTTTTCTTACAAATGAAATACAACATTCAATAATATTTGTAATGATTTTTTCTGTTAAGTAATCAATAATTAAAGTCATCAACAAGTCATACAGTGACCTATATCGAAATAAAATGATTGAAATAAAAAAAAAATACAAAACTTGTCCTGACAATAACAAACACACAAAAAAAGAATTATCCAATTTGGTGCAGTCGATCGGAAGTTACGAGTGTATAATGTAGATACATTTCCGTGATTCATTTTTATTTATGATTTTAGATATGCTTTTACTAAAATTTAATAAAGCAATAGTATATCACCATGTTCATTTTTATATTTCTATATACGTACCAATTATAAGATAATTTCTTTTATACAATAAACTTATTAAACTAAACAGCTGCAATGGAGTGGGTTCAATTCGAGTCTCGTAGAATCGTACCCAATCGTATCGTTATTTTAATTCGCAAATGTCATTTCGTACATGATTACCACTTGTTACACGATCAAGGAATCATCCTAAGAAACTTATGGCCTGCCGCCTGATCCTCCTCGATTTTTCTAATCAACTAGCAGTGGGATAGTTAAAGGGTTGAATTATTATCTATACTTAATATTATGAAGAGACAGTTTGTTTATTTGTTTGAATGCGCTAATCTCAGAAACTACTAATCTGATTTAAAAATTCTTCTTGTATTAGATAACCTATTTATTGAGGAAGGTTATAATAGGTTTTATATCATCCCGGGAAAATGTACGGTTCCCGTGGGATAGGTTTGTTTTTGTTTAGGTACGAACCGAAGCGAAGGCGAGTCTCTAGTTTAAATTAAAAATATAATTTTTGCTTTGTATTAAGCCGGTGTTTAGGTGTGTCTAGTCCTTTTTATAATTATGTGTAATGTTACCACTTAGTTTATTGATATTGATTATAATTCTAAAACACAAATTTATGTATGCAATTTGTAAGGAAAATGGGCTTATTTATAAGTAATAGATATAACAATGCATTCTATTTTAAACTTACGTTAGTTAATTAATTTGATATATTTCTTGTTTACAGTTTTGTTTCTTGTAATGTACACACATACCTATCTTACTAAAAACAAACTGAGAATATAAATTATACTATCGCACTTTCAGCCTCTGCATCATATAATTTATCAAAGCACTTAAGAGGATTGTGAAGCTGTAAATTTTTATACAAAAAGCGATAACGTTTTTGTTCCCATAAACACAGTCTAATGTTATATTTTTTTGGAAATTTTGTGGATATAATAAAAAACTACGTCCGTAAGTTTTTATTTTAAAGAAATATTGCGTACGATAGCAGTTATTAGCATCTAAATATCTATATTTTTCACTTAAAAACTTCCTTTCTTCAAGCTTTTCTCATTTCGTAAATGTTTAGGAGGGTGAAGACGTTATCGCCCGAAACAATATTTTAAAAAAGAAAATGTACGTAATTGCCTCTAAACTTGCAATTCTATCGCATACGATATACGAGTTGGTAAAATGAGCGGTAAGAAATAGCATTTTTTTTTAAAACCTATTCGTGCCTATCGGCACTTCACAATCCTCGTAAGTAGGTATACCTAAGTGTCATTTAAATTACAATGTCGGCATTGTATTAAGTACCTAATGATGACTCTGTATTGGCTACAATAAATTAACTGTACAATAAAGATGTTATAATCATTTTGATTTAATAAACTTTATAAGTTAAGTTTCTTAATTTACGCAGATATCGGGGACATCTGGCAGAATACCAAGATTGGCAAATACCAGATTCACGTATGCAAATCCGTCATAAAAACCCTATGTATACATACCGACCAGTTTTCCTCATTCCTGTTTATCAAACCATACAAAATATGAGTCTTTTTCATATACGTTTATCATTTATTAGTCACAACATAACTATATATAATGTAGAAAATACTTAAAATGATTTTTAGTTATTATAATATTCTAAGCTATAAACATCTTGAGTTTTTTTTTCTAAAGCTATATATAAATAAAATATATTGTGTCAATAGTTAATGGGAATTAAGTTTATATAATAAATAAGAACAGTGTTGACTCCCATTGTTCCCGCGTATAAAGTTTTGACAAAACGTACCTACTTAGTTTTTTTAGTTTTTATTGATACAGATATATCACGCGTGCCATGAGTGGGTAGATAATTATTATTTAGAAAATCTTGAAGCCCTTGACGGTATTTTGTTTATATTGTGCTGTACCACCGTGTTATTTAAAAATGATTGATCTGTTTATGCCTATTCGATCGTTTCTCAAGTTTCAAAACGTATACACGGATAATAATATTTTCCGATTGCATTACAAATTGACTGTGATAATACTGCTTGTATGTACCTTGTTAGTTACATCTAAACAATTTTTTGGGGAGCCTATACATTGTATAAGTGAAGGTGAAACTATCAATAAAGATGCGATAAATAGTTATTGCTGGATCTATGGAGCCTTTACTTTGGAAAATCAACCTGCTGGTAAGTTTGTGAGACACTAAAATAGGCTGCAGTTTAGTATATTGGACGGGGTACGTGGAGGAGTGGGTGGTATATTTAGATCGGGGAGGTCATACGGAGTCCAATTATATAAATTATTTTGAGGAAACGAAAGAGACAAAAGTTATTGTGACTTAAAGTTACAATATTTCCATACAATATTATGAAATTACTGCCATTTTGACACTTCCAAGTGCCACAATGATCTTCAAATAATGAGTCAGATCTATCATCGAATTTTAAATTAACTTAAAGTACTAATGGTACTGCAGGGGTTCTGACTTCTGAGTTTGATATAAAAAAAAAGCGCGAGCGAAGCGTAGCGTAGCTTTAGCCTTCTCAACCTATGATATCCAAGTCGGACTGTCACTTAATCGAAAATAAATAGTACACTTGACTAAAAAAATAGTCTACTTACGTTTATAAACAACATTAGTACATTTAAAACACTAAGAACACTTAAAACTTTAGTAATACTATTAAAACAAAAATCTAGAAACGAACGTATACGAAAATTAACAAAAACTAATAACTACTGGAGAATAATATGAGAAAAATAACTATGTAAAACAGCAAAAAATATGAAAACCTAAACAGTAAACACGTTTAATGAGTACCGATTGTATTTAATATTTATATAAACTATCGAACTTCGCGGTATTTTGTGACTACCCGTTGAAAATAGTAAATACTGAAAGGTATTCACAGGTAATAAAATCAAATAATTGTGTAAAACATTTTGCTAAATGTAAATTAATTATATAACTCAATATTTTACATAAATCAAATAAAAACTGGTAAATGCATGCATGAATTTAAAAATAACATATTTCTATTTTAAAATCTTAGTAATCTGTTGACACTTTTAGTTTTAATTTTGTCATCCATGGTTTTAATATGCATTATAACTTTTATTTGTCATCCATGATTATAACTCTTATCTAATTATTATGCGGTAATCTGTTATGTCCTGAAAGCGGTTTACAAAACAGAAATTGACAGTTTTGTCAAAATTTAAAGTTATTTTGTTTAGATTATTGTTTTTAGTGAAATTGTTAAAATATTAATACACTATAGCTTTAATTGTTATGAAAATATGAATTTTACACGAAAAAGGACGTTTACTATTCGTCAAAGGTCTGTTTATCTTTTGTAATGTTATTTAGGTATAGAAATGTTCTAACTTTGTCTCCATAACTTTTGACTCCTTCGTTTCCTCAAAATATTTTTTATATATTTATACTCTCTATCAAATCCCCTATCCAATACCACCCACTTTTTCAGGGGCCGCGACTCATATACTAAACTTCTGCCCTAAAATAGCTGAACTCAATTAGTTCTAATAAGTGTATAGTGGAAATTGAATAATATGTTTCAAATCTAATTGTTTTAATTTTATAAAACATAATAAAAGTAGATTTATTTTTTATATTAATGCTGATCTATATATGGTTTAGTAAAATAAATTGTTATATTTTATTTATGCAATGATTTTTAAACCAGCCAAACACATGCTTTACCCTGGAGTTGGCACTGATACTACTGGTGATGCAAAGCATAGAAGACACTCTTACTACCAGTGGGTATCCTTTATACTTTTGTGTCAAGCTGCTATGTTCTACACTCCACATTACCTCTGGAAGATCTGGGAAGGTGGCAAGCTGAAGGCATTAGTATCTGATTTAGGTATGTGAATTTAATTTATCAGAAAATATTCTTGACATTTCTAATTAGCTCCCAGTATTTTTTTTATTTATTAATAAAATATCATTGTTTAAGGAAAATAACATATAAACTAAAGTTTTTCTGCTACAAGTTAATTTTAATATTATAAGTATTTTAATTTTATTGTTTAATCTTTTTACAGCCAATCCTCTTGTAACAAAAAATTGGGGAGAATCCAGACGTGCGGAAATGTTATCCTATTTGACATATTCCAATATCCATACACATATGAAATATGCTTTACTTTATGGTTTTTGTGAAGTACTTAATTTTGTAAACACAGTAAGTAATATTTTAATACAATAATCAAAATTTCAAATTTGTATCACTATAATCCAGTTTTTAACATTATTCCCATTAGTAGTAGTACCTATACATAGCTATCTGTTCATGGAAGATATTTGATAAAAACTATCATTGGGCGTCTTTATTTACGCAATAGAACCCAAAACAATGATTTTTAGTATTTTTGTCTTTTTGTATGTGCGTTTATGCGCGCTAATCAGAGGCACGGCTTAAAGCACCTAAGCAGAGCGAGGGTGATTAGCTAATAATAATAAACTAAGTGAACAACAATATTATTAAATAATTTTTATCATTAATATAACTATATTTTCTCTTATAGGTTGGCCAAATATTTCTCCTAGATTTATTCTTAGGTGGTTCATTCCGGAATTATGGTTCAGCCGTTGCCACATTTACCCAGGTGCCAGATTTGCCAACAGAATCACAGCAACCTAACCCTATGGATTTATACTTCCCCAAGCTAACGAAATGTTCATACAGAGACTTCGGGCCATCAGGAACACCTCAACTGAAAGATCGTCTATGTGTATTACCTTTAAATATAATAAATGAAAAAATATTTGCAGTTTTATGGTTCTGGCTCATAATTCTTGCAGTTTTGTCTGCTCTTGCTATATTCTTCAGAATTATTATTTTTACAGTGCCTACTGTTCGCACATATCTGATCATGAGCCGTGTTAGGCAAGTTGATAGATATGTTGTTTCTAAAATAACCAATCATTTTGGTTATGGTGATTGGTTTGTTCTTCACTTGCTTGGCAAGAACATGAATCCAATTGCTTTTAAGGACCTTGTTTTAGAATTGTCTAAAGAAATAGGCAATAACAAAGCTTATAATGTTTGATTGTTATTTTAACTATTAAAAAGTTAAGAGTCATAGACAAAGGTCACACAGTAGGGCCTTGTTTTCATAGTGAACTGTCCAGGTAAGCCTGTGTGTATGCTGTTCAGGAACAATGTATGGACAGCTGCCAGTTTATCCAAGCACAACTGAACAGGTATACCCTACAATATATAGACATTTTCAGAAATTTTATACTATGTGCATTTAAAATAGGTAAATTATTTTCTCCTAAAGAAGGCATTTAAAGTTTTACCAGGATTAGTAAGATGCTAATTAGAATAGCTATATATGTTGAGTGTTCATTCTTACATAGTAAGTTTATATACATTTACTATTTTTTATATTTTAAAAATCCCAAAAATACAAAAATTAGTTCTACTTTAATGAATAAATTATAAAGATAGTTTTATCTTTATTATTTATTCAAAAAAGTTATCATTAATTATTAAGTTACAAGTCTTTCGTTTATAATGTTCCTTTTATTATTTAAAAATTTAAGTTTTTTATACAAATTACCATATTAGAAATAAAGATTATCATACAAGCTAACAACTCTTTTATTCTGACATTACCCATTAATATTTTGATACAAACATTCAGCATAAGTTATATTGTTTCCGAAGTTGTTATCTAATGTAATTATGAATTTGAATTTAAAGACATTTTTTTTACATTACCTTTTAAATTTTTAATTATAGTCCTTGAAACAAAATGTTTAATCTTATACTAATTTAACATTTTGAAAAGGGATTAATCACTATCCAGAACAACCTCTGCAACCACAATGTACACATTCTACAATCCTACCTTCCTCTAATTTACTCTTAGGTACTCTACAAATGCAATTAGTGGCAAAATTTGTGTCTCTTGTTTGTATGCATCGTAAGCAGCACAAATTTTCATATCCAGTTTTTTTCCACTTAGCTATAAGGTTAGCGTCAGCTATTTTCTCATTCAAACAGTACTGATACAATTCCCTGCTAATTGCTTTTCTTCTGTAGAATAAGTCGTAGATATATCGAGATTTTTGATGATGTATCTTAAATATTGGCCATAGAGATTCTTGCTTTCTTTTTCCCTCATGTGGCTCTGTCTCAGCTGAAAAGTATCATTAAAATATGTTTATTTTTATAATTAACATATCCTTTTGAAGATTTTTTGTGAATTATATGGTCATTTAGAAAGTTGACAAATAAGATATTTTAGGTTATAATAATACCTTCTCTCATTTTTTGTTCCAATTCTTCGAGTGTCGGTTCAATCAATTCCCATCCATCTGGAGGTGGTTTACGACTACGGCGTACTTTAGGCATGACTTCAGCCGCTCGTTACTGTAAGATAGCACATTAAATTTTAGTTTTATTATTATTCAAACAAGAGTGTATTCCTATTATAAACAATATACAATGCGTAATTTAAGCATACTTAAGTGAAGTGAAGCGTACAGGTTAAAATAAATCGCAAGATAGGCAAATGTGCGTGATATAATAAATTTTCTAATTCAAATATTGTTTCGAATAAACAATCACAGTAAATAACATGGATGACAATTGACAAATAAAAGTATATTGACACTGACATTTGTGAGTTGTAAGTTGACAAGTTGACAGTATGGAGGCTAGAAGTAAGGAGTACCATCTCAGTGTATTAAAAAGTGTCCGTTGAAAAGAAGCAAATTGAGCTGGCGCTATAGTAGCAAGTGAAAGAATTTTAAAAGGAGCGCCACAAATTATTAGAGTAGGATACTAAATTAAAAAAGGAAAGAATAATTTCCGCTTTGTTACGGCGCATTTTTTTAAATCTTTATAATATACAAATATGAATACCTATGGAATAAAATTATATAGTATTTTTAAGTAGCCCAATTATTATTTGTAAATATCTAATAGAAAATAGTATTAATTAATTACCGAAATTAAAAAAAAAAACATTAAAATTGTAACAAGTAAATTTTCAACCCAGCACACTTCACTCTGTTTATAACTGCTAAATTCATATCATTTCCTACACTAGCGCTATTTCGGTGAGTGTTCGAACAATAATTTGCTGTTTACAAGTGGACACTTTTTCAACTAATCCCCCATACAAGACCTCCATACTATTAACTGCCCATGCTCAATATTAAAAGAGATAGAAAGTGGTCTGGTTATTCTTTCTCTTTTTCTATCGGGACATCACATTTTTGATTGGCCTACCTATTCTGTACGTCATTATGACATTTTATATTCTAACATGTTAATTCCGCTTCTTGTCCAGAGATGGCGAGGCGAATCCATACAGCATCGAGATTATCGCCAATATTACATTAATAATAATTTGGTTACATATAAGATTGACATTCCATCCTGGAATGATACATACCATTACCCTGAAAATGATATAACAAATTGAAATCTATTACATTATCGATATCGATAAATATCGGTTATATTATTTAATTTAAAAATATAGGAAAAGTTAAAAATATTGTAGACTATTATTCTAATATACTTACTCGATTAATGTAAAAAGCAGTTTTTTAAATTAGTGCGTAAACTAAGACTTGCCGCCCGATTTTAATTCAATAATATGTACATTTTCATATGTATACCAAGAAATAAATTTCAACGTTAAACATATTTTAATTTATATAGTTTTACCACACTACCTTACCACATTGTGGTATTATCCATCCAATTTTAGTAAATTACGGCTATACATTCCAATCACTGATTAATTATTAAAAATATTACATCGATAAAATCAGTCTCCCGATATGACTACACTACTGAAAAATACTAAATACGTCCAACGAAATATACCTTATACTAATGCAATAAATTTGATTTTAAATCGACATTGAACAAATAATTCATATTTTGAATTTGTGATGCCTGATAATGACATGTCACACGCGCGCCACGTCGACTTAGCACTACCTTGTTTTGTATCTACGGTGATTTCAACCATTCTTTCGGTATTTTCTTTCAGAATTTAGTAAATTGCTGCTGATTTGAATAATATAAGAATACCTGATGTATGGATTAGACGGTTGTAGTACTGTTTAGTTAGACCATTGCTCAAAAATGAACCCAAAGATGTTTGACTGTGGCAAATGCAGGGCCGGATTCAACATTAACGCCGCCCCTGGGTCACGGTAATGTTATATGTAACATTACTGTGCCTGGGCGTAAAAAAAATGCCGCCCTATTATCGCAATTTTGCATAAAATGGGTAAAGTTTTCACAAAGTTTTTTTTTAATTAGGTATGTGTTATTTTTTTGAAAAATGCAAAAAAAAAATGTTTTCAAGTTTTCGAAAAATGTACTACTTATTTTTTTAAGAAAGCGTTTTCGATAACGCGAAGATAATTGTTTCCCACTCTCCGAATTTTGCCGCCCCTTAAAAATTTGTTGGCCTGGGCACTAGCCCCGAGTGCCCCTAGTGTAAAATATATAAATCCAGCGCATAGACCAAGAACAACAAGTTCCAGCACTGGTCAAATGTATAGATATCTAATTTTAAAATATTAACTTCATAATATTATGTACATATTACATATATTAAATATAGTTATGTTTTTTGTTAAATTTTCACAGCAATGGCCATTGGCCAAGTAATACCTATATTATGTAAGTACATGTACACTATACAGTCGTTATGTCGACACGGTCACGCGCGACATTTTACAAGAATGATTTTTTAAGCCTTTTTAAATATGTAATTAATTTTTCTTACTTTTTTTGGCTTTTGCTTCGAAATGATCACTTCGATCGACAAAATCGTGAATTAAGCGCGCGGTAAATATTTTTTCGACTTTAGCTAGCATTTTATGTGTCACATTATTCAGACTTCTATACATAGTATAAAACTAAGTCGCTTTCTGCGTCTGTCTGTTTCTTCGCTTATTTCTTAGGAGAAGCTGGCTTAGAAGCCACGCAACAGATTTTAATACGGTTTTCACTGATAGAAAAAACGATGAACGAGGAAGGTTTGTGTATATAATTTGTAAATATTTTGTACGAAATGGCTGAGCCTAGACGGTGTTTGTCAAAAAAATTGTTTTCGTACGACAACATGGCTAAACGGTAACTAAACATTTAGAGATACATCAAAACAATGTACTAGAAAATTGAAGGTATTCAAAAGACCTACAGAAAAGTCCGTGTGAGCATAATATATCGATATCCTTAGATACACTCGCAGTAACTATTTTTAGGAAAAAATCATAAACTTCATAATTACAAAAAAAGCTCAAACTCATTCTATACTTCCTTCACAAACTTTCTTAAAAATGTATTAAAATTTAAAATAACACAAAATGGTTAATTATTACAGACAATTGGATATAGCAAATGGAAATAACTTAAATCACGTCGATCCGCAGCCGAAGAACCAAACCATGTAGGTACATATTTGTTCTTAACCTAATTCGTAATAGGTACATCAATATTTATCAAATATCAATATGTATTTAAATGATGTCGAACCGCTGATCCACATATTGAAATATTTAATACAAAAAAAGATGATAATTTAACACTGGTCCCGCTGAGTTTCTTTCGCCAGTTCTTCTCAGGTCTGAGGCTTCTTCTTTCCGAACTGGTAGTAGACTCATGACGTTCAGTAAAAAATTGTAATAATTTAATGCAAATATGTAAAATATTTTACTTATAAACATTGATATCTAAATACTATCTGCTCAAATTTAACACTCAGATAACAAAACCACTACACAATCCTAATTTTTTATACATATTATTAAAAGCGTACGCGGGGAAAGTGCTTTATGCCCATGTAGTAAATAGTAGACGATAGTAAAAATACTCACGATGAGATTAACGCAATAAACCAACACTCAGTATCGTCTCAATAAATCAGATTTCAGACATTCCCAACAACAGCGGCATTCCATAATTTTGACTCAATCGATTGGCGAATATTAAACTATAGTTTTCAATGACCGTCATAACATTATACCTGTAGTGTGTATGAATAACGGGGCTACCTACCTATAGCGACGTATGTTTTATCTCTCTCTAATATTCGCAAGTTGATCGTATTAGAAAGGGATAGATATAGTAACTTTACCAGTGTTGGAATGCGTTGCGCTCGCGCAACCTCAACACAACCAGTCTTTCATTCGCCCGCGCCTGCGCTCAGCCGTACGTATTGCGCCGAATTACGAAAATATGTGTGAAATTTGTTGCAACAGTGTTTGTTGATAAGTGCTCAAGTGACGATAGTGCTCAAAGTGTGTGTTATGAAGCTTAGCTGACGGAGGATCGAGGGATACCGGGTTTATTTACCTGTAAGTTCGCTACGTCTTGGTGACGTTGCTTTATACTCCTGGAGGTCCTTGTCTTAAGACTAGTTTTTAGTTTACATACTCTAGCAAGAAGTTTACTATGACGTAGAAAATATTTTATTGAATTCTATTTTTAATTTCAAATTAGATTGTACTTGTTGGTTAGACAGCTTAAATAAGTTTAGAAATTAGAGATGATTTCTTTTCAACTGGTATAAGTATATTAAGTACAATATATGGGACGTGTATAAATATCTTTGATTTTGATTTGCAAATAAATGTCAACTTTAAGTTGTATGTTGTACTATTATTGTAAAAATCTTGCTACTTATAATTAGAAAACAAAATGGTTTAGAATATCATAATACATAATTCATTAAGAGAATTGTAGTACCAACTCAACAATAATAATAGGTAGAAAATGCTGTGCACATTGACCCACATGTTATATGAATTTAATTAGCGCTTACCCGCACTATTGACAAAACAAAACCAAGTGAGTAGTACGTGTAACTTTTCGTGTAAAAACATATCTGTTATGGCAATAAAAACTTTAATTTGTTTATTTCTAGTAAGGTTCAGATTTCACATACCTATCATAAAAAACAATAATAAATTCAACAGAAATAATAAAGCGATATAGCAAAACTTTTTTCTAAGATTTCGAGTTTTTTTTTTAAATATTATACTTAATAATAAAAATATAATATGAAGAATAGTGATCTAAGTCGTTGACAGCATCTAAAGTAAACACGAACACGATGTCCGCTCACGATTTTCATTCATTACTAATTTTAAATAAGAAGTCGTGTTCCAATGTGGCAATCTGTTACTTCTTTATTTTAACCATATTAATGATAATGATATAGTATTAGTACCGGGACAAGAATAAGTAACTATATAAACAGCTTTATGTTTCTCCGGACCATAAATTATTTCTAGTTTCTACGCAAAAAATCAAATTAACTGGTTTCCCTGTCGTTCTATGAAAATAGTAGAGATTAACACAGTTTCGTATATACATTATAATATTACTGAGAACTTTTTAATCAATTTACAGGTGAATTTACTTTACTTTTGTTGAAAAAACCGTATATTAAAAGTCCAATTTAAATCTATTTTCGAGTTTCTTTATAGATTATTTAACTCTACCACATGTAGAATTGCTTTTCCTAACTTATTCTTCAACATCCATACCAAATCCCTGGAGACATTCGAGGACTGAAAGTTTTGACGTATCACATAATATTCCTTTAAGTTACAAACCGCTAAAAAAGTATCTACGTTAGTAAGTAGCGACGTTTCTATGTAAAATAATACTTTGGAACCGACTTCCAAAAAGGAGGAAGTTCTATGTTTATCTGTATGTTTTTTTTATTCCGCTTCTAAACCGGGAAAGTTAGCTAGTTGAAGTATACTATATTTGTCTTCATATAAAACTTTCTTTAAAAATCTCCTTCCGCATAAGTAAAAGTATATTTTAGAAAAAACTTGCCGTGTCTACTGAGTAGGTGCCTATCAACAAACCTGAAATTAAATATAGTTAATTAACCTAATACACTTTCCTGAACTTAATTACTGCTAATCGCCGTCTTAACGATCACCCTGAATCGTACCTATAAAAGAATTCAACGACTTTTCGAATACTTCATTAAAATTTTATGATAAATATTATTTTATATACTCAATAAAATGAATGGCACACGTATTAATATTTTTGAGGTTAAAGTTAATGGGGAAACCGTACAAAAAATTAAATAATAGCTGGATTGTCAAGTCGCAAAACCACATTAAAGCACCGATAATGAATCATCTTCCACTTTGACCTTTTCTTGACAGCTTATACAAAGGTCATGGCTGGTCCGCCAGATAAATGAGCTATGAATGAAGTTGATGAACACTTCTCATATTAATTTAAAAATCTTATTTTTACATTTACAATTAACACCTGCAGGTAAATTTCTAAGAAATTAATTAAATTTCTTAGAAATTTATTTGGAGGTGTAAAGCGTATTATGAAATACTTATATTCTTCTGAAAATTGTTTCATCCATTTGGGAACCAGACGAACTTTGCAAAATATCAACACATGCTTTACGTAATATTTATAGGGAATCTTATATCTCTTAGGTATTTTTTGTACTAAAAATTCAAAATGAAATATAATTTATTTTAGAATAAATAAGATTTGACCGTAACGCAAATCATATTAGCTAGATGAATTTAGTAGAAAGCCGCGATATAGTCGATAATGGAAAAGTGTTCATAACGAATTTCTCCAACACAACGCAAGAGCAGTGTGCGTACACGCATTTGTTATAAATTGCTTTTTGATAACACTTTAACTGTTTTGTTCAATAGAAATTCTTACTTTTCCTTCATTATCAACTTGTAGTTTTAAGTAGTAAATTCACCAGGAAATGATAAATGTAACACTTTACATTGCAAATACATATTGTATTTATATATAGTATAAAGCAAAGTCGCTGTTTTTGTCTGTTTCTCCGCTAGATCCTTTTAAACCACGCAACGGATTTTGATGAAGTTTTTACTATCACTTAGAGAACTTCTTACCGAAGGTTTATAACTTATATGTATAATACATGCATATGATATACATATATTAGAAATAAGCCGAGAATTTCGAAAATTTGTAATGATGTTGTAAAAAAATATTTTTTGCCGCTTCCATTGCTAACTCTAGCTAAACCTTACGAGATATATCAAAATAACATATTACGGAATTATTATCTTTAAAATGTTTACAGAAAAGTCCCCGTTGATATTATTATATCTATCTCGGATAACCCACAGTAACCATTTTTATCTTTTACACATTACTAAAAAATAATGGTTTTTTTCGAAGCTATTTTAAACAATACAGTATTAATCCTTATCCAATTAAATAGATTTAAAGACATTGTGCATTTAATTTAGATTAAAATTGCCCATACAGCATATCATTAAAATGAATATCTTAGAACTTAGAAGATATCGCTCACAGCGAAACGGCTAACATGTCATCAAAAAAGTGTACTAGAAAATTTTATGCCTTAAAAATCCTACAGAGAAGTTCGCGATAGCATGAATCAATCTCCTAAACTACACTCACGATGACTTTTTTTTATAGGTATTTAAAACGTACCTAGGGACGTACCCGAGCGAAGGGAGGCTAACTTGCTAGTGTATAATAATATCAACTGCTGTGTAAAGTTACATACATACATATAGGTACTTTAACGATATTCATATGAACACTAGCATTTGCCTGTGGCTTCATTTGCATTTGTATAGGTGTGTGTAGAATCAGGTGATGTTTTATTTTGACCGCACAATACGAATATAAAGAATAGAATGAAGAATAGAAATGTTAAAAATTTCATACTTTACTCGTTATATCATGGAATTCATAACGTGTCATGTCCATATATGTACTACTAGCAGAACCCGCGGCTTCGCTCGCACAAAAACTACAAAAACCATCTAAAAAGGTAGTTTCATACAAACTTTCATCCCCTATTTTACCCCCTTATAGAATGAATTTCGCAAAATTCTAAAACACGTATTTATTTTATTGAAGGGCATTAATACCAAGTTTCAAGTAATTCTGATCGTAAATATTTTTTTGTATTATATTTTGTCCCGCGGTAAAAAGTAGCCTTTGTCACTCTCCAGCCCTCCAACTATCTCAACACAAAACATCACGCCAATCCGTCTCTCCGTTTCGACGTAAAAGAAGGACAAACTAACAAACACTCTTTAACATTTATAATATTAGTATGGATTTTAGATATATATATATATTCTTCAACGACTGTAACTAAGATCATCATCTGAGGCCCAAGGGAATCTCAAGTGTATTTTGTGGCTTTAAAATATAAAACGTCTGTTAATAAAATATATTTTAATTTTTTTTCCGCTATAAGCAAAGTGTTTGTAGGTAATTAAATAGCTTGCATCACAATGATGCTTCGCGAAGTTCTCAGTGATGTCATGTTAGTTACCAATCGTAAATATGAGTATTATAATTGAATGCGGATTTAAAATAAAAATTTTACCAAGTGAGTTTTAAAGGTCGATATCAATACTTTTTGAAATCGTGACTAAAATAGGCTTATAACATGAAACAAGTTTCACTCTTTATTATTATCTACCTATACGAAACTACTGAACCGATTTAGATAAAATTTAGTAAGAAGATAGTTTGAGACCCTGCAAAGGTCATAGGATAGTTTTTACCCTGGAAATCATTCCTTAAGAGTGTGAAAATAGGGATGTAAGTATAGGGAAGCAACCTAGGAACAAACCCTAGTGAAAGTTTCACTCTTTATTATTATCTACCTATCCGAAACTACTGAACCGATTTAGATAAAATTTAGTAAGAAGATAGTTTGAGACCCTGCGAAGGTCATAGGATAGTTTTTACCCTGGAAATCATTCCTTAAGAGTGTGAAAATAGGGATGTAAGTATAGGGAAGCAACCTAGGAACAAACCCGAGTGAAACGAAGGTGAGTCGCTAGTTTCTATACTTATATTTCAAGGAACTTCCACAAGTGTGTTTCATATATATTTGTTATCATAAATATGAAATATGTGTTCTAGCAATTACGATTTAAATTATTAAACGGTTAAAACAGTTAAAATAATATTAGAGAGATGCACAAATATTTAAAGATAGTTGTTGAAATAGAGTGATTTAAATAACCTCCTCGCTTGTATTTTCATTCTCGTAACTAGTGAAGATTTATTATAGAACCGTGCGCATCGGTTGATCAGTATTATATATATATATATATATATATATATATATATATATATATATATATATATATATATAAAATAGAAATGATTACAATACTTTGCCATCCTCTTTATACGTTTATTAATTATTTACGTTCATGATTAGAGCACAATATAATTCTAGGAATACTAACTTAATCTAAAATTATTTATTTATTTATTTTTACTTAATTATTTTTTTGTTTTACTAAAAGTTACACCGCGTTCGAATTTCTTTTAATGTGTACGGTGGTCTCATACACATGCCTTTAGGTATACTCTGATTATTGTTCATTTAAACAGAACAATCGCGTATATCGCGATATCGCGTTATATACCTACACCAAAAGACCCTGCCCTTTGAAATAATATAAACCGTAAATAAATATTATATTGTTAAATAATAGCAAATAGAAATACGAGTATTAAGTAAAAAAAAGTTAAGTAGATTTAGTTAAAAAACTTTTAGTGATATTTTTTATTAAGATTTGTAAGCATTGTTCATGTTATGTCAGCTTATAAAGTAAACTGTCTTATAAATTCAGTAAAAGTTTAAACAATTTAGATATATATATACTTAATATGTAAATTATATAGTTGATGTAATGGAGTTCTTTCTGTTGATTCACACCCTTCAGTGTATAACATGACTAGCTACTCACCCTCGCTTCGTTCGGGTTCGACCCGGGTTAGTGAAAAACCAAATTTTCTTTCCAACGGGAACCGTACATTTTTCCGGGATAAAAAGTAACCTAAGTGCTATTTCAGACTATATATCTGTGCCAAGCATCTGTTCAACCGTTCGGGCGTAATTGAGTAACAAACATCCATCCAAACTTTCGCATTATTTATAATATTTATTGGGATTACATTTTGAGCACAAAGTACCTAAATTACCTACTAGATATTAAAGGACAAATGCCAAACTTTTAATATTTGCTGCTGTAGATATATAAAGTACTACATTTTACATAAATATATTATAATCACAGTTATTATGTAATAAATAAAAATATATAGGATAATTAATATTTAATTTTAGTGCACAAAGTGTGACAGTAGATTCCTTCACGTTTCAATTAAAATGTAGTAGATAAAAGTAGGGCCCGCACACGTCGGTAGTGACCGCTTTTGTGTCGCGTACAGATTGCAACAACTTAGCTAAATTCTTCTCCATATTCTTTTGACGATTTTTCCATGATTTCATGATTGAAATAAGCATAGACAATAGTGGTTTAAAATATATTTTTTTTAGTTATTTCGTATAATAAAGAAGAAGAATAGCATATTTTTTAATTTGTGAATGTGTTTCCTGTTTCTTTACTGACACATTTTGTGTAAAAATAAATTTTTAATTTAATTGAAAATTCAGTTTTCAATTAAAATTGAATTGAAAGATGAAGAAATGGAAAGATAAAACCAAACAGCTAATTTCTCAAAAAGCAGAATTTTGCCACTGACGCTACCGTCATTGATATTCGATATATTGCCGATTAGTAGTCTACAAGCAGACACTTTCTCGGATGAGTAACTTGAATAGTAATGCATTTCTTCTGTTCTTACACTGAAACCTAGATTTCCAAGAACTACTTGTATGTATCCTGCTACCGCATTTGTTTGTAAACCACAAGAACAGAACAATTGGTTTCTATCAAAAATAACAACTTTCGTATGTGGCCGAATTTCAACGAACTGTATTTGCCATTCAGAAATGAACGTAATGAAAATGCTTTTATTTACATAGAATAATTTGTTTGGTATGGGGAAATTCATATACTAGACTTATTGGCAAGAAATAGATATGATATTTTTTGTGTACTGTGTACATGATAATAACTAGTTCAACCCATCGCATTGCCTTGTGGCAATTCTCACTGAGTCGCAGGAACAATCTCTTCAAGGTGACATTTCGCTTTTAACATATCGATAGAAATGTGAATAATTTTGTTATCTTTATGTAACTAAAGAACCCCTAAAAATGTTTATTCCGATACGATTGGCCGTAGATTCTTCTACAAATCCACATTCATGTTTTTTACTCGTATAAATATATGCCTACTAGCGACTCACTCTCGCTTCGCTCGGTTTCGTCCCTAGGTTGATTCCTCATACAAACTTTCATTCCCATTTTCACCCCCATAAGGGATGATTTCCGGGATATATGTATCCTATGTCCTTCCCAGGGTCTCAAACTATCTTCTTACCTTTCATCTCGGTTCAGTAGATCCAGAGATTACCCCCTACAACCTCACAAACTCACAAACTTTCCCTCTTTATAATATTAGTATAGATGTATAAGTCAGATATGGGTATAAAATTGCATTTACTCATCCATTTTTTAACCACCTAAAGGTCCTTTCATATAATAAGTAATAACATACTTTAAAAATTTTATCATAAGGTACATCTTATTTTACGAAGACATTTTAAGTAGGTACATTACCGTTGTTATCTTCAAATTTGACTCACAGGGTCAATGGGCAGGTAGAAGTGGAATTCATGGGATGTGGCAAGCAAAAGTTTGTTAGTAACAAAATTCGGGGCAATAAACAACTTTTCCCTTAAACATAAAGCCGCACCTTCATCGTCACATACGAAATGTCAGACGAAAGCCGGCTTTCTCGTGAGACGGCCCAGATGCGGGGCCTGGGCGTGGGCCACATTGTAATGAGATAGGATGCTCGTTGTTATGTGACGGACACTAAGAAAAACGGATAAATACCTACTACTAAGTATTAAAAATATTTTTGTAAAGTAATACTCACGTTTATATTATAAAAATATTAGTAAAAGCTAAAACTTTACAAGTACATTTAAAAATATTGTTTAATAACTCTTCGATATACATTGATTGGAATCATTTAACAATTAATATTAGGTATCATATATTTATTACAAACTGATAATAATAGGTACTTTGATTCAATTCTTCATTAAAAAAAAACTTATGTGTGTACTTATTTATGTACGCACGTAAGAAATTATACTTCTTTGGCATAACAGAACAAAAATAGCTAAAGATTTCATCCCGTATGTCACAACTCTCTGTTTGTTAAAGGAATGCAGCTAACTTCATCATGTCGCGTTTTGGCTGTCTGTCTAATATTCTTTTTCAAAACGTCCCAAAAGAAATTACTTCAGTAATTACAAAATGATTATTATATTTTACAAATTGATTTCAATAGTATGCGACAGATAGAAGCAAGAAAAGGAAAAAAATTCGAAGACGTATTGATAGGGCAATAATGGTGTATAAAAATATACCTATGTATAACAAGAGTGTATATAATCTATACATATAATAAAATTGTAACTGAGCCGAATCTGTACATTAAATATTTTTTGGAAAATCTTATTGAAATAGACATTATTATAGATACAGAGCCCGAATCTATAGTTTTTAGAATTTTTGTCTGTGTGTCTGTCTGTTACCGCATCACGGAAAAACCACTGGAAGGATTTTGATGTAATTTGGTATTTATATTTGGTATATTGGATGAAAGCTGGTTATCCGGGTCAACATATACGATACTTTTTACCGCGAGAAAATATCTCATTTCTGAGAAAAAATATAAAAACTGCAATGTAAGAGTATACTAATATGTAAAACTTAAGAATTTGGTTTTTGGCCATCTGAACGCGGGCGGAGCCGCGGGCAATGCTAGTAATAAATAATATAAAGGTATATAAAATCTGTAAGCTTGCGTTAAATATCAGATATTTTAGTATCCTAAACTAGCAATCTAGATTCAACATAATGCGAATGGAATCATCTACTAAAGCGTTAATATCAAAGGGCTATGTCTTAGTTCCTTATTCACACGTCACGGTAGGGTAGGTGGACGCGCAGTGATACGAAACAGGTGACCGCAACAGCGGTCAAGGTGCTGCTTTCATAATTACATATCTCTATATGTTCGTCATTTTTATTCGATTGCTATTTGTTGAATAATATGTTGTATCGATTCAGATTTATTTATCGGTTAGATTATATGTTGTATCCTATACATTATGTAAAGATTTGACTGTAATTAAAATCATATATTTTCTTATAATACGAGTATGTATAAGATGTTTTGTTTTTATTTTTTTAAATAGTTAACTTGATTACACTTTTAATTTTAAACATGTCTACTTATAGTCCTTTACTAAGAGGAAAAATATATTTAAAAATATAAATTGAAGAAAGTATACTAAATTTTTCTTTTTGAACAGATACATTCTGACAACATTATATTTCTTCAAAATAATTTATTCGAGGAGACTCATAATTTTTAAGCGTAAAAGGTCAAATTTTTATTACAGACCACTTTCATTCGAATAAAGGGCCATGTTTTCGGAATCGAAATCGCTGTTTAATGCAAAACTTGAAAATTAAACGAGTTATATTAACAGTAGATAATATATTGCAGCTTTATATGCAACTTTATATGTCACTTCGATTTAAAATGCAAAAACAGGTTTTTTTTTCTTAAATATATTATGCAGTATTTCCGTATATTTTTGTATTTATTACGTGATCATTAAAAATATAAATAATATTGAGACAGTAGACAACTAACCTTATTTAAGAGTTATATTTTTATTTAACTGCAGTTTAACTTAATTTACAACTTAACTGGTTTCGCGTGTTAAGTAATAATATAATTATTTATAAAAAAATTAGTAATAAAAATAGTAATTTCAACTTGATTAATTTGATTACAATGTTATTCTATTGAAGATATATCATCTAATCCTCGGCCACGGAGTTGGCGAAGATAAAGAACGGGTCATAGAGTAGGCGAAAAAGGCTAGGCAAAGTGAAAGAACTATACATAATATGTAATTTATAGTTAGTGATTTAGATGCAGTAATTTTACAGATTTTACGAGTCTGTATACATACTATAAACATGCCGCCTATTAGCAGAGGAAGACTACCAGTGACGTTTGTAATTTCTAATAAGCTATAATAAATAATTGAGAACTTATATTTTTAAAATTAAGTTTATTTGAAATAATCAAGTCCGCGTCCCGGAGAAATAATCTATATTTGTACAAATCTATAACAATATCAATTTTTAGATTTCAATTGTGTAGTTTACTTTTACAATATAAATAAAATAATATGATTTTTTTTATGTTTTCAGAGGTTACAACAAATCAGAAACACATATGAATAACTTTAACATAACAAGATATACAATATTAACTTACATAAGACAATTTTAGGGATTGATTTGTTTGAATTACAATTTTAATCTTATTTAAAGATCAAAAGAAAAATAAAATATGGTTAGCTTAGTTATGTTCCAAGACTGATATCTGTTCGGTAACGATCGCGTGTCGAGAGCTCCTATCGATAATTGTATTGTGCACGCACCGCGGGCCGCGCCGGCCGGCAGATTGTTAGAAAACTGATAATAGCCTTAAAATATAGAAAATACTTGTTACATATAATGGCTATAACATAAATCGTAGTATGAATATTTTCTTCAGTATTAGCTTTTTTCGTAAAGCTTGGTTCGCACGCGTGTATTGTTTGCCTTGAAAATTACCTTGAAAATTATAAGGGAGAGCTAAAGCCTAATTTTTGGTTCTAAACGAGCAATTGAAATTAAACTATGTTTTTTAAATTCATGATATGCCTTCTATCTCTTAATCGCATCCATTTTTACCTACATCACAAAATGTTAGACTATACAGTTTTTAAAATTACTCAATTCGGGTGCGTTTTTATGCGTGTATATTGGATACTATCGTTCACACCATTTGTGATATTTTTACTATAATATATATGTAGATGTACTAATTATACCTCAGAAGAATTTATATAACTTTACTAACAATCATGTTATACTTTCTTAGATTTACGCGAATATTTGACATTTTAAATAAAACTATCTTTTCGGATTATTTCGCGGATTTATTTTGATTGGTTGGGAACCAAAAATCAAAATAAATCCGCGAAATAATCCGAAAAGATAGTTTTATTTAAAACAATCATGTTAAAAATTATTGATACAAATATGTTTTATGTGATTTAAATACGGACGTAATCTATACATATAATAAAATTGTATCTAAGCCAAATCTGTACATTAAATATATTTTTGGAAAATCTTATTGAAATAGACTGTATTATGGATATAGAGGCCGAATCTATGGTTTTTAGATTTTTTGTCTGTCTGTCTGTTACTGCATCACGGGAATACCTCTGGATAGATTTTGATCAAATTTGGTATGATGATAGCTGGTTATCCGGGTCAACATACAGGATACTTTTTACTGCGGGAAATATCTCATCTCTGAGAAATCTTTACGTTCTATACTAAACGTTAAAACGTAAATAGGGACGAACTCGAGCGAAGCGAGGTGAGTCGCTAGTTTTTAATAAGAACTTGAATGGTAATATTGCACAAGTTTACAATAAGTACTTTCTGTAAAAATTAAACATTCATTTTATAAAAGTTAAAATCGATTTCAGCACATAATTATAGAAAACCTGTTTTTATTATGAGTACAATAATTAATTAAGTACGAAGAAAGTTTCACAAACTTCTTAAAAAAAATTAAATTAAGCAAAGCAATTAAGTATTATGCCCTGTTGCAACAACTACAAAAAAATATGCAAATGTAACAGAACTATTTAAATATAAACATTCGCCTTGCACGTTTTCGCCACATCTTGTATCTATTATCTCGTTTGCTAATTTGAAATTCTTATAGACATCTTATTTGATTACAAACACTAATTATCTGATGATTTTGGAATATTAAATGAAATATTCAAACCCTAAGACATTTTATTTAGATATGTCATTTGAATATATTTTTTAAAAGTACTTGTGCATGTCAGTTTCTCTGGGCCCACTGTTGGATACACAGTTCATACATAAATTTTATTTAATTTTGTACATTTATTTTTATACGTTCTTCATACTTAGATACTATTTTCCTGCTAATAGGCAACTGCAAATAATGTGACAACTGCATAATTGAAACCATCGACATAGGGCTAAATCTATACTAATATTATAAAGAGGTAAAGTTTGTGAGTTTGTGGGTTTGTGAGTTTGTGACGTTGTAGGGGGTAATCTCTAGATCTACTGGACCGATTTAGATGAAATTTGGTAAGAAGATAGTTTGAGACCCCGGGAAGGACATAGGATACTTTTTAGTCCGGAAATCATCCTTCAAGGGGTGAAAATGGGGATGAAAGTTTGTAGGGGAAACCAACCTAGAGACGAACCCAAGCGAAGCGAGGGTGAGTCGCTAGATCATAATATACTCGTAGTAAGACATTTGAAAATATCCATACTAATATTATAAATGTGAAAGTGTGTTTGTTTCTTTGTTTGTCTATCTTTCACGTCAAAATGAAGTGACGGATTGGCGTGATTTTTGGTATGAAGATAGTTGGAGAGGTGGAGAGTGATATAGGTACTTCTTATCGCGGGAAATCATCTCATTCCAATGGGAAACCACGTTATAATACAATCCAAAAAAATATTCCTGATCAGAATTACTTGAAACTTGGTATAAATGCTCTTCAATACAATTAATTAAATACGCGTTTTATCATTTTCCGAAATTCATCCCATAAGGGGGTAAAATAAACCTAGTCTAGTACCGACCCTTTAGAGATTTTTTTGTAGTTTTAGCGCTAGCGAAGGCTCGGGTTCTGCTAGTTGTAAATATATTTAAACAGAGAGTAGTAGCGCTGTGTCCTAGAGCATAAGTAATGTATTATACAAGTACCGACTTTTAAACCGATCAAGCGGCACGATGTTAGCTACTTTCATTAAAATTGTGTACCTTAATTCAGGTTCCTTAACGATCGTTTCAATTACATAACTCGATAACAATGTTCACACACCATACTTTACTGTCAGTACGTAATGAAGTCGTTATAATATAATAGAAAAACTGTTACGCTATAACGAGCGAATAGAAAGTGCGAGAATATCTGCAATTTTCTAATTTTAACGCAGTTTTTTGGACAATGTGTCTAATGAATGGTCATAATATACCTTAATGTAATACATACAATGTAATAATAGGTTTCATTTGGCTATTTTGAAGTGTGTGAGCTTTGCCGCCTCGTTATTAGTATATTTAAATTCGGTCATTGATATTATTATGATGTAAAACGGGATATTTACCAAGTTCAGGATATTTAGCATGGGTATGTATACCCGTGACCATGGTGTTTGTAACAGTGTCGAAATATTATCTCTAAAGTAAGTGCTAAACGTGGTAAATATTGCGTTTTATGTACATCATAATAATATTCACAGTGACCATGAAAGTTTAAAGACTTATATCGTTCATTGATTTTTGTGCTGTGAGACCATCAACATGCATACATAGAAGAGAAAATACATTGATAGATACATACTTTATTACATTCACACTATATAAGAAATACACAGAAAAGAGAAAAATGCATATTTATTACTCTGGGACGAATGTGCATTAAATTATGTAAAAGCTATTATGACTAATTGTTGCCATGGCAACCGTTGTTATTGTCTGACAAATGTTATAATATAATATTCTGTCCGTATATGATATATGATTTCTATAAATATATGATTGTAATATGCCTCATTTAATTATTGATTTGTTTTAATTTAATTGCGATATTTGCTTTGCGTTTTACTTTAACCGCGTGTAAAGGTTACACGCACCAATTTTTTTCTTTTTTTTTCTTTATAATACTGCTAAGGATTGTTAAATACTATCTTGCCTGAGCCCGCTATATAAAATTTTATCTGAAGGTACATAACACTGCACTGGCATGGTGTGAGAGAGGGCGAAGCAACTTTCTTTCACTCTGCCATTATATATGTATGTCGACACACGTTGTTTGCGGAATACTTAGAATTACACCTCACATACCTACAATATAACTATCTTGTCAGAGACTATGATTACGTCGGGGCAGCCGGAAAAGTTAATTTCTATACAAACGAGAAAATAAAGGATAAGTAAGTTTAATTAACATATGTTTGAATTAGTTTTTTCACAGATCTTTTAATGGAAGTTGTATGAATACAAACAATTGTATATATATATATATATATATATATATATATATATATATATATATACTAACGGTTTTTTTTTAAATTCAAATACGTGTTTTGGATTCACAGGAAAATGAATCAATAATTAACTTAATTAATACACGAAAATAAGTGAACGCTAAAAATATAGTGCTTTGAGTGAATAATACAAAACTTCCGTCAATGGTAGTTTATATACCTACTAATTTTTAGTACTTGTCCATAAAGGTTCTATTTCTGAGCAAACCTCACATACGTAGGTATGCTAACTTTTCTTAGGAAACTTTCAACGCGAACAATGACATCAAATCCGAACGTTTATGTGTTCTTTATCTTTACACAACTGTCCTTCCGGGATAAACGTACATTTCTAAACGATTATTAGGCCATTATGATAATAATGATTCCCATCGTTATTTAATCCTCAGGTAAAAGAAATAAACAAGATAAAATATGTACAACATATAAAAAGGCTCAACCATTTCACTTAAATATATTCAGTGAAATGAAAATTTGTTTAATGGATAACTTTTATCTAATCTTTTAAAATCTGCCATTAACGGATCTTCGATAAATACTACCAACACAGTATGAACATATTATTTAAAAAAATACTGATGAAATTTTACTAATAACTATAAATAAACTTTAAGCGACTTTTATAAAAAAATCACCAAACTGGATATCGCAGGTTTCATTTGCACACTTACTCGAACTACTATTATTTATGGTAAACATTGTATATGTGTATGTACTATGTGTGGATGTCTGTTACTCCTTTAGACTGAAACGGCTAGACGAATTTGGATAAATTTAGTACACAAATAAGTTAAGACCTGAAGTAAAATAGGCTACTTTAAGGCACTTAGAGACGCACCCGAGCAAATCAAGGGTAAGTCGTTAGTAAATTATAAATATTTAATTAAAATATCAGTTTTTTATGCAAAATTCTCCGACCATTTGGTTCTCTCCGCCTCCGACTAGTTAATATGTAAAAAAATATGTAAGAAATAGAAATTCTTCAATACGTCTTGCTATCGGTTATTTATTATTTGAGATATTTATAATCACTGTTACATATATCACGCAAGTGGGCAAAAGGAAAGCAATATTATCAAAGTCACGTCAGCTACTGTGGTCCACCAAGTTCACTTTTACTAAGCATTGTGCATTCAAGGTTTATTTTTCCAAGATCGAATTGGTTAACCTTTGGATTTTTTGTATTACTATATTCTCACACTGCTGACCGTGTCCCATATAACGGTTTTGTTTTAGTAGTGCTAACGTGTCTAATAAGTGTTACAATGTTTCAAAATTTTGTCGGAGAGATATTATTGCTTAAAAAATTGTTATAACAACTATAAAAGGGGAAATCGTCGAGCGATTTCCGCTTTCATGTGAGATTATTCATGCATGATATCATTCTAGATTTATAGTTTGAAACTTAAAAATACGGCGCTTAAACATAAATTAAAGCGCCATACCCTTTTTGTTGACAGTTGCTAAGATACGCAGCTAAATAATAAATTTATACATACATAATAAACTAGCAGAACCCGCGGCTTCGTTCGCGCTAAAACTACAAAATAATCTCTAAAAAGGTAATTTCATACAAACTTTCATCCCCTATTTTACCCCCTTATTATTATATATACCTTATATTTATTTAATTTTACTGAAGAGCAATCATACCAAATTTCAAGTAATTCTGATCTTAATATTTTTTTGGAATGTATTTTAACGTGTTTTTCCGTCGGAATTAGATAATCTCCAGGGGTAAAAAGTAGCCTATGTCACTCTCCAGCCCTTCAAATATCTCCACACATAAAATCACGCCAATCCATCACTCCGTTTCGACGTGAAAGAAGGACAAACTAACAAACACACTTTCACATTTTATAATATTAGTATGAATTTGTAACTACAGTCGAATCTGTACATTAAATATTTTTTGGGAAACCTCATTGAAATAGTCATTACTATCGATACAGAGGCCGAATCTATAGTCTTTAGAATTTTTGTCTGTCTGTCTGTGACCGCATCACGGAAAACAGCTGCAGATATTTTGATGAAATTTGGTATGATGATAGCTGGTTATCCGGGTCAACATATAGAATACTTTTTACTGCGGGAAAACATCTCATCTCTGAGAAATCTATACTAAGCCTTAAATTGTAAGTAGGGACCCGAGCAGAACGAGGGTGAATCGCTAGTTGGAGATATAATCATAGAGTGATTAAAGCTGAAGACGCGATAAATATAAACAATAATTACAGCCTAACGATGCTGAATACTACTATTGTACTTAGAAGTTCCTAAGTAATTAATAAAGGTCACCTCACGCCCCAATGCTAAAATTCGATTGTTGATGGAGCATTGTTTCAGGGACAGTACAAATTAATGCGACTCCCACGACTATTGTTCGTCAATACCTCGAACCCACACAATAAGTGAAAAGCAGAAAATAATACGATTGGTGTCTTGAAAATTTATTGCAACTAGCGAATTACTTCGATAAGCTTTGACTGGCAACTACGGTGCTATTAAAAAGTCGTGAGGAGATATTATTAGATATTGATAGATGGTTTTATTATGTGATTTTGGCCATAGAGAGATAGTTTTATTATTTAAACATACTAAAGAAATCAAAAATTCTAATATTCCTAATAAATAATTAGATTAGACCACATTAACTACATATGCGTACTAAATCAAAAATTTATTTTATAGTAATTTATATTAATATAATAAAGAGGTAAAGTTTGTGAATTGTGAGTTTGTGACGTTGTAGAGGGTAATCTCTGGATCTACACAACCGATTTAGATGAAATTTGGTAAGAAGATAGATTGAGACTCTGGGAAGGACATAGGATACTTTTTATCCCGGAAATAATCTCTGAAGGGGGTGAAAATGAAGATGAAAGTTTGTATTGGGAAGCAAGCTAGGGACGACCCCGAGCGAAGCGAGAGTGAGTCGCTAGTATGTAATAATACAGAAAAATTTTTACGCACAACGCAGCTATTCGTGGCTAGACTCTCGCACAGTAAAATGATTAATTTACATCATTTCGCAATCATCTTGCAACATATGTCAGGCGCAAACTGGTTGTATCGCATTGACATTACTGACTTATTATGAAACGTGAGTACAATCAGGGTGTCTCAGTGTCTTTTTCTTTTTTTACAGCATCAGAAACTATATAATGCACATCAGTTGAAATTGCATGTCGATAAATAACTTATTGAAAATCTATTGAACTGGCTACATTCAATCAAAATCCTAATATAGGTTTTTTTTATTTAATCACAATCGCGCTATATTACAAAGTTGCAAAAGTAATCTTTGTTTATCAAAAAAAGCATTTCGTACACAATTTAAACTTTTTAAATTATCATGTAAATTTTTTCCCTTTTTTTTCATATTCTATGTTTCGATACAAATTGTTACATGGCAGTGTCCATAAACGTTTATAACATGTTAACTTTTACTTTACTTTCAAGTTTCAATTCAACTATTAGTAGTAGCATGGTTTAAGTTGCAAAGTTGGAGCTTGACATGAGCATCAACTTTTTCGGATTTCGCGAATACTTTTCTACATTATTCTTTGCTAATAATAATAAATCTTAAATAATTAAAAACTTCTACTTAAATTCTTTCACACGTATTTGATCCATATCACTTTTAATTATCTGGTGTTATTTCCATGAAGAACAAGCCCTAAAACAAGATTTTACTGATTTACGTTATATGTATGTGCGTCATTGATTCGTCTACACTCTACATATGTATAATTTATGTTATATTTTGTAATTAAAACAATGGCGCAGCGTTAAACTGAATTACATATGTCAACAGTAAATACGAGTATATACAGTTTAGCTATTCGTCTATGATACAGATATTATTAAATAAATAAATAATATTACTAATCCCTTAACGACCGCGGACACGCCGGCGTTACAGTTAACAATAGATTTCTTAGAAATTTAATTAATTTCTTAGATATTTACCTGGAGGTGTTAAATAATAACATATTTGTCCCCCTTTCTTCCCTCCTATTTACAGACTTCCCTCAAAATGTACATACATTTAAAGTAATCTGTGACAGACGGATCGACAGATACATACGCGAGGGACCCTAAGAGGCTATTTTCTAATATTCGTAAAAGACACCGATTCCAAAAAGACATTTCCCATTTAGTGTCGTCGGCCATCAATTCACGGTCTGATTTGGTGCATGCGTCTAATAACGTAACGGCACGGTGCGGTGGTAGCTCGCAAAAACTCAACTTTGTCGTCCATAGAATCGAATTTGATTTAAAGAACAAAATGATGGATACAATTTTTTGTACTAACACAAAAAGTACTATGTAGAGACTGAAGAAATTGCCTTTCTTCTTAAGAAGCTTTTTTCTCTAAAAGTTTGAGTTTTAGTTTTTAAATTAATATAATTGTATTTAAAAATGAATTGTAAGTCAATTTTTTCAAGTCGTTTTTTAATTTCTTCTGCACTAAAATGTGTTGATCATATTAAAAGGATTTTGTTCATAAATTATAATTATTATCTATGGTTAATACTTTTCTATTATTATTGCCATATATAGAAATGATGTTAATTTTATTATTGCTTGTAAATTGTTATAGTATTGAATCTATTATATTTAGTCCATGGCTTATTGAGGTAACGGCGCGGAAAGTAGCTACTTTCCTGTTTGTGACATGCTATTGTTCATCAACTGATGATTTTACGCCGCTTACCCCGCCATTGTGACGATTTAGATTATTAATTTGATTTTATACATTATAATCATATAGCTTTTTATTTCATTACTAACTTCATTTCATCCCATAAATATTATAAATGCGAAAGTTTGGATGGGTGGATGTTTGTTACTCTATCACGGCTGATCGGATCTGGATAAAATTTAGCACTGAGATAGATTATAGTCTGAAATAGCACATAGGTTACTTATTATCTCAGAAAATTTTACGGCTCCCTTGGGTATCCATACTAACCGTTAAATCGTATCTAGGGATGTGAGTCGCTAGTTGGCCTAATAAGCTTATAGCATATCAAGTTTATATATAAATAAAGCTAAATACAGCATAAAAGTTCTAAGTTTTTGAAATATTATTTATATTTAAAAAACTTAGAATGAATTTGAATTATGAAGTAACAAATAATATTATGATTCTGTAATAGTAACTGTGATATAATATTAAATGGTCATTGACCAATAAGCTCAAGCTTCACTGATCTTTTGACTTCCGAAATAAGTTGTTGAAATTGATACTTTTATCCTTATATATTAAAGAACAGAGTGCTTCTGTCTGTCTGTATATCTTGTTCGTATATATAAGTATTTCCGTGTCTCTATGCCTGTCTTGTTTTTGATTATAACTCTACGAAGCGAAGACGGGTCGCTGTTACTAATATGAGGAACGTAGGGAATTTTTAATTCAAGTCTCTAATTTCCAGCTAAAGACAATTTCAAAGTAATTTATATAATACTTTATATCTTTTAAGTCATAATCTTTTTATATAGATAGATAGATATGTTGGGACATTAACACACAACACCATCTAGTACCATAGTAAGCTAAGAGGCTTGTGTTATGGATACAAGATAGTTGATACACTATACATATATAACTTTAAATACATACATATTATAAACACCCATGACTGGAGTTCAAACATTCGTGCTCATCACACATATGAATGCCCCCAGCGGGACTCGAACCCGCGACCTCTAGCACAGCAAGTAGGGTCACTACAAACTGAGCCAACGTGTCGTCAAAATATATTATACTATCCATATTATTAATTTTTAATATCATAAATGTGAAAGTTTGTGAGTATGTATGGATGTTAGTTTTTCATGTCAGAACGTCTGAACGGACTGAATGAAAGTTGGCACAGAGATAGATTATAGTCTGGAATAAAACAGAGGCTATTTTTATCTCGGAAAAATATACGGTTCCCAATGGATAGATTTGTTTTTGTTTTTCTAGAGGAGAACCCTAGCGAAACGAGGGTGAGCCGCTAGTTTCTTATATTTAAATATATATCGCAATATAAATTAGGTACCTACTTTTTAAATAGGTTGTTGTTTTAATATAAGTATTTTTTTGATCCGTCATTATAATTAAGAAATTGTTATAAAAATAATAAATCAGTATAAATTAAATATAAATAATAAGGTTTTTAATACAAATAAATAAAGAGTTTTATCTAGTAATTACCTTTGCTTATTCTTTAAGAGAATTATGTCATAGTAGAGAGAATGGGTATGGAGCTTCGGAGTACGAAGAATATTGTTAAATAAAAAATATATTAAAATTAAGAATGTTTCTAATATGTTGTCTTCTTCGGGTTTCGAATTTATATATCTATTATAATAAATCTGTTTTTGTAGGAGGCCAATTTTACAGTATTAGAATATTATTATACCTATCTAAGTGCAATAACATGTACCCATCTCTTACACTGAACACCGGGGTTTCGAAACCCATTAGCAGTAAATACTCGTATTTGCAAATATTTGCCTTAAGAGGCACATACTCAAACTACGAGTACGTATGCCCAATATCTATTGGCTAAAGCGAAAAACGAAGTGTTCTGCCTACCTCCCAAGAAAAAGTGTGTGAAGATAACAAAATACCTCGAACATGAATATGATACAATCACGAATATGATACAATCACATAAAGTCAAGGTTTGATAATACCAAGGTTCTATTTGAGCTGTTTGCGCAAAGTATGATTTTACATAACGTCCGCAGCGGTAAATCAAGTTACTCAATAGCACTCAAAACTTAACGTGACGAAAAAAATTGCGTATACCAAATATTTTAGTTCCTTGAAAGAATTTAGTGAGATTGAATTTATATTTAAGCTCATAATTTTAAAATTATGTAAAAATTGGGTATATGTAGGGAAGCCGGCTTCCTATTAAAAATACTACAAAATGTCTTTATGAAATGTCTGTAATTATTGGAGTACATATAGAGAATGAGTGTTAAAAGAACGGCCAAACGGATATGCTGATGAGGGATAGTAGGGATAGACATCCAAAGTGACCGAGTAATTATGATATGTGGAGAAAATGTTAAGAGCGATAGAGTATGATATGGGCATGTAGAAATAGTACAGTAGTAATAGTATAAAGAGGTAGGATTAAACCAAAAGAGACAGAGTAAGGTTATGCAATGCTAATATAATATGTACATACAGTATCTATACAAATAAAATTCTAACTGAGTCGAATCTGTATTAACATTAATATATTTTTTTGGTAAATCTTATTGAAATAGTCATTATTATAGATACAGAGGCCGAAATTATAGCTTTTAGAATTTTTATCTGTCTGTCTGGGCACAACGCATCACGAGAAAACCACTGGACAGATTTTGATGATATTTGGTATAATGATAGCTGGTTAACCGGGTCAACATATAGGATACTTTTTACTGCGGTATAACATCTCATCTCTGAGAAATCTATACTAAACGTTAAGACGTACCAAGGGACGAACCCGAGCGGATCGAGAGTGAGTCTCTAGTATGTTATATTATTACGACGTAATATGTAGATGATCGGTAACTTTAAACTGAGAGTAAGCATAACAAACAACCTTGGTTACGTGTGAAAAGATTATAGATAAATATTTATACGAGCACAGAGTAGCTATAAAAATATAAGTACAAAATGTTATATGTATATGTAATTACTATTTATTAATTTATGAATGATAACATAAATTACATAGATCAAGTGTTTGTTACTCTCAATTACGTTGCAGGCAGTAATGGATCGTGAAAATTTGTTAGAAAAATATGTAAATTATGAAAATATGTAGAACATAATGAATTTATTAGTTTACTATTAGAGATTCTTTCTATTAATCTGTCAATATACTGGCGGGTTTTATAACATTTGTTGATTATAAGCTTCAACTTTATTAATAAAATTGGTTATAAATGCTCGAGGCTTCGTCGTAATTGGAGTTTTAGTTTTTTGACTACATTCGCGTCTTACATAATCCAACTAAGTTTCAAGTAAACTCTGCTAAAATAACGTTATTTTCCACATACAACTTAACTCCATAAGGTTGACCTTTAGGGGTTGTATTTGAACAAGTTATTTTTGTTAAACATTAACGAATTTCCAGCCTTTTTAGGCCCAGGAGTTTAATCTAAGAGTTAGTCCGATGGAGTAGGTTGGGACGTGTAATTTTATATACATAATATGTATACATAAAGGATAAATAATATTTGTCTCGAATGGAAACATGCTTAAACACGTGAATTCACTACAGTAAATTACCCACCCAATATTAATACAATAGCAAACTTTTAGTTAGTTATAAGAAAACTATTCCACAACGATTATATGCAAAACTATTTAATTATAGTACTACTATGTTAGAGGTATCTTCCAGATACTAAAGTTCAATTTCAATTCCGCAATTAATATCTTCATATCTTATTGCATATAAGCTAAAGGCGATAATAGTGAAAGAGGTTAGTCTTTGTATTGGTTGCCCACAGTACAGGCATTGTTCCGCTGACACGGATTCAAACTCTCTGTCCCCGATCCCACACTGAAGACTCTCTTATGCAACCATTATACTCGCGTAGACTTGAACGTATTTAATTACTCAGCTATTATTATGTACTAGATATAGTCTAAGTAAATTAGATAGCATTTAATTTTTTTTTATATAATGAATGTTTAATACATACTTTAATTCAGTCTCTAGTGTAAGCCATAATTGCTTGAATGTCAGTTGGTATTATATCTTTATACAGATTATATACAGAATTCCCATATTTTAAATCTCACGTAACAAATAATTTTATTATCAAACTAGCATTGTCCGCGGCTCCGCCCGCGTTCAGATGACCAAAAACCAAATTATTAGATTTTACATATTATTATACAGTTTATGTATTTTTTCTCAGAAATGAGATATTTTCCCGCGGTAACAAGTGTCCTATATGTTGACCCGGATGACCAGCTATTATCATACCAAATTTCATCAAAATCCCTCCAGTGGTTTTTCTGTGATGCGGAAACAGACAGACAGACAGACAAAGATTCTAAAAACGGCCTCTGTATCGATAATAATGTATATCAATAAGAAGTTCCATAAATATTTAATGTACAGATTCGATTTAGTTAGAATTTTAGTATATGCATAGATGGACGGTTTAGATATAATATAGGTTCTTGTATGTCCAGAAAGAAAAGTGACGTTCGTTATTTTCGCCCTTCGTAGTTTTTCAAAATCTGTTAAAAAAGAGATTTTGTTAAAAGTATTGTTATATCAATATTTTACACGTAACACTATTTGCATATTGTTAAGAGAAGTTTTTAGTAATAAGCGAATGACCAGGCTTTACCTACTGATTTTTGTTCAGATATCGCAGTTTTCCTGGTTGACGATATTAAAAAATAGTATTTTTTATTACTCAGTGTTTTTATACTAATGGAAATGAAAGGATAATTTTAGTTGACTAATAATCGGATAACAATATAAAAGGAATATCTGGAACAATGTATGTATTCATCCCACTGCTGGGCACGGGCCTCCCTTCAATACTAGGGAGATCAGGCCATAGTCCACCACGCTGGCCAAGAACGGGCGGACTTCACATGTCTTTCGAAAACTTGTAGGTTCTCTCAGACACGCAGGTAGCCTCAGGATGTTTTCCTTCACCGTAAGGCAAGTGGTAATCATGTTAAAAATGACTAGCACATGAAAATATTACAGGTGCGGGACCTAAGATTTGAATCCGCCTCACTAGGTTCCCCAAGCCAGCGCGTTACCACTGGGCTACTACTACGGAATAATATATATCAATAATATATAAAATTAATAATAGAAATAATATTATAGTGAGTCTGTAAAGCTGTAAATAAATCATATTACAGCGAAGCTTGATCAGATAGCTTTCTACTTCGGACTGCCCTTCCTAGCGTAGAAGATATTAGGGCCAAAGTGCCATTTCCTTAAGTTTATTGCATCTGTAATCATGAGTTATTTAGAATTTGATAGATCTCGACACAGAGAAACGTGGAAACGAATTATGCAATACGAGAAACTGCCTCGCATGCAAATATCTGAAAATTTGTTATTATTTTCATATATTGTTATTTAATAACATACACGCATGCATACGTATGAGCGTATAGTCGATACTAAAGTTCTACTTACTCTTATACTAATCCTTGTTATTACTGTGAAATACATACTAATATTATAAATGCGAAAGTAACTTTGTTTGTTTGTAACCTTTTCACGACTAAACGGCGTAACTATTTTAGATGAAAATGGGTATAGAGATAGTTTAGGACCCTGAGAAGGACATAGGATAGTTTTTACCCCGGAAAGAAATCATCCCTTAAGTGAGTGAAAAGGTTTGTATGTGGAATTAATCATATCGATTAAGTCTATCTATTCCATATTAACCGTCAAAACGTGCCTACCTAGGGATGAACTGAGCGAGGCGAGAGTGAGTCGCTAGTTTTAAAATATATAATAATAATGTTCTGACCAATTCCGGCCACGGCGGCCAATCACATTGAGACTAGCCAACTGCGCAGGAGATATTACAGTGCACAAGTGTACGCGCAGACACAAGTGCACTCTCTATTCCTGTCACTCTCATACTCTGGTGGGACGACCACTCGACACAACCAGGGAGAGTTAAGGCGCAGGACCGACGGCTTTACGTGCTTTCCGAGGCATGGGGGTGAAACGCCGCCAACTTCCCAACTCCGTGCGGTTACTGAGGCTTACTATACAGAAGATTTAATAACTAAACTGGGCCCGACACGTTACTCGAACCCAGGACCTCCGGGTGTGCAGTCGTACATGCTAGCCACTACACCACCGAGGCATGTAAATTAATATAACACTAATATTACGATGCGAACGAAACTCGAAAGTTTGTGAATGAGTTTGTTAGAACTTATTTACGCTGTAACGGTTCAATGGATCTGAGTATCTACTTTTTTAGGTAAACGCCAATATTTGACATTTAAAATTTCGGTAAACATCTAAAATATCGGGAACCAAAAACTAAAACAAATCCGCGAAATAATCCGAAAATATAGTCAAATATTTACATATACATATATACATGTTATATTTTATATTTAGTATACCTACCAGTGGAGTAGTCTCATAAAATAAATAATTAATATTTAAATAAAATGATTAAGTTTAATATTCGTATAACACTTAGGGGATAGAACCAGCTTGAGTGACAAACATATTCTGAAGGCTATGTGAACTTGGCACCCGACTTTGGAAAAATTGTTCTTTTTTAGGTTTATTTGAACGATTTCGGTTAGTAGTAGATAGTAGTGAAGCTAACTTCGTTTGTAGTAGTGTTAAAAAAAAAATACAGACAACAAAAAAAATGTCATCCCCCGAAGTTGGTAAAAAATTTTTTTTCGCTTGATTCGTATAGAAAAACGTTAGTAGTGGTTTGTAGTGCAATTTTTTTCGTTTGTAGTAAAACAAAAAAAAAAATTTTTTTTTCGAGTATTTTTCCAGAACGATTTTTACTACATACATTCATTGTTTCGTTTGTAGTACCATTATTTCATTTGTAGTAACGTTAATTTTGGTTTGTAGTACCATTACTTCGTTTGAAGTAACGTTAATTTCGTTTGTAGTACCATTACTTCGTTTGTAGTACCATTATTTCGATTGTAGCTGTTTGTAGTAACGTTAATTTCGTTTATAGTACCATTATTTCGTTTGTAGTTGTTTGTAGTAACGTTAATTTCGTTTGTAGTACCATTATTTCGTTTGTAGTACCATCATTTCGATTGTAGCTGTTTGTAGTAACGTTAATTTCGTTTGTAGTACCATTATTTCGTTTGTAGTTGTTTGTAGTAACCTTGATTTCGTTTGTAGTACCATTATTTCGTTTGTAGTTGTTTGTAGTAACGTTAATTTTGTTTGTAGTACCTTTGTTTCGTTTGTAGTAACGTTAATTTCGTTTGTAGTACCATTATTTCGTTTGTAGTTGTTTGTAGTAACGTTAATTTCGTTTGTAGTACCATTGTTTCGTTTGTAGTACCATTAATTCGTTTGTAGTACCATTATTTTGTTTGTAGTACCATTATTTCGTTTGTAGTACCATTATTTCGATTGTAGCTGTTTGTAGTAACGTAAATTTCGTTTGTAGTACCATTGTTTCGTTTGTAGTACCATTAATTCGTTTGTAGTACCATTATTTCGTTTGTAGTACCATTATTTCGTTTGTAGTACCATTATTTTGTTTGTAGTTGTTTGTAGTAACGTTAATTTCGTTTGTAGTACCATTGTTTCGTTTGTAGTACGATTAATTCGTTTGTAGTACCATTATTTCGTTTGTAGTACCATTATTTCGATTGTAGCTGTTTGTAGTAACCTTAATTTCGTTTGATGTACCATTATTTCGTTTGTAATTGTTTGTAGTACCATTCTTTAGTTTCTAGTACCATTATTTTGTTTGTAATGGTTTGTAGTAACGTTATTTTCGTTTGTAGTACCATTGTTTCGTTTGTAGTACCATTAATTCGTTTGTAGTACCAGCATTTCGTTTGTAGTACCATCATTTCGATTGTAGCTGTTTGTAGTAACCTTGATTTCGTTTGTAGTACCATTATTTCGTTTGTAGTTGTTTGTAGTAACGTTAATTTTGTTTGTAGTACCATAGTTTCGTTTGTAGTAACGTTAATTTTGTTTGTAGTACCATTATTTCGTTTGTAGTTGTTTGTAGTAACCTTGATTTCGTTTGTAGTACCATTATTTCGTTTGTAGTTGTTTGTAGTAACGTTAATTTTGTTTGTAGTACCTTTGTTTCGTTTGTAGTTACGTTAATTTCGTTTGTAGTACCATTATTTCGTTTGTAGTTGTTTGTAGTAACGTTAATTTCGTTTGTAGTACCATTATTTCGTTTGTAGTTGTTTGTAGTAACGTTAATTTCGTTTGTAGTACCATTGTTTCGTTTGTAGTACCATTAATTCGTTTGTAGTACCATTATTTTGTTTGTAGTACCATTATTTCGTTTGTAGTACCATTATTTCGATTGTAGCTGTTTGTAGTAACGTAAATTTCGTTTGTAGTACCATTGTTTCGTTTGTAGTACCATTAATTCGTTTGTAGTACCATTATTTCGTTTGTAGTACCATTATTTCGTTTGTAGTACCATTATTTTGTTTGTAGTTGTTTGTAGTAACCTTAATTTCGTTTGTAATACCATTATTTCGTTTGTAGTACCATTATTTCGTTTGTAGTACCATTATTTCGTTTGTAGTACCATTATTTTGTTTGTAGTTGTTTGTAGTAACGTTAATTTCGTTTGTAGTACCATTGTTTCGTTTGTAGTACGATTAATTCGTTTGTAGTACCATTATTTCGTTTGTAGTACCATTATTTCGATTGTAGCTGTTTGTAGTAACCTTAATTTCGTTTGATGTACCATTATTTCGTTTGTAATTGTTTGTAGTACCATTCTTTAGTTTCTAGTACCATTATTTTGTTTGTAATGGTTTGTAGTAACGTTATTTTCGTTTGTAGTACCATTGTTTCGTTTGTAGTACCATTAATTCGTTTGTAGTACCAGCATTTCGTTTGTAGTACCATCATTTCGATTGTAGCTGTTTGTAGTAACCTTGATTTCGTTTGTAGTACCATTATTTCGTTTGTAGTTGTTTGTAGTAACGTTAATTTTGTTTGTAGTACCATAGTTTCGTTTGTAGTAACGTTAATTTTGTTTGTAGTACCATTATTTCGTTTGTAGTTGTTTGTAGTAACCTTGATTTCGTTTGTAGTACCATTATTTCGTTTGTAGTTGTTTGTAGTAACGTTAATTTTGTTTGTAGTACCTTTGTTTCGTTTGTAGTTACGTTAATTTCGTTTGTAGTACCATTATTTCGTTTGTAGTTGTTTGTAGTAACGTTAATTTCGTTTGTAGTACCATTATTTCGTTTGTAGTTGTTTGTAGTAACGTTAATTACGTTTGTAGTACCATTATTTCGTTTGTAGTTGTTTGTAGTAACGTTAATTTCGTTTGTAGTACCATTGTTTCGTTCGTAGTACCATTAATTCGTTTGTAGTACCATGATTTCGTTTGTAGTTGTTTGTAGTAACGTTAATTTTGTTTGTAGTACCTTTGTTTCGTTTGTAGTAATGTTAATTTCGTTTGTAGTACCATTATTTCGTTTGTAGTTGTTTGTAGTAACGTTAATTTCGTTTGTAGACCCAATATTTCGTTTGTAGTACCATTCTCTTAAAAAAAAATGAAAATGCTTAATGTCTTCATATACTCGTAATCTATATAAGTAGGTGTACATAACTGTAAATATATCCATAACTACTATAGACCCGTACAGTTATACATAACACAGAAACACACATATACTCACAAAAATACACACACACACACACACACAAACGCATGCACATACACACACACACACACACAAACACACATACACACACATACACACGTACACACCCGCAGATACATGTAAACACATTATGTTTGATGTGCATATCAGTAGTATGATCAATTTAATTTATTCAGACTTTTTCTTCCTTTATTACTCTGTACTCAGTTGTCTAATACATACACTATTATATCTAATAGAGTAATCTAATCTTGGCCATATTTATTAATAACTCTGTGCTCTAAATATGTATATCAACAATTTTATAACGCTGTAAGATTACCAATAAATAAATAAATAAATAAATACAAACGAAATTAACGTTACTACAAACAACTACAAACGAAATAATGGTACTACAAACGAAATAATGGTACTACAAACGAAATTAACATTACTACAAACGAAACAAAGGTACTACAAACAAAATTAACGTTACTACAAACAACTACAAACGAAATAATGGTACTACAAACGAAATTAACGTTACTACAAACGAAACAATGGTACTACAAACAAAATTAACGTTACTACAAACAACTACAAACGAAATAATGGTACTACAAACGAAATTAACATTACTACAAACAGCTACAAACGAAGTAATGTTACTACAAACGAAATAATGGTACTGCAAACGAAATTAACGTTACTACAAACAACTACAAACGAAATAATGGTACTACAAACGAAATTAACGTTACTACAAACGAAACAAAGGTACTACAAACAAATTTAACGTTACTACAAACAACTACAAACGAAATAATGGTACTACAAACGAAATCAAGGTTACTACAAACAACTACAAACGAAATAATGGTACTACAAACGAAATTAACGTTACTACAAACGAAACAATGGTACTACAAACAAAATTAACGTTACTACAAACAACTACAAACGAAATAATGGTACTACAAACGAAATTAACGTTACTACAAACAGCTACAATCGAAATGATGGTACTACAAACGAAATAATGGTACTACAAACGAAACAATGGTACTACAAACGAAACAATGGTACTACAAACGTAACAATGGTACTACAAATGAAATTTACGTTACTACAAACAAAATAATGGTACTACAAACGAAATTAACGTTACTACAAACAACTACAAACGAAATAATGGTACTACAAACGAAATTAACATTACTACAAACAGCTACAAACGAAGTAATGGTACTACAAACGAAATAATGGTACTGCAAACGAAATTAACGTTACTACAAACAACTACAAACGAAATAATGGTACTACAAACGAAATTAACGTTACTACAAACGAAACAAAGGTACTACAAACAAATTAACGTTACTACAAACAACTACAAACGAAATAATGGTACTACAAACGAAATCAAGGTTACTACAAACAACTACAAACGAAATAATGGTACTACAAACGAAATTAACGTTACTACAAACGAAACAATGGTACTACAAACAAAATTAACGTTACTACAAACAACTACAAACGAAATAATGGTACTACAAACGAAATTAACGTTACTACAAACAGCTACAATCGAAATGATGGTACTACAAACGAAATAATGGTACTACAAACGAAACAATGGTACTACAAACGAAACAATGGTACTACAAACGTAACAATGGTACTACAAATGAAATTTACGTTACTACAAACAAAATAATGGTACTACAAACGAAATTAACGTTACTACAAACAACTACAAACGAAATAATGGTACTACAAACGAAATTAACATTACTACAAACAGCTACAAACGAAGTAATGGTACTACAAACGAAATAATGGTACTGCAAACGAAATTAACGTTACTACAAACAACTACAAACGAAATAATGGTACTACAAACGAAATTAACGTTACTACAAACGAAACAAAGGTACTACAAACAAATTTAACGTTACTACAAACAACTACAAACGAAATAATGGTACTACAAACGAAATCAAGGTTACTACAAACAACTACAAACGAAATAATGGTACTACAAACGAAATTAACGTTACTACAAACGAAACAATGGTACTACAAACAAAATTAACGTTACTACAAACAACTACAAACGAAATAATGGTACTACAAACGAAATTAACGTTACTACAAACGAAACAAAGGTACTACAAACAAAATTAACGTTACTACAAACAACTACAAACGAAATAATGGTACTACAAACGAAATTAACGTTACTACAAACAGCTACAATCGAAATGATGGTACTACAAACGAAACAATGGTACTACAAACGTAACAATGGTACTACAAACGAAATTTACGTTACTACAAACGAAATAATGGTACTACAAACGAAGTAATGGTACTACAAACGAAATAATGGTACTGCAAACGAAATTAACGTTACTACAAACAACTACAAACGAAATAATGGTACTACAAACGAAATTAACGTTACTACAAACGAAACAAAGGTACTACAAATAAAATTAACGTTACTACAAACAACTACAAACGAAATAATGGTACTACAAACGAAATCAAGGTTACTACAAACAACTACAAACGAAATAATGGTACTACAAACGAAATTAACGTTACTACAAACGAAACAATGGTACTACAAACAAAATTAACGTTACTACAAACAACTACAAACGAAATAATTGTACTACAAACGAAATGAACGTTACTACAAACAGCTACAATCGAAATGATGGTACTACAAACGAAATAATGGTACTACAAACGAATTAATGGTACTACAAACGTAACAATGGTACTACAAACAAAAAAATGGTACTACAAACGAAATTAACGTTACTACAAACAACTACAAACGAAATAATGGTACTATAAACGAAATTAACGTTACTACAAACAGCTACAATCGAAATAATGGTACTACAAACGAAATTAACGTTACTTCAAACGAAGTAATGGTACTACAAACCAAAATTAACGTTACTACAAATGAAATAATGGTACTACAAACGAAACAATGAATGTATGTAGTAAAAATCGTTCTGGAAAAATACTCGAAAAAAAATTTTTTTTTTGTTTTACTACAAACGAAAAAAATTGCACTACAAACCACTACTAACGTTTTTCTATACGAATCAAGCGAAAAAAATTTTTTTTACCAACTTCGGGGGATGACATTTTTTTTGTTGTCTGTATTTTTTTTTGACACTACTACAAACGAAGTTAGCTTCACTACTATCTACTACTAACCGAAATCGTTCAAATAAACCTAAAAAAGAACAATTTTTCCAAAGTCGGGTGCCAAGTTCACATAGCCTATTCTGAACGCTGCGTACGTGCGTTTGGAAAGCCTTTTTTACTCACGTCGCATACAAATGCAATTATAACCCGACTAAATCAAAAAGACCACACACTTATATCAAATCTTATGTTGAATTTTAGCAGTTGTATGTGTCGTATAATAGTTATTGGTATTCATTTAAAGCGCGGTCAGTTCCACTTGTCCGGACGGAAACGTCTCCGCACGATTGTTTACCGGATTCAATGAACTCTTTTTAGGTCGTTATGGAATTATTAAGAACGAAGATGATTTTATGTTATTAACGATGCTAAGGTCAACGAGAGAGTCGATCTCATAAATAAAGTAAAATGCGTCCCGCATTTTTAAACTTTACGTAAAATTGAAAGTCGGTACGGAATTTGGTATATATTTAACATATTCAATTCATTTTTAAGAGACTGAATTTAACTACATCTTTATTCAAACAATTTTACTCAAACCGTTTTAAATTATTTAAATTAAAATATTAAATTTAATGAAAAACATAACTGTCAGTCAATTTTTTTTTTGAATTAGCAAATTTCACTTTCAGTATCTTACTACTTACTGAATAATAAAATTATGTAAGAACCGGAGAATATATTAGTGCGCAAACACGGCTTATAAATGCAATAAATCCTTCGATCAACAATACTACTATTGATCGAAGGATAAATCATTAAATATACTTTTTCTACTTAATGTCATGAATATAAGTACAGTCGATTTTTTAAATATGTAAACTTAATTTATATGTTTTGGAAATTTTATAAATATTTGTTTCTTTCATTTGTTTGAAGTTAAGAATCTATAACTTTAAAGTTATATACGATTTCACTTTCTTATCTAAATAATCAGTGTTGTATTGTATATGTATGTACACTAACGGCTCACCCTTGCTTCGCTCGGGTTCCCCTCTAAAAAACCAGGAACAGATCTCTACCACGGGGACCGTATATTTTACGGGATAAAAAGTAGCCTATGTGTTATTCTGACGTATGAGCAATATAATGATATAGTTCATAACATCAGCTCATATAATATGTAAAGTTTCATTAAAATCCATTCAGTAGCTTTTGCGTTAAAGAGAAACAAACATCCGTAGTCCATACATCTAGATTCTGGTTAACGAAAGTGTGTCCTGGACTTTTCTTAATAATTCTTAATATTGCAACATTATTAAAATGCCAAAGGCATGTCAAACTTCAGTCTCTGGTTGCTCTGATTTTAAGCGTTGTGGGTAACTAATAAATAATAAATAAATAAATAAATAAATAAATGTTGGGACATTAACACACAGCGCCATCTAGTTTTAGGTATACAACTTTGCTTCCGCCGTTTTTTTTCAAAATTCAAAGCTTTATTGTAAAAAAACTGATTATACATTTATGTTTCAAAGTATCGTCCATTGTTTTCTACTACTTTTGTCCACCTTTCTGGCAACAATCGGATCCCGTGTTGAAAAAAACTGGTCATCTTTTGAAGCGATCTATGAATCGATCCAATTTTGGACTTCTTCATAAGACTGAAAGTACTAGTCCGTCAGGCCGTGTGCCATGGATCGGAATAGGTGATTGTTAGAGGGAGCAACGTCTGGAGAATACGACGGGTGGGGTAAGACTTCCTATTTCAACTTTTCTAAGTATGTTTTGACAACTTTTACAACCCGAGCGTTGTCACGTTGCAAAATTACTTTATCATGTCTTTCAAAGGATTTCGGCCGTTTTTCTTTCAATGCTCGGCTTAAACGCATTAATTGCGTTTGATAAAGATCTCTTGTGATTGTTTCAGACGGTTTTAACAGCTTATAATATATTACACCGAGCTGGTCCCACCAAATACAGATCATGACCTTGAAGCCGTGAACATTCGGTTTAGCCGTAAGCGCAGAAGCTTGGCCGGGATATCCTCATGATTTTCGGCGCTTGGGGTTATCGTAATAACCCATTTTTCGTCACAGTCACAATGCGATGCAAAAATCGTTTCCGTTTTTGCCTTTCAAGCAGAAGTTCACTAATACAGAAACGTCGTTCAACATCTCTACGCTTCAAGTCGTATGACACACAATATCCTTGCTTCTGGATCATTTCCAGATTGTTTAGGCATTTTTAAATTGTTTTTTGACTCACTTGCAATGATCTTGCCAACTCCTCTTGACTTTGACACGAATCTTCAATGAGCAAATGCTCTAATTCTTCATCTTCAAAAACTTTTGATCTTCCACCACTATGCCGGTTTTCTACGGAAAAATCACCGCTCTTGAAGCATTGAAACCACTCGCAACATATTCTTTCACTTATAGGAACTTCACCATAAGCGTCTGAGAGCATTTGGTGAGCCTCAGTCGCAGATTTTTTAATATTAAAAAAATAAATTAACACTTCCCGCAAATGACGAAAATTCGGCTCATAAGTTGACATTTTTATTCGAGAATAACTATATGATGTAAACACAAATCAACTACTGTTGCTATCAGGTTATGTTCACAAGATACTAAAGAGTATTTTAAGTCATCCATAATGTATGTACTCGACGTCTAATTGTCGCTAGCGCCATCTTTAAAAAAACGGCGGGAGCAAAGTTGTATACCTTAATATAACTTTAAATACATACTTATTATAAATATTAAACCACATGACTGGATTACAAACGTTCGTGCTCATTACACAAATGAATGCCCCCAGCGGGACTCGAACCCGCGACCGCTGGCACAGCAAGTAGGGTCACTACCAACTGAGCCAAACGTGTCGTCAAAATGTTGTGTTGATACTTTGTAACACAATATTGAAATCTTTTAGTTGTTAAATCAGTATATAATGTATATTAGATAATATACAGTAACATGTCTACGACAAGAGCGATATATATATGTGATGTAAATGTGCCTAGAATGTGGTATCCATAACACAAGCCTCGTAGCTTCCCATGGAATTAGATGGTACTATGTGTTAATGTCCCAATATATTTATATTTAAAAACGCATCAACTAAATCAAATAAAACGTAATATGTTACTTATAAACATTTATTTTCACCTAGTTACTTAACTTTTCGTTTTTTGATCGTTTGACGACATATTACCTAGATAAATTACAATAATAAGCGTGTTATCATAGATTTCTTTACGTTTTACATAGTACTTACCTTACGTGGTTTATCTTGTTTTGCTTACTTGCAATTTCGATAAAGTATGCAACTTTAAACCGTTGATGCTTTCCGATAATTATTTGTAAAGCATTGTTTCATATTTCATATGAAATGCTGGAGTAATGTGTCAGTATATAATAATCGTATACTGGGACAAGAAACAATAAATTGGTCACCAATGGAGGTGGCAAGAACTATACTGTTGGCGGCCCTAGCTTGTGTGAGTATTTTTCCCTTTTCTATTGTTGAAGTTTATGTAAATAATAAACGTTCTTCTAGAGTAGACTTAAATTGAGAACAGAACAAGAACAAAGTTCAAAAACATAATTAGTGTTTGGAAGAAAAAATACATAATATTCAAAATATTTCTCACCAATAAAAAAAAAGTTTTTTGTAATATCTACATAATAATTTCAGGATATATTAAACAATTGATAATAAGTTAGCTAATTCGTGTATGTAGGCACTCGCAGTTGGATTTTCTTTATAAACTATATGAGGTGGTAAGAATAAAAAACCAAGATCGGCTTATCGCAGATAGTTTAATTTATCTTATGCTATCTGAAAAGATTACGAGAGAATTTTTAAGTATGAGTACATTTCTTCTCTTATTTATTTTACAGTCAACAGTTCAGGGCCAGTATTATGCATCTCCATACTCATCACTTCTCGTCGGGTCGTCATCATACCCATGTGGCTGTTGTCCTTCACCACCGATAGCCCTCACAGCGCCACCCTCGCCACCTATATATGTATCTCTCCCTTCACCTCCTCCTATGTATGTTACTCCACCTCCTTTACCCCCATTATTCATAGAAGTGCCGTTACCCCCTCCTATTACTGTCACACCCCCGGCATTACCCCCATTATGTATTACTCCTCCACCATTACCCCCTATAACTTTTACGCCACCACCATCGCCACCACTTTGTGTAAACCCACCACCGCTACCACCGATGTGCGTGACACCACCACCACCACCTCCAATGTACGTTAATCCACCCACTCCTCCACCAATTTTAATTGAACTTCCACTTCCTCCCCCAATAATGATTGAACTTCCTCCGATTATGGTGCAACCGCCGCCATTGCCACCTGTGATGGTTCAGCCGCCACCGCTGCCGCCTATGCCAGTACAACCCCCGCCGTCCCCTCCACTAATGATTCAACCACCCCCACCGCCCCCAATGTACATTCAACCGCCACCACCGTGTCCTATGACAATCCAGCCTCCGTGCCCCGAGCCGATCTACGTGCAACCGCCAGCTCCAGCACCAATAAGCATCCAGCCTCCCCCATTGCCTCCTATCTGCGTGCAGCCGCCTCCTCCGCCGCCGCTCTGCATTCAACCTCCTCCACCAGAGCCGTTCTGCCTCCAACCCCCGCCTCCGCCACCTATTTGTTTCTCCCCAACTTGTTGCTCGTCAGCTCCTACATGTGGATGCGGGTTTCCCGCGACAGCGCTAGCTGCGCCAATATACTTGTAATATTATAATATTTTTAAATTATAATGTTTACCTAATTGGATATTTATATATAAATATAGTAAATAAGATAAAAATGTAACCCTATAAATAAACTATTGTTATAAATATTGTTACTTTTGATTTTTCTTTATTATTCCTTACTATAAATAGAAACTACTATTACAATTCAACGAATGGTTGAACGAAAACGAACGATCTATTTTGTTAAGACAAACGCCATACAAACAAAAAACTTTTTTACATACTTTTGTATGGTTAGACATATTGTTGGCCAACCTAATTTATTATATAAATTATTTTTACAGAAGTAAATAATAAGTAAGTTAAAAATATGATAGCACAATATGACATGTAATAATAATATAACAATAGAGAACCTGAAGGTAGAAGAGTAGTTTTAAAATTAAGATGAAAATGAAGTTAAAAGCATATTCATAACCTGTCACGCAAACAAATTAATAGTCATTACGTGATTATGTTCATTACACAGTTGCCACGTTACGTAATATATTATTACTACATTTGATCCGGATCATAAATCACATTCATTACAAATTGAATAGATATGTACATCCGACTGTTTATCTATTTATTGCGTTAATTTTAAATAATATCTATTCAAATCATTTTTTTATTTAATCGTTTCCCTATAAGTAAGTACCTAAAAATATTTTATGATATTTTATTTATCAGTATATTTTTAAGTAGTCAAAAGTGCGTTTCATGTTTAAATAAATAAATAAGCTAGTAATAAATTGCTATAAATTTTGAATATTATAAAAAAACACAATTAAATAAAAATCTATTAGAAAAAAAATCGTGCAAATACGATTCGGAAGTATGTTTTTCGTGTGAAATATTTTGTTTTGTTCGAAGTATTTTGTTTTTTTAATTTAAAAATACTTTTGATTTATTATTATATTATTTATGATTTGTTATCATAACAAAAATAGTTATTGCTACTTAGTTGAAGAATATTTTAAAAAATAGATGTTTTAATTTTATACAATAAATAAAAACCTAATTATATTTTGTATCTATGCAGCATGGCGGGTTCCGGGGGGCTCGCGGAGTGGTCGGAGGGCGCGTCGGTGTGGTTCCAGCCGGCCGGCGCCCCCGCGCCTCTACCCGGCGAGCTGGTCGAGGTGCACCGTGCCGCGAGGGTGTTGTTAGTTAGCGCCGTAGTTAATGGACAGGTAATAAATTATTATTTATATTTTATTGTTATTATAAGAAATAAATAGTTCAAATAAAAAACGCCAAAAATATGCAAGTCAAAGCAGTAAAAGAGCAGTATTGTACTGGTAATTTTCTTTGAATATAGACTAATACTAGACGGTTAATCATTTCATAAACCACTCGGAAATACGGCGTAAAACAACTACTGCTAAGCAGTTTTAGGGTTCTATATTTAAAGGTAGTGTTTGTGTGACCATTACACTGTATTTTCTCCGTATCTATTGGACGTTTGTTTAAGTGTTTTTTCGAATTCTATTTTAATTTTCATAATGCGATACCTACACGCATTTGACCTAACTAAATTGTACAATTTATTCTTATTTGCGTAGAAAAATTAGAAAAACTATGTAGTCATCTCATTAAATGAAACGTGTTGCATACGTGTTTAAAGTTGTTAGAGAAAAACCCAATCGGGTATACCTAAACATACCTATCTAGAGAACAGATTATATCAATGAATAGATTAATTTGAAGTGTTTTCAGTTGATCAAGTAATGACTCACCTATAATTCATTCATTTAATAGTATTTAAAAATAATGTCTATACTTAGTTAAAAACAATGATCTCTAGTAATAAAATAACCTAATTAAATTATTTCACGTTTAATAATACTAATATATAAGTATATAAGTATTTGTGATCAGAATTACTTGAAACTTGGTATTAATACTCTTCAGTAAAAATTAATAAACACGTGTTTTAGCATTTTTCGAAATTCATCCTATAAGGGGGTAAAATAGACGATACAAGTTTGTATGAAACCGACCTTTTTAGAGATATTTTTGTAGTTTTAGCGCGAGCGAAGCCGCGGGTTCTGCTAATATTAAACGTAAATAATGTTTGATGTAAGTACGGCCTAAGCGTAAGCATTCGGGCGCGTAACGCAAGGCCGTGTATCGGAATGTTGATAGAGAGTTGACTGACATATTCTGCGCGCTATAACCGCTTGTCTCTACTTTTTTCTAATTCTTCGACTGTATCAAGCTACTAACAACATTTTTTTAACCACTAAGAACTACAGCTACTATTAGTAAAAAAACAGGTTCCTTATACATAATTAAATAACGTTAGTGCGAGTTATACCTTTTGTTATTGACATAATAATTTTATTTATAAGTAGATAAAGATAATTATAATTCTTAACTATACGGCTCAAATATCTATATAAATCCATACTAATATTATAAATGTGAAAATGTGTTTGTTTGTCCTTCTTTCACGTCGAAACGGAGTGATGGATTGGCGTGATTTTTGTGTGGAGATAGTTGGAGGGCTGGAGAGTGACATAGGCTACTTTTTACCGCGGGATATTATCTAATTCCCACGGAAAAATACGTTATAATACAACCCAAAAAATATTTATGATCAGAATTACTTGAAACTTGGTATTAATGCTCTTTAATACAATAAAATAAATACGTGATTTAGCATTTTTCGAAATTCATTCGACAAGGGTATAACATAGGCGATAAAAGTTTGTACGAAACCTACCTTTTTAGAGTATTTTTTTTAGTTTTAGCGCGAGCGAAGCCGCGGGTTCTGCTAGTATACTTATAATAAAAAAAGAAATGAAAACTTCAATTAATCATGTCACTAGGTTTTGCGTAAGCTTAATAACAACAGTAACAGTAACATGTGGCCATTATTTGTTTATTGTATCAATTTTGAGAACATCTAAATAATATATTCTGCATTCACTTTACTTTTACTAAAACTACATTATAATTATATAATTTTTATTAACTAAGACATTTTTTAAGTTAGTGTGCTGCATCGCGCTCGCTCAAGTGAATTCCGCTAGCGTACGTTATTTCGACTTCGTCATTTATCTCTCGTAACACTTAATCCCTGGCCAGGACGGGTGCCGTTATCCTGAGCCCGTAACTGTTGGTAACATCTAGATGTGGACCAGTTAGACGTTAGAAGCTCTCAGTGTTCGTGGAATACACGGTTATTTGTTAGTAAATTTAAAAAATGCAGTGATTCTAAATATTTTTCTTAATTGAACGAACATTTACATATATTATGTATAAATAAATTTATATAATATAATATATACAAGATAAAATGTTGCGTGATAATCTTATAAATAAGTGCTTGAAAAATATTATTATTATATATTCAAGTAACGTGTACAACGATATAATGAAGATGAATAATGTATTTGCTAGTGAAATGTTCTCGTAAAGATTGCAGAACAAATTGACATAAATCGCTGTGTGATGTGAAAAAGTGACAATATTAGTTGCTAGAGAAGCAAAAAGAAAGCAATGAATTACGACGTAATCAACCGATTGGCATTCGGTTAATATATGAAGATCTACTCAAAAACACATCTAGTAGATGCGTGTTCATTTCGCACCCACTCCATGCGACTCTCCGGAACCATGGATATTTGAACCGTCATCAGATTATACTTTGCCAGGTGAAATTAAGCGACAGAGGGGAGAAATTATGATGAACTCAATTTTGAAGAAGACTTCTAATATAAAATCTGCAACAAAGAAAAGACGGCCCATGTCAGTTCCACTTTTAAAGGAATTATGCATGAAAATTCTTATACAAAATGTATGTTTTTATTATATTATTTTCTTTATGACATACTAATTAACTGGTTTTTTATTCAATACGATTATTATTTATTTATTTATTTATTATTTTTTGGGAAACAAACAGTGAGATAATTCTTAAAAATAATTACAAACTAAAACATCCACACACCAGCAAAGTTTCCACCTATAAAGTTTGTGTGACTCTACCTTTAAAGTGTGTATTTATATTAAGACTGCAACTATTATACCTCGATAGCGCTCCTTTTGTATATGAGGATGAAGAACTGTGAGCTCATTCCGTATACAAATATTTATCTATCCATACATATAATAAAATTGTAACTAAGCCGAATCTGTACATTAAATATTTTTTGGAAAATTTTATTGAAATAAACATTATTATCGATACAGAGGCCGAATCTTTAGTTTTTAGAATTTTTGTCTATCTGTCTGTCTGTTACCGCATCACAGAAAAACTAATACTGGAGGGATTTTAATGAAATTTAGTATGATAATAGCTGATTATCCGGGTCAACATACTCGTATAGGATACTTTTTACCGCGGGAAAATATCTCATGAGAAGAATGAGAAAAAATACAAAAACTGCAATGTAAGAGTATACTAATATGTAAAACCTAAGAATTTTCTTTTTGTTCATCTGAACGCGGGCGGAGCCGCGGGCAATGCTAGTATACTATAGAAGCATATAATGGGCAGAAATGAAACTTAGCAAATTTTTAATCATTTACATTTTTATTAGTAGGTATAGGTACACTACAAATCTTCGGATAGAAGTTATTTAGATAAAACTAGGAGTGAACACCGTTTTAAAAATGTATTTTATTGATATGCTTATTTTTTAAAAACATTTAAAAAAATCGAAAGTCTAACTTATAACAACTTTTTATAATTATTTAGTACTTAACTAAAATTTTACAAACGTGTATCAGTTAAGAAATAAAATATGGATAACTAGCGGCTCACCCTCGCTTCGCTCGGGTTCGTCGCTAGGTACGTTTTAAATAGATATAAAAAGAAAAAATCTTTCTTTCTCACATTTTAATTATATGTTTTAATACTTACCTATTCCGGACTAAGAGAAATCCAAAAATTAAAATATCATAAAAATTGGAACGCGGTCGAACGGGATAAAAAGTATCCTATGTCCTTCTCCTGGCTCTAAACTACCTCCCTGCCAATTTTCAGCTAAATCGGTTCAGCCGTTCTTGAGTTATAAGCGAAGTAACTAACACGACTTTCTTTTATATATATAGATATGTAAAAAACAAGATGCCGTGAATATTATATTTATACATCTAAATTATTCATAACTTAATCGTTTAAAACGCAACATTGGAATGAGTCACTTGTATATATTAGAGGTTATAGTGAGTTAGATATATAATATCAACGCAACAAATAAGGGTCACTTAACAGTATAGATAATGAAGTAGCAATGCATACTGATTCACTTGACTTAGTATCACGCGACGTCTGCAAATTATACACGACCGCATTTATTTGTAACGAATCCATCACCTTTTTTATATACCAGTGGTGTAATAGAGGAAGGCAGTAAGCATTGGAATGTAAAATTAGAATGGTTTCGAGTCTGAAAGCTTGATGGTCTGATACGATTGTAGTCATTATATTATGTCATACAAGTACGGGGCGTAATAATTTTCCATCTGGCTGAAGTTCCGTGCCAGTGTTTCATTATATCTTGAACTAAGTCAGTAGGTATTATATATTATTTTGTTTTTATTAAAAATGCTAATCATATTAGTAATTATTTTTGGTACTATACTTTAGTAATTCGAGTTTTGACGATACGTTTGGCTCAGTAGTTACCCAACTTGCTATGCAAACGGTCGTGGGTTCGAATCCCGCTTGGGGCATTCATTTGTGTGATGAGCACGAATGTTTGTACTCATCAACTATCTGGTATCCATAACACAGGCCTCGTAGCTTACCATGGAACTAGATGGTGTTGTGTTAATGTCACAACATATTTATTTATTCGAGGACATACAGTCAAAAATTAATTCAGTGGATGTTCCAATCTTAGAATAGGCCACGATTATTAACGCCGTACTTATACCTTTTAAGGGCCGCACTGCGTAGTTGCATAATGTGACTAAGCCAGTCTATGCGAGTAACTTTGCCTGTAATTCGATGGAGGTTGCGGGTGCCTCCTTCGAACGGTTTGAATTCTTGTATTGCTCATACAGATGTTAGTTGCAATTTAGTTTGCTATCAGCAAGCAAAGCTAATCGTCATTATCTATACAGATTAATAAAATAAAATTGAAGTGTCTGTTTGTAATGTCAAAATACATATTTTTACTAAATGTACATGAAATTATATACTGTACTTATAAGAAAAACACAACTTTTGTATTTTTTGTCTGTCTGTTTGTTCCGATTAATCTCCGAAACGGCTGGATTTATTCTAGCGAGACTTCCACTGGCAAATAGCTGATATTGTAAGAAGTAATTTAATAATATTTTTATGGTAGGTACTTTTATTTTAGAAAAAGAATTAGGGTTCCGCGCAATAAAAATAAAACACACTTAGGACGCACCCGAGCGAAACGAGGGTAGCTCGCTAGTCTTTCTATATGTTTGTAATATATTGACATCAGAAAAGAGGCATTTTAATATGTTTACTGTTCAGCGACACCACTGTCCACAACCCTGCGAGACAAATATATATTAATATAAAAACAATATTAGCGCATATTTAATATGCGTCTTTGAATTTTCTGAATAGTTTACGACCAAACAATCAAATCACTTATATAGGTATACAAATTGTATACCATACATATATATATATATATATATATATATATATATATATATATATATATATATATATATATATATAAAATACAATATACATACTTATAACACGTACTTTAATTTCACATTAGGGGCCAACACGCTTCGCTCAGGCTCTAAATACACGACGTGCATAAACTTACGCAGTTACGTTTTGTAATATAATAATAATCCACAGAAACCTGATACACCGGAATATAACTGTCCGGTCCATCTATAATAATATATAACGTTTTGTTTCATTTCTGTTCGTTCAAACGTGTTAATCAAAAACTACCTGTTCGATTTGAAGTAATCTTTGAGTAGTTATGAAGGACTAGCACTGCCCGCGGCTCCGCTCGCGTTCAGATGACTCAAAACCAAATTCTTAGGTTTTACACATTAGTATACTCTTACATTGTAGTTTTTGTATTTTTTCTCAGAAATGAGACATTTTCCCGCAGTAAAAAGTTTCCTATATGTTCACCCGGATAACCAGCTATCACCATACCAAATTTCATCAAAATCCCTCCTATGGCTTTTCTGTGATGCGGTAACAGACAGACAAAAATTCTAAAAACTAAAGATTCCGCCTCTGTATCGATAGTGATGTCTATTTCAATAAGATTTTCAAAAAAAAATTTAATGTACAGATTCGGCTTAGTTACAATTTTATTATATGTATAGATTACAAAGGAAGGCTCCCTAATATCGTGCTACGGTCCTTAGGAGAGAAGCGATTATAATAATTAAATAAAAAACGCGAGCCTTTCAGCCGGCAAGTATTAGTGTATGTAAATTAAACATGACATAAATAATCATGACGCTCTCCGCTACGTGAATGAAGGACAGACTAACAAACTAAACTATAAAGATTGTTAATATTTTTCTCTGTATATGTACCTGCTGTCTGCGCAGGGTATTCTTAGAAACAGCTTAATGAATTTTGTAGTGCAGGACAGATAAATATAATACTGAAGGTCATTTTACATTTTTTGTTACTTACGAAATATTTTTGTCTATATTCAATCGGGGCATATGCACACATGGTTTAATTTTACCATTATTGCTTATAAAAGGCCCCGTGGAAACTTGCGTGGGAAACCAAGTAAGGGTCTCGCACCTCTGATATTATGTGCGAATCATTTTCAACCTGATTACCACTTTCCTTAGAGAAACCTGCATGTCTTAGCAAACTTTCGAAGGATATGTGAAGTCCACCAATTCGCACTTGGTCTACTTGGTGGGCTATGGCTTGGCTTGGCTGAATACATACATAAATAAGCTTTATAATTTATAGATCTACAAATCCAATTTTTTCTGCTGTTAATCAATTCGTAATAAGTCATAAACATACGCCACCTACTCTTTTACTCTCAAATTATTACATTTATAATATTACTTAAACATTCAAATGCACTTATTAGTTTAGTCTAAGTCAGATACTATAAATATATAGAAATGCATCTAAATATGTACGGTACATTTGAACATCCTGAGCCGAATGAGGCTTGCCAGGCTACGTTCGCACTGCGCCTAAGTATCATAATTTAAAATAGCAACAATTAATAATATCTGTTCTTTTTCCTTTAGCCTCAAACCTTCGCGTTACAAATGGGAAATGGTGAAGAGGAAGGCGACCCAGTATGGCCCCGCGAGGAGCTTGGACCCACCGGCGTGGAAGACATGACGCGTCTTCACGATTTACATGAGGCGGCATTGCTTTGGAACCTGAAACTGAGATATGAACAGGGTCTTATTTACACATACGCTGGTTCAATTTTAGTAGCTGTTAATCCGTATAGACCTGTCGACACGTTGTACGGCCTAAAAACTGCTAGAAGGTAATGAATATTTTTAATACTTGCAGTACTTATAATTTTTGTAATTTATTGGAATCTTAATTATACATTATATTTATTAAATATTTGATTTTAAACGATTTGTCTTTAATAATATTGTTACATTAACAAACATTGTTTTGCCCGGTAGGTACCATGCAGCGGAAGCATTAGGAGATCTCCCACCTCATCTCTTCGCCATAGCAGCGGCGGCTCGTGCATCTCTACCTCATCCTCAAGCTATTCTTATTTCTGGGGAGTCGGGTGCTGGAAAAACAGAATCCACAAAATTAGCGGTTCAATTTTTGGCTGCAGTGGCTCCCACACCGCCTGGAAGAGCACCCGTATCCGAACAAATACTTGAAGCAGCGCCGTTGCTAGAAGCTTTCGGCAATGCGAGAACACCAAAAAATCATAACTCTAGTCGTTTTGGTAAATTATTGGAATTATATTTTAAAGATGGCGCGTTAGCTGGTGCAAGAGTTGCTCATTACTTGCTAGAAAAATCACGCATTGTCACACAGTCGCCTGGCGAGAGAAACTATCACGTTTTCTATGAATTGCTAGCAGGTCTAGACGAAGAACAAAGAAAGTCTAGAGGCTTATTGTCAGCCGAACATTATTTCTATTTAAATCAAGGTGGTGATTCAGGGGGTGCGGGTGCAGGTGCTGACTGGACTGCGCTATGTGGTGCAATGCAAGTCCTCGGAATTGGAGATTCTGAAAGAGAAGATATAATAAAAGTTTTAGCAGCAGTCCTTCATTTGGGAAACGTATATTTCCATAGACGGCAGTTAAGGCATGGCCAAGAGGGTGTCCAATTGGGTGGTGGGGCGGAAGTTCGTTGGGCCGCCCATTTACTTAAAGTACCGGCAGAAGAGTTAGCTAGAGCCTTAACGACAAGAGTTACAGCCGCGCGAGCTGAACGAATGCGATCTCCTTTACCTATAGATCAGGCATTAGATGCAAGAGACGCTTTCGCGAAAGCACTTTATTCATCATTATTTAATTGGCTTGTCCTCCGAATAAACTCGATAGTCCACCGCGCTGGATTACACGACGCTCATCGAATATCTCTCCTGGATATCTTCGGTTTTGAAGACTTGGAAGAGAATTCCTTCGAACAACTTTGTATAAACTTCGCTAACGAAACGCTACAACATTATTTTAATAAACATATTTTTAAATTGGAGCAACAAGAATACCAAAAAGAGAGGTTGGAATGGTCTAACCTCACGTGGAATGATAACTCTCCAGGTATAAAAAGTTTACTGACTATAAATACGTTTAATTTGCTTGCTTTTGTTAATTCATTTTCTCTTTTAGTAATTCAACTGCTAAGTAAGAAGCCAGTGGGTATTCTGCACCTGTTAGATGATGAGAGTAACTTCCCACGGGCTTCTGATGCCTCGTTCCTAGAAAAGTGCCATTACAATCATGCTCTTAACGAGCTATATTCTAGGCCGAGGTTGGGAGCAAATGAGTTTGGAGTGAGTATTGTTACATTGATATTAATTTCTGTTTATTTACATATGAGTATTTTCTGTTTTGTTTTGCGAATTATTCTGTTTTGTTTTAGAATTTACAATTAGTTACATAGTAACAATTGATAATTAATACCCTTTTATTACTTTACTAGCATTGCCCGCGGCTCCGCCCGCGTTCAGATGACCAAAAACTAAATTCTTAGGTGTTACATATTAGTATACTCTTACATTGCAGTTTTTGTATTTTTCCTCAGAAATAAGATATTTTCCCGCGGTAAAAAGTATCCTAGGATCGCGCGCTACATCGCCCGGTTTATATAGCTTGAGCAGGCGGTCGAGCGATGCGGGGCAGAGGGGATGGACTCGCCGTAGGCATCTCAATGCTCGCCAAGCATTAAAAATGTTTCGCTACTAATTACTTCTAACAACGATATCTCAAAAACTATTCATCTGATTGATTTAGTGTAAAGAGCAATTTTAATCTGCATTAAATGACTAAGCTAACTAAAATATTCATTTGGATAAGGATTAATACCGAACTAAAGAAAATAACTTTGAAAATAACGTAATGTTTTTAATTAAAAATGTTAACATAAAAGTGGTTATTGTAAGTCAACCGTAAGAGATAGAGATATGCTATCGCGGACTTTTTTGTAGCATTTTTATAGATTTTGAATTCTCTAGTACATTACTTAACTGTATCTTTGCTAGTTTACGCGGCGTTCGCGTGGAAAGTTCCCATTTGGCGAGATTTTTTGCGACCTCTTCAACATTTGTCGCCGTATTTCAGCTAATTTACATAAAAGCATAATAAATTATATACCTAAACCTTCCTCAAGAATTACTCTTTCTATTGTTGAAAACCGTATAAAAATCCGTTCAGTAGTTTTCGAGTTTATCGCGTACAGACAGACAGGAGGACAGACAGGAGGACAGAAAGACGCGGCCGGGGGACTTATTTTTATAATAAGTATAGATAGATAGTCAATAAAAAAAAAAAATTATTATGAAATGTACAAATAAATGACTCGACTTCTAAATGACCGTAAAACTTTTATTATATTCCCTATCTTAAAAAAAATTAGAATAATAACAATATTTATTTAAATATTAAAGATAATTTTAAAACGAATCTCAATTCCAGATAAAACACTACGCCGGTCAAGTATGGTACAACGTAGAAGGTTTCTTAGACAAGAACCGAGACGCTTTACGAGCTGATGTGTTAGAGTTATTATGCAGCAGTGAAGTGCCTCTTGTAGCGGAAATGTCGGCTCAATTGCGCGCTCAACACGACGCTAACAAAACATTGCCGAGAGGAGCTAATGGACGGTTTGTTACTATGAAGCCGCGGACACCCACTGTTGCTGCTCGGTAAGACTTGACGAATTTTAGTGACTGTTGAATGATGATGTGTAATGACTTTTTTGGTACTATACTAATATTATAAAGAAAAAAAAAATCTGTGTTTGTTTGTACCGAATAAGCTCCAAAACTACTAAACCGATTTAAATGAAATTTGGTTAGAAGATAGTTTAAGATCCTGGAAAGAGCAAAGGATAGTTTTTATTCCGGAAATCATTCCTTAAAGGAGTGACAATGGGGATAAGAGCTTATATGGGGAAGTAAGAAGCAAGAATATGTAGATATAAACCCTTACGTGATTGGGTTAAAAATGGTCAATAAAAGCTTGCTTATGTACAATGGTAGAGATGTGTATGCTTTAAATACTTATAGATAAATCCCACTGAAAAGAAAGACGATAAGTGTTTGGCAATAATTGTGATATTAGTGAATGGAACATGTTCCAGTCGTGTTTGAGTCTAATCAATCAAACAGTCTTATTATAAATGACTCTTAGTTAATCGCAGAGAAAAACTTAAAAGTCAAATATTTTTTAGAATTTTTAATAGATTTTCTAAACTCTTTATATATTATGTAGTTTATATGAATAACGATAATGTTTTTATGTTTAATATATTATTTACCTACAACACGATACTAAAAATGCAGTTTAATAGGACACACAGCAAAATAATGCACCCTTAAGATGCGTTTATTTGGGATTTGTGTATCAGTTGACGCTCTATAACAATTAACTTACTCTAAGCGAGATTTGAAATAATTTCCCCTAATTCTAATGTACCCCGTCATAGTCACTATATTTAAGTACTACTAACACGTTAATGTTTATGTAATCAAATTGAATGTCACAATTTTAAAAACTACTAATCCATAGTACTGCAACGTCTCTACTTTTCAAAGGTTTCATTTAATTCGAATCGATTCATGTTTCTAATAAGACTCGTATTTTCTTCAAGAGACGGATAAGTGCTCACGTGTGTGCCTAATTCATTGCATATATGAAGTGTAGAAAAAATATATTGAAAATGAAATATGGAGTGTATTCTTCACATGATTTTACTTATAGTTGAAAATAAAAGGCTATGAATTCTTTCCGATACATACCAAGTTATATATTTTTGTATATATTTAGGTGAGTTAAAATCAATAAAACGAGAAAATAATGAATATTCTAATATTAATATGACACAAATAATCTTTTCCCACAGATTTTCAGACAGTTTGCACCAGCTTTTGGAATCGATGTCACGTTGCAATCCGTGGTTCGTGCGTTGTATTAAACCTAATACGGATAAATCGCCTATGAAATTCGACATGCCGTGTGTTCTCTCACAACTGCGGTATACCGGCATGTTGGATACAATCAAGATTAGGCAGATGGGCTATCCTATTCGGATACCATTCCAGAATTTCGTTGAGAGATATAGGTGAGTGTAAGATTTATACTATTTGTGAAAGATGCACTATATAAATAAGAGTTTTATTATAACGTGTTTTCATGTGGATATAAGATATCTTTATTTATTGCAATAAAAAGTAGTTTATATCATCCTCCATCTCTTCAATTTTGTTTATACAAATTTCCGTACATATGGCATCAATTATAGTGTGGCCTATATTTTAGTCTAGGACATAGACTATCTATGCATCAAATTTTATCCAGATCTGTCTAGCCGTTTAGCGTAAAAAAGTAACACATATATGTATGTACGTACAAACTTTTCACACATCATCATCTCCCTGCCCATTTCCCAATGACTTGGGGTCGGCACAGTACATTTTCCGTACTGCTGATAGGATTAGGCTAAAGTTTTACGACCGGCCGCCTGCCTGATATCAACCCTCCTTGGGAATGCTATTGTTTATCGCGAACGTCTTGTAATATGCCCATTCGATTTTGTTTTCTTTTTAAAACATATTTTATAGTATTACTCAAATTTTAATGTAATTTTCTGATATATTTTGAACACACAATACATTTTCTTTTGACGTAGACATTTTTTTTTAAATAAAAAAAACTTTACATACATGACACACAGATACAAACCTTTGCATTTATAATAATAGTACGAAAATTTGTAATAAAAATTAATAAATAAATAAAAATTAATAAATAAATAAAAATTAATAAATAATGAAATAAATTTATTTGCATATATAGATTTTTTTAACAGAAAAAAGAATATATAGAAACTAGTGTAATTTTCCTGAGTTTTTATTTTTACGCTTCTACAATGTATGTTCATATTATAACCGTGGGCGCTAAGTGGCGGAACTTATTATTGCGATTTTTCATAACAATACACATAGAGACAGATTAATCTTGTGACTGCTTTAGGTAACTTACTAAAATATATTTTTGTTTTTTGTTAGTAATAAACAAAAATTCTATTTTGTTATTAAACTATGAGTAGTGTAGTTTGTCGTTAAAAAAATACAGTAAACATTTATTCACTTAAGGTAAATTAGATAAAAGGATAACGTAAAATTTCATTTTGGTAATAATATTTTAAACAATTTTTACTTTTTCACGGCTCCGCGACCATGTTTGTTGTAAAGCATTCGAACAGTCGAGAAAAAAAATCAAAATATACCGCTATAAAATTCTTAAAGATAGTTTAATTGAAATATCAAATATTCGTGTAAATCTAAGAAAGTATTATATTAAGCCACATATTCAATACAACTCTGTTTGCAGGTACTTGTTAAAGGCGATGCCTCCTCGCGCTACGCCTTACAGAGAAATTTGCAATTCTATCCTCGCGCAAATGCCGCCTACCGGCGCTGGTACGTATATTACTTTACTTACAATATAAATTGCTTTTAAGAGTTTGATTATTTAATTTTATTAACTTTAACGACTTTAATTTTATTAACTTTAACGACTTTAAACTAACTTTTTAATAACTTTAACGAATAAAACTAGTAAACTAAATAATGCATAAGAAGAGTCACTATAATCTACACTCATAAAGAGGCAGAGTTTGATTGTTCGTTTGTTTGAACGCACTAATCTCAGGAACTAATAATCTGATTTGAAAAATTATTTTTGCATTAGATAACCCGTTTGTTGAGAAAGGCTATAGGCTATATATCATTATATTGTCTATATTCCATATTAAACCCTAAGACGTACCTAGGGATGAACCCGAGCGAAGCGAGGGCGAGTCGCTTGTACTATAATATTTGAACAAACTGAATTTTATTTTAAAGAGCTCTATAGATAACTAAAACGATAAATAAATGTTTGTATACAATGTTTGAGAATATATATATACAAAAAATGTGTAACAGTGTGAAGTACACGTGTCGAGACGAGTATAGATTATGATAATTAAGCTGTTTGTACAATTGCCTCGCCCACGTACATTGTGTACTGTGTATGAAGTACTTTATACTAGAAAGCTGCTTACACTAACGAATACCGCCTACATGTGTCACCGAAACGACAATACTATATTTATATAACAAAAAAAAAATAAAAGTTCATTCATCACTATACCTATTAATTAAAAAAAATCAATATTACTCTAATACAAGGTGCCCTTATCCTTTGTGGGATAGAGAGAGAATGACTCTTTGGTCATTCTGTAGTTCTCGACTTTTTCCAAAAAAAAAATTAAGTGCTAAGTTTTATTATTTAGACCGAACAAATTAATTTCGTACGTCCAATTGTATCCCAATAACATATCTCTACAACTACTTGTTCTTATTAGAGATACACATTTTTGATGCTCCGAACAAATTATGTCAAATTCCTTAGTAAATAGCATTACTGATAGACAGTTTATTGGGATTCATCGAAAGTCACGACCGAATTAAAACAAGTGTATGGTTGCTAATGCAGCCAATGTTTGTTTACATGAATTTTTATTTGTACCGGTTAGTAGTTACTATGGACGTCTTTGATATGCAATAATAAAATGAACTAGATTTTATAGACTTATTGTACTTACTTGATATGTAGATTTCTTTATATGTATACTAATATTATAAAGAGGTAAAGTTTGTGAATTTGTGAGTTGGTGACGTTGTAGGGGTAATCTCTGGATCTACTGAATCGATTTAGATAAAATTTTGTAAGAAGATAGTTTGAGACCCTGGGAAGGACATAGGATACTTTTTATTCCAGAAATCATCCCTTAAGGGGGTGAAAATGGGGATGAAAGTTTGTATGGGGAATCAACCTAGGGAAGAACCCAAGCGAAGCGAGGGTGAGTCGCTAGTAGTTTATATAATTTAATTTATAGTATGTACATGTAATTAATTATATGACTCTGATCAATTTTCGTTATCTTATCCCCGTTATTTGATATATAAATTCGTAATATCTAACGACATAATGACTCTAACAATTAGTATATTTCACTTTCACAAGATAGGCTCTACCAAATCTTTTATCGAAAGTCGTTATCGCTCGGTAAAGGCTTAGTAGTGAACACACAGTCACATAAACATGTGGAAAATAGGCAAAAGGATTGATTGGAAAAGTGTTAAAAAACGAAGTTATGGGCTTAAAGCTATGGTATTAAGTAAGTTGTGTTATATTTGTTAAATTTTAAGAGTCTCACTTTTATTTCATTTTAATATTTTAAATTAAATCCTAATACTACATACGCAACTCCCAAAAACCTTTTTTTAATATAAAAAGGCCATCTTTGTTATTTTAATATTTGTAACATATAATATTTAGTTTTACAAAAACATCGACAAAGATGGGCTATGTTAATTTAAGCTATCTCCCTTCCCAATTTTATTCATATCCAAGGCCGTGCCGTTATAGCGCATTATTCGCAATGAATACGCTATAATACTAATTCGAAGTATATAAAATAAAAATATTTTATTTGCATGAAGAGATAATGTTGACAAACTTTGTGGTTGAGGTCCCCTTTTAAGCAAGTAATTTTTGCCTGTATTAGGAGAACTCTTTCATAACAAAATGTACAGATTTAATCCTTAATCCCATTATACAAGGTAAATTAAATACAACAACAAACTTAAATAGGTAAGTTAATATAGATGTAAATTAGCAGTTACAATATAATAATGTAGTAATAAAAGTTATCGTGCATATGTCTGTATGAGAGTGTGTGTGTGACTCATGTTACGAATAGTTTAATTAGTATATATTCTATTATTGTTCCTACTCTAAGGTCTTTTTACTTGCCTTTAGAATATTAGTAAGAAATGAATCATAACGTCGTACGTTCATCAATACTTATTGATGTAACAAATAATTACTTAATCAATTATTCACTTGCAGTGGGCGCGGACTTTCAGCTGGGTGCTGCGCGAGTGTTCGTCCGAGAGGCGCTGCATCGCGCGTTAGAGCGCGCTCGCGCGGACAAGCTACGTGCCGCGGCTACGCTGCTACAGGCCAGGATTAGGGGATATTTGGCTAGGTGAGTACCGCTTTATCTGTGTTCTAGGCTACAAATTTATAGGAAATTGTAATTATTAATTTACTGAAAATTAGCTAACCAGATAGACGTTGTCCTTTTACTTCAATTTTATATAAAAACACTAAAGAAAAAAATCAATTTCGTCTCGAATTTCCCAACTTTCCGGTAACTTTTCCTAGAGAAAAATAAACCTTATTCGTAAACCTTCTAACTTATTACGAACGTAAAAGATTGTGAGTATGGATGTATAGATATTTGTTACTCTTTTACGCCAGAACGTCTGATCGGGTTTGGATGAAATTTGGCACAGAGATAGATTATAAGCTGGAATAACACATAGGCTAAGGCTTTTTATCCCAAAAAAATGTACGGTTCCCGTGGGATAAGTTTGTTTTTGTTTTCCTAGAGGCGAACCTTAGCGAAGCGAGGGTGAGCCGCTAGTTAATATCTAAATGGTTTGAATCAAAAAGAAGTTTCTATGATATTAAGAAATAAAAAATGCAAATATATTCTTGTAAATATTTCATAAGCATTTATAAATTAAACATAATTATTTTTCAGAAAACACTATCATCAAATGCGGTACTCGGCAGTGAAGATCCAATCTTGGTGGAAAGGTTCCCGGGAACGTCGCAAGTACGTCGTCGTTAGGCGCGGGGTCGTTCGAGCACAGGCACTCTTGCGCGGCAAACGTGCGCGCGCTCGAGCTAAGGCACTCAAGGAGCAGATGAAACGGAGACAGGAAGCGCAACAAGCTGCTGCCAAGTGAGTTTTATGTACTTTTGAGTACTTATTAATTTCTCGTATCTATTTGTGTGCTCGAAATAAGGCACAAGCTGTTTGTATCTCGAGCACACAAAAATAGAAATCAATATTTTTAAATTAAAGTGACGGTTTTTAACTGTTTTGCCATTGAATCTCCGGAAGTGGGTTATGATAAGAAATAAATGTTTTTGTTGAAGATAATACTCTTCGATCTTCTTCAGACTATTCCAATGGAGAAATTGGAGAACTATTGTTTTTTATATATTTTTTTAATTAATGTAATAATTTTAGTCCCGCTGAGATTCTTTTGCCAGTTCTTTTCAGGACTAAAAATTTTTCATTTAGTAAGAAATTATAACAATTTTGTGCAATTCAAAAAACTGTTTTTTTTTTATTTGAATTGAACCTCTGAAACCATTTTAATAGTACTTTCACTGGCATATACATACATACATATGTATAATGTATATACATACATATGTATGTATACAGATGTACACTTTACTAATTAATAAAATCAAAACAGTAACGTAACATAAGAAAAGTAAGAGCTTACTATATAATTAACATAATTTTAGACGACGAGCAGCGGAACAAAAAGCGAAAGCAGAAAGTCTTCAAGTACTGGAAGTGCCGGCGGAACTCGCCTTTATATTATCCAAGGTTGACGACTGGCAACCACCACACACGGAACGAAATATTAGCAAAGTAAGTAAGAGGTTCTATCACTAATATCTTTTGCCATTTTGAAAGTGAAATAGTTAAAGTTGCTGTAATTCGCAGCTTAAATTAAAAACGAATTAAAAAAGTCGTATCGTATCCGTAATGCGTAATGTGCTTTTGTCTAATATTTTGTTTATAATCAACTAGCAGAACCCGCGGCTTCGCTCGCGCTAAAACTACAAAAAATCTCTAAAAAGCTAGTTTCATACAAACTTTCATCTCCTATTTTATCCCCTTAATTTTGAAAAATGCTAAGAAACTTATTTATATAATTTTATTTTTTTTATATATATAAAATTATTTATTTTTATGAGTGTATATACCAAGGTTAAAGTAATTCTGATAATAAATAATTTTTTGGATTGTATTATAACGTGTGATATCGTGGGAATTAAGAAATCTCCCGCGATAAAAGTAAAAGTAGCCTATGTCACTCTCCAGCCCTCCAACTATCTCCACACAAAAAATCACGCCAATCCGTTACTCCGTTTCGTCGTGAAAGAAGGACAAACAAACAAACACACTTTCACATTTATAATATTAGTATGGATTGGTTTTATTTAAATAGAGTATGTTTACAATTATTTATTATAATAATTTACAGGTGCCTGGTGATGTGTTTGCAGAAGAGGAAAGAGTTCAATTACCTCGAGATTTGCAGCAATTCGCATTCTCGAAGTTCAGCTCTGTGTACTTCGCTGACGGTGGTCAGCTGAGTCCCAGAAAACATCCAATCACTAAGCCTTTCTTATCTAAGGCTGCCGTAAGGTTTGTATAAATTGGGTGATATTTTAAAAAAATATCTTTTCAATTCATATATGTTAGTATGTCTGCGAGTTTTGGGTTTTAGTACTGGCTTTTCTAGCCGTTGAGTCCCACATAACCGCCTGTATGCGTAAATGCATTGCATTTTACAAAATAATCTATTCATACTTACTTTCAATTTTGTATTTGGATTACATAGGTAATATGTAAATTATTATTTTTACAGAGACCAAGATTTTAATGACGCTGTAGCCATTTTCAAGCTCATCTTGCGATGGTGCGACGAATCAGCTGCCGGGAATGAAACAAGGCAGAAAGTGAGTGTAGTTGTTAAGTGTATAAGTTAATTGTATACGTTATGTAATTTCATCATGTTTCGTAATATATAAACTCGTGTACATAATAATTTAATCTAGTTGTTGTTTTTTTTGCTAGTACCTATAATTTATTTACAATAAAGAAAATTACAAATATACTTAATTATATATACAAAACAAATGTACACTTAGTTATTACTGTACAAGTCATGTCCGCGTGGAATATCCCGTATAGCCGCGTGGCAATGTCACCAGTAGAGGCGATAAGATGGGAGCCGCGGCGGAGATGGCTGAACTTCTTAAGTTACGTTAATACGCCTCCCTTAGTCAAAATTATGTTTTTATTCCATTTGCTGTAGAAACACTTGGCCCATGGAGTCAAAGTGCTAAGTACTTTTTAAAAGACATAACACTTCGTCTTGTCGCCTCTACTGGTGACAGGAGAGTTGGTACTTAATGTATCATTTATGATGGTGTGCAGGTGCTGGCGGACTACATAGCGTCGCGCGGGCTGGCGTCGCGCGGGCTGCGGGACGAGGTGCTGGTGCAGCTGTGCAATCAGGCGGGCGCGGGCGACGCGCGCGTGCTGCGCCTGCTCGCACACTGCCTCGCCGCCTTCCAGCCCGGGCCTGCCTTGCACAAGTACCTATTTTTTTATTTCTATCATTTTTAACCGACTTCAAGATAGAAGAAAGTTTTGAATTCAGTTATATTTTAATATTAATTTTGGTCTATAATAAAATTTATCACAATTTAATCATTATATATAAACATTAAATTATTTAGTAGGTTTGTTAATTTTTATTACAGAGTGTAATTAATTTAACAAAACGGTAGCGAATTACGCTCGCTTCGCTAGGGTGCGTCGTTAGCTGCATCATATTAACATGAATTTATGCAAATTCGTCTAACCGTTTAAACGTTAAGACATAACAAACATACTTATATACACACTCATATAATTTTTTCTGTCCAATTTGACTAATTTACAAAAAACAAATATGTAAATTGGGGACGAATCTATTGGCTTGCAGATTGTTATTCAGCATAATCAATTAGTAATGATATTACTGCATATCTTTCCTCAACCCAAATACCGATATACATAAAAATAAAACTTAATATATTCATAAAAATAAAACTTTTAACATCTAACAGATACCTGATCCGGCTAATATCCGAACGTGCATCGGGCACTGAGCGCGCTCGGCTGCTGCGCCTCGTGTGCGGCGGCGAGGCGGCGGCGGCGCGCAGCGCGGGCGTGCCGCGCCGCGCGCCGCCCACGCTGCTCGAGTGGAAGGCGGCCGCGGAGAACGCTCGGCCTGCGTTGCCTGTGAGGTTGTATGATGGTGAGTTGTGCTTTTGTATTTATTTTATCTATTTTTAAGTATTTACTTAATCACGATCTGATTGTCTATATAGACGTCTAATGAAGATGTCTAGACAGCAAGCACACTAGACGCACCCGACTATCTTACGTACTTTTATGTGATACTCAGGATATAAATTATGGTTGTTATAACTGTAGTTTGGCAGATTCGAGATCGCACTTCAGTACGTTGAATTCATCATCTCTTTTTGTTTAACTGGCAAAAATTAAATCTAACAGAAAAGACAAAGCTACCCAGACAACTATTACAATTCAGTGGTCGTCTTAATATATATATATATATAATATATATATATATATATATATATATATATATTATATCCATTATTTGTATGCAAGGCATAACATTTTTATATTTTTAAATATTTATTTTCATACAGATTCTGTGCACACGGTGGGCGTAGAGTCTTGGACGACGTGCGAGCGCGCGGCGGCGGGCGCGCTGGCGGCGGCGGGCGTCGCGCGCGGCGCCGCCGGCTGGTCGCTCACACTCGAGCACAATGGACAGCTCACTGGTACATATGGATGTTTTGTTGACGCAGTAACAATAGCAGGAAAATTCTTTGATTTGGTTTATTGTTTTGTTTTTATTTACATTGTTTTTTTTTGTCATTATTTTCATTTAAGTTTCTTTTAGCACAGCTGAACATAGTAAAGTCATGTCGAAGAAATATTTAAATTAAAAATATTTTTTCGGATTTACTCAAGTTTTTATTTTAATTTTTGGTTTCCGACGTTTCGATAAAGATGATTACAGAAAAGAGTGGCTGCTTGTTGTACCTACTCAAAATAAATCCGAAGATCAGGAATCAAAATAAATCCGAAAAAAAATATTGAAAAAAAAAATCTAGTGTTAAATATTCACATTTACTCATTCATCTCTCTCATTTAACTCTATTCGAACACCGATGTAAGACTATTAGTATATGTAAAAATTATTATGTGTAAATATATTATGATTGTAGTCCTATTTATAAAATATTTTAATAGTGGGCCTTTCCATTATAATACTTCTTGTGAGATTTTCCTAAAAGTTTAAATAATATGAAACATCATGAACAACTTCGGTAATTAAATTTCCATGTTTAACTTCCACTAAAAAAATAATTAACTAGGTTTTTTTCTACAATTTAAACTTTTAAAGTCTTTTCCTATGCCTAAATATATTGGAAATCTCAAAAAAATGCCACATTACACGATCGGATGATTGCGCATGGCTACTGTTTATTATATTGTTTTAAACCATGTATGTAACACCCACCACGCAGAGTGGGCGGGCTGCGAGTACGCGCTGGACGCGGTGGGCGAGGTGGAGACGTGGGCGGCGCTGGGCGCGCGCGCCGAGCCGCTGCGCCTGGCGCGCGCCGCGCCCGCGCCGCCGCCGCGCGCCTCCTCCGCCGACAGCGACCGCGCCGCGCCCGCGCCCGCCGCCACCGCCGCGCCGCGCCCGCTGGTGAGCGAATGCTACTTCTTCTTCACTACATAGTATAAAACAAAGTCGCTTCCCGCTGTCTGTCTGTCCCTATGTATGCTTACATCTTTAAAACTACGCAACGGATTGCGGATGCGGTTTTTTTTAATAGATAAGAGTGATACAAGAGGAAGGTTTATATGTATAATACATGCATATTATAGTACAGAAAAGCCAAGAAATTCGAAGATTTTTATTTCATACTAACCGTTAAAACGTACCTAGGGACGAACCCGAGCGAAGCGACGGTGAGTCACTAGTAATAGATATAAGTAAAGGCCTATACGCACCACATTGTAAAAACGCACCGATTACGTAGCTATTATTAACGTGTGTGGTCTAAGCTGATACATTTAAAAAATCTCATTGTTGACGTTCGTATTGAAAAACGTGTTACAAGTGCGCGTCGATAGTATGACAAAAAGTCACGTGTGCATATTTCTTCAGATTTCAGATAACATGGCTTCACCCAAAATTAAAATAACATAAATAATTATTATATGTACACACAGATACACCTTAATTACTCACTAATTCATGCACTGGCATAATTATTCATTTTTCATGTCTTTAGACTAAATAAATTCCAAATAAAATCCGAATCAGTTTTCTAGTAGCATGTCAGAAAATGCATTCATTATGTTAACTTTAATTACAATTATATAACTATTCATCTATGTATTTATTTATTTTTTTAGTTCCGAGAAAAACCTGAGATAAAACTATGAATAAAAATATTTAGCTATATACAATTTTTACATATTACGCTATCTAAAATATTATTTTACTATTGATTTTATAACTTATAATTTTATTACTAGGTCCCACCGCCAGAACCACCGAAGTCACGGTCACCAAGTATCCAGCGTATGCTACAAGAATCTATAGAAGAGAACATATCTGAATACAATTGGAAAATGGAACAAGAGGAATCCCGCACGTTACCAAAACTAAGTGGCGATTATTCCAAAAATACTAGTGATTATTCCAGAAAAACAAGTGAATATTCAAAGGATGCCGCCGATTATTCGAGAAATCCGAACGAATATTCCAAAAACAACGCAGAATATCCTAGAAATACAAACGAATATTCCAAAAACAACGTAGAATATCCTAGAAATACTAATGAATATTCTAAAAATAACGCAGAATACTCAAGAAATACAAACGAATATTCTAAAAATAATGCTGAATATTCCAGAAATACGATGGAGTATTCGAAAAATACATCTGAATACAATAGAAATGCTACAGATTACTCAAGGAAGATATCTCACGACATTCTGTCTCGAGAATCAGCGTTGAATGAGCGCTACTTTGAGCAACAATCGGATAAGGTTCGAAGCCGTTCACTAGACAATCTCTTGGGTGACAACCCTGTGCCTCAACAAACAAAGTTTGCCGATTTAGGGTTGTCACAATCACGGTTGAATGATAGATATCATTCAGTAGAGCGGCTCGGAGGGGCACCGAGTGTGACCAGTAGTAAGGGCATGGAGCAGGAGTATGGCGGTAATCGCGCGGGACATTCAAGGTACATTAAGTCGCAGTACGTGGGCAAGCGCGCGCCGGCTGGCTCGCAGTCTAGCCGCGCTTATATTGAAAAAAGTTCCGAATTTGGAGGTGTTAGGTAAAATTTTGTTTTATTTGAAATATATGTAAGTGTTACATATTTTAGAATATTTAGTCTGTACTGAGTTAAAGTTTTGTAAAGAAAATGTGCTATCGAACAATTAATTATTTTAGAGTTTTCTTTTGACATTACTTTTTATAATTTTACAAATATATTTTATTTTTATTTTTTTTCACAGATCATCAGCAATGTCTGACACATCTGAAGCTCCGAGCTTGGCCTCGCACGTACGTCGTGTTCGCGTTCCCAGTCAAGCATCTGATGTCGATCAGTTCCTCGACGATCTTTTCTCTCCCGTACTAGACCCAAATATTGATGAAATGTCTGACGCACGATCACTCGCGGCTAGCATCAAAGGAGGCAGAGATTATAACAAATTCATTGATGACGTACTAAGTTGTTCCTATAATGAACAAATAGAGACTTTGAATAATTCTGAATCTATGACACGCCTTATCAAAGGCGGAGGCCAAGAAGAAAGTGGCAAAACAAGCAGAAAAGAATCTAATGTTGATTCTGTTGACGATTACATCACGAACCTTTTTGACCCAATATTTATGAACGACAGTCTAAAACGATTAACCGATGGAGAAGGATTATCAGGTGCTATAAAAGGTGGTGGATCTACTCCAAGAGCTGGTGGTGCAAATACATCTGCGCTAAGTTTTGGCGCTATTTCTCTACCACCGTCCATGCCAGCGATGCCGGCGACTCCAGAAGCACTAGCAGCTGCGTTAGGTTTACATTTACCTCCTCCAGGAACTGTAGATATCAACGCATACCATCAAAACTTACAAAGAGCGTTCTTACAAAACGCTATGGCCCAAAATCTTCAAATTCAACAGCAGTTGTTGGCTCAAAATCAAGCTTTACAAACTTTACTTGCCGGTCAAGTAGTAGAATCAACCGATTCCGCTCCTACTTCACCGGTACGAGCTTCGACTGTCGTGCACGCTCAGATACACTCGCCTCCTAGAAACTCAGTAAAATCCAGACGAGAGTCTAACGAAAGCTCATCTGCAGGAGCCCCTCCACCTCCTCCTCCGCCAATGCCACCCCCACTACATGCTATGGATCCTTCAGAGGTTAGACCTTTCATAGATTTATATGGTCGAGCTAAAACCGTAAGGATAGGTAAATGGCGATGGCCTCCTCCAAAAGACGCTGTTGGACAAGAAACACCACAAGATTTTACTAAGTTCAAAATGCGTCAGATACAAAGAAGAATTACGCCCCAAGCGCAATCAAACGGTATCGAACATGAAGCACCAAGAGGACGTTCCCGATCAGAAGCTTCACCAGGGATTGAATGGGAGGAGTTTGAGGTGGATGGTCACTCTCCGTCTTCTCGAGAGCCACCTTCTCAACGCACTGCAAGACGCAGCTTTGAAATTGGAGCGCAAAGACCGTCTCCAGGGAGTGTTGGTAAATTAAAGTTGAGTTCAGAAATGCGACAAAGATTGGAACGAGTGACAGCAAATCATTCAGTTCGAAGTTCGTCGTCAAATGCGGAAACTCCACGAACGATTAACAAATTAGAAGATACTAGAAAGTTAATGTTAGAAAGGCAATTAGGTGGTGGTATGCGATGGGATGCACCTCCCCCTCCCCTTCCCCCAGCACCTCCTGGACCAGCGCCTCCTCCTCCAATGTCCCCGCCATCTCCCCCAGACAAACCAGCGCCACCACCACCAGCAGATTCTTCCTCTACATTTGCACAACTACGTCGCGATAGAGACACTTTCGGTGTTCACCAAAATAGAGAAGCTGACGATCGCCATGCATTTTTAGCAAATTGGAGTACTAGAAGGAAAGATGAAAGTGAATCCAATCAAGGTGACGATTTAGCGTCGCGTTTCTTAACTGCTGACCGTCGAGACCGCAGAGTTAAAGAAGACTGGGGAGACGAGTCTGACGGCAGAAGCTATGACGAGAAAAACGGTCGAGATGAATGGGACTCGGAATCTACATTAGATAATAGACGTGACATACGCGACAACTTCTCTGGACGAGCCGCTTCAGAAATATACGAAATTCATCCTGTAAGGACTGAAAGGCGAAAGGAAGAAACTGAAATGGAGGAAAACTTTGAACGGAAACGTTCATCAGCTTTGTTCGATGACTTCGAGCGATATGACGGGAGGAAAAATTCTAGAGACATGTTAGTAGGTCGATCGAGGAACAGTCCGCGGTCTGATATTATGTTTCCACAAGAAAGCAATGATACTTTAAAAAGGACTGAACGTCCGACATTTAAGACTCATATGGCACAAAAGGAAAGAGACAGGAAGCTGGAAGCTGAAAGACGTCAGTCCGTCTCTACTCACGTCACAGATAAAACAGAACACATTGAACGTAAGTATATATCTATTTTTAAAATTACTTTAATAATTTATTTATTACTTTAATAGCCAATTTTAAAATTTAAATTTTCGAATAGTAAATTTAAATGGTTAAAAAATTAAATCTATTAGTTAATATTAATTATTAAAATATTTAATAATAAGAAGTTACACAACTAGTTTCTGCTCGTGGTGATGTGGTAATAATATACGCATTTAAAAAAAGTGCAACATTGACTAATGTGTTAATTAAGAATATTAACTTTCTCTTGCCCGAATTTCACTCAAATCCGTAGAGATGTTACATCGTAAAGAAATAAACGCATTCACAAACTCGCGTTTGAAATATTAATATAAAATTATGACCGCAGGAGACGTGCCGGCGCCAGCGGCGTTGTTACCGTCCGAGCGCTCGTATATCACATACTCGCGCGTGCCGTGGAAGCTGCGCGTGCGCAAAGAAGTGTTCACGCCGCTTGAGACCTACAACGAGCCTGCCATTCTAGACTTGCTATATGCTCAAGTAAGGAAATAACACTGTTTACATACTTATTATTGCATTTCAATATATTGGATGTTTTTTTTTTAATTTACTATGAGACTTTTTAGCTAACAATATTAGTCCAAGATTATATTAGGCTTACATAAAATTTTTATTAATAGTTACTGATTTTTTCTTATTAGGATTGAATAGTTTTTAGGGTTCCGTACCTCAAAAGGTAAAAAAGGAACCCTTATAAGAGCACTCTCTTATGCGTCTGTCCGTTTGTCACCACCGATTTTCTCAGGAATGGGTGGGCCTAGCGAGTGAAATTTATACCAGATACTGAGGTCTTTAGACCCTATTAGGTGTATAAAAATCAAGGTCTTGGGTCAACACGATAAAAAGATATGGGCAAATTTAGATTTTGGCGAAAACTTGTAAGTACTAAAATTTCCCCTAATTATCAACTATTTTTATTTTTCGGAATTTTCCCTTTACTTGTGCTGTAAGACCTTGCTTTTAATCAAAATTGACAATGCTAAGTCAACCGGAAGTACCCTATAGGTTTTGGGTCGAAAACCTATATGGTAGTTCTCGTTGACCTAGAGTCACAAAATTTGGCAAAAGGTCAATATTTAATTATTACTTTATTCCCCAGATCGTACACGACATAACCTCCAACATACCGTCCCTCCGCATCAGCGCAAGCGAGAGACGCGCGGGCGCGGCGTGGCTCCGGTCGCAGAATGGACCAGTTCGCGTTAACACTAAACGGCAAGCTGTAGAGATGGCTAGAGAGTGGCCCTTCTACTTCGCGAGATTGTTCTCAGCGCGGGTCCCGCCCGGGGAAAATGCCGTACTGGCGGTGTCTCATAATGCAGTTACTATAGGAGTTAAAGGTATATTTTAGTTATTTAATTGACTTAATTAATACATATATAGTGTAGTATAGTTTTATCAATAGTAATAACTGTATATTAGTCTAAGAAACTATATACTAATATATTGTTGAAAATGTACTCCTCAATTTAAGGATAAATTCGAATAAAAATAATTATAGAATAACATATAATTATATAATATAGTATAAAATATTTTAACTAATGGGAGAGGGAGTTTATAAATACTAAAGTGTATGTGTTAATTTTTGCTTAAACAGTTAGACGAATTTGGAAGAAATTTAATACGCAGATGCTATGACTCTATATTGCTATTACATGGGTATGTTCTAATACATGGGCTATTTTTAGGCACTTATCAAAGCAAAGTCGCTAGCTTTGTAAATAGATTATAGGGCACTGATTATTTGTATATTAGAGGCTTCATGGAGATATTTCAAAACCAAAACGCATGAAATCCTGCGGCTTGCATATAACCAACACGGTGGACTATGACCTAATCCTCCTCACATTGATAGAGAGAGACCTTTGCTCAGCAGTGGGAACGTTAAAATTGCTGATATTATAACATTGTATTGTATTCAGCCCTTTTTAACGTCCCACTGCTGGGCACGGACCTCCCTTCAATACGAGGGGGATATTATAACATATCCTGCCCGTCAGGTCCCGGCGGCCTGGCCACACGGCGCGCCATCCCGCTGCAGGGGCTGCGCGCGGCGGCGCCCGCGCCCGCCACGCTGCAGCTGACGCCGGCGCGCGACGCGCCGCTTACGCTGCACGCGCCGCTGGCGCACCACGCGCACGCCATCATCGTGGAGTTCGCGCTGCAGTGTTCACAGGTACGATACATTGTTTTTATTTTTAGATTTTAAAACCTATATGTCAATTTTACAGGGCTACGACATAATAAATTTGAAATTTAAACAAATAACTTCATTTAATTAAAACCTGATAAACGTAGATACGCACGTACGTATCTATTTCTATGATATTCAAAGCCAAAGTTTAAATTTAAAAAAATATTTCTATTACACAGTTACTGACATTTTGCGTCATCAGCATACTTTGATTCAATTGGTTAGCTCTTTTTATATGATACTAGCGTGTTCTTACGACTCCGCCTGCATATATCATATACTAAAACCTTCTCCAAAACACGCTGCACCTTATGGTATGAGTATTATTCCGATCGGTTCAGTCGTTACCGCAGTATAACCGAACAAAATATCGGCTCTCCATTTATTACTATAGATGTTATATGTGTGTGTATTTACTTAGTTTATCTGCCTTATAACGAACACATGATATATTGTATAACGATGATTTTGTAGACGTCGTCGACACGTAACCTTTCAAATGAAATAAGCTTAAAGACTCTCCTTTTATAATACAGAAAAAAGAATGCAAATAATGTAGGATATAATGTTCAGTGATAGTATTTAATTGAAATTACATTTAAGTAGGTACTATTGGCCTATTGTCAATCACTTTGTATACTTTTAATAACATGTGCAAGTATAATTATAAGTAGTCATTGCGAGTGTACCATATTAGATAAACCTATTCTATTGCAGGATTTTCTGTAGGCCGAGATCTAGAATTTTCTAGTAAATTGTTTTGATGTATCTCTTAAGACCAGCGTTAGCCATGTTTTCTGAGAAAGTACTCGACAGGAGAATGAAAGATCTTCCTGTAATAAAAGGTATCCTAAACGTTAACCCGAGTACCTAATAAGCTATCACTACACAAAATTTAGTTAAAACTGTTCAGTACTGTTTGCTTAAAATGTAAACAGATATACAAACAAACAGACAGAAATTTCAAAAACTATTTTTTTGAGGTCTATATTCTGTACACAGTTTAGTGTTACGTAAACAGACATTATTTTAAAAAATATTTTATTTATGTATGTAGATATACTCGTATAATCTGTGTTACAGCGCTAGATTTTGAATACCTACGAAAAATCTTGTAATTTTTTATAAGTAGGTATTTCAACTTTAAAATTATTCGTATTGCGCTTACCGTTTGAGTAGCTACGGTTTTGAGTTGAACATTCATAAATAATTAAGTCAATCAAAATACTATTTATGTTGCCAAAGTAGGTGTTATATCATAGAAAATGAACATTCTACCATGTGAATATTTGACAAAGTGACAAAGGATGATTCAGCCAAAAGTTTAAACTTAAACGAGCGACCTAAAATAAACAATATTTTTTACTTCCGAAATTGCTTAACGTTTTCAACATATTATATGTTATATAAGATGAGGTCACACTGACATCTTTCTATATTAAATTTTAACAAAATTGACATATAGGAAGTTTAATTAGAATATCTTCCATCCATACTTCCATACATAATATTATAAATGTAAAGTGTGTTTGTTTGTTTTTATTTTGTCCTATTTTTATGTTAAAACAGAATGACGATTGGTGTATTTTTTGTGTGGAAATAGTTGGAGGGCTGGAGAATGACATAGGCTACTTTTTAACGTGAGAGATATCTCATTCCCACGGGAAAAGACGTTATATTACAACCCACAACAAATCATCACACGTATGATATATATATATATATATATATATATATATATATATATATATATATAATGTATATATCGTCTATATATTCCATATTAACCGTTAAAACGTACCTAGGTATGAACCAGGGTGGAACGAGGATGAGCGGCTATTATACTTAATATTTTTTTGAGGCTTTGTCCGCGTAAAAATTGGTTTCCAGGATACCTATGTTAGACCAAGCCATGATCTAAATTCGTTCCAAATACGTTTTATCAGTTTTATCCGAAATCGCTCTACGGTTTGCGCGTGTAAAAGTAATAAACATAAAACTCATAAGCTTACGCATTATAATATTGATGTGATATAATTATTTAAATAATTAAAACATTCAAAATTTTGTACATTTTTATCTTTTCATCCTACTCGTTTATTATACATTAACAAAAACACTCGTAAGCGCTTTCTTTTATTTTACTGCAGTACAAATCTGACAAGTAAAAACATACACAACACAAACAACAAGTGAGCGTGTTATGCGCTGATTTAATCAGATTAAGTCTGCAAAGATTATCATTCTACTATTCAAAAGTTCTAGCTTAGATCGGTATACGAAATCAAGTAATTTATGATTCAGCCCTTTTTAACGTCCCATTGCTGGGCACGGGCCTCCCTTCAATATGAGGCGGACCAGACCATAATCCACCACTGGGCCAAGTACGGGTTGGCTAACTTCACATGTCTTTCGAAAACTTGCTAGGTTCTCTCAGACACTTTCCCCATAATGTTTTCCTTCACCGTACGACAAGTGATAATCAAATCGAATCGAATAGTGATAATGATTGCTGGAAATAATTCGCACACAAAAATATCAGAGGTGCGAGTCCCGGGATTTGAACCCGCATCACTCTTTTTCCTAAGCGAGCGCGTTACTATCCAAAATAATAAAAATGACAGGAAAATAAATTTTTACATATTTTTATAGGAATATGTTTGTGCAAAAGCTTATGCCTACCTACGCCATTATTAATTATTCTATTAGATACCTAATTAAATGTTGATTACACGTAACTGATACAGTTACATTAACAAGGTACAGATGCTCACTGGCCGTTGCAGATAATATATTATGTACACTTATAACGCAATTGTTTCTAGCTTTACAAGGTACAATAAAATGTTTCTTTTATCTGTAGAAGAAATTTGAAATATTTAGTACTTCCTTCTTTAATCTTTTTTTTCATCTTTCCCTTGTTGGATAGATGTTCTCTACATTATAACTACATCGTCAGTTCCGTCTTATCGCGTGCTTGATTATCTTGTTACTAGTTTTAAGAAACAAGAAAAAGCTAAAAAAATGACTTTAGAAGTAGTTATTCTGGTCTTAAAAACGGAATGATTCTTTAAATTTATTGCGGGACTACTGCAAAAAATACACATATCGATCGAAATATATATATATTATAAAATATAACAAATATATATAAATATACCTTTATACCGTAACATACCTTACACATTCGAATTGATAACCTCCTTTATTTTGAAATCGTTCAAAAATAAATTAAATTTGATGAAGGAGCTAAAATATTAAAGTTTCTAGGTTATTAAATTTTAGATTTTATTAAATAGTATTTCATAAGAACATACTTTACTTAAAACTAGATTCTTTCTAAGTCTTGTTTAACTCAGTTGCTTTATTCGCTTATATTATATATGATAAATAAATAAGCTTATAGAAAAAAAAATAGACGAGCCTCAGTGATACCAATCGATCATTAGATAGCTTCAATTATAATTAAACACGTATCAGATTTGACGCGCTAATTTGCTCCAGAATGAGCGCCCGTTACTGCCCGTTACAGTCGTTACACTGACCGAACACCTGCCTTATATTAGAACGTAGCACTGTCGTATTGCAAAAATAATACTACAAATATTATTTTAAACAAAACTTCTTTTATTTAACCGTGAAAACAGCGTTCTGTATACATAAATAATGCTTTAAATAGATTATTATTTATATAATCTTTGGCTTCGCAATACAAACTTTCATCCCCTTTTTCACCCCCTTAGGGGATGATTTCCGGGATAAAAAGTATTCTATGTCCATTCCAAGGTCTTAAACTATCTTCTTACCAAATTTCATCTAAATCGGTTCAGTAGATCTAGAGATTACCCCCTACAACGTCACAAACTCACAAAACTGTTCTGAACATTATCATTAGTGACCCGGCGCGACGTAGAGTCTTCATAAACGTAGCATATTCATTTTTCATATTATGGAAGCTCTATATAAAATACCGGTAGCTTATTTTAGCAAAATGTTCAAAAATGATAGCCTATACTTTTGTAGATATTTTACATGCTTTCATTTAACTTACAATGTGTGTTTGTTCGCGAGATATACCTGTGTGGATTAACAAGAATACAATATATAACTAGATCTTGACAAAAATAATTCGAAGATAAAATATCATGTTTTTTTATAAAACAGGCAAATTTCGCGACAAGCTTTTATATCATTACCCGACTGCGCGACGCTAAGTAGGGTAATGTGTTTATCAGTCTATGTATGTTTGTTTGTTCCCATGTGGCGTTCTAAAGACCAAAAGCGTTGGCCGATTTTGATGATTAATACGTCGTTAGATTTGTCTTGATAACGCAAGTGTCTTATGCTATATAAAATTAGCTAAAAATAAAATGGCGGATTTCAGGCGGCAATTTGTGTCTTTAAAAAAATCTTCCAAACCAATCGAGTGGAGTCAAAATAAAGGTTTTTAAGAGGCGATCACAGAAATATATACAACTTATATGAATAAAAGTAATTTTGGATAAAAAACTGCTATAACTTCAAATGTCTAATTGGCAAAAACTAAAACGCTGCAAGTAAAAAAATATATTATAAAAATAAAAATCCGACCGCATAAAAGCTAACTAAAAAGATGAAAACAAGTTCAAGAAGGAATATAGTACTATGCAGTCCGAGTCGACGACATACATTTGTGCATACAACTCGCGGCGAGGATAAAAACGTGTATATCTCCGACTGCATAATACTTTATACCTTCGTCAACTTGTTTCCGTCTTTTAGTTAGCTTTTATATTAATCGTGTAATGTAATAAAATAAATTGATGGGTTTGATTTATTATATTATATTATTATATGATATATATTTAGCTTATTTTCTTCGTTTTAGAGCATTTAAATAAAAGCTTGTTTTAAAAAATGTTTTTTTACTATTAATTACTATTAAAAAAAACTAAGTTTTAGCGCTGAGTCGGGGAACTCCAATTCATAATATGTAATGATTAAAATCATCTTCAAATAATTAATTACTTTTTAATTTAAAAAGATACACCGACTTCAAAATTACTTAAAACTTATTATCTATTCATTAAAAAAAGAATTACGAAATCTATCCACAATTGCCGATAACATCACGTAACATACATAGGTACCTATAAAAAAATCGTATTGAAGTCGGTCAGTGCAAGTATAGATTGAACAAGGTGAATATTTAATGGGCATTATTTATCTAACATGAAATTTATTATATAAGGCATTAACTTCTGCATATCAATACATAATTTACATAATGCTATGCTGCTTAATATTTTACTTATAATAAGCGTCTCACCCTCGTTCCCTCGGGTTCTGGTATGTTCTCTGTATTATATATATATATTATTATTATATATATATATGTTCTGTATTATATATATAACCTTCCTCTTGAATCACTTTATCTATTGTTGAAAACTGCATTAAAATCCGTTGTGTAGTTTAAAAGATGAATGTTTAAGAGAAGCGTACAAACAGCGGGAGCGACTTTGTTTTATACTATGTATAGATAATAATTTTTAAATAAAAAATACGATAAAACAAAATATAAAAAAAATATTTATAAAACAAATGTGCATTTAATAATTACTGTACAAGTTAAATACATTGTAGAAATAATGATAGCTTCATTTTCCCTTTGCCAATGCCGATTCTTTCGCCGAAAAATAAACATTTACAAGAACTCTTTTCACAAAAAACCTTTTTTTTCTTTTTTTTAAAGCTGATGAGAATTCGATGTATGTAACTGTCTGACTATAAATATCTATTTATTTATGACACGTTGTAACAGTGCCTGTAAAGGGTTTTCATTTGCGCCACTCAAGAATAATATGAAAAGTAGAGTAGGTATTGTATCGCTACTTAAACTGCTCTTTACGGGAATCCGTATCTTCTATCTATACTTTTTTTTTTTTTTTTAACGTTGGGTTCTATCTATACTAATCTAACCTAATATTATATAAAGTTTTTGAGGTTGTAGGGAGTAATCTCTGAATCTACAGAACCAATTTAGATGAAATTTAGTAAGAAGATAGTTTGAGGTCCTGGGAAGGACATAGGATACTTTTTTTCCTGGAAATCATCCCTTAAGGGGGTGAAAATGGAGATGAAAGTTTGTATGGGGAATCAAGCTAGGGACGAACCCGAGCGAAGCGAAGGTGAGACGCTAGTCTATACATATAATAAAATTTTAACTGAGTGGAATTTGTACATTAAATATTTTTTGGAAAATCTTATTGTCTGTTGTGTGTAATTCTTGCCTGCCTGTCTGTCCGTGATTAACCGCATCACAAGAAAACCACTGAACAGATTTTTATGGAATTTGGTATGATGATTGCTGGTTATCCGGGTCAATCAATATATAACAATACTTTTTACTGCAGGAATATATATATATATATATATATATATATTCATATATAAAACTCTTACCGTAGTACATTATGTAGCTTAAAAATAAATGTTTAAAATAATTTGATTGAAAATTATTAATTAACATAAATATCTTTACACTTTCGCCCCGAATGTGCAGAATCAGACAATTTCACTATGATGATGAGTTATATAAAATTACTAGACCAGTTAATATATTCATCAACATAATGTAGGCTGTATTGTACCCTGACCAAATAAAATTTAGTTTTTCACAAAAATTCTTTAACGAAGACTAATGACAAGCGATTTTTACATGGAAATAGTATAATTAAAAATAATACGTTTTCAGAATGCTTTAAAAAATAAGTATAACTATCAAATTATCGTGTAAAATTTAAAATTGTGTTTAATATTAACAATTTGATCAGAAATATTTGGTATTTGTCAGAGTGATTGTAATTAAATATCTACTTTAAATTTTTCATCATGTTCTCCATTTCTAGAAGTTATTAAATAACAGTTATATAAAAGTTAATAATCACAAGAAGTAAATAAATGCTACCTTTTCTTGCATAATGTAAATGTTACATCCGGAATTATAATTATTCTATGTATGAATAAAAAAGGAAATAAATATACTTTTACTTTGAGAAGTTTCATGAACTTAATGTTCGGTCAGGCATCTTTTAAAATTATAATTTCCATTCCATCCGTCCAGGTCAGCATTGTAAAATTAAAAAAACAACATGATTGATGCATTATTTTTAATAATATCAATAGCACTTGCTCTGTAGTACCTAAAGAGAGATTTATAAAACATCACAAACAAAATACATTGTATCATAACAATGACATGTCACCCATAACCTTCGGCAACCTCTTATTGAGCTAACAACCCAACATCCCGTGTTTAAAACGACAGTAGAGCTTTCCATACCCCATAGCGAGACTGTCCGCGCTCGCACAGTCGAACCGTGACCGCGCACTCGCGCGCACCATGCAGCGGCCGCGCCTCTCCGCCGCAATGCGTGATAACTGGCGCCACTTGCAAAGAGTGTATGGCTTGGAGGTTGATGATGATTTCCCTCCTCCCAGACGTGCACCAAGTCTGGATTCACTTATAAATTCCTCTGAGGGCGCAGCCTCCAGTGCTGAAGCCTCCGCCCCCGAAGACTCCGATTCGGGCGCGGACACCCGCGATCCGGAACCCATACGTCGCCACAAAAAGTGCCCCCAAAGTTTCTCGTCCTCGTCCAGTGGTCACATGGAGACGATCCACGAGGAAACTACGGAACCTAAAGTGTCTGTTAAGGAGATTCTCGCGAGATTTGAGAATTTAAAGGAAAAAACTGACATCACACAGGTAGCGTTATAGTGTTGTGTATTAAATTTCACTGAAATTATCGACTTCACTTTGTAATTACTAAATTCTTTGGTGATCATCACATCGATTAATGTAATGAATATTCATTTCATTGATCTTTTTTTTAATGTCTCACGTATATCAATCAACACATGTACAAGTATAGTTGAATGAGAAACGCTGAGTGGGCAAATTGAAACTCTTCATGTTGTAATGAATAAGTATTGTCTTCTAAGCAAAGGCGCATGCGTGCGTTCTTAATTATTATGTGATTGTTTCTTTCAAATACCGACTGCTTGTTATAATCAATTAGTTGCATTATAATTGGTATACCATTGTTATCTTTTTTAATGAATGAATATCGAAATCCAGATATACAATTAAAATCGCTTATGATATTTAAATGTATACACTATACAGCTCTATATAATATGTTAATAAAAATTAAAGTATTTATATACTTTCATAATTAATTTTGTTTTAAAGTAAATTCTGTGCATTAACTTTTTAATTACTTTCTACTTTTTAATATTTTTAATGTCAGTATATGTTATACATTTTTATACTAGTGACTTACGTTCGCTTCGCTCGTGTGCGTCCCTAAGTACATACGTTTTAAATAGATATAAAAATACTTATTAGCTAGCGTTAGCCTTGTAAATTTTAATTCTTTTTTCATTAATTTTTCCGATGTTTTAATAGTTATTCTGCTACTCGGGGCGGAAACAAATCCAACAAATCAAAGATCATTAAAATCGGTCCAGCCGTTCTTGAGTTATAAATCGTGAAAATAACCCGACTTTTTTTTATATTATATATAGATTAGTTAATTAGTTTTCACTTTATTTATTTAACAAAGTCTAATCTTTAGTGTTACCATAGGTCTATAGGTGGAATTGACTTTTACTAATGAAAAAAAAACGTGTGCGTGTACTTATGTATGCGTAACAGAACAAAAATAGCTAAAGATATCATCCCGTATGCCACAACTCTCTGTTGGTAAAAGAAATGATAAACTAATAAAATAATTAAAATAGGCATATTAGGCATATTACAATCATATATTTATAGAATATCATTTAAGGAAAGAATATACCTAATATATTATATCATTTGTCATACAATAAAAACGGTTACTATGGCAACAAACAGTTATCAGCTAACTTCATCATTTCGCTTTCAGCTAACTTCATCATGTCGCTTTTTGGCTGTCGGTGTGCGCGCGCATCGTAAACATTTTACTCTCATTTTTTTTTCTAAACGTCCCAAAAGAAGTATAACTTCAAAAATGCTGTATAGTAAGATATACATATTATCGTCTTGAAACGATGTTGATTATTACGAATTACTTAAAAAAATATCAGACAAGTAAATTTTCTGAAACATTATTTTGAACAAAACATCACAGCTGACATTCCCTAACCATTATTTAATCATTAACGCACCTGACGCACGCAACTGCGACCAAACATGACCCTTCACTGGTCAAGGCGCACTGCTTCTTATTTCACGATTATGCTTAGAAACTTCTACAGTATTTTATCTCTTAAATATTTCATATATAGTATATACGAGTGTATATATATATATATATATATATATATATATATATATATATATATGTATATATAATGCTTTAAAGCAAATATATTTCTTGTGCTATAAAGTAAAATAGAGATCTCATAAAACCGAGTTATTAAAGTTTGAAATTGCAACGACATAAAATTATCGTCAAACAAATTGTAGGTATATTACAAGTATAAATAAAGAAAATAATTATGCATGAGTATCATTTATGATAAAAATATGTCATAAACTAGCATATTTTGCCTCTGGTTCAGTCTGCGTAGTTTAAAAATAATGGATTTTTATACAATCTTTTCCCCTTTTTACCAGACTGTGGCGAAGCTTAAAGGAGGGTTATATGTTTGATCTGTACGTGTGTATGTAAGCTTATATATCTGATCCTATGTTCCCTCGTAACTACTAAATGGCTTAACCAATTTTGGTTATTCATACGTACGTCGTTAGTGTCATATGGACATTATTAAAAAAAACTTCCAAGCCTATCGAGTGTAGTGTCAAAATGAAGGTTCTTAAGGCACAACTAAAATATATATATATAACTTATATGTTTAAAAATAATTTATAATAACAAATTGTTAATAAAAATTTCAAAGTTCAAAACCAAATAGCTGTTAAAAAAAATTATGCATAATACTATGTTCCTTTGTCAACAATAGTCGGGTGTTTTCATTTTTATAATTTACTCTTTTAATTTCCAAAAATTGTAAGCAGATATCCACTGTCTTTGAAAAACCTACCTATAATCTTGGCAGCAAGTAGCATTTACAAAATCTAAAATTTCAAGATTAATGAGTGAATCGTACGAATATTTCTCTTTTATATGTACGCTACTAATGCTTCTATTTTACTACAATAGCTAAACATTCGCGTGTGAGAGTTGTTCCATTTATGGAACCCATTTCCAGGTTTACTTCTCTGTGACGCAACTTTGTGTCATTATTATTATTTCAAATGTGTAAACACGTGGCTTTAGTAACAATGGTTATAGGAAACAATTTTTTAATAATAGCACGCGCGGAAAGTGAAAAAGTTGTTACAGTATTCGAATGCGTCAGAGAAAGTCTGCTTTAATATTCATGTAAGAGCACTTCATGTAAGATATCATAAACTCGATTACGGTTAAATTAACAAAACCAAAATTTTTACTTTAACACCTAACTTTGGGCAGTAAAACTAGCGCGCGGGTTTAGGGTGACTCAGGCGTAAATAGAGTCAAGAAAAACATATGTAAGGGCTTTAACTGTTATTTTATTTGTTTGAGAATAATTATAGATAGTTATAATTTCGGAAATATAATCTATACAACATTCTTAATTTGTTTTTACATAGCTTTCTAAGTTATAACTTGACGTTTTTCCAATTAATACTAAATCTGTACTTATTAGATAGTAATTAAGAAGAGTTTTTTGGCATATTTACGAAGTCCCACAGCCTACCATAAATTCTAATCAACGCCCTGTCGTTCTGACGAGGATACTAAAAACAAAAAAAAACTAAATTAGTAGGTAGATATAATTTTTATTGGAAGTCTTTTAAAATCTTACATGTTACATAAGAATTTAGAATCTGAACTATAAGAATGCGTAAATGTATGACAGATGTAATACGTTATATAACAAACGGCTAGGTAAAAGTTTTCTGATTTTCCACCCTAGCTCAGACCTTCAGTGCCTTTGTTATTTGCGATGCTATCAATGTACAACGCAAAACTAATAAAATTTGTCACGTCGCGCGTCGCCGGGTGACAATTGCGCGGGAACCGAAGCGTACTTCCGTTTCCTAATGTTACATTACACGTGGATCCGTGAGAAATTATGCTATTTGTGCGCAAATGTTAGTATTTGTTTTTACCTTTAAAATTAACTTATAATAAGCAAACAAATACATAAAAAAATAGGCTGTGATTTGAAAGTTCAAAAAAATCACATCGATTTTAATTTATGATCAATTCGATAGATCGATTATTATATCATAATTTATGTCCTCGAACTTTTAAAAATAGAAGACAAGCGTGACAAATTAATTAACCTTTACCACAAACGAAGCTGTCATTAATATTCAAATCAATATCTTAGCCAAAAGGTGCGAAGATTTATTCATATAATTAATATAGTTCTAGGATACATCAATGACTAAAAATTATTACGTTGGAAGACGAGATAAATAATCTTTTTGAAAACAACATAAAAACAAATGTAACAATGTGTTCTATAAATACTAAGAAATCTACTAATTTAGTACAAACCGACTGTTTAAATTTATTGTATAGTTAAAACAAATCACAGAATTAGAAAACGGGCCCATTCCTTACATCGATTAAGAACAAAACGAGAGATCGATTTACTGATGTATAAACTCATCTGTTAACAAATATTGCAATAGTGGATCACGAGGTATGCGTGCGCGACTAATTTTATTGCAAATAGCTTCTGACATTGTACCCATTTTTCATCTAATTTCAATCCTTTATACCTGCAACATTATATTGAGATATAGTGTCATTAAATATAGTAGTTACTTTTCAACCGACTTCCAAAAAGGAGGAGGTTCTCCATTTGACGGAATCTTTTTTTATGTATGTTCACGGATTATGTTCACCGATTACTCGAAGACGCCTGAACCGATTTAGAAATATTTTTTGATTCAAAGGTTATACTTCCGAGGTGGTCCCATTTAAATTTTATGAAATCGGTCGAGCGGTTTTTTTTTAAATCGACAAAGTAATATATATACAAATAACTAATAAATAATATGTATATATAAATAACTAAACGGGGGTTTTCATTTAGAATAGATACCTAATCAGATATTTTCGAAGTAGTGGTAATATTTTTGCTACATTTAGCGCCTTTTGTAGCTTTAAAGGAGGAACTATTTTTGACTTTTGTAAAATAATTTTGATAAATAGATATATTTTGAGTTAAAAAGTAATTATTATGTGATTATTTAGTACAAGGTGGCCGGTCATAGCTGGACACAGGCTGCACGGCCGGCGCACCGATCCGTACTTCCTGTCCGCAATGTACCTAAATAAAGTGCATAAAATACAGATCCACTTTATGCTGTTACAAGTTGAATTTACATATTTCATCTGTATAAATATTATAAATGTGAAAGTTTGTGAGTATGTATGGATGTTTGTTACTCTTTCACGCCAGAACAGCTGAAAGGATCTAGATGAAATTTGGCACAGAGATAGATTATACTCGTAGTCTGGAATAACACATCGACGACTATTTATCCCGGAAAAATATACGGTTTTCGTGGGATAGGTTTTTGTTATACTAGATGCGAACCCGAGCGAAGTGTAAAATAAACACTTAATTTAATAGAAATCGTTGTTGGATAATAATTTGTCTGATTTAATTAATGGATTGCTTTTAATTACATATGTTACATATCTTTATTTGATAAATTTTATTTAACTTATATTTTTAATTATTTTGGCAAAAGCTTTATTTAGACTTGTCTTATTCGTCATAGTAGGATATCCCGATCTATGTAGTGGATATAACATATTAATAAACACAACCCAGGGGGGTTGTCACCATAAGTTGGATCCAGGCTATTTTTAAATAAAAAAAATTAATAGATTTTTTTAAAGTACAGTAACTCTTTCCTGTGACAAATTAGTGTCAACTATCAATCGAAGTAAAACACTTGTAGAAATTACCATAATACGGTTGGCAGCCTTTTTCGAACACATTACCTGACATCCATGTATAAACAGGTAAATTTAAGTAGTTAATTGCTCGTATCGTTTTCCGGAACGAACCAAGTATCAAAATGTAGATAATTTTATAACAAATTTAATGATATATAAGGTTATTATACCAAGCCACCTCTATATTAAAGGTTTTTTAATAAACATAAAAAAAATATACAGTCGAATTGAGAACCTCCTCCTTTTTGAAGGCGGTTGAAAATGGCCTGGAGCAAATTTTGGAAGGCAATTTTGGAGCAAGTTTTGAAAAACATGTTTCGCCTAAAAAAAGGATGAGGGCTCCACCACATAGATCGGGATGTTAGACTATCAAAAAAACTAAATTTTGAAATGAAGCGATTAATGTAAGAAATATCTAATTTGGAATTTCACGTGTCTACACGCACTTTAGAGGAGCCATATTTATACTGGTAATTGTCAATTTCATTCAACGAATAGCTGCTTCAATGAGAGCGTGACTGCTTACTTTCGTCCAATAATAAAGCTTTTGTAACATCGACCAACTCAATTATGGACATAGGCTCGTGATATTATAACTTTTTTTACTATATATTAACACTTTGTTATTTCTAAAAAGCGACTCACCACGTTCCAAAAATAAAAATCTTACTACTATATAAAAAATACTAGCATTGCCCGCGGCTCCGCCCGCGGTGAGATGATCAAAAACTAAATTCTTAGGTTTTACATATTAGTATACTCTTACATTGCATTTTTTGTATTTTTTCTTAGAAATGAGATAATTTCCCGCGGTAAAAACTATCCTATATGTTGACCCAGATAACTAGCTATCATCATACCAAATTTCATCAAAATCTCTCCAGTGGTTTTTCCATGATGCAGTAATAGAGAGACAGACTAAAATTCTAAAAACTATAGATTCGGCCTCTCTATCGATAATAATGTCAATTAGATTTTCCAAAAAATATTTAATGTACAGATCCGACTTCGTTACAATTTTATTATATGTATAGATATAAGGGATCATTAACCTTCAAGTATATCTTAACTTGAACTTTAAGTTATATACATATATATATATATATATATATATATATATATATATATATAAATATATATATATATACATATATATAATGTATAAGAAGACATACATACATTTGTATATCTTCATAGATATTTAGTTATTTATATACGCGTAGACTAGAAGATATCTTAAAGTATCATTTTTTTATAATTTTGTATGACCAAATAATATTTTAAAAATAAAACATACGAGTCACTAAAGTTATTGATGGACGCTAGTCACCAATAATATTCACATCAACCTCATAGTTCAAGGCTAACAACTTTTTATATTAGTACTTCCGATTGCAAGATAAATAAATAATATAAAATTACTTCGACCTTCCATCACATAGAATAATGTTTAAACCGTTAACGTCAACGTATATTTTATTTTACTTAGATATCTCTAATCAGTAGGTACTTTTACACTACTTCAATACATAAATAACATTTACATATATAAAAATATATCAGATTATTTCTTATATTATTTATCCACTACATTAATCTTCCTTTTGTCACGTACCTTTTTTTTCAAAACTTCTCAACTATTTTTTTGCTTTTTATATTATATATGTATGTTTTCATATTTTAAAAGATTATATTTAAATATACTTTCATCACAATGACTGATATACAAATAAGAAAAACTTATTATCAATCTCCCAAGAAATGTAAAGAAAGAACGTGAAAATCATGTACAAGCAAGATCGCGTGCTACAAGGCCAGTCACAATAAAGACAGCAGTAGATGCTAAACATTATGTATAGACATCTTCCGCTCGACGAATAACAATGAAACAATGATACTACCACATCGGTAGCAAGATGACGGCGATAGCTGCAAATTAACTGAAATATATTACCTATATCTACTTTAAAATGAAAACTGACTCGTAGCTTGCTCTAGCTTGTTGTTTTTCTGTTAGATACCTATACTAATATTATAAATAGGTGAAGTTTGTGAGATTGTGAGTTTATGACGTTGTAGGGGCAATCTCTGGATCTATTGAACCGATTTAGATGAAATTTAGTAAGAAGATAGTTTGATATATAATAATAATAATAAATATGTTGGGTCATTAACACATAGCACCATCTAGTTCCATAGTAAGCTACAAGGCTTGTGTTATGGGTACCAGATAGTCGATACACTAAACATATATAACTTTAAATACATACCATTATAAATATAAGCGTCCATGACTGGAGTAAAAACTTTCGTGCTCATCACACAAATAAATACCTCCAGCGGGACTCGAACCCAAGACCAAGTGCCAGGAGGCACAGCAAGTAGGGTCACTACAAACTGAGCTAAACGTGTCGTCAAATAGATACATAATCTTATTTTATGTGTGCAATAAAGTGTTTATTTATCAATCTATCATATTTAACCACAAATATATAATCTAAAAATAAAACTAGAACAAAAGAAAGATTAGACTAAACATTATCTTTTATTAAAAGTTGTTTTATTTATTTAACTTAATTAATATATCCTCAAACATCTTTGTTTTAAGTTTATATTCTTTTTTACATGATTTATTACATAAATAATAAATGCACTTTCATATACATAAAGTTTAGTTACGAAACTATTAAAAGTAATTTAATTTAAAGAATAATTTAGTTTAGTCATATTTCACATCTTGAGTCATACTGTCTAGTTTTTTTTGTATGGAAAAAGAAAGTTAGAAAATAAATTAAAATTTATGTAAATATTTTAGACATAATACTGTAATGTTCATAGGTTCATTTATATAAATAATTCTGATTAATAACAATCAATTTATATTATATTACGTATTTATATCGAACATTGTTTAGATTAAATATGTATTACATTATATAGACAAATGTTTTATAAATAATACCATTTAGTATGGCAACCTGCAACCATGAACGAATTAGAGACTTCATTCATGCCTGCAACATATAAAAAAAACTCTTATATAGTATCATAAAAACTTTGTATGGCTCGTAAAACCTTCGTAGAGTACACGAACTTGTGACATCTAGCTGATGTATTTTATTCTATTGATTCTCACCATAATCGCCGCTGCGCTAAACTGAAAAAACCTTTTTAAAGCTAGTAAATTATTGTTTTTTTTATCTATTTAATCTCTTACACTACAAATTAATTTTCATTACCTTGACAATGATAAATAATTGAAAGGCATTGAATTAATTACTCATTACACAGTAAATTAAAATTAAAGTTAAAGTATGTTTACTATTTTAACAAATACAACGCTCTAGTCGCGATGTAAATGGAGCGCCTTTCTAAGATCAACTCGATCACAGCGCCTCATTTAGAAAAACTTGACTTGTTCCGATTTTCCGTATGATAATATTAATTTTATTTTTATTTGCAAATACGGCTTTAGCATACAGATTAGCATACATTTATTGATCAGAAAATTAATATTAAATTTGTATTTATTCGGACTAATGAATATTATCGTTATTTGCTAATGAGGTTATATCTTTAAATGTACAAATTTTACTATTTTTTAAACAGATTTTTCATAGCGTATATCGTAACATATTCAAATAAATATTCTCTTCAATTCAATTCAATTTTCTTGTTAATGGGTTTTGTCCATATTGAGATGAGAGTCACTCACTCCGCGTCAGTCGTTCCAGTGACACGTAATTTTTGTAAAGCTCATTACAGATGTTAAGGAAAATATTTAATCCTTTAAGAAATAACAATCGATTATGATTTGTATAAATATTTTATTGCAAATAAAATTTTCATTTTCATGGAGAAAAAAGATAGTCTATATAATACTATATGTATATTCCTACAGAAAAATAGTAGTCATTTTCAGTAGTAGTACAGCCCTATATCATATAATAATAATAGGTGGCTAAAAACACTTACATATTACATACTTTCCTAAATTATTTTAGTTATGCTCTGCTCGTCTTTAATTGTAAATTACGTCACTTTAAATAATACTTTCACATTTTCATTATTTTTTTATAAAAAGATTAGCGCTATATAATAAAAAGACTCACCCTGGTTTCGCTCGGGTTCTTCCCTAGGTACGTTTTAACGGTTAGTATGAAATACAAATCTTTCAATTTCTTGGCTTTTCTGTACTATAATATGTATGTATTATACATATAAACCTCCCTATTAAATCACTATCTATTGCTGAAAACTGCATTAAAATCCATTAGTAGTTTAAAATATCTAAGTGTACAGACAGCGGAAACGACTTTATTTTATACTATGTAGAAGATACTGAACAATAAAAGAACCTAAAGCATTCCAAGAGTTAATATAAGCTATTCGGATATTCTCTACAGTCTACGTTAGATGAAGAACTAATTATCGATTTCCACATACAGATGGCGAAATATCCCGTGTATAATGTTTAATAGTATCGCCGTACTACAGTTGTAACGGTCAGTAAACACCGCGGCGCGTGCCGGTGGCATGCCAGTGAGAAAACTGTTTATTATCTTAGAAAAGCTAGTCATTGGAGGAAGTCGGTCATCGTTATACAATTTATTGCATATTATCAAGTTTTGATTATATTGTATTTTTGTTTCACGCACTATTTATTTGTAAGTGAGAAAAAAAGATAGTTAAGTATATAATATCGATAGCCATAATAATTAAATTAAAAATTTAAAAATCCCCCGACCATCTTGGACCTATTTTCATCAAATATAGCTAAGGCCTAAGAACACTCCCGACTAATTCACCTTCCAAACAAAAAAACAAACTCAAAATCGGTTCATCCGTTCGGGAGCTACGATGCTACAGACAGACACACACAGAGACACGTCAAATTTATAACACCCCGTCGTTTTTGCGTCGGGGGTTAAAAATAGTGAAACATAGTTGAATCTCTGAATGTTACTAGCGACTTATCCTATAATCTCTACCCTATACGTTCTTCGAGGTCATAGTCTATCTATTTCATCCAAATCTAGTTTTTTCAGCATGAAAGGATAACGAATATACACACATATTTACACACACACCATAAAAGTTTGTATGTGTGGGACATACAAACTCTTATAATATGAAATGATATTATATCATACCTACTTTATACACGAAGTGTAATGATAAATAAGTTAGATTTATATGACTTCCTTTTTACAGCCTGAACTTAAATACTAATCTATACTTCTGTTCTAATATTATAAATGTGAAAGTTTCTGAGTATGGATGTGTGTTATTCATTCACGCCAGAACGGCTGAGCAGATCTGGATGAAATCTGGCACAGAGATAGATTATAGTCTGGAATAACACAGAGGCTTAATTTAATCCCGGAAAAATGTACGGTTCCCGTGGATAGGTTTGTTTCGGTTTTCCTAGAGGCGAACCCGAGCGAATCGAGGATAACCCGCTAGTATAGTATATTTATTATCGACTGTTAAATGTATCGGAGGGTTATTGGCTACGATGCTTCTTATTTAATACTGGCGGCTGTCCGACTATAATTTATCTCTGTGCCAAATTTCACCTAGATCCATTCAACTTTTCTGGCGTAATTGAGTATCAAACATGTAAACTTTCATATTTATAATATTAGTAAGATAAGATTTTATAGTTATAACTTTACTCCATCAATTATAAGTTTAGTGGTGATATGGTATAATGTATGAAAGAGTCATCAGTTTGTTTCGTATTAACGACGGATTTAGGACGAAGCATGCTGTCATAGATTATTTAATACTAGTGACTCACCCTCGTCGGTACGTTTTAATTTTTTTGAGCGGAACAATATTTTTTTCTAAAATAAAAGTAGCCTATGTTACTCCCTATAACATCAGCTATCTTGTAGTGAAAATCCCGTCAAAATCAGTCCAGCCGTTTAATTTCTGAAGAGATTATCCGGAACAAACAGAGAGACAGACAAAATTTTTAAAAATTTGTGTATTTCTTATAAGTACCGTATATAATTTCATATGCATTTAGTAAAACGCTGTTATTTTGACATTACAAACAGACACTTCAATTTTATTTATCTGTATAGACTATCTTCTAACTCCCAATGCCAAATTGCCGCCTGCACTAATGTATGTTTAGGTTCATTTATAAACAAATATATAGGTATCCTGATTCCGTGTAAATTTATTTACTCCCTGTCCAAACCGCTGGACGTAGTAGATAAAATTTTTGACATTCATGGAGTGCAAACGGGCCTTATAAAAATAGAAACCAGAAAACAATAAGTAACTTTGTAACTTTATGATTAGTAGGTAATGTCACCGACCAAGCATAAAGCAACAAAGTACAAGTATATATCAGTCCGGGTAATGAAAGGATCGGTAGCGTTATGACTGCACTAATGGGTTAGAAAGTGTGGAAGCCCGTATGAACGGAAATGATGGAATTAATGATATGAACAATCTTTGAAATGCAAATCCACTATGACTTATTGCTGGCGACTGCCTATATTTGTTATGTAGAACATGTAATTAAAAATATTTATTAATTACATAATATTTTTAGTAAATAAAAAGATATATTAATTAAATGTTTATTATGATATAGATAGAGCCCTTAAAGTCCATTATCCAAACTAAGTGTTAGACATCACTTTACTAGCAATTAATTGTTGTTTAGTTTTACATAGAAATACAAGAATGTTTTGAGGATGTTTTTTTCAAAAAAATTAAATTCAAGTATTTTCTTTCATAAGATATTCAAATGCAATGAATTTACTTACTAAGACTTTTTAGATGACACGTTTGGCTCAGTTTGTAGTGACCCTACTCGCTGTGCCAGCGGTGGCGAGTTCGAGTCCCGCTGGAGGCTTATATTTGTGTGATGAGCACGAATGTTTGTACTCCAGTCATGGGTGTTTATATTTATAATATGTATTTAAAGTTATATATGTGTAGTGTATCAACTATCCTGTATCCATATCACAGGTCTCGTAGCTTACTATGGAACTAGATGATGTTGTGTGTTAATGTCCTAACATATTATAAAAGATTTACAATTATATTATGTTTCTATTAAATATTCATATTACAATTTTTACATAATTCAATAAGTATGTAAGTATAGTTGGTAGTATTGTATACTTTCTATTTTTTCTCTTATTATGAGTATGTAAAATTGTTTGAAATTGATTGAAATTAAACTTTGCATAGACTGTAGAGCAACGTTATTGTCTCGCATTTATACTTTCATGACACACTTTGTGTACGAAGTCACTGAGTTTTCCAAGTATAGTTAATATTTTTGTTATAATGAATTATATATATTCTAATTTCTATTTAATATTCTAACATGTCAACTTTTATATAGGATATTTTATTATATCTCGCTTGGGAAACCGAGTGGAGCGGATTAAAACACAGCGGGTGCAAATCATTCTCAATTCTCAATATGATTACCAGGTGCTTTACGATGAAGGAAAGTATCGTGAGGAAATCTACATGCCTGAAAGAACCAAGAAACTCCACAGGCAAAACTAGGGCTCTATATATCACATAAAACTTATTATATAGTTTTCGAATTATTAATTTTCATATTGTCTTCCTGTCGTTACTCTTACATTGCAGTTTTTGTATTTTTTCTCAGAAATGAGATATCCAGCTACCATCATACCAAATTCCATCAAAATCCCTCCACTGGTTTTTCCGACAGACAGACAGAGAGACAGACAGACAGACAAAAATTCTAAAAACTATAGATTCGGCCTCTGTATCGATAACAATGTCTATTGCAGTAAGATTTTCCAAAAAAATATTTGATGTACAGATTCGGCTTCGAATTTTATTATATGTATAGATATCATATAATAAAATTACTAATTAACCTTTCGTTCTATTACTATATTCCTTTCTATAGGTGAAACAAATTAAAAATGATACCTACTTAAGCTAATGCAGATTTACAAGTACATACATACATTACATCAGCTATACTAGTGGCTATCATCATGAGACGTGGTTACGTAATTGAAAAATATATTATAATTACATATATTTGCATTATTAAATCAATATGAAAATAGAGTTGTTGTAAATACCTTCTTTCATTTGTTTGCTAAATAATTACTTTCAAATTGTGGTTTTTGTGATAGCTTCTTTACACTTTCGAGAGCAGTCAATTAGTAACACTACTGAAGGCCTGACATGAGAAAGCAAAACAAACATTTTCCAATTCACATCAATTCTATCACAATTATATTATGTTCTTTTGATAAAAGCTTATCTATACTAATATTATAAAGAGGCAAAGTTATTGAGTTTGTGAATTGTGAGTTTGTGACGTTGTAGGGGAAAATCTCTGGTTATAGTGAACCGATTTAGATGAAATTTGGTAAGAAGATAGTCTGAAACCCTGGGGAGGATATAGCATGAAAGTTTGTATGGGATAACAACCTAGAGACGAACCCGAGCGAAGCGAAGGTGAGTCGCTAGTGTTATTATAAATGAGCGAAACTTGTTTTGTATACTACAACACTTCAACTAGAAAACCTTGATGCATTACATGCTTTCTTTGGAATTCTCCAATACCCAGTAGCAACTTACTTTTCCGTCTGTAGAGAAAGAAAACAATTGTAACTGTGATATAGCGGTATAAGGAATTAATTGGTTAAAAGTATTCATGATTTATCGGAGCGAATGCATAGTACATAAATATTTATAAAATTGCTAAACTGTTGTTTCACTGATGCGCAACGAGCGGGCGCATACCGCCACTGCCCACCGCGACTGCAACGCGGCACGGACAATAGACAATTATTTAATTTCTATTGTCCATAAATAATATTGAACGCAAATTTTTGCCAAGTTCACATTTTTAGTGCTGTATCAATTTTGACACGAACTCATTTAGTGCATAAATGAAGTGTATTCAGAAAAATGGAAAATATTTATGGTGTTATACGGACGTTGAGCAGGAAAACGTTAAAACGAAATAAAAAGGTATATTAAAATTTTATAAAATAAGAAAAATCGAAATTTTAACCATTTTCAAAAGTTGTCCAATAAACATATTTTAAAATTCTGTTTGTTAACTTATTATATATCTAATAATATTACAATATTTATATAGTTTATGTCCATATGTATAACGTACCTACTTTTGATTGTTTTTCATTATTTTTTCAACTAATAGTATTAATTAAATTATTTCTTTATATACCTATATATCATGAAAAATTTATCATCACTTAATAAAATTGTTCACTAAAATTCAAAATCTTTCTGATTCTTTAGGATCGGAATTTCTTCTCATTTAAAATATAATTTTTCTTTTAAAGTATAGTCTATTAATATCTATAAAAAATCAATAAGATAAATTCAAAAGCATCAATAACAAAGATTAAAGTGTACGCCCAAGGGTGCCCTCGTAAAAACTTAATATAGAAAGAAAACCTTATTTGAAATCAGATAGTAACAAATATCAATAAATTATTTCTAGGGTAGATAAAACGTTCTTAAAATAAATAAAAATCTCAGAAAAAAGTTTTAAAATTTTGCTCTTGTTATATTAAGAGACAATACAGAATACTATATTATTTTTGTTTATTTTATTCATTTAGTAGATTTTATTTTCTATTTGCTTTAACATTAAACTATTTTAATTATTAATTATTATTATGTAATCTCATTTTCTGAAAGCAATGCGTAAAGAAACTATGTAGGTTGATGATATATTTTAACTTCATCACGCTTTCGTGCGCGGCTCGCGCCTGTGTTGAGATACCATGGCATTGTTCGTAGAGAGAACTATTTTAAACACTTTACTATTTAACTGCTTATGATTAATAATACAAAATTGCCCATAACATCCTACAGGCAGATAAAATTTCAAATGCTGTGAGTTATTTTAACCAAACATAGATGTAGTATAGGCTTGCATTAACTTTTACTCTAAGAGTAGATACGAATGCAAAGAGTGTGATCACATTTAATGCAGTAACACTACAACGTTAATTAGGTAATACATATCGTAAAATAAATACTTATGGATTTTCGTCTTGTTTCAGATACAACCAAAACCAACAACAAATGGCATATCGAGCACAAAAGAAAAAGTCACGGAACGTGAAACGAGGGAAACTCGTGAATCGAGAGAGTCAAGAGAGTCTCGAGAATCAAGAGAGTCCAGGGAGTCCAGAGAGTCCAGAGATTCTAGAGAAATAAGGGAGCTACGAGAATCTCGTGATGAATCGGAAATAGAAATACGGGATAGGAGAGCTACGACGTCTTCACCGGTGCCAAGAGAACGTGAGAGGGATAGAGAGAGAGATAGAGAGCGTGACCGAGATAGAGAGCGAGACAGAGATAGAGAGCGTGACAGAGAAAGGGAGAGGGATATGAGGGACGAGAGAAGAGAGCAGTCTACCCCTCAACACGATGGACGACACCCACTGCTACAATTCGCCGTAGATCACTTCAGGCAGAGCCCAGAGTAAGTACTTAACATGATTGAGAAATTTATTGAAGTAAAAAGATATAATTAAAGCCCGAAAATAAGTTATGATTAGATATTTAATTGTCTTTTATTGCATGTTTATTTTACAGCGTTTTATATTTGTAACGTTATTTAGATTTAATCGTACATGCTCATACGTGCAAATAGTAAAAACAGTAAAATAATGACAATTATCAACTAGCACGCTCCCGGAAATCAATTATAAATCAAATAAGTGTTGTTTTTATAAAATATACTTTGTATGTAATAATGTTTTTATAAATAAAAGCATATGCACTTATGTACACGTCACTCTTGAAGCCATCAACTTCACACAGAAAACATATAAATTGAAATTCCCTGTGTACCTACGAGTTTAATTATAACGCGTTTTTCTGTGGGTTTGAGGTATTATTCCGCGGTAAAACGTTTCTTATTAATGTTACTCCGATTATTTCTATACAAATAATCATATTTAAATCAATTCAAACTTTTTTTTTATATTTTCAAATATAGTATGCAGCACTAGCGACTCACCCTCGCTCCGCTCGGGTTCATTCCTGGTTACGTTTTAACGATTAGTATAGTTTTTTCAGAGATGAAATATTTTCCTGCAGTAAAAAGTATCATATATATTGACCCAGCCAGCTATCATCATACCGAATTTCATTAAAATCTGTCCAGGGATTTTCCCATGATGCGTTCTCAGACAGACAAAAATCCTAAAAACTATAGTTTCAGCCTCTGTATCGATAATAATGACTATTTCAATAAGATTTTCCAAAAAATATTTAATGTACATTTTTCGGCTTAGTTACAATTTATTATTATATGTATAGATATATACATATTTATTATAAATATAAACACCCATGACTGGAGTCACATCACACGAATGAATCCCCTGCGGGATTCGAACCCACGACGGCTGGCACAGCAAATAGGATCACAACAAACTGAGGCAAACGTGTTAAGATAGGTATATATTTAATTATATAAATAGGTATATATTCCACACAATACCTTAAATGAATTTCGTAATACTTTGCTGCTCTATTTTGTTAATGTCTTTTATAAATTCCTGTAATTGTAACATTTTGCAATGAAGAAGCACAGGTCACTAACATAATCCATTGTTATATCACGTTCACATATATTGTGGCCACGGTATTGTTATTTCGGCGTTCATATTGCGTGCCCAATCTTACGCGGAATTACGTGTGTAGTGCATGCTTAGTGTGAAAGCAGCTTTGGGTACTTGTTACATTAACTTGTATCCATTCCATTTTATCGTAATCTAGATCTTACAAATATACTATAAAAATATCTAGAAAGCTAATTTGCACAGATATATACAAACTGAAATATTAATCTACTTTAAAAAAAAGTATATCGCCTTTAACGTTACGCTGATAATATAATTTGGCTAAACTCACATCATACAGATACTATCTCAATCGCTAATGCAAAATCTAAAAAATATCAGCCATATATTTAAATACCTTCATTAAATTAAGTAATGAGCAAATGGCCCAAAATTTTGAAAACAAAACGTAAGTGTTTAACCTAATATATGTGTATTTTCAATATAAAACGGTAACAAATAGTAAACTCGTAATAACTAAATAAGTATACTTTTAGTTTTTATTAGCGACATTTTAGAACGTCATCTTGGCTAATAAGGCTAGCTCGCAACGCTTTATTACGACTAAATTTGTAAGCTAGGTACCTACGTTTAACCTTTTTTTTTGTGTTGGGGAATGTTTTCACGCACACCTCCTGTAGACATACAGTTTGTTATATGGGACTCACAGCCTATAATTAAATGTCCGATGTTACGCGCCGCTAGTTTATTCGAAGACATCAAGTAAGCCTTTATACAACCTCTGTGGTGTTCGTCTACGTAGGTACCAGGCAGGCAGGAAAAGTATGACGACGAGAACATATTGATTGACATTTGGGGCGGGACGTATGATTTTCTGTTGTGTATATAAATTTTATTAATTACTGTCAATATAACGATTATATCAGGAAAAGTGTTTCATTGTTTTACATAATAGCCAGTACTACATACTAAAATCCAATAAAATCTCCCCCGTCTTAATGGGGCGTCGCAGGATCGCTTACGCACTCAACCATGATGCCCCGATGGCAGGTCTGCCGAAGCAGACCACAACAACCATGGGATTCCTCCAACAGTCCACTCTGCTGTCAGAGTAGTATCAGGAGAAACCCGCATGGTACACCGCCCACCGAAGTGGCGTTTAACCTAAATAAATTCATTTAGAATCTAATATATTGTCGATCGATAAAATAAATAAAAAAAATTGGTCTGAAATAACAGATGGCACATCTTTACCGTATGAATATCTTTATTTCTGTCTGATTTAAATAAAAAATGACATCACGCAAATACAAATAATAATCATCCATTTATTAATCAAATAGTAACTAACTTACTCGTATACATAAATCAATCAAGTCATTATGAATGAATAGGCAGAAATCTCAACAAATTAATAAAATACACAATCTACCAATTAAAATACAGGCGCAAGATTGAAAAGTTTCTAATATTTGCATACGGTTACAAAACCACTTAATGTACAGAGTCATTGGAAGAATTCGTATTATCATTATAATATTATTGTTTTCTATTTTATCTTTGAACTAGTGACTTACCCTCGCTTCTCTCGGGTGCTTCTAGGTACGTGCACTTAGCGTTGCTACAGTTTATTAAAAAGATCTTTATTTTTAAAAGGAATTATTCCGTAGTACATTGTTTTTATATAAATATATTACTTTACGCGGCGCAGGCAAATAAAGCTCTAAGTAGACTTAATTTTTTTGACATCTTGAACAATTCTCGTCATATTTCAGCCAATTTACACAAAACCTTAATGAATCAAGGAAGGAAACCGATATTTAATAAAAAAAACATCACAGTGTATTTTTATAATGATATACAATATAATGTAAAAGTTATTTATTTTAAAATTATTTACTTTTAAATTTCTAAAAATAAATATTTTTGAATAAAGTCTTAAGTACAACCCTATTGTCAGTATTTAGTCTACGTACACATGATATGAAGTTTCGAGCACATTTAATAAATATTTAATTATGAAATTAATTTATAATGATCATATTTTATTTTATTCTATTTCAACTAATAAAAATAAAATAAATTAAATTGTATTATCTATTTATATAAATAAAATAGTGATGAAACTTATTTGATGGTTTATTTAACGCACAGCGCAAAGGTTTCTGGTATAATTCCACTAATGCACGATAGATACATGGGGCCAATAAGATATAACCAATATTAATTAAGATGTATGTACGTATGTGTAGGCATAACAACCCTGGGATTGCTTACTATAGTTTTCAATTAAAAGCTATAGTGTATTGCACGCCTTAGACAAAGATCCACTATTTCTTAACATTGTTCTTCAACGACAAAAACCGTGTGGGTTCTTGTATTTGCATTCAATGTACACTTGGAATCCGAACCACTTTTATGACTGTATTTCTGTAATTATATATCTAGGGTTATGTCTTTAGCTTTCCATTTATCTAGAATCGACATATTTCTTATTAGTTTCTATATTAGGCTTATTTATATAAGTTTATTCGTTCGAATATTTGTAGTGTTTTTTTTTATATTAATATACATAATTACCTCCTTTGATTATATTAATTCTTATTATACCAAAATTTTGACTCAGTTGTAATAGTATCACACAAGTGGTATCAAAATATTATTATTTAGACGTACCAATTTACAAGTAATGTTTTATTCACTTTCATTGTTTTTATATTACCGAAGAACAAAAGGCTTATTTATAAAAACTAATGTGTAGAATTTCGTATATGTATAGGTAACGTAAATGTTCGTTTGAGCAAACTCCAAATCTTCGAATATTCCTCGCTGATTGCTTCAAAATTAACTAACATATAATTGATTTTACATGGGGGAGGTTTTTAATTTGTATGTTATCCATTTTAAGTCTATAGGTATAGCTAGTTAGTTAATAAAATATAATTTTGACTACATTGTATTAATTATTCTACTAATCACTAAATTATTATTCGTACTTGCTATAAATAATGAAATAATTTATTTTTTAAATTAGACATTTATTTTTGGTATAATGAAGTAATTATAAATAACTTAGCTTAATTCTCATACGAAATCCTAATAAATGACGAATTATTCGGTACATTGGGCAAGAGTTTAGTTCACGGACTTGCAAAAAACAATGGATCGTAAAAAGTTGTTTAGAAAAGTGCACAGCCCTAGTCAGTCTTGTTGAGAACATCGTTCGCGCGGAACGCGCTGAGAGTTGACTGGGGACGACAAGAGCGATCGGCCATGCCGTGCGCCGCCGCGGCGCGACTCACATACCGAATGCAAGTATCTGTCAAATTCGATTGACGTTTGCTTTTTTTTAAGTGTTGAAGGTAGGTTTTGTGTGTATCTATAGTGTGTAAAGGATAAGTGTTTTCTGTAATTTTAAATGTATTAATCCTTTATATTGCCCGACTTCTAACGCGACTCCTTTGTCTAATTATATTTTAATGAATGGGTTATATCTGGTATCTCAATTTCTTAATATAAATTAAAAAAAAATATTTTTTTAAGTGATTATGAATTAGGTGTACCTTTATGTGTAACTTAAAAACAAGTTCCATCAGAAATTATCCCAATAATAAAACCTAATTTTCTTTTTTTAAGTTTGAATAGAAATCAGTTAAATGACAGTATAATGCTTGTATAAATAGCGAAAGCTTTCAGTATCAAACATTTTTATCTTATCACGTACAACAATATTCAAACGATACTTTTATACATAACGATCTAAATTTAACGGTCAAAGATAAGATCAAAAGTCAGTGTTTTAAATTAACAAAATTTGTGGAATATAAAATTATCACGTAAAAATTTGGCATTCATTGATTTAAATTAGTTCAATTACATAGTTATTCTGGCATGAATTATATATATTTATGAGAATAATATACTAAATCGTAAAAAGAACTAGTAATAACAAACTCTACATATAGTTCAATGGGAGTCCAGACCTAATGTAGAGACATAAAATAATAATTAATACCTTTTTTTTAATACTTCTTTATGTTCTTAAATAAGCATGAGATATAGTTCCAAGTTGCTCATAAAAATATTCTTTAACTGTATCACTTAAGGGTAACAAATTATATTGAATATTATTATAAATATAATTACTGATAGATCATAATTTTTTATTTACCTAACATTTGCAGAAATATAGCCATGACTTCTTGTCGTAGTAAATTAAACGCGTATATAAATTTACAAATATGACCTAAACATTTATATTGATTATATTGAATTGGCCTCGTGTGTTAACGTCAAAATGCAAAGTTGTTCCAAATCGATTGCTTCGCCACTTTCGCTTATCGCAAACCACGTTCAGTATCGTATCGGCGCGCGAACGCAATGGCCACTGATGAAGATATTTCGGGGGACAGTTTGTCCGAAACCGACACATATAATTGCTCTATTAATTGTGAAGACATCAACAAACAATTGTGAGATTATTTCTAGTGTTTTTGTGAATTTTAATAGTGCTTTTTAGTTTTAGTGCAAAAAGAATATATAGATATATTTTTTCTGATGGTGTTTAAGTAATAATTTGTTTTATAAAGCCTTCTTAAACTACTTTGGATATTTTTAAATCACTTAATTGTAATAACAAATGCATTAAGGACTTTACTAAAGGGCACACCTAGATGACTGACTAGCTTTGGTTGCCCTTCAAACTGCATATTTCATTAAAATTCCTATCAATAAATATATTTTAACCTTAATATAGTATATATAAAAGAAAATCTATTGTTTTGTATTTAAATTATCAAGACTTTCAGATAATTTATATACACGCTTTGTTACGCAACCTAATTTCGTAATTATTTTGTGAGTAAATTAAAACAAATAACACTTTAATTGAATCTCACTCTTATGTATCTATTGTTTCTTTTATTAATTTGAGTTTTAACACTCTCTACTTTAAATATTACTATGCAAGCGTTGCTTATTTATTTTTTATAATGGTCAGCTGCACTCTCGTTGAAATCTTTTAGTTGAAATGTAATTTTGGAGCGCTTACAGAAATATCCTTAAGGATATAGGATTCCTTTTAGTGTTAACAAAGGTTTCCCGCAAATTTTTTGTATTTAGTATACGTTATGTATCAATGTAATCCTCTTTAAGCAAACTTAGATATAACATATTACAACGCATAGATTCTTGCACTACCGGTGTAATAAACAATTTCATAATGTAATACATCTTTCATCAACATAATTTACCGATAGTGTCAGTAATTGAATATTAAGTGTTTTATTATAAAAACTTAGAATTATTATTAATATCTATAGAATTATTTTAATTTATAATATCAATATCTTAATCCGTACTAATATTATAAATGCGAAAGTGTGCGTGTGTTAGTTTGAAAATATTTAATACAGCAATGATTTTACGATTTATTTTTGTATCCCATATGCTTCCAGCAAAGCCTTAGTACATAGTAAAAAATATATGAACACGCCTTTACTTTGCTCAGGGCTAGTTTCACTAATATTAGTTTCTATATAGAAATATAGAGTAATTTTTTGAAATATTGTAGTAAAGTATAATTTTAAATTTAAATACCAATTACTTTTAATCCTGTACTGTTTAAATATATTTCTATCTATCTATAGCTATAGGTAAATTGGATAATGTCTTTATCTTTACACTTTCACAAACAATTAAATTAGGTTTCCTTAACTTTAAACAATGATTACGAGTAGAATACCAAGTAACACCCTTCCTTCCATCATTAAAATAATTATATAAACGACAATTGGTCACGCCTTGTAAATGCTAAACGCACGCAAATGCACACAATAGAATAAATTAAATATTCATATGCCATAAAAACAATTACTTTGTACCACACAGTACCTATATAATGTTATAACATCAAGAAGTCGTTTCACTAGTATATAATGATTATGAATTTTGCTTGCACAGCCTATTTTATAATCGAGATTATTTAATACGTTTCTCCGAATCACTTAAAAAGTATGTATCTACACATAAAGCATATATGACCCTGATTGTTCTCATGTTCAATTATTTCTTGTACATGACAAACAGTTGATCAAGTGATCAACTGTTTCTATACATCGTTCACACATTTTTTTAAGTCTAACAAATAAGCAACAGTGGAAGATGATTTGCAACGGTACTGTGATGATGAATGCTATTAATGTTAAGTAAAGTTTTCTTTAATACTTCAGTATAGTTTTTTTTTTCAAAATACTGGCACGTTAACTACAATATCGTAACGACTAAAAATTAAGAAGTAAATTATTTTTATAAAAATTATTATTATCATCTAGTTAGCTGATTTTTGAAATTATCCATATGCCACATAAGGAAAACTCACTAAAATAATAAAAATATTTAATATCTTGTTCTAGCATATCATTTCTCTATACGAGGATATAATACTCTGTACCACCTGTTTGTTGTAATTAACGGATATCGTGGCTCACTCTTGCCTATAATCACGACTCATGTAACACGAAGTGAATATAATAGATATGTTGAAATGCGGAATATGCATATTTAGTCAGTTTTGACACAAATCAATACAAAATTGATGCCAATGCACGTACATGCATGTACTTCAGGGAAATAGTAGCGTAATAATACACACTTGTGTCTTACTCCATTTAAAAAAAATAATCATATATTATACTTTAGTATTAATATTCCACCTGAGAAAAAGTAATTAGGTCTAAAACATGACTTAAAGATACACTTAACTTTTTTACACGTACAAGTATATCTAATGATGTTATATGTTGTAATGATCATTATTATATTATATACTAGTAGTTATGCTGTAATGCTTGCTAATTACTATAAACATTATTATTTCAAAATAGCCCCGTTTTTAATATGGATTTAGATTTATCTTTATTATTTAGTTTAAAATTACTTGAATTTAGAAAAAAAACAGTCATTTTTTCCCTAAAAGAAGTATAACTTTAAAACCTTACGGTTAAATATAACATAAACTTTATTCTACTTTGAACGTTTGAAAAAAAAACAAGCACTCATTGATATTATTACTTTATATTAACATAATACATATTCATGAAAATCGGTAACGCAGAAAACGAACCTTTCTTAATCACGAATAAATTACTTAATATTATATAAATTCGAAAACGTACCTATATAGGCTCGTATCACGAAAAATGATTAATGGAATGCCGATATGTAAATTTAACTGCTTTAATAGTTGATACAGCTGAGATCAGAAGAGAATTTGTAGATATTTAACCTATATCCCTCCAATATTAGAAATGTATTAAAATGCCTATTTTAAACTTCCGATTTGATTTTCGAAAGTTAATGGAATTTCATAATATCTAAAAAAATTATTAAAAATTGAAGTAGATACACGAAAGCTAAGAACTAAGCTACGAGCGAGACGATAGATCTAAAAAAAATCCAAATAGGCATAAAACTTAAACTTATAAATATAACATAGTATTAATAAATCAGAATTTAAAAAACATCTTACCTAAAACGACAAGAAATAATGTCTTTATCATTCAATAACCGTTTACAAGGTTGTAGAGAGTTTGATGATCAGCTTAGTTCACGATGATAACGCGAAATATTACATTTGAAAGCTATTATTTAACTCTGGTTGAGTAACCTCTTATATATTAAATTCGTTTAAATTAAACTTTTTTAACTTCTACGATGTCAAAGTGATTTATGGTTTCACCTTGAATTATTTGTAGTGAAAACAAATATGAGTTCGTTATTTACTTTTTTATATGTAGTAAAAATATACTTTCAATCAATTTCTTACATAACTATAATTAAATAGTAAAAAAATATTTTCTTATCTTTATTGAATAATAATAAAAAATATTCTAAATAATATAATATTAAATAATTAAATAAAATAACTCGTACATATGTACATTCATATATATTTTTTATTATACTTCGCCAAGACATACTTTCATAATACACTATCAAGGTATTATTATTTTTTGATACTTATCTTATGATTACGCTCGAAATTTTATGTCTAATAAGCATTTCAATGCGAAGATTCTCACGCACCCTTTCTCTACAAATGCAAACTAAACTTTCAAGAGAAGGTGCGAAATAAAATCAAAATCATTTGTCAACACTTTTTATTTAATACATTACATGTATTTTAATAAAAAGGAAAAAAATGTATTAACACGACTTATACTAAAGTCCGCGTGCTAAAGGGATATATTGAAAGTCTAAGAAGAGTCATTACTCGATTATGAATCTTGCTTTTTGCTCAATCATTTTTGCCATTTAACCTCAATATATCCTCGTGTTAATAGAATGTAATCAATTTTACTGTCATTTCATAACAATCTAGTCTTAAATACATAAATTACTCATTTTAATTATAAAGAGACTATAATATTAGTAGGATTGGTAACTTTATTTTTTTTTTAATTATAATAATTTAACAATTTTCAACGCCCCACTGCTTGATACAGGCTTTCTTCAACGCGATTCCTGAATATATCGAGGGTGCGAGACTCGAGATCTGAACTCAAATCATTTGGTTTTTCTAACAGTGTGTATCACTGAGCTACCAACAGTTCCCGCCTCCTATTTATTGTTTTTAATGTTAATATTTTTATTGCAGATTAGAAATTCTGAAAGCAGATTCCTCACTGAAAAGTAAAGCTAAACGTAATGAATGGACATGGAAAGCTCAAACGGACGTTGTCAAATGGCAAGCTGCACCTCTCAGGGCGCCGCTACTGCGACTACCGGCAGCACTCGCCCCGCCCGCCTTAGAATGCTTCACTTGTATTCGAGCATACTGTGGAGACTTGCAACCGCCTGAAAGAGCGATTCATCAAGACTTAACTGAAGTTAAATGTGTTTACACTGTACTTATGGTAAGTTTGGACAACTAGATTTTAATTTTAAACCGTATAAGTATTACTTTAATGAATATTATTGTTTGTTTTTATATGTTTAAAACTTTATTGTCTTAGCAGAAATTTATTTATTGAAATAGGAAATAAATATAATATAACTAGTTTTTATATCTGAATAGGAACCTATGCAATTTTACACAGCATGCGTTATAGGTGGGACACGAAAACCTATAAAAAATTTCAAATGGGATTAAAAGTCTTATATATGGGATTGAAGAGAAGCAGAAATTTGTGTTAAAGGTCTTTTTGTTGAAGCTAGAAATATGGAAATTTGTACTCAGGCAACAGTTAACGTTTCTGATGCAAAATTCGTTGAATCGTTCATATAGACTTAGCTACATACATACATATGTATATCCATACAATTATACAACCCTAAATAACACTGTTTATTCCAGCATTGTCACTCAGTACCAGAACTACGCGATGAAGTGTACTGCCAGCTGATGAAGCAGACCACCTCGAACCGATCCCCCGCGCAGGACTCGTGCCAGCGAGCGTGGCGCTTCATGTCCATACTCGCTGCGTACTTCACATGTTCGGATACACTTAGGTAAAAAGAAACTTACATATTTAACAAATAGTTTCTTGTATAAACTTAAAAACTTAATTAATCACGAACATATACTTAATAAAACAATAAGTTTTTAGTCAACAAAACTGCTATGTATTAAAAAAAATGAACAAATGATGGTTTTTTTTATTATAATGTGTTAATGGAATAATATTTCTAAATTTAAACGTGAAATGACTAAAGTGCTTTATTTACACAGCTAACTTTTTTTAACCTTATATTAATAAGATGAAATAAGACTATGACATAGACCTTTTTGACATAGATCTTTGTACAAAATTTTATTAAAATCCATCCAGCTATTTTGGCGTCAAAGAGTAACAAACAAACACACACATTCTAAAATCTATTTTTTCTCATGATTAAAAAAATCAGCTCGAAGTAAACCCTAAAAATGTATACGTATGTGTATTTCAGACCGTTCCTGATAGAGTATCTATCAGCGGCGGCGGCGGACAGGCGGCGGCCCTGCCAGGGCACGGCGGCCGTCTGTCTCGCCAACTTCAGGAAGACGCTGCGCTGCGGCGGCAGGAAGAACGTGCCCAGCGTGGAGGAGGTGAATATATTATTACGAGTATATTAAAACTTTAAATGAATTATACAAAAGTATGACAAAAGTTGATACATTTTTTTGATAGAATTAATTTTATCCGATCATATTTATTGGTGTTTTTGCGAATTTAAATTAAATTTTTATTAGCAGTAATATTACAATCGCTTTAATTATTCGCTGAAACATACTAAATGATGCTAAACAAAAGAACGTGTGGGGTAAGTGGAAGAGGAGGGAATATGGTTATTTTTCACAAGAATCAAACGGAGGTAAACAATAATGTATATAATAACTCGTAAGAACCGTGTCTTATTCGAGACATTTTCATACTTTTCGAATATGATTATACAACAGCTTTAATATATTTATATTCAGCGAATAACATATCTAAGAAATAATCAATTAATTTTTCATGATTTCTATAACACAAAATTCCCTGCGCAGGTAAAAACTAATATCAATATTCTATAACACAATTATCGTGCGCAAGTAACCGCAGTATCATTAGGGCAGTTATCATTTTTTTATACTGAATTAAAGTTGTAATTAGAAAATTAAGACACATATACCAACTCAGGATTGGTGAATAGAAATTATATTTTAGTTTTACGGGTTTTACTTCTATCGGTTTTCTATAAGAAAGTTAAAAAGGGAAAAATTTTCTTTTGTATTTTTTGAAGTTATACTTTTTTTGGCACGTTTGGAAAAAATAATGACAGTAAAATTCAAACACACCGACAGCCAAAAAGCGACATGACGAAGTTAGCTGCATTCCTTTTACAAACAGAGAGTTATAACAAATGGGATGAAATCTTTAGCTATTTTTGTTCTGTTATGCCAAAGAAGTATAACTTCTTACGTGCGTACATAAGTACACACACACGTTTTTTTTTAAATTTAATGTAACCCTATCTGGACTTATTCAGTCTACCTATTAAAATCTAGTTACTATTAAAACTTGGAATATATGAATGATATCCCTGCACAGGTAACGGCAGTGTCGGCCGGGCGGTCGGCGCGGCGCCAGCTGTACCGGCTTCCGGGCGGCGCCGAGCGCGTCGTCAACACTCGCTGCGCCACCGTCGTGCAGGACATCGTCAACGAGCTCTGCGACCTGGTGGGTTGTGTTCCCATACTGTGTGTTTTGCACACATCATTTAACTAGCGATTTTAAACTGTGCCTTACAGTAGCCTATATGTTACTGTAGGTTCACGTTCATAATATAATGATAGTTTGATAAGAATAAACTAATACTTTCTTAGATTTACGCGAATAAACTAAACAGATAATCGTTAAAAACAAAAAGTATTTATATTTGTACCTTGAAGCTAATTAATTAAACGTGAATTTTTTTCTACATATGATATCATTAAAAAGCAACTCATAAATCAGAAACTTTAACAACCTAAGTTTGTTACTGGAAAAAATGAATGAATTAATCGATAATTTATAACATCAGATCGGCGTGAGCAGCCCGGCGGAGCGCGCGGAGTTCTCGCTGTACTGCATCGTGGCGGGCGACGCGCTGACCATGCCGCTGGCGGGCGACGAGTACGTGCTGGACGTGACCACGGAGCTGCAGCGCGCGCACCATCCCTTCTACCTCATCTTCTGCCGCTCCGTGTGGCACCACGCGCTGCGCCAGGACGCGCCGCCACTGTACACTGAAGTGCTGTTTAATCAGGTACCCCCATCACCACGCATGCATGCTTTTCTTTCTTTTTTTAATTTTTGAAGGGAAACTTCTTTAGAATTGTTGATTTGAAACTACATAGATGAAACGAAAATGCGACATGAGAAAGAGACAAACACATGAATATATAGGATTAAGCCGGCGAAAGAATGACATAGAATACATTTCACAGGAAGTGAAAAATAATACTGAACATGTAATTAATATATATGTTAAATAAATTAATGAAAAATAGCTTTGAAACTTGCTAAAAAATAAACTTATTACTTATAAAAAAGAATATTTATTACTGTCGGATGAATGTGCATAAATTAAATAAAAGCTATTATGACTAATTGTTATCATGGTAACCGTTGTTTAAAAGTTTTACTTCTACTGCGTGTAATCTGCATACGTTTTAGTATATTTTTTGAAATGTAAACTTCTATAGGCAGGTTTGGATGGGGAGTAAATTCATGTAAGTCGTCATCGACATGGTCACGTAAATGTCAAAGCCAGATAAATGTGAACAGTTTTAATTTACAAATTTTAATTTATGATCAAACAATTAATTTGAATATCCAAAAATAACAAATGTTTTATTTCTTATTTAGTTTGCGTGACAGCTGTTCTCCAGTTCTCATTTCTTTTACTGAATTGAAATTTTGGTTGAAAAATATTACAGAGATACGGAACGACAGTAAATAGAGAAATTATATTTTAGTTCTATGGGGTTTATTTTAAAAGAGCTTTATATCACGTATTTTTAAATGTCATGTTTAATTCATTATTCGGAAGAAATTAGAATGTTTCCATTTTTAATTAAAAACTTAAATCGTAACCTCATCGTCATCATAATCGTAAATCACATTAAAGGTGGCGCCAGACTACCTCGAAGGTCTCCTCCTGGTGCTCCCCGGGGGCGGAGCGCCGGGCGCCGGGGTGCTGCGGGACGCTGCGCTCGTGGCGGCCCTGCTCCACCGAGCCGCTGGTCTGCCGGATGCTCCTCATCCTCGGGACCTGAAGTTCCTCCTACCGAAACCATTGCTGGCTTTGAGGGAGCCGAAGCCGAATAAATGGGCGTCGTGGGTGTCGGCCGAATGGCCCACTGTTAGAACGATGACGCCTGCCGCCGCTAAGTCTAAAGTGCTACAGGTAAAGTTTTTTTAATAGAAAATACATAAAATATATTGAATGTATAATTTATAATTATATAATTGATGGATTAACTTGAACCAATTTTATAAAACTATTGAAAATAATTTGAGTAATTTCTTTATGGTCTTATCTCATCTAACTATATTATACTCATAATAGGGAAACTTTCTGAGTACCACCGTGTGTACGTTACAGTAAGCGTACATTGAGTTGCGAAACTTTGTATGATGTTTAATTTTTTGGCGGATTTGTATAGTATACGGATAGACTATTTTACCTAGAGTATCTGAGCAAAGCCAGAATAAGTCACTAGTCTCATAACTATCCATTATCACAGGTATTATCCCGTTGGCCGTTATTCGGCTCGTCGTTCTTCGCGGTGCGTCGCGTGAGCGGGGCCGGCGGCGGCGGCGGCGGCGAGTGGCGCGAGTACGTGCTGGCGCTGAACCGGCGCGGCGTGCACCTGCTGCACCCCGCCACGCACGACACCGACGCGCACTGGCCCTACGCCGACCTCATATCTACTAGGAAGGTTAGTAAGATATACTGTACAATATACAAAAGCGATGGGCGATTATTACTAAAACTAATCGAATAAGTCGATTGTTCAGTTTAGTCGATAAAAGTCGATAACAATCAATGTATATTTATAATTTATGTATGTATTTAAAGTTATATATTGTATCAACTGTCTGATATACATAACACAAGTCTCGTAACTTACCATGGAACTAGATGGTGTTGTGTGTTAATGTCCCAACATATTTATTTATTATTATTACTAGCATTGCCCGCGGCTCCGCCCACGTTCAGATGACCAAAAACCAAATTCTTAAATTTTACATATTAGTATACTCTTACATTGCAGTTTTTGTATTTTTTCTCAAAAATGAGATATTTTTCCGCGGTAAAAAGTATTCTATATGTTGACCCGGATAACCAGCTATCATCATACCAAATTTCATCAAAATCCCTGCAGTGGTTTTTCCGTCAGACAGATGGACAGACAGACAAAAATTCTAAAACCTATAGATTCGGCCTCTGTATCGATAATAATGTCTATTTCAATAAGATTTTCCAAAAAATATCTAATGTAGGTACAGATTCGGCTTAGTTACAATTTTATTATGTGTATAGATTAATGTTATTCGATTATTATTGACTAACGGCGTGCAGCGGGCGATAATGACTTGAAGGGGAACCTTCAACGTGTTAACTTTAACTACTAATTTGCGAAATTAATATAAAAATCCCTAATTGCATTATAGTTCATACATTACTAAGTTGACTAAAAACACTTAAAAAGACAACTTGGGCGAAATTGGTCTTACTAACACTTTTACAACACTTAGTTATTAAAATATGTTACTTAAGATCAATAGTATTCATTATATAATATATAATATAAATGTTGGTAACGTCCAGGTGCGGTCGGAGGACGGCACGCTGTTCCTGGACGTGAAGTGCGGGTCGCTGCTGCAGCAGCGCGTGACGCGGCTGCAGGCGGAGCAGGCGCACGAGGTGGCGCGCCTCATCCGCCAGTACATAGCGCTGCAGCGCGACCAGCGCGACCACGACCCGCGCGACCACGACCGCGACCACGACCACGATCACCAGCACGACCACCGGGACTCTGGTTAGTTATGTACTATTTAAAAATAACTGGAATTCTCAATTAACAAATGACCATTATTAATTATATATCTTACTGTTTTGACTTATATCTGCGATCACTTGTAAAATATGATTGAAACTTAAAATCAAAAAAACTTGTTTAATTTATCAAAAAAGAATTATATCATCAAAAATATACAAATCAGTTAAAACTTAATACAAAAGTGACATTTATTCACAAGTAATTTCTCAAAACGCTTGTAACTTAATTGCATTGCAAATGTAATTGTGGAACTTTACACGTGTTACATATTATATTTTAATAACGGGTTTTTTTTCACAAAAATATTAGATTGCACTTTTATATAGAGACTACAAAGAAACGAAATACAAGTATTAGTAGCAATTATTTAAACTGATGTATTCTCCAATTACGTGTATAGTAACAACATTAATTAATAATATTAATAATAACAGCATGTGTATAAGACAATATTTTCAATTTTATTTCTTTTTTTTTTCAGTGTTTAGCCAGTGACGAACTGATGAAAAGTATTTGGAATCTTAACTCGGAAGTACACTAGTTTCATGAACGAATTAACCACAATTCGTCCATGACTAGTTTTTACTAGTTCTTACTCGAACCTCAAAAATCTGTCCACTTAATTAGATCTGAATGTAATAAGTGTACTTAAAATATATTCAATATTCTATATGAAAGATTAAAATGAGAATAGGATCGTTTAATCATATTGTAATAATAAGAGAAATTATAAAACCTCTTTTCTATTTTCATTTTAGTCAAGTCTTAGGAAATGTTTACGATGAACAATTATCTGTATTGAGCCAATTATAAATATTATACCAATTAAATAAACGAAAATTATTATTCATTGATTGATATTACATTAAATATATGTGTATTTGAATTATATTTACTTTTTGTTGCATGGTTAAATAATTGTTAGTGTTGCTATATCTGGAAAATTATTTTTTAACAATTAACAGCAATGAACAGCAACACTGCATTTACAGCGAGAAATCATTTAAATGTATAGCTCATCTTTGTTCTACATGAAAAATAGTTTGTAGGTAGAAATAAAAATTTTGTTTATGGAATTCGTATTATGTTGTCTATAGTATCGCTATTTCCGTCGACAAAACTGTTAATTAATCATATTCTATGTAGTTTGGTGTAATTACCATATATTCTAGTGTCTTCCTCTGTATTTGGAAAAAGGTGCTATATCTAGTTGCTATCAACCAGGGGCATAAATGACAATAAAATAAAATCCAGTTTTTGTAATACGGTAATAAAGATTTTATTACATATTAAAATCACAATAGATTTGTAAATGCGTGAAAGGTTTCAAATGAGGTCATTGACCTTTAACATTATTTCAAATACATAATTCTGAAAACTATGCAAATGCAAGTTATTTATTAATCATCCTTTGTTTTTTTTTATTTATTCTATTATAACAATAGTCAGCCTCTGGTTTTATTATAAAACTAAATGTGTATACAATTAAGTATTTTATAAAAATTTCCAAAGACCGAACGGTCGAGTCATAATTTTTGCATATAAATGATATATTGTCATGTAATATATTTAATAAAACGATGTATGAATATATTGTAGATAACAATAAAGATTTATTTTCAGAAGCGATCTGTTTAGTTTCCTTATCACAATATTAATTAACATATACAAACTCTTCGTGCTAGTTCGAAAATGACGATTAGCAAGGGCCATGCAACCGAAGACGGAATTGGCAACACAAGTCTAAGTTTGACATAATAAAAAAGAATTGGCCTAGTGCGAGCCGGACTCGCGCATGAAGGGTTCTGTACCATTATCCATAAAAACGGCAAAAAGATCATGTGCTGTTGTATGGGAGCCCTCTTAAATATTTATTTTATTCTGTTTTTTAGTATTTGTTGTTATAGCGGAAACAGAAATACATCGTCTGTAAAAATTTCATTTGTCCAACTATCACGGTTCATGAGATACAGCCTGGTGACAGACAGACGGACGGACAGCGGAGTCTTACCCTTTGGGTACGGAACCCTAAAAAGTAAAAATTTCCAGACAACTTCCAAGCAAAAAAAAAAAACAAAAAAATATGGTTTCGAACCCATGGTTACACTGTTTTGTTACACTGGTGTAACTACTGATCTTTGTGACCGATGGTTACACTAATGTAAAACCAAGCGGTGTCACATTATTACATCAAAGACTATTTATTAGGTACATATATGTTTCAAGAAAACAGACTATGATATACGGTTGCGTTAGGTAAGTTTTATTTTTTGATTATGCTACAGATCCGACTTGGGTAACGTAGGTTGAGAAGGCTAAGGCGGGAGCTACGCCTTACTCGGAAGAACCCTTTCTTTCTTTTGTCTAAACCACTAAAACTTGTAAAACAAAAACTGCTTTAGAATCCAAATATTAAACGAAAAATTTATAAATGAACCTAAATTTCAATGACTAACCTAATAATAATCAAATGCTATTTTATATTATTTTAATTTATATTTTTTTCTTAGTGTAACCACAAGTCATAGATGTTACACCAGTGTAACCATAGGTCCAGTGTCAAAATTATTAAACGGAAAACATCATTTACTATAGATACTATAATTAAAATTAATTGTAACGGATTTCGTGTTATGATTTTTTAATTATTAATTCCCACTCGGCTCGGCGATTCCCTCCTCCCCCTCTTACCGCGTTGAGCTCATATTTTAATTTTTAATTTTGGTATAAAATTAAGACGTACCTATATTTTAAATAAAGATTTTATTTTCTTTTAAAAAATCTGAATATTTTATTTTTAATTAAATCATATTCACTGCCTTTAAAAACCATTCTATCAAGCATATTTTTTATACAAAATAGTTTCGATGTTTCACTTCTGCCAGGGCCCAGGCGTCCCGCGACGGATTTTTTTTTTATTGTTAAATATACCTAGATAATAGATTTTATTTTAAATGACAAAACAATTTAAAGGTAGGTACATTTTAAGCCGTACAATGCGCCCGGGAACTATTTTAAATGCAAAAAAAATCATCTGCAAACGCCACCGTCAGCCAGCAGTAGCTTGTATGAAATTAATAAAAACCTATTTACTATGACGCAAACTCTTAAAGTCATTCTAAATTCTATGATAATAATAGTCTTGTTTTTATTAGTATGAATAGTCATCATGATTGTAAGTTTAAGCTTAAAAATATATAATTAAAACCGTATAATTCTCATGAATCTTGTTAATCATGGCGGTCATCTCCAATTTTTGTCGATTATACAGACTTTAAAAAAAAATTAAGTGTCTATTTTCACATGTCCATCAAATAGTATTCAATTCAAGTATTTCCTATTAGGGTTGTTATTAACAGGCATTTTTACTATAAAAACTTTTTGCTACTAATTTACTCTTTAAAGGAGACTTTTTAAATGGTTTAGTTTCAAATTATTTTATTTCAATAAATTTATTTAATTTTCATAATGAATTTGTTCTTAGTAGGCTAGGTTTTCTGTTTTTTATAGATTAGGTACTACACTGGCGTGCAAAAAAATCGGGCCACCTAGAGAAAATGGACAAACTTAAGATATGATATTTTTTTATTAATTTTGTTATTATATATGGGTAGCTGTATACCCTAGGTACCTAAATCAATAATCGTTGAATAATTTAAATAAAAATTATTGCTCGAAAATAGAGGAAAATCAAATTTAATGATTTTTCGCGAGTTTGGTATAAAAATGTAAGCCGCAAATTAATGGGAAAATTAAAAGATTTCCATTGGTTTTATGATTTTTAATAATGCGTATTACCGCCTCTATTTTTAATTACAGCTTTTAATCGGTTTTTCAGTGATTTGACACACTTTTTTAGATAATCTTGTGTAATAGACTCCCATTCTTCCAATAGCGTTTTTTAATTCTTGAATGTTGCTCGGGACTACTACGCGACTTCTAACTTTCTTTTGAGATGGTCCCATACATGCTCTATCGGATTGAGGTCAGGGCTTCGCGCTGGCCAGGCAATAGTAAACACTCCGACCTCTTGAAGATACTGCCTTACTGATGTAGCAGTGTGAGGGCGAGCATTATCTTGTAGAAGCAGAAAATCTTCTCCAATGAACCCAGTAAAAGGCATCACATGATCTTCTAAAACCTCCGTTATATACCTAGCGGCTGTAAGGGATCCATTTTCTATGAATATAAGCTCGGTTTTCACTTCGTAACAGAATCCTGCCCAAAACATAACTGAGCCCCCTCCATATGACACTGTTTCCCGCATAGTGCATGGTGCATATCTTTTACCTGGTCGCCGGTAAACAAAATTACGGCCGTCGTCACCATGCAAACACATTCTGCTTTCGTCAGTAATAAGAACCTTCTTCCACTGCTCCAAATTCCAATTCACGTGATCTCGGGCAAAAAGTAATCTTGCAATTCAATGTGCAGGGGTGAGTTTGGAGCCAGTTGCGGACTTGCGTGGCGTCAGGGAAGCAGCTCTAAGTCGGCGCCTTACTGTCCACTCGCTAACATTAACACCTCTCACTTTTCTCAGGAGATTTCGAACGTCAACCCCTGTGCGATGACGATTTCTTAGAGCTGATGACACAATAAATCGATCATCACGCTCTGATGTGGCTCTTCGTCGGCCGAAACCATGACGTCGTACAAATCCACCAGTCTCTATGTAACATTTGTACACTCTCTGGGCCGTAGAACAGCTCACAGAAAAAACTTGACGTTGACTTTGTCCAGTTTCAAGCAGTCACAATTCGAGATGATTCAGCCTCGGTCAGATCCATCTTGCAGTATTTCTAATAATCGTAGATCAAAGTAGAAGTGTCTTGTTCAATAATTGGAACTCAACTAAGCTTCTAAAATAACAAAAAACAGTATTTGTGGCTTCAATCCATATCATGCAAATATTCACTAATTACTGCTAATTGACTATAATTAAGCGCACACGTGCATTTCCAGGAATTTTTTGACTTTTTTGAAGGAAACAAAGGCGTCTAATCTCCTTAATTACCTTTGCGGTATTTTTTTTCACCAAACAATTGTCAACAAAAAGTTATGCTTAAAATTAAGGGTGGCCCGATTTTTTGGCACGCCAGTGTATTTTAAAAAATAATATTTTTTGATTCATTAAATCGTAAATATTTACAATTTTAATAATTATTTAAATGTAGTAGGTACTGGCTTTTCTAGCCAGTGAGTATCACATAACCACCTGTCTATCACATAAGCAGGTGGTATGGTAGCCCAGTGGTAACGCACTCGCTTGGGAAACCGAGTGAAGCCGGGATTTGAACCCAGGTCTCGTACCTCTAATATTTTCATGTGCGAATCAAGTCTAACATGATTACTACTCGCCTTACGGTAAAGGAAAACATCGTAATGAAACCTGCATGTCTGAGAGAACTTAGCAAATTTTCGAATGACATGTGAAGTCCGCCAACCCGACTTGGCCAGCGTGGCTATGACCTGATCCCCCTCGTATTGAAGGGGGACCCGTGCCCAGCAATGGGACGTTAAAAAGGGCTGAATACATGCATAAATGCATTATAAATATTTTTCCCAACATTAAAAAAGAGGATGATTTAATAAGTACATATAGCATTCATTTTTATTTCGACAAGTTATTCTTATAAAAGTTTTATTTAAAAAAATAAACTACATACATACATAATAACGTGAATGCTTGCCTACCTATTACTCGTATTAAAATAGGCAAATGACATAAACACAGCAACATATTTGTTACACTAAATGAATAGCGTATGCCAAATTTAAATCTTTTATTCGATCAATAGCAATAGCAAGGTTAGCTATTCAATCCTGAAAGTGTGAACATTAGTAACAACCCTACAAAAGGAAGCGTCAGGCGATGCGCGAAGGTTGTGACTGGCGGACGCGACGGTGGCAATTCTCACGTGTAAAAACTGTCCTTTGTCTTCACTCTACGGTCGTCGTCCGCAAGGCTGTTTGGTAAAATCTGACCCCGTCTTCAATTATCATCTACCTACTTATTATATAAAAACCTATTCCTTTAATGAGCCAATATAACTTTAAGGTGACACTAAAAAAGAAAATCACTAAGATATAAGACATATCTATACCTACAATCTGTAAATCTAGGCAATACACGGAAAAGCATCATATAATGCACTTCTGTACTTTCTAAAAACTATTTGCACCGACAATTAAGTATTGTATTCAACCCTTTTTTAACGTCCCACTGCTGGGCACGGGCCTCCCTTCAATACGAGGGGGATCAGGCCATAGTCCACCACGCTGGTCAAATACGGGTTGGCGGACTTCACATGTCTTTCAAAAACTTACTAGGTTCTCTCAGACGTGCAGGTTTCCTCACAATGTTTTCCTTCACCATAAGGCAAGTGGTATTAGAAATAATTCGCACATGAAATATCAGAGGTACGAGACCCGGGATTTGAAGCCGCTTCATTCGGTTTCCCAAGCGAACGTGTTACCACTGGGCTATCACTGCCATTTTTAATGATTTTTTTTAAAGAATATAAGAGTATAGCATAGAAGTAAACTCTGAAAGCATTATTCGGCTTTTCAAAACATGGCATTCTCATTTCGCTGTGACCATGACTTAAATATTTTAACAATTATTTTTGTGGAGCCATATCTAGCTGCTCGGTCGGACAAAGATAGTTTTTGTAGAATGGTTAGTATTTTCGTTACATTTATCTATTAGTCTAGTAAGTAGTTGATCATTGGTCTTCCATATTATTTTCAGAACTTTGGTTCAGATATTACATCTTTTTAAGAGAGACTTGACAAAACTTTATATTATAATTTTCTTGTTTACCTTTGAAGGACTATTAAAATATACGTACTTAACTCTTACTTTAAGTATATAGACATGAGCTGTTATACTTTAAATATAAGTACTATACTTTAAACATATAAGTTGCAGCGTAGAAAGAACGGTGCATTTAATCAAGAAACAAGACTTTATGCTAATAAGGCTTAGAAACTAGCCTCCGCTAGCCTCGTAATAAATATTTACCTGCACTCATTATGTAAGAAACAAATATATACATAAAGCGACATCCTCGTAAACAAGATAGCGACTACGATTACTGATATGTTGTCAACATACTAAGTAGTCTTAAAGAATATTACACTAAACAGTAGTAATATTTCTGTCAAAAAAGAAATTAACCTCGCATCAGGCGAGGAAAGCAAAAGCTTAGCAAGATTATATCACATACAAATCACTGCACATGTCATCTTAAATTGTAATTCTAGCACGTAGTACCTCCAAGTTCTAACGCTGGTATTGTAAACTACAAGGCTGGCGTTAACGCGTGAGAACTTTACCGGACTACCGGCGTCTCACGCAATGCATGTCACATTTATATACATATTTAATTTCCACTTCATTGTTTACCTTATCGCTTCCTCGTATTTATCTTAAATTATTATTCTTAAATGACTGTATTTTATTATTATTATAGTATTTTATGTATAGGTACTACAATTTAAGTTTTGTCGTGCGACTGTCATTCGTAGGTTTTGTGATCTATAAGTATATTAATGTTAATAACTTCTGTAATAAACATCATGGGTTTGAAAAACCTATGGTTAAGACAAATAAAAAAAAACTCACTTTAAGTTATTATAAATTATATGACCTAATATTCATAATATAAAATACAAATGAATGTTTTATACATTTTCAACAAAATTAGTTATGGAGGGATAGTGGAGTGTAATAGAAAATACTCAAAATAGAATATATATATATGCACTGTTCTTCATTTGACGACACATTTGGCTCAATTTGTAGTGACTCTACTTGCTGTGCCAGCGGTCGCGGATTTTAGTGCCGCTGGGGGCATTCATTTCGATGATGAGCACGAATGTTTGTACCCAGTCATGGGTGTTTATATTAATAATATGTGTGTATTCAAAGTTATATAAGTGTAGTGTATCAACTATCTGGTATCCATAACCTAAGCCTCGTATAAACCATGGAACTAGATGGTGCTGTGTGTTAATGTCCCAATAGATTTATTTGACAAAACTGCCTCGGTGGTGTAGTGGCTAGCATGTACGGCTACACACTCGGAGGTCCTGGGTTCGAGTCCCGCGTCGGGCCAAGTTTAGTTATTGAGTCTTTCTGTATAGTAAGTCTCAGTAACAGCCCGGAGTTGGGAAGTTGGCGGTGTTTCACCCCCGTGCCTCGGAGAGCACGTAAAGCAGTCGGTCCTGCGCTTTAACTCTCACTGGTCGTGTCGAGTGGTCGTCCCACCAGAGTATGAGAGTGACAGGAACAGAGTGCACCTGTGCCTGCGCGTACACTCGTGCACTATAATAATAGGTTGGCTACACAGTTGGCTAGTCTCAATGAGATTGGCCGCCGTGGCCAAAATCGGCTAGGAGAACATCATCAGATTTATTTATTTATATTACACTTCGCCTCCCCATATAATACTTAAACCTAAAAACTTGATAATTGTTCTACACTTACATGAATCTAGCTATTGAACTTGGCGGTCCATTTAATTAACGCTTTATGAAAGACACTCATTTAATAGTTGTTACGAAATTCATTCATGCCTTCCAGTATAGGTGCGGTGTGAGTAATTTTTAAGGCTATTCGCAAATTTAAAATAATTTACCTTTGAAATTTCACACCAGAGATTTGATAATTTTATAGTAAAATGTGTATAAGTAATATTCTAAAATGTATCTATTTCAAAACCTAGCGTAAAATATTATGTAGTGTAAATGAAATAATAAAGGTTTTGTGGTACAACAATATATGTCCCAAATAAAAGGCACAGAATACGTAATAGGTAACATACCTTTTGCACTAGACTCCATGTTTGTGAACGTTGCATTTGAATATTACCTACCGATTAGGTTTATAATTAAATGGAGACAAATTTAATTAATATAAACATTTTTAATCTTTGCACTTTGCAAGTATTAAAGTACGTAATGATAACCTGCTACAGGTATAGTTAGGCCGCCATTGCTCAAAACATGCTTTACTGGCGGCTTATAAAATTTTAGCAGCTATTATGATATCTTTGTTGATCTAAATATTGTTATTTTATAAACAGTTTAATTAAAACTGAAATGAAAGTTAGCATTATCTTTATCAGTTATCTTTATCAAGTGCTATAGAGAACAGATTTCTATAACTATTCCCACTGCTTACAAATGAAAAGAACAATAAGTGTACGAGAAAGGCAAATTATAATGGCTAACTTAATTGAACAATGAGACGTTATTAAGCCTATTTTGTATAGCTTTATCTATATTATTAAGTTTTGTAAATAATACGAAGTTATTTATGAAGTTAAACGGTGGTAGTAATATATAAGGTAAAAAAGGGTGTGTGTACTTATACGGTACGCATGTAAGAAGTTATACTTCTTTGGCGTAACAAAACAAAAATAGCTTTCTAGATAGCAAAATAGCTAGATTTCATCCCGTATGTCACAATTCTCTGTAAAAGAAATGCAGGTAACTTCGTTATGTCGCTTTCAGCTAACTTCATGTCGCTTTCAGCTAACTTCATCGTGTCGCTTTTTGGCTGTCGGTGTGCGCGCGCATCGTAAAAAATTTACTCCCATATTTTTTTCCAAACGTGCCAATAGAAGTATAACTTCAAAAATATTTTAATTTAATTTGCTTGTTTAGTGACTTCAGGTAGTAGTCATGTTGGCACTATTTACTCCGACAATATCACTTAGAAAAAAAAAACAAAAATAGACTATAGGTTTAAAATAATTGAATTGACATTGACACTATCTTGTCCAACATGGTCTGTACACACTTACTCGTAATATATACATATGTGACACTCATTATTTTCAAATTAACTTTAATCTCACACCTAAGATCAACGAACTTCCTACACGGATGGTTTAAAACCCGTGACTTTTAATTCTTTTGTTCCCAACCAGAACAATGTTTATACTCTTTATTGAATGGTATTTCGTCGCGAAAATACTAAAACAGGTAATTAAACTACGTAATTGAAATAATTTATTATGAACACAAAAAATCAGAGATATAAAATAATTTAATCTTATCCGATCTCATGTATGGGAACTACTTACAAAGAAATCTTAGTCATAGTTGCGTCGTTTAAATTATTCTTCAAAAATACCTACATTCATAATATTTCTCAGGAATCAGGATACGTACAAAAGTTAAAAAAAAACTTAACTACACATATATTCTACACATAAGTACATAGAATATAGTATATGTATATGTGTGTGTAGACTATACATAGTATATAAACATATACATATTAGCAAATTACAATTGTTTAAATAATTATACATATACCTACCTCAGTGTAATATAAAATTTGCAGATTAACATCTTACAACGTCTTAAATGTTAAAATAGAGACCAAGTTCTATGTAACTATTTAAAACTTTAGTAATTTAGATACGAACTAAAAGATACATAAGTATAATTAAATTTTAACGACGCAACAGACACATTATAACTATGACACCACAAATATGGCATAAAAGTTTTTGGTTAACTTTAAATTACCTTATACTCTACAAACGGTTAAATTAAATAAAAACTGCCGACTCGGACAGTTGTCATTAATTGCACAAGCCACTCATTAATCACGCCACGTCAAGTTCGCCACGATGACTAATTCGTCATTAGAATTAAATTATTTCGAAGAAATACCCTCTTCTAAGGCCATTATATATTTCCTTCTTACTTCTTGTTTGCAAGTTACACTGTTTTGCTTCAATTCAATCGAAGCTGCTATACTTAATGTAGAGTTTTAAAGTACCTATTGGACTTTTAGTAATCATTGAGTCGGGCTATGTCTTGGAGTTCGTATCTCCCTTGTTTTATCTGGCCATTTTTTCGCAGCATATTGTACATACCCTGGATCCGTCGGTGTTCCGGACGCTCTCCCTTCGTTATCTGTGATTTCTCTATCTCTTTCTTCTATTGGCTCCATTGGAAAGATAGCTGGTGTCTCAGATCTTCGCGATCTACTTGAACTTCGTAAATAATCCTCAAGCTGTTGTATTGTGGGAGTTGCAACAGTCTTTGCCCGTGTTGGCGATTTAGATTGACGTTTTTGTTCATACGTCGGTGAAGCGTCGTCATATAAGCTCTTCAATCGGCCTGTTTTTACTTTAGAGAATACGGGCGTTTGCAGTTCCGGTAAATAGTCCTCTTTAACAGGCAACCTCCCTGCAACGTTGTCCAAGTAATCCCTTAAATATTTCTCATTAAACTTAGCAAGTTCTTGCTCGTAATGTAGTTTGTCTGGCTGTATCGATAGTGGCTCTGTAAGTCGAACATAATTTCCCGACTCGATGCCATTGCGCAACGAACCAAACTTAGATTTTTCTAGATCTTTCTCAATGGGAATATCACCTAATTTGTCTATATTCATAAAATCAAATTTAGGTTCGTCAAATAAACTTTGTTCATCTTTTTTAGTTTCTTTTTCTATGGCTTTTTCCAAATCTAAATCTTTTGGTCTTTCAGGAACATGTCCATTTTGTTTGCCATTCATTAGCTGGCCGTTAGTAGTAGGCTGTGTGATAATTGAGACTTTCTTTTCAGATTTTGGAGACGTTATGGCGTCTGTTTGTGAAGGTCGTGTTGCTGTGTATACTCTAGGACCCATTAAGTCTATTAGAAAGAGTATTGCAACAACGAGAGACAGTGAACCTAGTATTGAAGCGTTCACTACAAGTTTGTTTGGAACTGAGTCTAAAGAAGCGAGCTCTAGACCACCTGCAGACAAAAGGTTAGGTTACTTGTGTGAAAGGGAAGTTTAATTTTCAAATAAATCTGTAATCTTACTAAACAACTCACCCAAAATGAGAAAAAATATTGTCCCAAAACCAAGAAACACTCCTTCTAATATTCTTCGTCCTTTTGGAACCTCATGAAATACCCGTCCTAATATTAGGGCAAACGTTATGATTACGTAACCTAAAAAGAAAAACGAGTATAAATAAACGTCTATATAATATTTAATTAAATGATTTCGAAACTAGAGCGCTTGATAAAAAAATAAAGCGTAACATATTTTCTTTATTTATCTTAGTTGTCCGTCCTTCTGTCTTAAGTCTATACAATATAAGGTAAGTGTATAAAGCTGCTTCTAATTTTTTTTAACATCACGTTTCATGATAATATAGCTACATACTCAGTTGCCTTGTAATAGGTATCTATATTATTACAATTATAGTCCATTGCGGTCAGATAAATATTGTATCGAGTAGTTACAAATTAATTTCTAAGATCTCATAGCAGTTTAGAGCTAGCCGGCGGTTTCACTCACGTATTATGATCGTAGTCTTAAATCCCGTAGAAATTGGTCCAGTATATACCGAAGATACAAACGACAGTCGTGTATTAGGTTATTTATAATTTACCTATTAGCGACTAAAACTTCGCTCGGGTGCATCTCTAAACTATGCCTCACACATGTTACTCCAGGTAACAGTCTTATCTATATGTATTGATATTTTTTATCTAATTCCGTTCAGCCATTTCAGCGTGTAGAGGTAACAAACATACATATAGGAACTTTTGCATACATAATACTTAGTAATCTAATTTGTCTATTTGTCAGCCTAGTTTTATTTAATTATTTAAAAGTAGATAAAATATATTATGATCATAATAACATACCTCCATATACAGCATCGGCAAATGCGCCTCCAACAGAGTCCCACGTGACTGATGTAAGCAAGGACCACTCTCGGGATAACTTTTGCAATAGCAACGCCAATCGCGCCTCATCATCTGTAGACACTCGTTTCGTGACCAGGCATGCCACGCAAAACAACTGGGTACATGTAAAAAAGGTTTAAATAAGTCTTTATGTATAGTATCTATTCCTTGAGTTATAATTTCTGGTCCATATTGGCACTACGATTTCTATGGCGCTGCTATTTAACGATGCATTTCGATAAATAGACCCGAAATAAAATGAAATGACGAACAATATTTTATTGATAGAGTTATTTATCATACTTATTCTCCCATTAAAAATATCTCTTCATACACTTATTTATTACATACTAGCGAGTTACCCTCACTCCACTCGGATCTATTTCTAGGTAAATATCTTAAGGTTTAGACAGCGTGTAAATTTCTAAGGACGACTAAAGTTATTGTGTTTTTCCTTGGAAACAAAAGATTTTCTTATATTGAAAGGTATTTTAAATGTTAAGTTATCAATCACTACACAAAACTTTTAAAATCGGTTCAGATAAACAGACATATAGATGAAAAAATTTAAATATTGTTTTGGGCTCTATATTCTGTACACAACAAGTTAGGCATTGTGTTTATAAAATAAAATATTTCATGTACAGATTTCGCTTTGTTATAATTTTATTATATGTAGGTACATATATATGTACCTATAGATTATGTTAGAACTAAAGGAACTTAGTTTCTTTTAATACCTACTAAAAATATCATGATGTGGAACATTAGCATCAACTAAGTAGAGTATCCATACTTATTTTTGAAAAATCTTTGGTTAGTTACCTGGCTACCTTCGGGCTTCCTTAAACGTATTTTTTATATAAGTATTAAGTATCGTTTTATTTCTAACTAGCCAATCACCCTCGCTTCACTCGGGTTCATCCCTAATAAAAACAAATCTATCCCACGGGAACCATACATTGTTCCGAAATAAAAAATAACCTTTGTGCTATTCCAGATAATGTATCTGTGCCAAATTTTATCCAGATTCGTGCAGCCGTTCTGGCGTGATTCAGTAACAAACATCTATCCATCCAAAGTTTCGGATTCATAATATTAATAGGATTCAATAATGTAAATAATACTTTTAAATTAATCTACACATAAATAATAAACTTAGTTACGTAATGTTTACATCTAGACGACAAACGTGTGTTGAATCATTTGCTGTACCTAATATTGCTCGTTATATAGGTACCGTATTGGTATGTTAGCGTTATGTAACGTTGTTCCCTCGACTTTGCTGGGCTTTTAAGTCTTTGTGAATAACGATTACGAAAATCGATTAGGTATTTGTTGATCATCGAAATTTTGACATATCGTTTAAGAAATCGATAATACATAACATACGTGGAAGTACCTAGTACATTATACAAAAATAATTTTTGTATAGATTATTTCAAGTAATGCACATAAAACTTAGAAGAATTGAGATTCATACTTGTTACGATCATAAAGTGTATTCTTCACGAAAACTAAACAACTGACATTCGTTTACCCATCACTAAAAGTATTAGAAACAACATAAGTTAAAATAAAACACGCTATTTAAATGAGTGTATTTTAGTAATCTTAGGAAAATACATATATTACTTATTAAATCTAAGTAAATTAGCCAATTATGATCTTTTTTTTTCGTTTAGGTACGAAAATATTTTTGTACCTACGTTACATCTAATAGGTACCCACTAGTAGGTAGTCACCAGCAATCATATCGGGAAGAAATTATGAAGATATATTGTACCTATGTGTTAACTAAGAATTCTGAATTTGGAATATCCATTATTAAAACCTTTAAGTACTTATAACGTAAAGTAATCTCCACTCTCAAACTTTCGCATTAATAAGGTGGTAACATAATAATAAGTCTGTAGTAAGGGACTGCATGGTCACTCAAATGGAAGGCTATATAAAAACAATGCCTAGAGGCCACTGACAATAGCTGGCGGTTTGTCAATTAGCCCTATTTAGAACCTTAGGTTCCCGACCTCACCACTACATATTCACGTACCTATTATAGTTTTGACGACACGTTTGACTCAGTTTATAGTGACCCTACTTGCTGTGCCAGCGGTCGAGGGTTCGAGTCCCGCTGCGGGCATTCATTTGTGTGATGAACGCAAATGTTTGTACTCCAGTCATGGGTGTTTAAATTTATAATATATATATATATATATATATATATATATATATATATATATATATATATATATATATTTGTATGTATTTAAAGTTATATATGTGTAGTGTATCAACTATCTGGTATCCATAACACAGACCGCGTAGCTTACCATGGAACCAGATGGTGCTGTGTTACTGTCCCAACATATTTATTTATTATAGTAAAGTTAAGTTAGGACTATATTTTTTTAATTTAAACACATCGCTTTTTCTTTGGTAATTCTTGCCATAATTATAATGCCTTACCTAAAAGCAAAATATAAAAAAAAACGGATTTTTTATTTTGCCTTATACCGCGACCATAACCTGTTATTTACAAAGAATAATTAATATCGATAAAATAATCAATCACGTGACATATTTACAACAAAAATATGAGTATTTGAATGGCGTATTGAGAAACTCTTCTAAGTCTGTTAATTGTTGTAAGAAAAGTTACTTATTTGTAGTTAATAAAATGTTAACCAATTTGATTTTTTATGTGAAGCGTGTATGTATGTACTCGTAATTATCTATGGTACAAAAAAATCAAATTGAAGTGTCTGTTTATAATGTCAAAATAACAACTTTTTAATAAATTCATATGCAATTATATACGATACTTATAAGTAAAACAAAATTTTTAAAATGTTTGTCTATCTGTTTGTTCCGGCTAATCTCCGAAACGGCTGGATTCATTTTGCCGGGATTTTCACTGGCAGATAACTGATGTTTTAAAGAGTAACTTAGGCTACTTTTATTTATTTTTTAAATTAGGATCCCACCCAAAAAAATTAAAACGTAGTAAGGACACGCGAGCGAAGCAAGGGTAAATCGCTAGAAAATATGTATACCTATTCTGTTAGTAGGCAGGTAAATTGTTTTTATAATCATTATAAGAGAAACGACAAACATCGTACATATTATGCTAATTAGGTATTTAATATTAGATATAACAATGCTTGATGAATTGTCAGTTAGTTCCACTGTGAGTCTTCCATAACCTCAGAACCTTCGTGCTACAACCTCTTGATTGTTACGTCATTGTCCACCGTGAGACCGGCATTGACATGCGTGCGATAATAGATTAAGGAAAATATTATTTTTGCAGTTAAGTTTACCATTGAAGGGAGAAGTTCAAATATTAAAAGCTACCTCACAAGGTATAATGTTGCGTTATCGTCAATACACCGCGCCTACAAAAATACCAGTTACGACACCCACATAGCGAAGTGATACTCAATGTTATGAGGTTCTATTCTATTTAGCTGTATGATAACACCATAAATTATTTATTTAAATGGCCACAATTCCTAGAAAACAATAACATTTAAAGAAAGTAAAAAGTATTTAAAAAATCCGAATATTGAATAATATATAGATAATAGGGCATCCCATATAAGTAAACTATATATACATATAATAAAATTCTAACTAAGTCTAATCTGTACATTAGATATTATATGGAAAATGTTATTGAAATAGACATTATTATCGATACAGAGGTCGAATCTATAGTTCTTAGAATTTTTGTCTGTCTCTATGTCTCTTACCGCATCACAGAAAAACTACAGGAGGGATTTTGATGAAATTTGGTATAGTCACAGTTGGTTATCCGGGTCTACATATAGGATACTTTTTACTGCGGTAAAATATCTCATCTCTGAGACACTAAACGTAATAAACTAAGCTGACGGAAGCACTGGCGCGTTAATATTTTTTATTAATACATATATTGATTAAAAAAAGAAAACAAAATCAACCATAGCAAAACTCCAAACTCGGACACATGAAGTAAGCCATCCACATAACATATTGTGAAACCAAACATTTGGTAACAAGCTCGGAATATCAACACTGGCCGGAGGCTAACGCTTGGATATTTTGAAAACGTTTTAAAGTAAATTATAATTTACTATATAATATAATAGTTCCGGTTAGTTTGAACAAAAATTTGTTACCTATATACATAGTTAAGATATATTTCAAAAATAATTTAATCTACCCGGAAAATTTCAATCTATAAATAATATCATATTCTTAAACGACTTGTTTACAATAAATTATCAATGATCGGTAGTAAGATGGAGGTCAATGCCAAATACTAGCATAGATAAGCAGTATTATCCGAATTATATTAGTTAAAATTTTCAAATTTAAATACTTTGCCCACCACATTTCAATTACGTAAATAATATTATTTCATCAAAATTCTTTACATTCAACTTAAACCTCAAAATAAAAACACAAACAAAACACCTTTTAAAAACATACTAGCACCCACAAGCTGTTATCAACAATCTTGTAATATTCGCATACTTACGAACTCCACTATCTTGAGCGCGACCCACTTGTCGCACTCCATGCCTGCCGCGTCCGATAAGCGTTGCACAACACTGGGCTACTAATACGCGGCCTGCTCCTAGTCTATATACGAATATGGCGTACAGCGGTATAGTCCAGGCGCTGCAGGAGGCGGCCGCACGACGCAAGCGCACACTTTTGTTTGACACAAACTGGTATTTTCACGCGCCTCTACGTGTGACATTGAATCAAAACATCGCAAGCGCAGGTGTGGGACAGTGGGGTCATCATGCACACGCAAATAAAACACCGAGCCATCGTTATACTTAAATTTATTAATCGACCAATCGATGCATGCAATATTATTTAAAAACCTCACAAAACAAGTAGAGATAAATTCATATTTGCGAACAAAATGCTCAGATTTATCTAATTTCATAATGCTGCATTATCGCTGAGAAAACGGTTCCAAATTGATTCGCGAAGTAATAACCTGATTTTATTTCAATATATGCATGTAGACTTAATAGTAAACTACGATATTATGAATATTTCGTTGAAAAAACATCAAAAAAGTAGAGATAGTTGTGCAATAAAACTATACCGGGTTAGAGTCGCCCGGCCCTTAATTCATATCAATCTAACGTAAAAAGCTAAAACATTAACAGAATCGCGCTTACACGTACTGACGCTGGCGCTTGAGTCTTCGACAATACATAATCAACAATAAACTATTGGATTCTTAATATACACGTACACACTTGAAAATAAAAGTCTATCGTTAAAAAATAATCTAAATTTATCCCTCTTAATAAAAAGCGGAGCGCAAGACATGTTTATATATATACAATGTACATACAAAATAAATAAGAGCCGTGCAATCGGTCTGCATTCCATTACCGAATAAATATATAAACCCGTTGCAGTTTTAATTAGAATAGTATTAGCAAATTGATTTGACATCATTAAAATGTAGAGCGTTGAAAAATAAATTGATAAATAATCGCTTAAAATTGTATATCGGTGACATATTTCTTGCGCTCTCGCTGCTCCCACACATACATTCCCAAAATTAAAACACCAATGTTAACATTAAACCACAAACAAAATTGTAAAAAGGCAGACTCTACAATAAATTATTTTCTTATTGCTCTTACTCTTCAATATATATTAATCAGTGGATTAATTATAATGTATGATTTCTGCAAAGTGTAGAAAAGGAGCTCCTATGATATATTCTTTTTAGGAATTATAAAAAGAGCTTTAAAATGAATTTTTAAATATATTTTCCATTTTCATACCAAATAAAAGATAACGAGTTTCCATTCCGTTAAACAAAATTAATATTTATCGTTGGATGGATGGAGTCGAACCTATCATTAGCGCTATATCTCGCTATAGGACTTACCACTACGCATATACAATTTAAGAAAATGTGTAAAATGGGATCATAATATGAAAAAAAAAATTACAAATATTTCATAGCTTCTTTGTTCTTTCGATTATGATTAAAATTATGTCTGCTGAAACAATTCTGTTTGTGGTTAAAACCTTGGTTAGGAAGCGACACAAACGTGAAAAAAATAATTAGTGCATTATTATTTCATGCAATTAAAAAAATCATCAGTTAAAAAACACCAAGACCCTGGATACCCGCTTGTTATACATATTTTAGTATACACATTTTATGAAGCCAAATTGTATAATTTTTCAAATTTTGTAAAATATTTTAATTTTCATTACTGAATGTCGTAATATGTATATTTATTGACTTGAATAGCCAACATATTTCACACAAAACATCATAATAGTACCAAATAATTAGTATAATTTAAAGTACCAGTAAAAGTATTTTTAAAGATATAAAACTTGCAAGTTATTAATATACATACCACCATTATTATTGAAATGAATTGGAAAATTGATCATTGTATACATTAAAAGTTAAAAAAAATATTACAACTGGTATTTTATTTAAAAGTACTTAAATTAGTAAAAAAATAAAATAAGCAATTAAAAATTAATATTGTTAATGTTAACAACAACTGCATTATAATAACATTAATTTAATAAAAGGAGTGTCTGCAAACATAAATAAATACTTGACAAATATTTAGCATAATTTTGATGGTTTAAACTAATCTTTACTTGTCAAGTATCAATATAATAATGACGAACTACATATAAACGCAATACAATATAAATTATAAACCATATAATATGTGCAATATCCTGTCTGTAGCAAGCTTATTGTAACTGTTGAGTCTAGTTTTTTCTCACACATATACACTGTGAACCAAAATTCAGATAAACTGCTTGCTTACGTTTAGATAAAGTGACATCGCTCATATTGAGCAGTATTTAAAAAAAAGACAGAATCAAAATTTAGTCTTTTCTGAAATTACACAAACACAAACCTAATTCATTTCCCTTAAAAAACTCTATTAGCGAGATCCACAGTACATACAAATATGTTATATACAAGCAAATTCCAATACAAGCATTCTAAGTCAGTCAGTTTGAAGTTAGCAAAGTTTAGCTACTAATACGCATGTTTTTGAACTTTCTAGAAGTAAATTGTGCAAAGCCCGCCCCTTGCGAAAATGGCTCACCTATAGTTAAAACCAGGAGGAACTAACTTGAGTCCGATTAACTTAAGATTGCTCATACTATATTATACAGGTATCCAAGGTCCTTACATTCAACATATCAACTCACTGGGGCCTCATGAACTCGCCAAGGGGGTGGCGCGTGGTCCAGGGGTTGAAGTCGGGCCCGCGCGGCGTCGAGGGCGCGGCGGGCGGCGGCGTCCACACGTTGGGCAGCCCTGACAGGTTGAGTGACGACATCGACGAGAGAAGTGACTCCACGCCGTATAACTGCCTGCTCCAGCTGTGATAAAACTTTAGGCTTTATAAACGGAATTTGATAGTGTATAATTTGTTACTGAGACAAACACCTATATGGTTTTTTTTAAATTAGACTATCTTTTCGGATGTTTCGCGGATTTATGATTATATGACTACCCACAAAAAATGTAACATTTTGTAATTTTGTGGGTGGGCACTGTCTGTAACAACTATATAACTTTTGAGACGTCTAAAACCTTATAGTAGGGGAGCCCAAGAGGGGATTTTTTGAGTTACTCAAGCGCGACGGGACCATGATTGCTGTAAAGCATTCAAAATGTCGGTAAATAAAAATCAAAACAAATCCGCGAAATAAAAGATAGTTTTATATATAATTTCAAATATTCACATAAATCTAAGAAAATATTATGTAAACGTAATCATATATGGTCATTAGAAACAGTGAAATTAAAACTCGCTACCTCTGACGTAGTAGGCAAGCACCTGTTATATGCGTTCATATTCGCCTTGACACAATATTCAGATTCTAACTTTAATAACTTCATTGTATTCTCAGTTTTCTATTATTTTATTGCACTAATATCATATACACCTCCATATTCACATTATAGTCTACTAGTGACTCAGCCTCGTTTCACTCGGGTTCGTCCCTGGCTTGGTTGCCCATACAGACTTTCATCCCCATTTTCACCATCTTAAGGGATGATTTCTGGGATAAAAAGTATCCTATGTCCTTTCCAGGGACTCAAACTATCTTCTTACCAAATTTCATCTAAATCGGTTCAGTAGATCCAGAGATTACCCCCTACAACGTCACAAACTCTCACAAACTTTGTCTCTTTATTATATTAATATTAGTAATATTAGTATTATAATACTATTAGTATTATATTATATTAGTATAGATAAGTATGACAGTGTTAAAATTTTTATATGTATATTATATATGTTATACCTACCGAATAACTCGATAGTATATTATAGAAAGTACCTGGGCGACCGACCGGGATTCGAACCCGGGCACCTTTTGATAAGAAATCTTGCGCCTTGGCCACTTGACTACGATGCTTATGCCCGAGCGTTCAAAATTAACGACTATATTTTGCGTGGAATAGAAAATCGCTGAAAACTCGAAAACACGCGTTTTTCCAGACATTAAGAGTAATCTATATCGGTTTTTCGCCCCCGAAAATCCCCACATACCAAATTTCTGCGAAATCATTAGAGCCGTTTCCGAGATCACCCGTATCTTATCTTATATCTTTAAACGAGCAATTCTTATATATATAATCTGAATCTTGGAAACGGCTCCAACGATTTTCATGTAATTTAGTAGGCAGGGGGTTTCGTGGGCGATAAATCGATCTAGATTAGTCTTATGTCTGAGAAAACGCGTGTTCTCGAGTTTTCATGCAGTTTTCTTTTGCATTATTCCACGAAAATATGTCGGTTATTTGCACGCTCGGGCATAAACATCGTGGTCAAGCGGCCAAGGTGCAAGATCAACAATCACAGGTGTCAAGGTTCGAATCTCGGTCGCATACAAAGTTTTTACTTTTGTTTTTGTTTTAATATTTATTCCAGTTTTTAGTTTAAAAAAAAAAGAAAATTGTACTTCAGGCCAAAAACTGCGAGCGAAGCTCGGTAGCCCAGGTACTAAATAATTAAATAAATATACAAAAATTGCTCGTTTAAATATATTAGATAAAAAAATAAAAAAGTAAAAGCAAGCACTAACTCCTGAGGTTGGGGCGGTCGCGCGGCGCCGCGCTGCGCCTCGTGTATCATGCGCAGGCGGCGCGCTTGCGACCAGCGCTCCAGCGAGTACGAGGCGGCGCGGGCGGGCGCGGGCGCGGCGCCGGCGCCCGCAGGCTCCTCCTCCGCGCGCGTCAGCTCCACGCCGCGCTCGGGCGACCAGCGGCCTACCTGCATACGAAAGTATTCAATCCTTATTAACGTCCCACTGCTGGTCACGGGACTCCACATACGAGAGGAATCAGGCCATAGCCCACCACGTTGGCCAAGTGCGGGTTGCCTGTGAGTTTTAAAACACAATTTTCATCGAACACTTTGCAGTATATTATAATACTTATTCTCCATCCATACAAGACGACACGTTTGTATCAGTTTGTAGTGACCCTACTTGCTGTGCCAGTGGTCGCTGGTACCAGTCCCGCTGTGGGAAGATGTCCTTTTAACTATAATTAGAGTTCATCCCTAATCATATTTGTCTACCTATTAGATATTCATATTTTAAAATATTGTCGGCTGGCACCGACTTCGAAAATATCTGATTAGGTGTACCTACTCTAAATAAAAACCCCCGTTTAGTTATTTTTTACATTTTAGTGTCGGAAGTAGTTTTTTTTTAGTTTTTGTTTTAGTTCACTTTTTACGCAGATAGGTATTTATTTTAGGGTAAATAAAAATCGTTACTAAGACAATAGGTAATTAGAAATATATTAAAGTATACTTTCCAAGATTCGAGAAATATATTAAAGTTTAAAAATTTCTTAACAAAAAGGCTCGAATATCTAATAACCCAAGTCCAAACCGAGAGTCGAACCCAGGACCTCCGGATCTATTACTAGCTACTAAACCACTATAGCAGTTATACAAAAATTGACATAACTTTTTATTTATAAATCGATTGAAAAAAAACAAACACTAAATGTTAAGTGAAGCTTACCACAATACATTAGAGAAAACCAAACCCAAATTGGTTACGCTGTTTCAGCGATTAATGCGTACATGCGTACAAACAAACCAACAAATAAACTAAAAATCATTGTTTTGGGTTCTATTTTATACATTAAGTATAGTATAATATAGCATAATATAGTATAGCATTAGTATAGTGATAGTATAGCATTAAGTACTGTAAGCCATACTTTAGTAATGTATCATCTATCTCTCATGTATCATCCATATATGGTCGACCACCCATTAAGCTAAGCTTCATTATAAATTTACTTATTATATTTTGATTATTAAATATGTCTCCAACCTAAGAAGACGTTTATCATTGGAACCTCTAAAACACACCACATTTGATGGCGACCCTGCTGAAGAGACCTGCTTTGCTGCCCTATTGTTCTACGTAAATCCAAGATGTGTCTGTCAGTCATCGCAGTCAAAAGAAAATATAATTATTGGACAAAATGCTGCTGGATCAGCTGCCAACCAAGCTTACATAGAAGAATTAAAATCCAGCATCGGAATATCTAATATTTTCATGGGAATTTTGGTGTTGATTGTATTGCTGGCGGCTAGCATCGGAGCTTATAAGGTTTACAAGCGATGCCACAGGCGATGGATTCGGGAAGAAGTTAATTCATTGGCACTACAACGAGCTACAAGTATGATTCGACGCGGCCGTTCTCAAAAATCATCGAATGAAGGAGGTGACTAAATGAAAAAAAAAAAAGTGTGTAAGTGCGTCCTTAAACTGTGATCCACGTAAGTGTTTAAACTGTGCATAATTATATTCGGCGCGTGTAAACTCGCGAATATGATACGCGCCGCCCGAGAAGGAAAGATGCGACATTCCATTCCCGCTCAAATTACACGATGTACTTAGGTATCTTATTGTCAGTAATGTTACTATGTGCTATTTTAAGATTTGATGTTTATTATAATTATTAAGATTTAGTATGACAGATAAATTATGTTTAATATATAACTCTTTAATTGATATAAAGAAATACTTAATAAAATCGGGTAAAAAAAGATTTACGGGAAATATCATAGAAAATAAATTAAATGAGTGTGAAAAACTTTTATCAAGTAGCAGTTTAATTTTAGAAAATATAAAGTATAATGAAAAGTCGGATATAATTAATAAAGCTATTGAAATATATGAAAATATTAATGTTATATATTTAGAGATAAAAAAATTGTGTATTAAGTCAGAAAGTTATTTCACAAAAATGGATTTCGATTTAAAAACGGCTTGTAGTTTGTTGCCGGTTATGGACGGTGTAGAGGAGACTACGAAGAAATTAATTGATAGTATTGAGATGTATGCGGATATGCTTAAAGATTCAGATTTTCCTTTATTAATTAAATTTATTTTAAAAAGTAGACTCTCCGAAAACGCTAAAATGCGCATGTTGACAGACTATACTTCTGTTAAAGATATTGTTAAGGATATGAAAATTCACCTTTTAACTAAAAAATCATTTACGGCTATTCAAGCACGTCTTCAACAGACTACTCAAGGTTGGAGGTCAGTTGAGGAGTATGGAAGTGAAATCGAAAAGCTTTTCACAGAATTAACAATATCTCAAGCAGACGGAAATACTTCTAATTATAGCATTCTTAAGCCTTTGAACGAAAAGTCAGCAATTAAACAGTTTTCGGATGGTTTAAAAAATAGTAAATTAAGTACCATAATTGCAGCTAGAAACTACTCTTCTCTTAAAGACGCGATCCAAGCGGCAAAGGACGAGGAGATTTTCTTACCCTCGACCTCAACGAACTCTGACGTCATGCACATAAGGAGATCCTCGGCTCGTGGTAAAAGAGGTTTTCAAGGTAGGTACAATAATTTTAAGAATAGGTATCCTACCACAATGGGACATAATCAACGTGATCATTATGGTAATAAATATTTTTCACGTGGTAAGTATAATAACCGTGGAAATCAACGACATTATCAACATTCAAATCGCGGTCAATTTACTAGGGATACTAAACGTAGTAATAATAATCGTAATGTATTTCCCATAAATACAAATAATACAGTCAGCGAACCTATAAAAAAAGATGACGTAGATCAGTTAGCAGATCAGTTTTTTCGGATTTAAGGATTATATTTTTACTTTAAATAATAAACAAAAAATAGTTCTTTTTGAAATAAATAAATATAAATATTATTTTTTACTGGATACTGGTGCTTCATTATCTGTTATAAGAAACGAAGTTCTACATAAAAATACTACGATTTATAAAAGTGAGACTGTAGTAAATGGAATAGGAGGTCAAGTAAAATCTCGAGGTCATGTGTATTTAACATTAAAAACAAAAGATGGTGAATCATTTCATCATAAATTTTATGTTTTTACCAATTTATCGTTAAAAGTAGATGGCATTATTGGATTAGATTTCCTGAGTAAGTTTAGATGTGATATATTTTTAAATTCTAATACTTTGAGTCTTCACTCTAATAGAAAACAATGTCTTATGCCAATTTATGAAATACCGGATTATACTACGGATTATTTGTTTATCCCTGCTCGAAGTGAGTCAATACACTATGTAGCTGTAGAATCAGGTTTGGAAGGTGATTGTGTGGTTTGCGCGAAAGAATTAAGTAAAGAATTGTTTTTAGGAAGTACGATTGTAAGAATAAAGGATGGCAAGATACCAATTAAAATTTTAAATACTAGTGAAAAGGATATAAAATTACCTAGATTCATCCCTGAGGTTCATTCATTAGAGCATTATAATATTTGTAATTTTAATAAAACTGTAGCAAACGTTAAAAGAGCCGATACTCTATCATCAATCTTAAAATTAGATCATTTAAATCCCGAAGAAAATAAATCTATTAGTACTATTTGTCGGAAATATGCAGATATTTTCCATTTACCAGGTGACCAACTGACAACGACAGACATTTATGAACAGACAATTACATTAAAGCCCCATACTAGTCCAGTCTATATAAAGCCATACAGGATTCCTCAATGCCTGAAACCTGAGGTTCAAAAGCAAATTGAAAGCATGCTAAAAGATGATATAATAGAAGAATCTAAAAGTGAATGGTCTAGTCCAATTTTATTAGTTCCTAAAAAAAGTGACAAAACAGGAGAAAAAAAGTGGCGTTTAGTTGTAGACTACCGAAAACTAAATGAAAATATTCAAGATGATAAATTTCCACTTCCTAACATCACAGAAATTTTAGATTCACTTTCAGGTTCAATATATTTTTCCCATCTTGATTTAAATTCTGGATATTATCAAATTCCTCTTAACCCAGAACATCGTAAATACACTGCATTTTGTACTAATTTAGGCCAATACCAAATGAAACGACTGCCTATGGGTCTCAAAATTTCACCAAGTGCGTTTAGTAGAGTTATGTCGGTAGCTATGTCTGGGCTTACGTTTGAAAAGTGCTTCATATACCTAGACGATTTAATTGTTTTTGGCAGAAATTTAGAAATTCATAACAAACATTTGATTGATGTCTTTGAGAGACTTAGAAAAGTTAATTTAAAATTAAATCCAAGTAAATGCCAATTTCTAAAAAAAGAAATTTTATATCTTGGTCACGTAATTTCATCAGAAGGCATATTACCAGACCCTGAAAAAGTTTCAGTGTTGCAAAATTATCCCATTCCTAAAAATGCTGATGAAGTACGACGATTTGTTGCATTTTGTAATTATTATAGAAAATTTATACCCTCTTTTGCTAATATAACAATTCCTCTCAATAGACTTACTAGGAAAAATTCTACATTTTTTTGGAGTACGGAATGTCAAAATTCATTTAATATTCTTAAAGAAGCCATGATTTCTCCCCCTATACTTCAATACCCAGATTTTTCTCCGGAAAATGAGTTTATTCTTCAAACAGATGCATCAGGAATCGCTATTGGTGCAGTTTTGACTAATAAAGATTTGAAACCTATTGCATACGCAAGCAGACCTTTAAATGCATCAGAATTAAATTATCCAACAATAGAAAAGGAGCTTTTAGCTATAGTTTGGAGTGTAAAATACTTTAGACCGTACTTATATGGTAGGCATTTTACTATTAAAACTGATCATAAACCACTAGTATATTTATTCGGAATGAAAGATCCTTCTAGTCGGTTAATGAAATTTAGATTAACGTTAGAAGAGTATGATTTTAGAATTGAATATGTAAAAGGTAAAGAAAACGTAGGAGCAGATGCTTTGTCAAGAATATATATTACATCTAATGAGTTAAAAGGCATAAATGAGCAAGTTATGGCTGTGTTAACAAGAAAGCAAAAGAAGGTAATAGAAAAGGTAAATGAGAATAGCATGGAAGAGGATACACCCTTCCTTAATAACTCTGGAGACGAAAGGCCTGATCAACCAAGAGTTGTAGAGTTATTAAGAAAGCCGTGTGGGTCAGTAGAAATGAAATTGATAGTAGGTTACGAATTAGATAAATTACGAAAGGGAAACAGAATAAGTGATGAGTATGAATGTTTTTCTTATTGTCCTAGTAAAAAGATGATTTACATTAATCTCAACTTTAAGGCACAATTCTCGCGAGTCGAATTTGTGACAATGTTGAGTAATTTCTGTAAAAAGTTAAATATTGAAGAAATATGCATAATAAAAGATAAAAATAATGAAAGATTTATTAACGATTTAAATGATGAAATAAAGTTGATTAAGAAGTGGTCCGGACCGCGGATTTGCATTTTAAAAAGTGTAACTAGGATTGATAACGATGAAGAAAAATCATTCATATTAAATGATTTTCATTTACTACCAACCAGTGGCCATGCTGGTGTCCGTAGGATGGTAAACAATATTAAAAGACGATTTTACTGGCCAGGTCTCGAAACTGATGTAAGAGAATTTGTTAGAAAATGTTCTAAATGCCAGAAATCTAAACATTGTAAATACGTTAAAGAACCCATGACTCTCTCGACAACTGCGTCATACGCGTTTGAAAAAATATTTATGGATACTAGCGGACCCGACAGACGTTGTCCTGTCTACACGTCTTTAATTTGAAAATTTCAAACTTTTTTTAATAATTTTTTTGATGAAAATTATTATTCAAATTGTGAATCTAAACCATTCCCAGATCCCCTTGAACACACACAAAAAATTTCATCAAAATTGGTCCAGTCGTTTAGGAGGAGTTCAGTCACATACACACGCACACAAGAAATATATATATTAAGATAGTGGGCCCGCTACCAAAAGATTATGACGATAATGTATATATTTTAACTGTTCAATGTGAGTTAAGCAAGTTTATAGAAGCTTATCCACTAAAAAATAAGGAATCCATTAGCGTAGCTAGAGCGTTAGTAAATAATTTTATTTTAAGATTCGGCATACCTAAAATAATAGCAACAGACAGAGGAACAGAGTTCACATCTTCCACCATAACCCAGGTATGTAAACTATTAAATGTAATAATATTACCTCAACAGCATACCATCATCAATCCATCGGAGCATTGAAGAATGCTCATAAAAATTTAGGTTCATTCTTACGAATTCACTGCGACAAAGACAAACAATCTTGGTCTTATTGGCTACCATACTGGTGTTTTAGTTTTAATACCACAGTCCATACCGAAACAAAATACCAACCGTTTGAACTTGTATTTGGTAGGCAGTGCAATATTCCCAATAGATTATCTAATACAATAGAACCTGTGTATAACCCAGAAAATTATAGTAGTGAACTTAAATATAGGTTGCAAGTTGCTTTTAAGGATGCCCGAAATAATTTATTAGAAAGTAAGTGTAGTCGTAAAATAAAATATGATAAGTATATTAATCCTATTAGTTATAATAAAGATGACTTAATTTTAGTAAAGTCAGAAACAGGCGGTAAGTTGGACGAACTGTTCAATGGACCATTTGTTGTATTAGAAGATATGGGACCAAATGTAAAAATAATTAAGGATAAGAAAATAGATATAGTGCATAAGAATCGAACAAAACGATTTATTAGGTAGTACATGTAATATAAAAAAATATATTTATATATTAAAATATTTTTTTTTCTTTCACCCCCGGAGGTGAAGTGTAAAATGTTTATACATTAAGTATAGTATAATATAGCATAATATAGTATAGCATTAGTATAGTGATAGTATAGCATTAAGTACTGTAAGCCATACTTTAGTAATGTATCATCTATCTCTCATGTATCATCCATATATGGTCGACCACCCATTAAGCTAAGCTTCATTATAAATTTACTTATTATATTTTGATTATTAAATATGTCTCCAACCTAAGAAGACGTTTATCATTGGAACCTCTAAAACACACCACATTTGACGTTAATAAAGACCAAAGTAAAATAAAGATGTACAGACATTAAATATTTTTTGGAAATTCTTATTGAAATAGACTTTATTACCGATATAGAGGCCGAATCTATAGTTTTTAGAATTTTTGTCTGTCTGTTACCGCATCACAAAAAACCACTGGAGGGATTTTGATGAAATTTGGTATGGTGATAGCTGATTATCCGGGTCAACATATAGGATACTTTTTACCGCGTGAAAATGTATCATTTCTGAGAAAAAATACAAAAACTGCAATGTAAGAATAGATATAATAATAAGTAAAACCTAAGTATTTGGTTTTTGGTCACCTGTACGCGGGTGGAGCCGCGGGCAATGCTTGTATCAATTATAACTAAAATTTAATAGAACTGCATATTATGAAGTACATATCTCGTATTATTTAAGGACAACTTTATTATGACACTACTATTGCTTTTTTATGGTAAATTATATTGTTATTTACTTAAAAAAATGTCATCAATATATCAATAAGCTGAAGAGCGCATTTAGAAAGGATCCATCCAAAGAAAATGGCCGACTTGGTTAGCGATTAACCACATGAAGACTAAATAATTAAATACTATTCTCCTTACCTCTCTATACTGTCGCAGTAGCTGTGGAGACTGGGGCATAGACCAATCCACAGCGGGCCTGGCATCGGAGCCCCAGGCCGCCGCGGCCGCCGCCACCAACGCCTTCCTCGCCATGGCCGCGCCACGGTGCGACTTGTACTCAACTATGGCCGCGCATGACGCCGCGCCACGTCTTATGCGAACCTCTTGCACCTCATCGGTTAATGCGTACAGAAGACGCACAATTTCCGCCGACGGCGTGGTTGGTGGTATCCTCGATATAAATATACGGCAGTTGTTGATCGAAGGGCATACACCTGCGAGAATACCGATATAGGTAGGTTCTTTTATTATAGATTTCATTCATTCATATAAACATTTCTCTATATCTAAGACATTTTAGTCGCTCTAGGGAAATTCGGAATAGAAATGACTCGTCCTGAAATAACACCCTAATTAATAAAAAAGTAACATAAAATGTTACTTTTTACTACTTATCACTTACAAAGGCTCAGAAACCCCTTCAATTTTTAAACCGGTTATTCGCGAACCGAAAGGCCTTTCGGTTTTACGTTTCGGCTACATTCTTTAACCGGTTTAAATCCCGGCGGTTTTTGACGAATTTAGGTTCCATGATTAAAATTAGTCGAATAAAATGAGTTTATGTGCGTTTACATTCGTCGAATCTTCGATAATGGTAAATTGCGTAGTAGAAGGATACATTTTGTATTCTTGTATGTTATATGTAGCATACATAATTGTTTCTTAATCATGAATAAACTAGCGGCTCACCCTCGCTTCGCTGGGGTTCGTCCCTTATTAGTCAGCGTTACCCATGTAAGTTTTTTTTTCGTGTTTTTTTTTGGATATTTTAAGTTATTCTTCTATTCGGGGTGGAAACAAATCCAACAAATCAAAAACCATGAAAATCGGTTCAGCAGTTCCCGAGTTATACCTAAGCGTTGTAACAAAACAGCTTTTGTTTTATATAATATATAGATAGATTAACCGGTTTATTTCGGTATTAAAACCGAAATCCAACCTTTCGCTAAGAATAACCGTAAACTATTATAATTTCGGTTTACTAAACCGTTCATTTTCATTAACCAGTTAGAACGAACGACTTTTTACAACGTACGCGCCACGCTATTAGAACCACGCTCAAACATTAGTAAAGAAGTACTAAGTACAAACTTACGAAAATCAATAACAAAAAACCAACTACGATTTAATGGGTTTAAACCGTTCAATAGAGATTTTTCAGTACTTCAAGGTACTAAGCCTTTGATGGATGGAGTTTTTCTTCACGCAGCACTTACACGTTAACCAATAGGTATGCGATGCTAGTATAAACTTAAATCATAGTAGGTATAAACTGAAGAAGTAATAATTTTGAAATTACCTAATTGCCAAGACGGCCTTATCATGTAGTTGTTGAATAGGCGAATAGCGTTACCCGCTTCTGCCTCGGTCGTATACATTGCAAATGCGTACCTAAAATTAATTAGTATTTTGTTATAAAATCTAAGCAGTATGGAATCTCCAAGAAAAATTTGTGATAAAAACAATAATTCTGTAAATTTTGAAGTTATCATTACCCTCTATTCCAACCAGAAAAATTAATCATGAGACGAAATTCAAATAATTCGCCCGCCTGTCTAAAAAGAGGCACTAGTGTGTCTTCGAAGCAATCGTGAGGAATGCGTCCGATAAATACCTATGGAAAAATAAACGATGAGTTATAAATACATAGGTAGTATACAATGTTGTACCATATTTTAGTAAGACATTTTAAAGAAAATACGTAAAAATAATGTAAGTAATATTATATAGAAAGTTGAAAAATGTATACTTATTAGTAAGTATTTTTGTGCCTGAACATGTGAACGCAATAAAATGAACTAAACGTAGTCGCAATAATTAGAAATTGCTCGGTGTTATGTTTACTTTACCACATCTAGTTTATAGTACCTACTACCTAGTTCCAAAAAAGTGTAATAAATGCTTTGGATCAACAAGACGGGGAGACTCAATTAGATGGTTGTATATGGTAGATATTAAAACTGCTCACTAATTTCATATTAAACAGGACCAATGTGCGTTTTACAATTACAATTCGGTTTTAAAAGAACTTTTGATATTCATAGGGTACATGGAAATTCGTTTCGTAGAGTTCTTTGGCGGGTAAATTAAATACGGCAGAATTGTAAGTAGGTTTCTAAGATTTCTAAGAAAATTACCTCACAATTCCTCGATGGTTCTGGACCGCTCCAAGCATGTGGAGCCTTCCTATAGATTCTTTGACCATTAATTTGTGTAAGTGTATAAGATGTATTATTTTCTGTTAATGATAATAATCTTGATGATAATTCATACTGATTCACTTCACTTGACGAATAATGCTTTACGGAAGGCATTTTAATATATAAATTTAAATCTTATAATAAGTATTTGATATTTATTTAATATATTTAACAACTACGCGTGCCCCACTAAAGAGCAACAAAAAATGAAAGAACTAATAAGAAATCTATACTAAAATGGCGCATTCTAAACAAAATGGTGGTGCTTAGCAGTATCTTTATGACCTTGAAAATTAATCAACTGAACGTTTCTTTTTAAAACTCTCGTGAAAAAATCATATTTGTTAAATAAAAACAACATAGATGAAACATTGCAAATTGCCTATTTAAAAAAGAAATCTTAGTGCGTCTAGATCGATATCCTTAGTATTCATCCCAGCCGGAAATTGTTACGTTTTTAGTAAATTAATTAATTGTCCAACATTTTTAAGAATATCCTTTTAAGTTTAAATGTGTAACACTATTAAATGATAAAATATAATTTTTAAAATACTTTGGAAGTATAATTAAATACTTATTAAAAAACATTTGTATTTTACTTATTTATTTATCGTTTTATTTGAAACAAGAACAATATGATTAGTCTCTCATTTGAGATATTATATTAATTACAAGTATATTAATTCTTTTTATAAAATATTATACAAAATTTTTGTTTGTATGTTTAGGGAACATTTATTAATTATTATTTACCAACTCAAATATTTAATTTAAAAATTGTTCATTACATGGTTCCGTATGCTCTTGCCTGTGATTGGTAAATTTAGTCGTGTAACGTTTTACTACTTAAGCATTTCCGTCTACTTTCGAAATCGAAAAGTCTAATGAAATTCGAATTCCTTTTGAAATTTGAATGTTGTTAAATATTAAATAGAAAATTTTATTATACACAAATATAAGCAGATTTTTTTTATTTAAACAATTAAAAAATTTATGAAATATTATATATTTTAAAATGACAATGATATTAGGGTAACAACATTTATTATTACAAGAATTATATTACTTGATTTTAAATCTTCGTAACTTTTTCTGGAAATCTGTCGGGGATCTAAACTGTTTTTAAGTTGAATACGTAAGATATAAATACGTCGAGTTTTAACATTCATTTTTAATATCTGTTGTTTTGTAAAGAATTCTAACTTCTTCTGATTCATAAGTTTCATGACATTGGGACTAATCGCTGTGACAGCTTCTAATTCTATTGAGCTAATCTGCTGTTTAGGTATACCTGAAAATATTTGTAATTTTAGTAATTCGAAAATTTTCTATATATTTTTAAGCATTTTAAACACCTGTCTATGTTATTGTTTGTTGTTGTATAACTATAGACTATATGTATTGAAATAAATTATTTTAAAAATTACAAATGAACAATGTATTAAGACGTCCGATTTCATGGGAGGACCATTTGTAGGGTTCTCCATAAGCATTAGGTTGCGTAGCAATGTCATAAAGCGTCTGAAAAAAAAAATATTTCAGTATTATATTTATTTATGTAATTTTACATATTTACATCATATTACCTTTGTCTGCTCCACACTACATCTATCAAGTTTACCCAACACATCAAAAGTAAGTTCTTTAAAAGTAACAGGTGCTATTCTTTTTAGATCATTTGAGGGAAAAGCACACAGCAAGTAGCCTAACTCATTGATCTGAGCGCTACTTGTATACCAGTCATTACCATAATATCGCCTATAAGCAGCAGCTAAAATTCCAAACTATAGTAGAAACATTAATTATAATAAATACAAACTGTAACGATATATTTTAGCTCTTAGATAATTCTAAAATATTACTTTGCGATTGTTTAAAGCAACATATTGGTTAGCAAAATATTTGAAAACTGATGGATCCCCAAAGTTTACATAGTACAAATCTTCTTCTGGGATAACATTTAAAAGACTGCCAAAAGCTAAAAACTCTCTACCCTGAAGAAATGCTGCAGTTTTTCCATCTACAAAAGTTATTAAGTTTAAATGAATTGTACTGCATAAACATTATTTCCTGTACGCGATTTATCGTCAATCGAAAGTTGAAACCTAATTAAATTAAATGTTCTAAATGTTGATGTAATACCTACTTATATATTTTTTGCGATCCATAGCAAATTGAGACACGAAACCCTTATAATTTCATATCCATTTCGCCGTAAGTCATAAAAAAATTACTTGGAGATTATTAATAGTACTATAAAGCCGACTTTCTAAGATATCTCATGTAAACCGCTAGACAATGTCGTAGTCAAATTATGAAAAATAAAATGGGATGGCACAGGGAACTCCATACATATAAGTGATTGTACAAAAGAAAGGAGCTTTGGTATCATTGAATAGGAGTTAAAAAATGAATTAGATTTTTCTAAACATAATTAGTGCTTCTAAAGTTGTAAGCGTTGCGTCCCGCCTCTTCCGACTTTCAAAGTAGAAGATTAAAAGTTCTGAAAAGATTCCCAAGTGCTTTGAAATTGCTTATGATTCTGAGATGTTGAATAAATTAACTTTAATTTTTATAGAAAAAATTAAATAAAACTCATTTATGCTATCAACAAAACTAATATTGTAAATGAATAAATATTTTATTTTAATTGAAACTTAACAAATAATGTAAGTTAAAACATAACTTTTGATTAAGTTTTATGAGCCTGAATATCCTCGGTAAGGCGCAAGTTAATGTTCAGACTCGCACTTTTTCGATTTTTGGGTACATAATTCATTGTGCCATGATAGAAGCAAATGAAAAGCTGAAAAGTTAATAAAATATATACTTGTACTTAATTACTTACCAGTTATAATATCCCAGGCTAACAGAGCTCTAGATATTGGTATTAAATGTTTCTTTGTATTTGTCAATATATGCAGTATTGATTCTGCGTCCAGTCTCATGAAAGAACTTGATGGACCAAAAAATATCATATCCATTGAATTTTCAAATTTAATTCGATTATCCACTTCATCATAAAATTCATCATAAATTATCTCGTCTGTAAATAAGATTTATATGTTACCATGTCTTTCGTGATCATATTTGCTGTACCTAAAGCTTTCGAAATGTTAGGCATAATAAACCCAAATAAAATCGTGGAAAATGTGAAAAGATAGCTTTATTTAAAATATTAGCGACTCGCCTTCCCTTCGCTTGGGTTCCTCCCTAGGTACGTTTTAATTTTTTTGAGCCGAACCCTAATTCTTTTTCTAAAATAAAAATAGCCTATGTTTCTCCCTATAACATCAGCTATCTTGCAGTAAAAGTCCCGTCAAAATCAGTCCACCCATTTCAGAGATTATCCGGAACAAACAGACAGACAAAAATAATATAATAGATAAAAATTTGTGTTTTTCTTAATACCGTATAAAATTTCATATGCATTTAGTAAAACGCTGTTATTTTGACGTTACAAACAGACACTTCAATTTTATTTATCTGTATAGATAAAGTACTACAAATCTTATAAAATGTGAATTTTTAACTTTTTTAAATTGAGACGAAAACTATTTCTAAAAATTTGTGCTGAGGCAGTGAGTTCACTATACCGAAAATCCTATGGCATAAATATCTGCAAAACTCATATATGTATAATATTTTTGAATTTTGACCAATTTTGTTAAAGTGTCGTTTTACTTTTGGGGGAAAACTAAAGAAAGAAAACGTGACAAGCATTCGGTTTTTTTTCTTTGTAAGTGACATGCAGAAATAAAATTGAATGTTAATGTAAAAAATCTGATAATATTAGTAGTTTGTTAATCTACGTATATGATTGCAGTTTATGAGGGTTCGAGTTCTGGACTAAAAGAGTTATTGATTTTTTTTCCTAATATGAATTTTAGGTAGCAGTTCGAGTTAATCCAAGCATTGCATAGCAGGTAAAGTGCGTGTACGAATTTGAATAGTAAATGAAGGAATATTTATAGTATACTATCAAGGTTTTGTCGAAATGCCATCATGTTTGACTAATGAAATGAGATGGCTGCTAAAGAAAATCAATAAAAAAATCAATTTATTTAGAAATAAATACAAAAGTTCTTTGCATGTACCTGTTTCGATCATTGCTATCATAGAGTTCCTTTCATCTTCATATTTTAGTTCTAATTCTTCTAGAGATTGAGTTTGTACTTCTTGATTAAAGGCTCTATTCGATTTAAAATTGAAATATAACTTAATTATTATGTATAATATAATTGTTAATTAAAAATATCGTTTGTACTGTAAATTGGAATCTATGAGAAGTCGGACTTAAGTTTATCATGAGCTTAAAATAACTCCTTTATTACAGAAAAAACAGCTTATGTTCATTTATATTAAATGCAATAAATGTAGATACATATATTTTTTGTCCTTTTAAATTTTACCGGGAAGCCACCCTATTAACTAAGTAGTTTCTAAACAGACTAACCTTATATATTTTATATATAAAATTAATAATAATGTAATAAGCATTTTATGATAGTTTCATCACAACATAAACTATTTATATATGTAGCAATATACTCTATGATAAACTATGTAGAAATGCTACGCACATCACAATAATCGAGTGGGTCTGATAAAAAAAAATATTTTTACATAAATGTAATGAAGTCATAACATTTATGTAAAAATATTTTTTTATATTTTATTCTTTAAAAGTTTACTTTAAATTTGTAGTAACAAATATTTTTGAAATTAATTATTGAGCTCAAACATTTACAAAAACATAAAATGCTACTTTAGATTTATTTATAATCTATATTATGTTCGCACATCGCAACCATTTGCTGTCAATTTAAAAAAAATACTGACATGTTGACATCACTGAACTGATAACCTAACTTTTTATGTTAAGTTAAATATTAATAATTAGGCACAAATATATGTGTTAAATTAATTTTAAATTTGTATGCCTTACATCGAAATGATATTTTTATCGTAGCAATATTTTAATAAACGATAGCATAGTGAATTTTATTCTAAATTGTGTTAATTTGGCATTGTTAGTAACTTTAATAAACCATGGGTATTTTAGAAAAGATTTCAGAAATTGAAAAAGAAATAGCAAGAACACAAAAGAATAAAGGTACTGTATACTGTGAAATTATTCTTAACGTTATTCATATTAATTATTAGCTAATAAATAAATGCTCGGGTTACTTTTTATTTATCATTTTTAATGTATTAACTTGTTTATATAAATAATCAAACCTTTATAGCTATATTAAGCGAAAAAATCTATATTTTTTATTTACTGCAGTATAGTTTTATTTCCTTGATAGTACAAAATACAATATGATCGTACAAACACTGTTTAATCTGAATTTACATAAGTATTATATTTACAGCTACTGAATACCATTTGGGTTTACTTAAAGCAAAATTAGCTAAATATAGATCCCAATTACTGGAACCTTCTAAAAAGGGTGGTGATAAGGGAGAAGGTTTTGATGTGTTGAAGTCTGGTGATGCCAGAGTTGCTCTTATAGGATTTCCATCAGTTGGTAAGGTAAGAAATTTGTACATGTATTGTGTATGTCATTTAAGTATTTACTTTTGGTAAATAAAAATTTTGTAAATTTTCTGACAAATTATAAAATCTATAAAGCTTAATTATTTAAATAAACTATTGAGAATAGTGCATAAATACTACTTATCTAAATTTATGAATACTAAATATTATATTTTAGGCCACTTGCATCGAGACATTTATTTGTTTTATATGCATTAAACAAGTATGTGATTTATTTGAAACCAATTTAGAATTTTTGTGTGGATTTTTAGTAAATCTCTAAAACTGAACATAAACTTAAAATAGTATTGTTGTTTTAAATGACATTTACTATATTTTCTTTATTTTCAGTCCACTTTACTATCAACATTAACACATACTCACTCGGAAGCAGCTAGCTATGAATTCACAACTTTGACATGTATTCCCGGAGTAATTGAATACCGTGGTGCAAACATTCAGTTACTTGATCTGCCTGGTATCATAGAAGGTGCTGCCCAAGGCAAAGGTAGAGGAAGACAGGTAATAAAATTAATATTTAAAATGTATAGGCTATGAAATTATTTCAAATTTAAAGAAACAAGTTACTGTATTTAATAAGTTTCAATTTAATATTTACATTGTTAATGTTACACTTAAACTAATGTAATATTATATGTTAGAAACTCTCGCTACACAATTTTTAACGTATGTGTGTTTTAAAATAGTATATCTTAAGTCCACTACCAAATCCTTCTGCATTTTATTTTACAAGGCAACTAACTACAAATTACTTCTTTAGAGCTTTCTTTACAAAAACTTTAGAAAAATCAAACTAAGTATTTTAACAATACACTGAACATTTATTGCAAAAATATATAAATATAAATTGCTATTAATTTCAGGTTATTGCAGTAGCAAGAACAGCTGACTTGGTACTGATGATGCTGGATGCCACCAAACCTTATGTCCATCGTCAGTTGCTAGAGCGTGAGCTTGAAAGTGTGGGCATACGCCTCAATAAGAATAAGCCTAATATATATTTTAAGGTATTAAACATACTAAATATATAATCATCAATACTAAAATCTAAAACTTAATTTCTTAGTATTGTTACTAGTTCTACTATATTGATAAATATAAGGTTAATTTTTATAATTTTTATTTAAAATATTTGTTTATATAAAAATTAAATTTAATGAAAAATTAAGAGAAATATATTGTTGTTATGCAAAGTAATTGATATATGAGTGTTATTGTATCCATTTTATTTAAATAAAAACAACTATTTTGTTATTTATAAAGATTTACGATTTAAAATCCTCAGATAAAGAAAGGTGGCGGACTATCATTCAACTCCACGTGCCAACTCACTAAAGTAGATGAAAAGATGGTCCAGATGATTTTGCATGAATATAAAATATTTAATGCTGAGGTAAGATTTCATAATATAATGTATTATTTTATAAAATGATTCCATACATTTTTTTTTTTTTTAATTATTATTATTGACAAATTCTGATTATCTGTGATCATGATATATATGTATATAATGTATGACATAACATTTTGTGATTATATGATTAGAAAAGAAAAAGTTGAATGACTTATTAACTTGGCATTCTTATTCAATAGTTCCGAACAAAAGAAAATACATAATCCTAATTAGTGAAAAAAAATGAACAGGTGCTATTCCGCGAAGACTGCACGCCGGACGAACTGATCGACGTGATTCTCGGCAACCGCGTGTACCTTCCCTGCATCTACGTGTACAACAAGATAGATCAGATCTCCATACAGGAGGTGGACCGGATAGCCCGCCAGCCGCACTCCGTGGTCGTCAGGTGGGTTATTGTCATTTGTCGTGGAATGTAAAAATATTGTTCTTTGTCACATGTCAAGATATTATGTTCTATGTCACGTCATGTTCTGTGTGACGTGATATAGATATCAAGTTATTAACAATAAAAAAAAATAGGATAAATATTATAATATTCTAATGAAAAAATATTAATATTACTATTTTAGATTATATTTCAACAATAATCATGTGACAATGTACGTCTATAATTTTGAAATAAAATGCTTAAAATTATTTTAATATTCAGAATATACTACAAAAATTTTAAATGTGTTTGCTCATGCATTTTTATTGCAAAATAATTGTAACAAGACATAATATTAATTTAACTAATGAAATAGATGTAATAATATTTTTTTTCAGTTGTAACATGAAATTGAACCTTGACTTTCTACTGGAAACACTGTGGGAGTATCTTGCACTTATTCGTGTCTACACCAAGAAACCCGGCCAGCCACCAGACTTCGATGATGGTCTTATTCTAAGAAAGGTATATTTAATCATAGCACAATATATTCAGTGTTGAGGTGCACACACAACACAATTATATTACCACTAGCAGCTCACGCTCGCTTCGCTCGGGTTCGTCCCTAGGTACGTTTTAAACGGTTAGTATAGAATAGATAGATTATATATTAAATAATCTTCCGCGGTAAAAAGTAGCCTATGTAACTCTCCAACCTTCTTACTATATCCACACTAAAAATCACGCCAATGTATCACTCCGTTTCTACGTGAAAGAAGGACAAACAAACACACTTTCACATTTATAATATTAGTATGGAATATGATTATTTATGCAAAGTTTGTGTGGATTTGTGATTTCTCCACACTGAAGTGGCTGGATGGATTTGGATGAAAATTACTGGTAGACATTACCTGGAGTAACACATAGGCTACTGTTAAGTTTATGCTTAGGGACAATATATTATCTAATTTAAATAAAACTATCTTTTCGGATTTTTTCGCGGGTTTATTTAGATTTTTGGTTCCCGAAGTTTCGAATGATTTATAGCAATCATGGTCACGGGAGAGTCCCAAAAACCAAGAAGATTTTTATAAAATTGTGGGTAGGCACTGTCTGTAACATGTATATAACGCTTTTGAGATGTCTATAACCTTAGTCTCTCCCGTGACCATGATTGCTGTAAAGCATTCCAAACGTCGGGAACCAAAAATCTAAATAAATCCGCGAAAAAATCCGAAAAGATAGTTTTATTTAAAATGCCAAATATTCTCGTAAATCTAAGAAATTTCTCTATTCTCAAAAGTATTCCCATAACAATTTCAATAAAAAATTTACAGCTAAAAGTAAAATAATTACTATAATTAAAAATATCTACTCTTAATCCATATAACATTAAATTCCCCAGGGTGTGACAATAGAGCATGTGTGCCACTCCATCCATCGCTCTCTGGTGGCACAGCTGAAGTATGCACTTGTGTGGGGCACCAGCACCAAGTACTCTCCGCAGAGAGTTGGCATCTCGCACTCCGTACACGACCAAGATGTTGTTCAGCTCATCAAGAAGTAACCATTGGATATTATGATAACCTGCGTTGACCAAGTCTATCCTAATACTAATACACACCTATGACCCTTATTGTAAATTTAGTTTGAATTTGGCTTTATTTTTACAGACCCAAAGTGAAAATAAAATTATTTTAACGTTTTCAAATGATATTTGCAAAGAATTCAAAATTATCTATCCATTGTAAGAAATATTCTATACATTGTCTCTTAAACATTTTCCAATTTTCTATTAAAGAAATATTGATAGCATTTATATCCATTTAAGTTTCATGTGATGGCTATTTTACTTTTATAATATCAAAAAATACTAAATCGTTTTAAAAAAAAAACCTTAAGTGAATAGTTTCTAGGCATATAATCATTTTCCGCATATATAAAAAACAAATTATTTTTTTACTATTAAACGTAACAGGGCTCGGAAACACATTCAATTTTTGAATCGGTTTTGGTCATTGATCCCAAGTCGAAAGGCGTTACGGTTACATTATTTAACTAGTTAAATCCGGTATTTTTGAGAAATACAGGTTCCATGAACAAAATTAACCAGTTAAAATGAGTTTTTGTTCATTTACATTTGGTATGTCTTTGCTAATGGTGAATGGCTTAGTAGTAGGACGCATGCACGTTTCTTACTTATGGATTAATTTTAACTGGTATATTTTGGTATCAAACCGAAATCCCACCTTTCTCTAAGAATAACCGTTGTGTTAACCATTATTATTTCCGTTTACTGAACCGTTCGTTTTCATTAACCAGTTAAGGAAAGAGCAATGAATTAACCATTACATTTACGAAATAAACCGTTTTTTTAAACCGCTTCCGAGCCCTCAAACATGCAAACAAAATAACAGCAATGAAGTAAAATTCAAATTTAATAGTAAAAAATTATCTTATTGTTTATTTTGTGCCAAGTCATCATAAGACTTGGTTTGTGAGATGGGTTTATTCACTATCAAAATATAAATTGTTGCAATAAAACTATTTATTAAATTTTTAATTGTGTTTTATTTTTATTTACATTCCTCAACTTAATTTTTGTATAAAATTGATGGATATTATATATTCTTATTAGATAATGGTTTTGTAATAGATCTATATAATTACATTTATAAGAAATAAACAACCTGTTTTTACTTAAATTATTTATTAATATAACCCATACAATCCTTTTGATAATCTTACACATTGCCACCATATCAAATAAATACACTTTGATCGAAGTATAACAGCTTCTAATAAATATAAAGTAATAATTTAGCAAACAGACTTATTGGATACTTGAATTTGAAATATATAATAAAGTATAAATTATTCGTTTTCTAGTAAGTTAACAATTAAAGAGTAAATAAAAGTAAGAACATAATGGCTTGGTATTCTTAAATCGTTGTTAACATTTTAAAAATTCAGGGCAGTAAAGGCGAAAAGTTTAAAATATACACAAGTTTTATTAGCAGACAACATTATGTCAATAATTATTCCTAGATAAATTTTAAAATAATATTCTGTTTGGTAAAAATTACATTTATATTTAAAAAAAACTCTTTTTACTATGCCTTTTCAGCTAACACATCAGCTTCTACATTAGCAAGAGCCCACCGATGCTCTGTGATCTCTAAGGCTTCCCATTCTGCTTTGAAGGCAGCTTTGGGATCTGGAGGCATTGCCATTGCAGCCCCGGACATTTGTTCTTGCATAACTTTAGACTGATCAGCAGCTGTAATAATTAAATAGTGTATAAAGCAAAACAATCCCTTTAACTTATTTAAATATTTTATGTCAGTGGTAATCTTGATTATTACATTGATTTAATTTTAATAATTTGTCTTTAAGTATTAAGACTATAGAATACAGTAGCTACATTCATAAAAGTATCAACACTTAATGTTAAACATGCATATAATAATGTTTTGCTACAGTACTGCTAAAGAAATAATTTAGAAGTAAGGATTGCACTCACAATTATTTTCTCCCAAAACCAAAGCATATATTGTACGCAGTCCAAAAACATTAAGAAAATACCATGACGCTGAGGACACCCATGATGCGTCTAGGTATGCAAGTTCCACACCACGCTGTAACATTGGCTTGAAACGCAGTGTCAATGGGAATGGAACTTTTGCTGTAAATTTTACAAAAACATTAACATTCTGAATTGTAGACTATAATAAATAATGTCTGCCACAGTAAGTTATTTTGATTATGACAACCAATCTTGATTTAGATTAGCCCACTCTATGCGACAACACCAGTTCACTCTCTATGACTCTAACCTTTACATTCTAGTGGCATGACAATTCATCGCAAGTGGATGTATGGAATGTAACAGATTGATAGATTAATAAAGATCTTTTCTTTAGGATTGTTTCATTAAAAACACAATACACAATTATGTTGAATGTATGCTTATGCATTATTTGAATATTGCTCTTAAATGATTTGATCCTTATTATGAAACATACTAAATAAAGTTAACAAAAAATAGTATAAAAACGTTTTCAAAAATAAATTTGTTAGCTTTACTTGTCAAAAAGCCACTGAACATCCAGTTAATCCAACCACCAATTACAATCATGGGTAGCACATTAGTCACATTTCCCTTCAACATATCTGTCATCATGCCTGGATCTGTCATTGGGTTCTATAACAAAATTTTGTTATTAACAGAATAAAACAAACATTTTTTTTTATTATAAGGACCCACAATTAATTTATTATTTTATATAAATATAATAGTTTCTTTATGTACTTCTATAACTGTACATACTTTGTTTAGTTTGTAACAATTTGATAAAAATAAATCACATTTACCTGGGAAGCAGCTGCTCGTTTTTGGACTTTAAAATATCCTGTATCCTCATTATTAAACCAATGTCGACGCATAGCAAAAGACTGTTTTGGCAGATACTTACCATTTTCACGAAGTAAACGAGCCCGAATCATTACTTGGCTAAAAATAATTAAATTTTAATAGTCATTTACAATAAGTAGTAAATCATTTTATTGTATAAATTTATACCTGTCCTGAACTTGTAATAGTTCAATTTTCTTTTGAGAAGATAGTATAATCGATACATAGTGCCTTACTATTCCAACGAGGAATGTAATGATTACTATAGGCAAAAACACCCATAACCGTATATTTGGATCCAATAATAATTCTGTCATGTTTAGGTTACAGAAAAATATTTCACTCTCTCAATTCTCAAATAAAAAAATTAGGTAGATCACTTCAATAGCCTGTAGGTACCGAAATCCTAAATCTAAAATTAAGTGACAACTGACAATTACAAATGACAATATTAATTTTTATGTGCAATCTGTCATTTCGTTATAGAATATAGTTTAGGTGAGGGTTCAGGGTAGAAATAAGGAGAACCAACTTTTATGGGAAACAAGTTGAAAGTGTCCACTAGTGGTGAGTAGCAATTCAGATTGTAGTTCAGAAACTCACCGATATAGCGCTAGCGTAGCAAGTAGATGTGATGTGAAGTTAGCAGTTTTAAACGGAGTGAAGTGTGCTGAATTTATTTTGTAATTATATTCTATACAGATTCATTTTCAATTTAATGAAAACCTTTTGGGATTATACTATTTATATCATAACAAAAACATCTGTAACAAGAAAAAATAATATTTCTTAAATTTTTATTTTCATACAAAAATAAAAATATTTTTATTGCACCTTCTAAAAGGTAAAGTTCAAGCATCTGGCCAACTTTAAATGAGGAAGGGCCGCTTTCTAGACCCCTCCACCGGTCATGCGCTTTCTTTTGCTAATGTTGGACCGTTTAGAAGGTCAATAAAAATATTTTTATTTTTGTAAAATTTAAGAAATATTTATTTTCTTACAGATGTTGTTGATATGATGTAAATAGTACATTCTCAAAAGGTTTTCAGTAAATTAAAAATGACCCTGTGTAACAGTGTTCGCATAGGTTAGAAGTAACTATTTTGAAAAGTGCGTCACAATAAAGCGGAAATCTTTCTGTCCTTCTTTAATTCACCATCTTACTTTTAGGGCTTTTGGCGCTATGTTTTAAATTAATCCATTTGTATTCTGTGCTGCCACTGATGGTTCTGCTGTAACACCCAGCGTCAGCTCCAGGTGCTCCCCACCTTGACATTTCAAGTCTGTTCATACTCGTGCTTACAGTTCATACTTGCTAGTGCGCGCTCTATAGCGTTATTAGTTCTTTAATCTGTGTCTATTGCTTATGTATTATACTCTAAGCCTAAAGGTTCTCCTTATTTCTACCCTCCATAGACCTACCCTACCCAAGCCTGCAAATTTATGATATTCGCAATGAAAAAAATACTAATCGATAGATTTTTAATAGCTCAATTCAACTACGTAGCCCTTCCAAATTGCTCACCATTAATTATAAAATTAAAAATCAATAAAGTCCTTGAAAAAAAATTAATTTATCCGTATATTCAAATTTCTATATCTTTTGATATATACAATATTTTAAATTGCTCAAAGTTCTAAAATACTGCTCAAGTTGCATTTGTAATTGCTCAAGTAGAGTTCTCACCAGCTCCACTTTCCTTAATTATTAAATAAATATAAATAGTTTGAATAAATTTAACGTATAGATAGGTGAGTGCTGCGCATGCGCGCAAACAGTAACGCGAGTCGCAAGGCAAAAAAATCAAGTGTTTCATAACCTCATCATAGTGAAATGAAACTGTAATACTCCAAGCACAACATCATCTATTATCAGGTATTTTTATTATTTATTGACTTATTCATTATGTTCATTATATTCAATAAAAATACCTGATAATAGATGATGTTGTGCTTGGAGTACTACAGTTTCATTTCACTATGATGAGATTATGAAACACTTGATTTTTTTGCCTTGCGACTCGCGTTAGTCGTTACTGTTTGCGCGCATGCGCAGCACTCACCTATCTATACGTTAAATTTATTCAAACTATTTATATTTATTTAATAATTAAGGAAAGTGGAGCTGGTGAGAACTCTACTTGAGCAATTACAAATGCAACTTGAGCAGTATTTTAGAACTTTGAGCAATTTAAAATATTGTATATATCAAAAGATATAGAAATTTGAATATACGGATAAATTAATTTTTTTTCAAGGACTTTATTGATTTTTAATTTTATAATTAATGGTGAGCAATTTGGAAGGGCTACGTAGTTGAATTGAGCTATTAAAAATCTATCGATTAGTATTTTTTTCATTGCGAATATCATAAATTTGCAGGCTGGGGTAGGGTAGGTCCTCCATAGACTCGGATTAAGGAGACAGACCATAGAGCATGTAACCCTTTGACAGACTACACTTTGACTACTCTATTTAGTCTGTGTTGATGGTAACTGTATAATTTAAAATAAAAGTTTATTTACAAAACACGTTTAAAACAGTTGAGACTTGCTAATGGATATCAATCATCATATCAATATATCTAACAAGAAAAATTGAATATTGATTGATATATAGTCTATTTGGCAGGGCACATCCTATAAAAAAAATTAGTCGTGTTTTTTTTTAAATATTATCATGCCTCGTAAAAATATTAAAAATGTATCAGCCGTATGTAACATAGTAAATAAAATTCCTTTAAATACAAAAGAAAGTGTAGTACCAAAATTGGAAAATGAGCAGATCGATATGAGTAAAAAAAATGCCATTGATTTAAGTAAATTCAAATTTGAAAAGAAACCTCACGTAAAAATTGAGTTTGAAGAGGATTCTCCTACTAAACAGGTAATATAAAAATATTTTTATAAAATATTTTTATGATTTAAATGCAATACTTGAAGTATAATACTATACTATAACATCCCAAATTTTCCCCTAATTAGGAATCTAAAGGTCTCTGGGAACCATCTAATTGGAAAGATTTCTTAGTCAACTTAAGAATAATGCGGTCAAATAATGATGCTCCTGTAGATTCAATGGGTTGTCACATGTCTATGGATGAAAGTGCTCCACCAGAGGTCAGTTCCACCATTCTAAAAATACTTTAAATTTAAGCCATAATATGAATTATTTGTTCACATTTTTTATCACATTTATAAAATACTAACATTTATAAAATTTGTTGTAGTAAAGTTAATGTGTTAATATTATTTCGTTTACAGGTAATAAGATATCAAAGTTTAATATCCCTTATGCTGTCAAGCCAAACCAAAGACCAGGTTACATTTGCAGCTATGGAACGTCTAAAAGCAAAGGGACTTACCGTTGATAATGTATTATCTATGAGTGATGAAGAACTAGGTCAACTTATATACCCTGTCGGATTTTGGAAGGTATTTTAGTGTTTATATTTGTCCATTACTATTTATAATAACTAGGTATTGTTAAAGAGTAAAGATTAAATTAATTAGATCTTAAAATATTACATTTTTAAGTAATTTTGATAATCTACTTTTTATGCTCTTTGTACAGACAAAAATCAAGTATATAAAGAAAACAACACAAACTCTAAAAGACCAATATAATGGTGATATACCAGACTCTGTTGAAAAACTTTGTAAGCTGACTGGAGTTGGACCCAAAATGGCTCACATTTGCATGAAAGTTGCATGGAACAAAGTTACTGGAATAGGTAAAACTGTCTTAAGTATAAAAATAATCATGTATTCACTAGGATATTTATGAAAATTCAATATTCCTGTATTATATTGATAATATGTAAATCTTTTACTTACAGGAGTTGATACTCATGTTCATAGGATAAGTAACAGAATTGGTTGGGTTAAAAAACCTACTACTACACCAGAAGACACTCGTAAATCATTACAGTCATGGCTGCCTTTTGAATTATGGAGTGAAGTAAACCATTTAATGGTTGGTTTTGGACAAACCATATGCTTACCAATAGGTCCCATGTGCCATGAATGTTTAAATAGAGATATTTGTCCTTCAAGTGATCAAGGGAGAAAATCACCTAAAAAATCTCCCAAGAAGTTAGAAAAAAATGAAAGTGAAAACATAGAATCAAATAAATCATCAAACAAAAAGTCACCTGGTTATAAGAAACTGCTTAATATTGAAAATGTTAATGGAAGTAGTGGACTTCCAATCAAATCGCCACATAAAAAGTGTCACAGCATCAAAGAAGAAATAAAAATTGAACCACTAGATGATAATGCTATACTGTCAAAAGACCTATTTTGTCCAGAATCTCCTAAATCTGTGATAGATATTAAGGATGTACCAGAACAAAATAAAAAAAATACTAGAGTTATTAAAAAAGAAATTGGTTCTTCTGATGTAAATTTAAAGCAGGAATTGGAAAGTAAACAAATAGATATTGATGAACGAAGTAAAAGCAACTTAAAAAGAAAATCACCTAGAATAGCCAAGCAAAATGTCGTATCTAAAAACAAAAATGTTACTAACACATCCCTGAAAAAAAAGAAATGCTCTAAGAATGATTAGAGTTTGTTGTTGTGTATGTATTATTTTTTAAGTGTTTTAATTCCATTACAATTAATAATAAATTAAAAAATACTCTTTTTTAAATTGATATATTAATGCTTTAATTAAATTTGTTTAATTTTAATGTTTTTTCTTATGATTCTTCTTTTTGGCTTTTTCTTTCCGCTGATCTGATTTAACCTTTTTCTTTTGTTTTTTTCTATTTTGTATTCTCTCAAGTTTTGATTTCATCTGGTAAACTTTACTTTTTTGCAATTTCTTTGTTGCTTGATTTTTAAGTATTTTTTTTACTTCTCTTTTGGTTTTTAATTGCTCTCCATCTTCCTCTTCACCTGCTGTGTTGTCAGAATTGTCTTGTTCATGTGAACTCATGCCAGGAATTTCATTATTTAATTTAATGTTTGTGTTTGCTTTTACTTTTTTATTTTCTAAATTTTCCTTAGGCCTATTTTCTCCAATGACTATGTCTTTTTTCTGAAGAGTTTCTGATGAAAGTTCTACAATCTTAACATTTACATCCTCATCTTCATATTCTTCTTGAAGCAATTGTTCTATGTCTGGAATAGGACGACTAGATACTACAAGTTTTTTGTATGATTCTTTATTCTGAAACAGAACAAGTCATATTTGATTTGTGATATTAGAAAAATAAAATTTAATAAAAACAAGTGTATAGTAATGTAAATAAACAAAAATAGTCATAATGTAATACCTCTTGCTTAATTCGTCGTTTTTCTTCCTTTAACATACGTTGAAGTTCCTCTTGAGCTTTCTTTTTCCTTTCTAATTTTCTTTTTCGGAATCCACAGAGAAAATCTCTGTAAATATATAAATACTCAAATTAATATGTTTAAAATAACAAACTTTTATGTTTTAAATAAAACTATAAGTAAACGTACTTTCTCTTGGCTTCATCGAAAACTAAACTGACTTTCTTCTTCTTGTCATTATTTTTAATTCGTTTCTTTGCCATAATTTACAATTCAATTCCTTGTTCTGTGAATTTAGAATTATAATAATTTTTAATAACAACTTTGTCTTTAACCACACGACAATAATGTCAAACTCATTACTCATATCTCACATTTCACCATATAACCTAAAAATTGACAATGTCACTTTGACATACAGATTACAGATCATGAATGACCAAAATACAGATGAGAAAGAAATTATGTAGGTAGTTTAATATTTTTACTTGCTATAATTGATTCAGGAAGTTTCTTGTAAACTATAGAAAATAGTAAAAAAACTTTACGTTAACGAAAATTCTATACAAAGTTAATAATGATTTTGTAATATAAATGCCATTGTTATAATAATGGGGAACAATTTTGTCTTTTGCTCCCACCAGATGTCGCGATCGTTATAGTCATAATGTATTGTAAAGCGTTGATGGTTTTCTTTTTATTTTATTTAAAATTTAATTAAAATAACAACATTTGTTACCAAAATCAAAAACTGAAGAAATTGTGGGCTAAAGCAATAAGACGATTGAAATTGGCAAAATCACAATTTTTATGTTTAAGACTATGTGGACATCATTTTAAAGAAAATGATTTTTAAACTCTTAATGCGTCTACAGATGACATTTTTTTTATTTTTTGTACCTTTATACATATTACAAAGTTTCATACAATCTTTCATCCCGGGCATTTTACCCCCTTATGGAATTGAATTTCAGGAACATGATGCACCTCTCCTTCTCAATTCTTCCTTTAGCTGTTGTTCTAGTAGGTACAATACACAGGGCCGGATTATCCATAAGGCGGATTAGGCAACTACGTAGGGGCCCCGCATCGACTAGGGGCCCCGTGCACGCACCAAGAAAAAAGAACGTTCCATCGAACGAATTTTTTTACATTTTTATACTTCCTCAATATTATTCCTTTTTTTCGACGCATGTTGTCAGTTGCTGAAATACTTCATTTGACGATATAGGTAAGCTATTGAAATTCAAAAAACACCCAAACTTCAATAGGGAAGATGCTGGGTACTACCATCATAGTGGGATCCTATAATAAACATAATAAAATCTAACAACAAAAATAAACGTAACAGATTATTAGTAGTCCAATCGGAATCCGGTTTGGGAACAAAATATTGAAAACCTAAAGTTTTATGCTGTAAAGCATTCGAAACATCGGGAACCAAGAATCAAAATAAATCCGCGACTTAATCCGAAAAGATAGTTTTATTTAAAATGACAAATATTCGCGTAAATCCAAGAAAGTATGATATAATAGTAAGGTAAGTGTATACGGAACGCAGCCGGTGCGCGATCTGCTAATGAGTACTAAACTTTATTCACGTTGGGCGGGGAATCCCCGATTGGTTAGATGATATATTGGAAAAGGTCAACTTTCAAGATGCTTTAAACGATTTTGTACCTAAAAGAGTAAGAAGAGGTGCTATTTAAACTTATTGTACTTTATAAACTTTTTTTTCTTTTATTGTATTTTATTGTAGCATCAAGTGAAGGTAACCATGTCGTTGCAATCTATACTAATATTATAAATGTGAATGTTTGTGAGTATGGATGTACGGATGTTTGTTACTCGTTCACGTCAAACCGGCTGAACGGATCTGAATTGATCCAGATCACGATAGATTGTAGCCTGGAATATACTTACATTTTTATTACATAGGCTACTTTTTAGCCCGGAAAAATATACGGTTCCCGAAGGATAGATTTGTATTGTTTTTCTTGAGGCGAACCCGAGCGAAGCGACGGTGAGCCACTAGTATCACATAAGAGATTGAAATAACAGGATAGCAAAGGAGTCGATCTGATTGACTCAACTTTTGTAATAGAAAAAATGTATTTTAAAAAGTCAGAAAAGGGTAAACGCAAGGGGCCCCGAGAATTGCATTGGGGCCCTGGTAGGGTTAATTCGGCCCTGACAATACATTGTACAGGTAAGATGTGAACACAATAGAAGTAAAAAGCAGCTATAAAAATATAACTTCAGACGGAATGTAAATAGGCCATACGTGTAGCTCCTTCTTTTCGAGACATCTTCCCCATTACTAAATGACTTAGGTTTTATCAAAATTTTAATATAAATACTACAGTATTTGTTTTTAATGGCAACTATAGTTTAACTTGTTCTATTTGTAACAATTTTATATTTATATAAAGAAATTTTTAAAACATTAATTATTTTTATATATTTATATCATCAACTAGAAAATGAGCAAATTTTTGGCAAGACATCAAGAATTTATAATTCTTGTATGTGATTGGTGGATCCAGTCATCTTTTATTTTTTTTATACTCTGTTTTCCGCCAATCAGCACCCAAGTGCACAATAAAGACGGACTCATCGGCAGCATGGCTGTCAGTATATATTTGAAGCTTGAACGATGCGTTTCCTCTCGTCACGTTGGTTTTTTTTGTTTGTGCATATTGACGAAAATGTTATCGTGTATGAATTTCAGTGGTTTAAAGTGTGGAGAAATTTTGGTGCAGTGACGTGATGTAGTTTTTATTATGCAAGGTGAGAGCTCAAAGAAATTATTGATTATAGTAATGATAATGAAACAAATTATTATTATGAATGTTCATAAATTAAAAAATCGTAACATTGCCAAAAAATAATAACTAATTGTCATTTTTCCGATTTATTTTTATGATCAAAAGAATGTAAAAACAGTAATAGTTAGTGTTTCGTACGATTAACGTTGCGAATGAAATAGTTTTGGTAATCAATACTAATATAATGTACAGCCATATGTTAACATGTGTGTCTGTGTGAATGCTTCACGTTACACATACCGTTACTATTCCATTTCATTCTAGTAGACTGTTGTTTAAATTTATTACTAAAAGTAATTTGATTAGAATTATTAATATGGTATGAATCAAAATATTATAATTCGACAAAATATTCACCCTGCAAGCGAATGCGTTGATTGATGAAGTATCGATTTTTGAGTAGGAACCTGCGCTTTTCTATTGTTATGCAAATAGCAGTACCTATTGCTGTGAGAATTTAGTGCATATCCCAGTCTGTGACCTAATAAATTAAATCAATAGAAACTATCTTTATTGACAAATTTAAACCTAAATATTTTCGCGTTTCTTTTTGAGTTAAAGAAAGGACAAACTATAATAGAGTGACTTTTATTATATTTATGATGATACACAATAAGATTTCTACATACATTTATATATATGAACTTAACAATACTACTTATATGAGAAAGATATTTTATTTTCATATTAATTGCAATGATATAACTAAGACAGTAATAACAAATAGTATTAATATTTGTATTTCCTTCATATATACAGTATAATATACATGAGAATTTTGTATTAAATAATTAGAACATATTAACTATTAATTTACACCATTTTATTAAAGTAAGCATTACATTTTTCTTAACAATGCAGCATAATTTTATTATTAAAGAAACAATTTTTTTTATGACATTTTAATATATTTATATTTTTTTGTTAATTAAAATAAGACAAATAATTAAAAGATATGTAGACACTTTCATAATATATGTAGTTAATTTTGTCACTAGCTTATACCAAGTTATTAAAATTAAAAACAGTTTGTGTAATTGAGGTATTTTAAAATGGAGGAGTGCTCCGAGTATGATATTGCAAAGGATCTTTGGTTGAGTAAGTTTTTATTTCATTGAAGAAAAAGAAATTAAATAATCATATTGCATAACAATATTATTTTTGTTTTCAAATTTAACCTATTAATTTTATTAATAAGTTTACTCTTTACTACTTTAGCAAGCATATTTGCTCTGGATTTAATATAATTTATCCTTTAGTTTTCCCATGGTAAAAAGTATCCTATATATGTTGACCCGGATAACCAGCTATCACCATACCAAATGTCATCAAAATCCCTCCAGTGGTTTTTCTGTGATGCGGTAACAGACAGGCAAAAATTCTAAAAACTATAGATTAGGCCTCTGTATCGTACCATTATAGGTTCTTTATTTTTAAATAAAATAAAAAATGTGGATTTGTCAATGGAGTTTATATTTCAAGATAACATGTTTATTGACCTCAAAAACTACTGACGTTTTCAGAATAGGTTATCAGAGACATCTGTGTAATCTATCAAGATATTAGATACTTGTGGTGTCAATTGCAATATTTTTGGATCATTAGATCTGAATAAGAAATATTGACACAGAATCAATTTTTAATCTTTAAGACAACAAACACTTTGATAAAATAAAAATGTTTCTGCAATAAGAAACCAAAATTATGATTTGCCAATGTCTTAAACTTATTTTATAACTTCTCCGTTCTTACTTATTAAATATTGTATAAAATGCATTATGACTTCTTTTAAGGGGCTCAATATTAATCTAATAATTTATTTTGTTCTAGAGGGAAAACAAAAATATCTACGGTGACATCTGTTGAACAAAATGACTTCCCGGTAAGTTTAATTTTTTCATGTCATATTTCAATTATATTTTTGATGTTTTCTTGTGGAAAGTCTTAATGGAAAGTTAAAAAAAATAAATTAAAAATCCATTTTACTGTTAATTTATTAGACTTATTAGTACATAATGTCTCCATAAAAATGATCCAAATACCAGGCTTGTTATGTAGAGATAAGAATGTGTAAGAAGTATATATATTAAACTATAGGAACTATGTTTTCACATGTAGATAATCTGTTTTATTAATTAGGTACCTACTCTCAAGAACACAACATGAGACGCTACGATTTACGATATCATTTTAACTGCATTCAATTATAATTAGTGACATTTAAAAATATGTCGAGTTTACGCTGGCTGTCTCGTAACACTGACATCATATTATAGACTAGTAGTACACGCGGCTTCTAAAATATCATTAAAATCGTCCCTGCCGTTTAGGAGATGATCAATGGCACACCGACTGCAGCGCCACCTACCGGGTTCAATTGTATTTTCAAACCATCCAGGAGCCGATTGAAATATACACGCAAAATTTCATCCAATCGGTCTAGCCCTTTAGGAGGAGTAGGTTAACAAGCACACTTGCAGAAGAATTATATATATTGAGATTTGTAATTTGTATATACTGGTTTTGGTCATTATTGGGAAATTTCTATTTTATACATATAATAAAAGTGTAATTGATATGTATACTGTCTGTATATGGAAGATATTTGAGTAACACCATTACTTGAGGTCTTTATAAACACAATAGAATGAATTTTCGAATTTTTGTCTGTTTGTCTGTGCGGTAGAACGCTTTAATCTCGGAAATGGCTTAACCAATATAGGTGGGGTTTCACTAATGTATTGTGGTAAGCTTCACTTAACATTTAGTATTTGTTTTATTTCAATCGGTTCATAAATAAAAAAGTTATGTCAATAGAGACGAAACCGAACAAAACGAGGGTGAGTCGCGACTCGCGAGTATAATTTATTAAAAGCCTTTAAATTCAACAATTGTATGAAATGGGCAGATTTTGCCAGAATTTTATGAATACTATTTATTACCTACTCAGAAAAATATAGTCACTCTTTATCTCTTTTATCGGACGATGTGTTGTTTTATATACCTACCTACTTGTTTTTAAATTGCACCAGCGATTTAATAATAATTAATGAATGACTAAGCTCTTCTATCCGTTTGATAAGTTCGGAAGTCACCTCTTATGGTTAGATACTTCAATGGATTATACTATTTGATTATAAACTTGATATATTATTAGATCGTACTTGAGAGAAGAATAAAGCGATTTGTAATTAAGAAAGTGTTAAATTTCTATTTTCATATCATAATAATATTATGATAATAAATACGAAAGCGAGTTTGTATGATTTTTGTGTTATCATGAACGCATTATATAATTGTGATTGGCGACTCACCCTCGCTTCTTTTGTTTTATCCCTAGTTACATTACTCAGAGATGAGATATTTCCCCGCAGTAAAAAGTATCCAATATGTTGACCCGGATAACCAGTTATCATCATACCACATCAATCATCAATCTGTCCAGTGGCTTTTTTCGTGATTTAGGTACTTTCATTTCGAGGTGATGCGGTCACAGACAGACAGATAAAAATTCTAAAAACTATAGATTTGGCCTCTGTATCGATAATAAGGTCTATTTCAATAAGATTCTCCAAAAAATATTTAATATACTGATTCGGCTTAGTTAGAATTTTATTATATTATATAGGTATAGATATTTTGAATAGTATAAGTTTAGGAATGACAGTTGCTATCTTTCATCTTGATCCATTAAGTTGTTCCTGTAGCACATAATTAAATTAATTCAATAATTTAAATAAATAATTTATAAGATAATTAGGAAAATAAAAGTACATAAAATCCGGATCCATTTGTAAATTAAAACCTTGCAGGGACCCACTCGAACATACACAAAAAAAAATCATTAAAATCGTCCTTGCCGTTTAGGACATGATGAGTGGAGAACACCGACTGCACCTACTGGGTCCATTTGTATTTTCAAACCATCCAGAAACCCATTGAAATATACATTTCAACTAAATCGGTCCAGCCGTTTAGGAGGAGTTAGGTGACTAACACACGTACAGAAGAATTATATATAAATAATAATAAAGGTGCACTCAAAGACTCCACATAGTATTTTATATATTTTATATACAATCAACAACGTTACTGTGATTAACCTGAAGTGTAGTAAGTACTTAGCAAAAATAATCTAAAATATTGCACACATACAGAACAAAGAATATAAAGATATAAAAAATAAATAAATAGGTAGTTGGTTCAAGGTCTATCTGCTGAACCAATTGAAATATTAAGTAAATTTTATTCAGTGATAAGAAATCGCCAAGTCACATATCGCTCAAGTTGAGCACATTTCAAAAAATATTAATGAGTAATTTTATCTATACAGATATATAAAACTGAAGTGTCTGTTTGTAATGTCAAAATGACAGCGTTTTACTAAATGCATATGAAATCATATACGGTACTTATAAGAAAACACATTTTTTTTTTAATTTTTGCCTGTCTGTTTGTTTCGGATATTCTCTGAAATGGCTGGACTGATTTTGACGGGATTTTCACTGGAAGATAGCTGATGTTATAGGGAGTAACATAGACTACTTTTATTTCCGAAAAAGAGTTAGGGTTCCGCTCAAAAAAATTAAAACCTACCTAGGGACGAAATGAGTCGCTAGTATTAACTATAACTTCAACCTTTCCTCGGGTGCTTTCCTGGTCAACAAGTGTTGTCTGGCCTGAACAACAAACAGTAACCTATTATTTATTGCTCCAGGTTTTAGTCAAAACATTTCAGTCATTTTAGTCATTCAAAACTGTCAAGCCGTTTCAGCGTGTAACAAACTGATTAAATGTACTTTCGCATATTTTATAGTGGTCCGATGATCATTGCACAATATCTATACATATAATAAAAATCTAACTGATTCGAATCTATACATTAAATAAATATTTTTGGGAGAATCTTATTGAAATAGTCATTATTATCGATATTGCTGCCGAATGTAGAGCTTTTAGAATTTTTGTATCTCTGTCTGGTAAATTTGGTATGATGATAAGCGGGTTTCCGGGTCAACATATAGAATACTTTTAACTGCGGGAAAATATCTCATCTCTGAGAAATCTATACTAAACGTTAAAACGTAACTAGGGACGAACCCGAGCGGATCGAGGATGAGTCGCTAGTTCACAATATAAATCATTTCCAGACTAGATCGATTGTTTGTATTGCTGGAGGCGGGCGCGGGGGCCGCCACACGGCGTGCAGCCGCGCGCCAGCTCGGCGAGGTGCAGAAGGCCCACCCAGAGGAACTGCACCGATTGCTTGCACGCCTCACCAAGTATTTACGATCTCCGGCTTGGGAAACGAGAATTGCGGCTACACAGGTAAATACTCGTATGAACATGAACTCGTATGAAGCACTAGCGACTAGCTCTTACCGGTGGTAGGACTCTGTCAAGCCTGAGGAATCCGACTGGATGGGTACCACCCCTTATCTATTTCTCCCGCCAAGCAACAATGATTACACTGTTGTGTTCCGATCTGAAGGATAAGGTAGCCAGCGCAATTAGAGGCAAGAGGCATATCATCTTAGTCCTCACAGTGACAACGCACCTACGGTTCTGCATTTTTGTACCATAAAACCTAAGTGCATGAACCGTAGGTGTCATGGGCGACAGGTACCGCTTTCCATCAGGTAGGCTGTCTGCTCGTTTGTCACTGAGTACCATAAAAAAAAAACGCTTTCCCCTAGATGCTAAACAGTAGCCTACATGTATTCCAGATCTGAGTCCTAATTTTTTTCCTTATAATCTGTCCAGCGTTTATAAACGTATAAAGTGAGGGAGTAAAAAAACACATACAAACTTTCAGCATAAAAGACCGATTACAATAACGTCAGCTTCTCGTCATTGAAATTTAAAAAAAATATGTTTTTTAACAGGCTGTGGAAGCGATATTGACAAATGTTCCAGAATGGCATCCTCCGCCCTTTCCCCTAGTCAAAGGTAAACAATTTATATTACAAAGTTATGACTGTTTATGTTTGAGAATTGGATAGCGAATTTATAAAGAAACCAGTGAGGCTCCTAGTAAATTTATTGCAAAATTTTTATATCGCTGGGAGTTCTACCTTTATGCTATTAGCACACTCTTTAGCCATAAAAAACATCTATACAAAAACTACACCAAAGAACGACAAAACATCAATTAAACCTACAATAAAACTACAAATTTTGTCATCTAATTTCATCAAGACATTACATTCGCTATAAAAATGAAACGAGTAATAGCCGTTGCATCACTAACCATTTGAATACCTAAAAGTTTATTAATTATTTAAATTTTATATTATACTAGCGACATGCCCATCTTCATTTCGGTCGAGTGCGTCCCGAGGTGTTTTTTTTTTATAATTTTGCTTTATTTCACACAAATGTTAAGCAGCGCACACAGATAAATTAACTCAAAGGCGAGTTTTTTTTTCGACTTTGATGTAACGAGATGATTTCTGACAAGAGCAAATAAAGTCATTATTATTTTTGACTGAAAAATAGCCTATAGCACTCGGAAGCAATGTAATATCCTCTAGTAAAAGATTTCTTTAGAATCGTGTAGTTTCTGAGATTATTCTATACATCCAAACGTAAAAACTTTTCCTCTTTACATATTAGTGTAGAAACTAGAATGTAGATAGATTGATGGCACGGTCTTTTATGAGCAGAATTGATACTGAATGAAGTGTGAATTTTTCATAATAGCTTTGTAATACTTAAAAGGATACTTAGGCGGCAGATAAATGCGATACCATATCTTGAAAGAGTTTAAGTAATAAAGCGCAACGGCCCATCACATTAAACGAGCAAAATTAAGCGCAAAATGTATGTATGTTGTTAGTGTTTTTCATTCATTTTGCACTAAGGATAAATTTAAAATAACCGTCCAATGTTTTTATCAAGAGAGATAATATGAGAATCCTTTTATCTAAGAAATTATAGTAAACTCAGTGCAGGGCTGCCAGTAGAGCCAACTTATTTTATACCGCTGGATCACTCAAATTATACCAAATCAAATTTTATTATACAAACTAGCATTACCCGCGGCTCCGCCCGCGTTGAGATGACCAAAAACAAAATTCTTAGGTTTTATATATTAGTATACTCTCACATTGCAGTTTTTGTATTTTTTCTCAGAAATGAGACATTTTCTCACGGTAAAAAGTCCCGTCCTATATGTTGACCCAGATAACAGCTTTCACCATACCAAATTTCATCAAAATCCATCCAGTGGTTTTTCTGTGATGCGGTAACAGACAGACAGACAAAAATTCTAAAAACTATAGATTCGGCCTCTGTATCGATAATAATGTTTTATTTCAATAAGATTTTCCGAAAAATATTTAATTTACAGATTCGGCTTAGTTACAATTTTATTATATGTATAGATTAACAAAACCGTAGACAACTACTCTGTGACGAATAAATAAAAATCAATAAAAATATGTAATAACTTAAAATGAAATTTATATAAAATAACCATATTTTACAATTTTCGTATCCAATTATACGATCTGGCAACCCCGCTTATGTGCGAAGTTGATGCCGGATGAAATGGTTATATGTAGACGGTAAAGGAAAAACTTACTGATTAAGTCATTTTCCGCAAGTAATCGTCCTTGATAACTTTGAATTTTAAGTTCTAATTTAAATTATTTAAATGACAACGTCAAACCAAAATTTATAGTATGATTAAAATCTATTTTAAAATATATACAAAAATAACATTAAACTTTAATTAATAGTATAAAAAATGTTTTAAAATCTAAATGTGCATCATATTACAAGACATAATCAGAGACATATCATAAGACATATTCCGCGATAAACAATAGCATTCCCAAGGAGGGTTGACGTCAGGCAGGCGGCCGGTCGTAAAACTTTTGCCAAATCCTTTCAGCAGTACAGAGGATGTACTGCGCCGACCCCAAGTGATTGGGAAATGGGCAGGGAGAAGAAGAAGAAGAAGAAGACTTGCATGATTGTTACCAACAAATAGGTACATATAATTATTATTAGATGTAAAGGGTTATATAAAGTTATGTATGTAGTTACTTAAATTTTGCCTATTGTCGGCAGATATATAAGATTTATTATGCTTTTTACGTCGTTTTAGCCATTTTGAAAGTTTGTTCGTCTCGAATATTAAGCATCTGGCCGAAGTATGTGCCATAAGCACATGGAAACGCTCAGGTTGTAATGAATGTTGGTTTATGAAAATATTCTGTAAAACATATGTGAAAAACAGGTTTGCTATTACGACCAGTTTAGAAGGATTTTTATGTACCTTTAGTGTCAGCTAGCCGTCACGGCCCCGGTTACCCCATTCAACAGACCATTAATTTTCAAAATTTCAGCTTCGCCAATATGGCGTTCGTTTGGCAGTTATTCTTAATGCCACGATTTGTAAATTTATTCTTACGATAACATATCGTGCTTGTTACGACTTGCTTTTATTGGCGGTTATGCCGTAACGTGGTAGTTAAGTTTGATAAGCTTTGAAGCGTTTTATTGTGTAATTTTTTATATATAGTATGTATGTATGTATATCATTAATTTTTTAAGTCATTTCACTTTGTTCTTTATGTATGGCGTCCAGACATGGTCCAATATATAGATTATTATTATACGTATATTTAAATATTTCGTAAAGGAATTAAAACAGTATAATACGTTGGAATATAAGTATACTAGCGACTCACTCTCGCTCACCTCGGGTTCGTACCTAGATTCATTTTAAATATTAGTATAGATTTCTCAGAGATGAGATATTTTCCCGCATTAAAAAGTATCCTAGGTGTATTTATTATGTTGACACGGATTACCGGCTATCATCATAAAAAAAATCGTTAAAATCTGTCCAGTGGTTTTCTCGTGATGCGTTCCCAGACAGACAGACAGGCGGACAAAAATTCTAAAAACTATTGATTCGGTCTCTGTATCAATAATATTGACTATTTGTATATGATTTTCCAAAAAATATTTCATTTACAGATTCGACTCAGAATTTTGTTATATGTCTATAGATTGTTCGTAAACGAAAATTATTATTGCTCTTTATTACATCACCTAATTTTTTAAATTCAATTCCATATTACAAGCAAATGCTATACCTACTCAGGAAAATGAAGTCACTCTTTATCGCCTATATCGGACGATGCGCTGTTTTATATACCTGCTTTTAAATTGCATGCAAATATGTATTAATATATTCAATTTAAATTTTTTAACGACAAAATTTATAATTTCTTTAAACGGCTACTATCTTATACCTATATGTGAGTACCTACATTATAATACACAACCCCCTCCTACCGGCTTCACCCCTCATCCCTATAAAAGTGTCCAGTTTTATAGATTTTCTCAATTTCCAGGATAATTGGATCCAGTTATGCAAAAAACAGCCATGTGCGTAAAAATACCAACAGAGTTATAAGCATTTTATTATAAAAAATAAAATAATTATAAAAAATAAACAATCTTATATAAATATTGTTCAATTTTAAAATACCAGAAAAACAAAACATAACCCAAGTGCAACTATCGACAGAAAAATGCTTATAACTCTGTTGGTACTTTTACGCACATGGCTGTTTTTTTGCATAACTGGGTCCAATTATACTAGCAATAAGCAAGGACAAAATAGTCAAAGACTAAATTATTTATTAATAAATCATCTACAAATTCTAAATTTGCGGTTTTGCCTACACATTGAAATCTAGAATGAATGTGCAAAAATGATTTCCCTAGGACTACATAATAAAGGTTTCGTAAACCCTATATAGTGCGGATCCCTAATTAGATTTAGCTGACAGTCTAGTGTCTGGCTATAAAAATGTCTATGTAGTTCGTCACGTTTTCTATGAATTTATTGGACGTTGACAATTTGCATTTTGTTCATTTTATGGGCGTGTCGTGTAACTATAAAATATAAACGACCCATTCTAAACTCATTCTTATATTGAAGGAAACGTAAGGAAACTGAGCCGAGGAAAGTAAACTCCATAGGATTTCTGCATAGATACACAGCTAGAATAATATATTCTATAACTTCTATTATTCTATAATTTCTTAAATCGTAGAATTCATATCTTTTCCCTAATTTAAAAAATAGTGACAAAAAATAGTGTTTCTAAAATCTGTGTAAACCGAAGTGTTTACCGAAATTTATTCAGCGGTTTGACCGTGAAAACGGTAGTACCTAACAGACTACTTGTACATTTTAGCATTGACACTAGGTATAACTTAGGTTAAGTAATATAATAATTTTACTAAAACATAAGTATGTAAACGATACTTATTTATTTAAATTTTAAATATTTGAAAACAGGATATATAGGTCTAGTTACATAACGTTTTGATTGGCCTAGTTCTGGAATTGTCTACTTGTCTCGAGTCTCGACCTTGCCACTGCAATCGCAACAATCACTTAATAAAGCAAGCAAGCTTTAAATTTAGACTCGGAATAGGGTGGCTGACAACGCGACATGCATAATATTTTTACGTGTCAAATGTTTTTTGTATTTTAGGTGTCATATGCATTTACTTAAAAGTAGCTCAGTTTTTTCTGAACCAATAATTCGACAATATTTTCAGACTGAAGATATCTGATATCTTTAATGAATTAAAGTACATTTTATTTCCATCCAGGAACAGTACATTTTATTTTCATCTTTATTTGAAACTAAGTTGATTTCCCATACAAACTTTCATCCCCATTTTCACCTCCTTAAGGGATTATTTCCGGGATAAAAAGTATCCCATGTCCTTTCCAGGGTTTCAAACTATCTTTTTACCAAATTCCATCTAAATCGGTTCAGTAGATCCAGAGATAACACCCTACACGTCACAAACTCACAAACTTCACCTCTTTATAATATTAGTATAGATAACTAGTTTTAGAATAATTGCCCGCTTTTGTCTAAACGGAAATAGAAAATATCTATGTCGGTATATTGTCTTTTGACCTCGGTAACCTCCCAAGGGTAAATGAATAGGTGGGTTAGTGTTAGGTTGTTTTTATTTAGTTTAATGAAGTCATCCTGTTGAATATTTAATGTTATATTATAAAATAAATATACATTTATACTTATATTATAAAGGTACAGAGTTTGTTTGTTTAAACGCGCTTATCTTAGGAACTACTAATCCGATTAGAAAAATTCTTTTTGCGTTAGAGATAGCTCGTTTATTGAGGAAGGCTATATGTTATATATCATCATGCTACTACCCAAGGGAGCGGAGCAGTACTCGTAAATGTTAAAAAATTGGGCAGACTTCCCTACATTATTGTAAAGGTAAGGGAAAGACGAGGTTTTTGTACTTTGAACGCGGGCGAAGCCGCGGGTTCTGCTAGTACATTTATAAAATGCTAATGATTTTTGTTTATCTCGCCAGATGCTTAAGTGATAATAGGGTTTTTATACTCATTATAAAGTGCAAATTATTTTTATCATTGCAGAATTTTTAGAATTTTAATGATATAAATAAATGCGAACCAGTGGAGTGAATACAATTGAAATAAAAACACTATCTATACGAATATTATAAGAGGTAAAGTTTGTGAGGTAGTAGGGGTAATCTCTGAATTTACTTGACCGATTTAGATGAAATTTGGTAAGAAGATAGTTTGAAACCTTGGGAAGGACATAGGATACTTTTTATCCGGGAAATTATCCCTTAAGGGAGTGAAAATGGGGATAAAAGATTGTATTGGGAAGCAACCTAGGGACGAGCCCGAGCGAAGTGAGGGTGTGTCGCTAGTGTGCATAATATGTATATAGATACTAGCGACTAACCATCGCTTCGCTCGGGTTCGTCTCTAGGTACGTTTTATTTTTGTTGAGCGGAACCCTAAATCTTTTTCGAAAATAAAATGATTTTTTTCTGAAAATGTATTAAAATTATACCTTCACGCTTAGATATACATAGTCTTGCGGGGTAAGACATATTATACTCTCATATTCTTCCAATTTGCACACTCGTCGGGGATTCACACATTTGATCTATCCTTCTCTACTAAAAATACTTGGTTCGGTTTAAAGATATTTATTTCTATAAAAAAAGACATTGCCACTTACATGGAAACATAAATTTGGTTGTGATAGGTGTCGATCGTAAAGTTGTATACTCAGATTAGGTATAAATAAATAAATATGTTGGGACATATTCACACAGCACCATCTAGTTCCATGGTAAGCTATGAGGCTTGTGTTATGGATACTAGATAGTTGATACTATACATATGTAACTTTAAATACATACATATTATAAATATAAACACCCATGACTGGAGTACAAACATTCATGCTCATCACACAAATGATGCCCCTAGCGGGATTTGATCCCGCGACAGTTGGCACAGCAAGTAGGGTCACTACAAACTGAGCCAAACGTGTCGTCAGAATTTTTATAGACAATAATTGTCAGTGATATGTGGTTTTATAAGTATGACGAGACCTTCTGTTACTTCGGCATTGTATTATTTTTAAATTAGTAGGTATACAAAATACAAATTTAATTATTCATTCTAAGGAAACCTCGATGTTCAAGTTACACTCGCACTTGTACGATTTCTTATATGCAATCAAATATTGCTAAAATATATTTATATAAATACAATTATTTATAAAACCGTGGGATTACGTTAATTAATTAAGTATCAAGCTGCTCAATCAATGAAGGTCGAACGGTTTTGTCTTGCTCGTTGATAATACGATGATGTGTTAGTAATTAAAATTAATCTAAATATTTTTACCCTAATACGGAGTTATGGGAATACCTCTAAGAGATTAGATTAGATCGTCTTAAAAGTAACTTTCAGCAATTATATACATATGTTAATAAAATTTGCATGACGTGATATGCTGCACCACGGTAATGTTATATGTAACACTAGCGACTCACCTCGCTTCGTTCGGGTTCGTCCTTAGCTTGATTCCCCATAATAACTTTCATCCCCATTTTTACTCCCTCAAGGGATGATTTCCGGGATAAAAAGTATCCTATGTCCTTCCCAGAGTTTCAAACTATATTCTTACTAAATTTCGTCTAAATTGGTTCAGTAGATCCAGAGATTACCCCTACAACGTCACAAACTCATAAACTTTACCTCTTTATAATATTAATATAGATTACCTTGGCTGTACTATCGCTTATTTAAAATCATCATCTCGTCAAGGACTTTTGAGCATTATAAGGAGCATTAAGTTTAATCCTGTCAGACATATCTTTTCTAATACAATCGTATTATTTATGATACGTAGATAAATATTCAGAACTGCAGATACTATTTTATAGTTATGTTACAAATATACGAAGTTATTGCAGATGTAACGTACAGCGAATCGACATTTACATCTTAAAAGTACCTAATCTTTGTTTGTGATTTTCAGTATGTATAGGTATGTCGTTATTCAGTCTTGTTGTATGTATTTAGAACGTGAGTAACTACTACCATGTACTTAAGTGCGCTTGTTACAAACGAATTCTCATCCAGTCGAATTTTTGGATGCAAAAAGTATATAATAATGGATTTACATATTTATAATAATTTTATTATTTTATAATATATTTAAAAAAATATATAAAACAAATTGAATAAATTTATTTATCATACTGCAGAGGAAACTGATCCATTCACTATATTTCCCGGATGCTCTATCCCTACTTGTAAACGACTTCTATTATTTTTATGCTAATATGTTGTGTGTTCATAAAACAATTGTTTCTTCTTTGCAAATAAAATAATATGTACCTAATAGTATTTTTATATGAATCTGTTTTTAATATCCATGTTGTAAATTTTTCCTTTGTCGTATTCATGAAATTTAACACCATCAGGTAAATTTCTAAGAAATTAATTAAAAATCTATTGTTAACTGACACGCCAGCGTGTCCGCGGTCGTGTAAGGAATAATCTATAACACACTTGATTAAAATAATCTTGTAACTTTATTGAAAACTAGCGACTGATCCTCGCTTTGATCGGGTACGTATTAACGGTTAGTATGGAAGAGATAGACTATAATATATTATAATAGTATAATGTCCTTCCCAGGGTCTCAAATTAGATAGCTTATACGAAATTTCATCTAAATCGGTTCAGCGGATTTTTAGTTTATCCATTTAATGGATACCTAATAGGTACAAACAAACACACAAGAAAAAAAACTTTATTTTTCTCCTTATAATATTAGTATAGATGTAATATTTTTATCTAAAATAAAAATATTTAATCTATATTTGTTAGATTTTATTATTATTAAATTTAATTGTATTCATATATATAAAAACTAATTACTATGGATTATTTATCTGAAATAAATACTTATTATTATTATTATATTTATACTACAAATATTGATAAAATGAATTTAATCATTTTAATGCTTTTATTTTACCGGCTTATCCTTCTTTGGTGCAAGTTAGGATCGACATACTATTTTACATCTTAGAAATAGTTTACAAGGCGCGTGACTTAGGCTTCGGCATAAAAATATAGCAAAAAGTTACTATGTGACACACGAGATGTACTCGTAGTTAAGAGCGCAGCACTAAAATCGCCTAAATTTCATATTTGACCTTAAAAAATATTTTATATATAACTAGCGAGTAGCGACTCACCCCCGCTTCGTTCGGGTTTGTCCCTAGGTTGATTCCTCATACAAACTTTCATCCCCCATTTTCACCCCTTAAGGGATGATTGCCGGGATAAAAACTGTCCTATGTGCTTCCTAGGGTCTCAATATTTGGTAAGAACCAAATTTCATCTAAATCGGTTCAGTAGTTTCGGAGCCTATTCAGTACAAACAAACAAAAAATCAAATCTTTTCTCTTTATAATATTATTGATATTATAAAGATATAGATGTACATAGCAAAAAAAATGTTAATTTAATTCTATTTACATATTAAAAAACATTTTTAATTCTGTAGCCATTGTCAAAAAAAACATGTACTGAAATATTATGATAAATTAATATCTACAAATAGAACGTACCTAATCGTAAACAACGTCTGAATCTTATTCACCTTTGCGTGAACTTTTCTGTGGCCTAAATTAGATTTTATGATTCATAGAGGACGAGACCGATCAAGATGACAGCGGGCGTCTTCGATGTGAGACATTCGATATTGAGAGGGTTCTGGAACATGGGGCTCATCTCATGGGCTCTGAAGGACACGAGTATGACATGGATGAAGAAGCCTTGTCTGCTTTAGGTGGGTTTTACATCAGAAAACAGACTATCCTTGAGTCTAAAAAGCGTAAAATAAGCCGACAAGTTTTATTAACAATTATATAACAATCTCGATTCGCTCGGTTGCGTTCCTAGTTACCCTAGTCCCTTAATTCTTTTTGAGCGGAAACCCAATTCATTTTCTAAAATAAAAGTGGTCTAAGGTGCTCCTTATAACATCAGCTATTTACTAGTAAAAGTCCCGTCAAAATCAGTTCAGCCGTTTCGGAGATTAGCCTTAACAAACAGACAGACAATTATTTTTTTAAAAGTACCATATAAAACTTCATATGTATTTAGTAAAAACTAAAAAGCTGCTATTTTGATATTACAAACAGACATATATAGTATCTGTATAGATAAGTTTAATATAGTCAGTCGTCTGTCTGGTCTATTGCTTAAAATGTTTCCAATATTATCTTTCACTATATCGTAATTGAGTAAAAGACTTGTGGCTAAGTGCGTTCTAAGAGCCGTGCGGTCAATAGGTTTTGCTAACGGAAGACTTCATTTATTAAGTAGGTACTCTATAAAATCTTAATAAAGTCCTTAGATAGATTGTATCATAACTGGGCTTGTTTTAGTTATTTTTAAAAGCGTTGTTTTGAAAGTGTTCCTTTTTTTCGCAGTATAAATAAAAACATACTTTTTTTTTTAATTCTTATTCTATTTTTCTAAATCATCAAAAAATCTTTCGTACCTATCTAGATATTAAAGAGCGTTTGGCGAAGCAGCGTCAGCAATTAAACGCGAGGCTTGGACTCGATGTGGCTTCGTCTCTAGGTATTGACTTGAGTGGCGTCTACACCAACGAGGATTTATGTCCGGCCAAGATTGTTGCGAAGCCAGAAGTTACAAGGGTACGGGATACATTTAGTTATCTTTGCTAATTTCCTTTTTGTTTTATGTATTGTTAAAAATAAAAAAATAGTTTTATTTATTGTTAAAAAACTAAACATGTTCATATGTGAATTAAGCACTGTTTATGAAAAAAAGTAACGTTTAGTATAATATGTTATTATTATAGTATATTTTTATGTATATTTTTATTTTTTCTCGAAATATATAATTTCGGTGTTATGAATCTCACAGGCTTACGCCAAGTGAGAATTATCATTAGTTATTGGGAATCATCTTGCAGAAACTTTCGGTCTAAGCGACTTGTGTTCAGAATGGTGGCTTTTTGCATACTTATGAAAGTGAATTATGTAGACTTAGGTGATAAATCTATAACGCGGACAGAATGTAGCAAATACTTTGGCATAACGCCTTTACTGGAAAGCACCAACGGTACATATTATTATTGTTATAATAATTATATCGCTTATTTTAATAAAAAAATGATTACAGCGTCCAGTACAAGAAATAGTCATATGTAAAGGACTGAGTTCGCGCGAGATGAACCTGGCTAAGAGACGCGCACGCGCCGCTTTCAGCAAGCAGAAGTCGCGCGACTGTGACGACTCTCCCTCCACTCCCCTCACTCCTACCAGTTCTTCTCCCCAGTCTCCCCTTGAACCAGAAAGAAAGAAGATAAAGATAGAGCCAGTTGATGAATCTCCGTGTGAGTTTTTATATATGTTAAGTGTATTTAATTAGAAATATATTAATACTTACAGGCTTATTAATGTTAGGTCATACAAATAATTGATTTATTTACAAATAGCCGCTAAGAGGTGTTTGTCGCCATATAGTAAAATATGATTAATAATGCTAAAATTATTAATCATATTCAACTAAATATATTATTAATATAATAAATAAAATAATATCTTAAATTGTCTCCATGCAAAGAAAATATTGAATGAAAGCTATCATTTTTTTTAACTTCTAAATGTTTAAATAATAATGTCTCTTGTCTAATTTCAAAATCGTTACTGAATATTGAACTCATATATGTTATTTGAATGCAATGAAAAAGTTATTTCACAAATGACCAATTTTAACGGAGTGGGAGTTTGGCTTGACTTTTGTAGGTTTGCAAGCAGTTGACTTGTAGCCATTTCGAATTCCGATCGTGTCGGTTTTGTGCAGCGGCAAATGCTTCTTGTGGTGCATCCGCAAGCTTATAACGCTCGTTAACTTTTTATGTTTGTGGTAAATGGCAAGTGTGTGACCCGGCCTAATGTATAAATATGTTGAATAAAATATTTTAAATAAAACTTTTATTTCGATTTTTGGGTTCCGACGTTTCGAATGCTTTACAGTAATCATGGTCACGGGAGAGACTCATATGGTTGCTGTAAAGCATTAGAAATATCGGTAACCAAAAATCAAAATAAATATGCGAAAAAATACTCAAATATTAATTTAAAAATGTGAAATATTCGCGTAAAAAGAATGTATTGAATGGTGTCCGGCAGTGGAGGCGGGGTGCGCGCCGCGGCGCGACGGGTCGTGGGGCGAGGGCGCGCGCTGGCCGCTGGAGGGCTGGTGCGGCGCGTTGCAGGCGCAGCTTTTCAGCGCCGCGTGGGAGGCGCGCCACGGCGCCGCCGGCGCGCTGCGCGAGCTGCTGCGCGCGCGCGTGGCCGCCGCCGCCGGCTGCCGCGCTGGCATGACGCCCGCGCAGGTACGGTGTAGTGTGGCTAGCATGTACGCCCGCAGATCCGGAGGTTCTGGGTTCGAGTTCTAGGACGGGTCGGTTCGGTTATTGAGTGTTTACGCGCTGCACTATGATATCTCATGCGCTATTCTCTCTGGCTATAGTTGACCATGGTTGGCTTTATTAATATAAATGTGAAAATTTGTATGTGTGTGTGTTTTGTTACTCCTTCATTCTGAAGCGATTGGATAGATTTGGATGTAATTTAGTACATAGACAGTCTCATCCTTATTTAAATAATTTTTAATTGTATGTCTATATGATATGTATTTTTATTGCTTTGCCGTACGTCGAGTTAATAGGTTCTTGTATTGTCGCGCAGCTAGATCGACATCTATACATATAATAAAATTGTAACAAAGTGGAATCTGTACATTAAATATTTTTTTTAAATCTTATTGAATTAGACATTATTATCGATACAGACGCCGAATCTATAGTTTTTACAATTTTAAAAACGTAAATAGGGACGAACCCAAGTATAATGGAATTATTTAAATATACTTAAAATTTTAATTCACTACAGATGGAAGACGCTCATCAAGATTGGCTAGAAGACATGGCGTTGAGATTGCTTTGCGTACTGGCTCTAGATAGATTTGGCGATTTCGTGTCAGATCAGGTATGTGGTAAAAAAATTTTTTACATATAAAATATGTACGAGTCCATAATTGAGTTCAACTTTCACATTTGTAATGATAGAACTTTGTAATTTTGCGCATAATAAAAAACGATAAATTAATTTACATGTAATTATTGTTAAAGAAAGGAAAATTAAAATAAATATTGAAAATTAAAACTGCAATATCATATCTTTTGAATAAATAACACTTGACACGAGACCAACTCGCACTTTTTTATTTGTTCCACTTTAGAGTTTTGTACTTTGATCGCGCCAACTTCAAGTTCAAACTTTAAATATATTATATTATTGCGTGCGTGTCTTTTGTTATATACCTATGTATATGTATGTACAAAACATATGTTGGGAAGTTGGTGGTGTACCATTTCTGCGCCTTGGAGAACACGATAAACTGTGGTCGATACTGTGTCCTACCGGAGTTTGAGAGTGAACTTACGTTTGGCGCTGTACTCGCGGATTTCGCACCTTTGCATCGTAGACGATACGCCAGTTGAGCGGTCAAACTATAGCCACGAATGCAGGTTACATTATTATAGTACACAAGTGTGTGCGTAAAATGCACTTGTTTTACTTTCAAACTCCGATGGGACGGTACTTAGACGCGACCGGTGACAGTTAAAGCATAGGCTTTACATACTTTTTTCATTTTGGCGTACTTAAACTATTACTATAGGCACTTTTCTAGTAATATTATATGTATTCTACATTGGTCAACATAAAAATCCAGATACACAATCCCATGCAAAAGTTCTATTTAAACTGTCACCAATTGCATTTAGGTAATTGTATTCAGCCCTTTTTAACGTCCCACTGCTGGGCACGGGCCTCCCTTCAGTACGAGGGAGATCAGGCCATAGTCCACCACGCTGGCCAAGTGCGGGTTGGTGGACTTCACATGTCTTTCGAAAACTTGCTAGGTTCTCTCAGACATGCAGGTTACCTCACGATGTTTTCCTTCAGTTCTAGTTGAAATAAATATATAACAATGTAAATTGAACCTTAAATGCAATGCTAAAATTGTTTTCACAATTTTTTTATTAAAATGCGCTTAAATGTTCAAATGGGCGCTCATTCAATGAGGACAATTTTTTGTCGCTGATTGTGTATTTAGCATTTTTTTGATGGATAGTATTCCATTACTAATATCTAGTAATATTATATTATGTATACTATAAGTGATATATGACATATGGGGATAAGACCACAGTCCACCACGCTGGCCGAGTGCGGGTAATATTATATGATTGTGTGTTGCAGGTGGTGGCGCCGGTGCGCGAGACGTGCGCGCAGACGCTGGGCGTGGCGCTGGCGCAGCTGCGCGCGGCGCGCGTGCGCCACGTGGCGGCGCGTGTGGCCGCGCTGGCGCGCCAGCCGCAGTGGGAGGCGCGCCACGGGGCGCTGCTCGCCTTCAAGTATCTGCTCGCGGCGAGGCAGGTGTGTAGGGCCTATGCGCACAACGTTTCATGAACTCGACAATTCAAAATATGACAATATTAATGAATAAAAATTGTTGTACAATATATACATACATATATTGTTCAACAATTTTTATATATATATATATGGTATATAAAAATTTAAAAAAAAAATGGTTTTCTGTAAAGTCTGCTTACGGACGATAATTTTACGTGATAACGTCATAAGAAAACATTGATGAAAATTGCATACTTTTACGAATTGTATTGAATAATTATTATCACTGAATTATTATTATTTTGTATAATACAAAGAAGAAGTTAATTGAAAACTAATTTTTTTTCGATAAATTAAGGTTTAATATATAATATTTTTTGCTTAAATTATATAAATTAATTAGAAGTAACAATGTGCTATTAACAACTTTAGGCCGAACGTGCCTCTTTATCGCTTGTTGCGTGCTCTCTCTTGCACGCTCGTCTCAGGCGAAACGTAACACTTTTTCGTGCGTGCAGCGGGCGTTCATCGATTTATAAGATGTTATCACGTCAAAGATGAAACAAATCACCAGGAGCTGGCAATAGAATGCGGAGCGCTGGAGTTCCTGACGGCGGGTCTGGAGGACGGCGCGGAGGACGTGTCGGGCGCGGCGGCGGGCGCGCTGGCGCCGGCGGCGGGCGCGCTGGCGGCGGCGCGGCCCGAGCGCCTGGCGCGGCTGGCGGCGCGCCTGTGGCAGCTGCTGCACGAGCAGGACGACCTGGCCGCGCCCGCGCACGCGTACATGGCGCTGCTCGCCAAGCTCATGGCTCTACCCGCTGCCGCTAATATGTTACAGTATGTGTTTGTTACCACAAACATTAAACATGTTCATCTATATATCTGTACAGATAAATAAAATTGATTTGTATGTTTGTAATGTAAAATAACTGCTTTTTACTAAATGCATATGTAATTATAAAGAACAAAACAATTTTTATTTGTTTTGTCTGTTTGTACCGGCTAATCTACGAAACGGCTGGACTGATTTTCACAGAAGTTTCACTGGCAGATAACTGATGTTATAAGTAGTAACTTAGCCTAAGTTATACTTATAACTTTTATTTTAGATAAAAGAATTTGGGTTCCACGCATAAAAATTAAACGCATGAAATTGTGACTGAAATCCCCGTACAGGGACGCACCCGAGTGAAGCGAACGTTCAAACGAACAAGTTCAAACGGTTTTGTGTTTTTGGGATTTTCAATGAATGTCCGTCCGTTAATCTCAAGCTATATGGCACAAAGCAAAAGCCAAATAGCATAAAAAACTTAAGCTCATTTTGCTTTTTAATCCTTACAATTAAAATAAATTAACTCCTAGCATATTATGCATATTCGTGTATTATTTGTTAACATAAATTACAAATAATTATTATCTTTGTATATTTTTACAGTCCAATAGACCTGGCAGATGTGCTGCCGCGACTGTGGCCATACCTCGACCACTCCACCAGTTCAGTGAGAAAGGCGACGTTACAAACCCTTCGCACTATAACGCGACCATTAATCACATCTCCAACACCAAATGGTCAAACAAATGGAGATAATGATCACAAAACTGAAAATAGCAATGAAAATGAAAATAGCGATAAAGAAAATACAGATAGTGAAAAAAGTAAAAATGCAAATGATAATAAAAATGAAATTGTGAATGGAGAAATGGAACAGTTCCTAAATTGGACTCCAGAATTACTTCAGGAAGCCATGAGGCATATATATCAGAGGGTACTCTTTGAACATGTGCACGACATTCAGGAGATTGCTGTACAGGTAATTTTTTTTTATATCTCAAATTATGTGTAATAAAATTCTTTCTAGCCAAATTATTTATTAAATAATTTTAAATTGCTTCATTAAATATGAGAAGGTATCTCTAAAGTAAGTGATGCTATTTGAACATGAAAATGGTTTGTTTTGATAGTTGTATTCATTTACAAATTACTTTAGAACGACACAGATAAAATATGAGTGCCATAGAGTAGCCGTGCACACTATTACGTTCATTCTAATCACATCATAATCCCATGAGACAACTCTACACGCCTGCTGAGAGATCAAATGCGGGAACGCAACAGCTTAGCATGCTCTATGTATTAAAGGGGTGTAATTCCACCATTCCGTCAAATTTGAGCTGCAATTTGTATTTAAAGAAACCTATATTTTTTTTGGCTATACTCCGGCCTTAAATTCAGGTCCTCAGTATATGCAACGATACAAGGTAAACACTGAGCAACAAGACAGCTATGTATTGTGATCGCAATTCGGCTAGGATGATAAAATTAATATGTAGGGATCATAAGTTTGATGTACAAAAAAAAACAAATTCACTTGAAATGTAACTTTAAAAAACCTATAAGTGACTTTATAGCGATAGAGCATTGATAGCTAGTAAACCTCTCTGATAACAATCACTGGCGTGTAAACTGCCACCTACCACCAACATCCAACCAAACAATAGTACCTATGTGTGCAAGCTGGTATATATAGAATGGTTATGGTATTCCATACCATCCATACTGTATTTATTGTAGTCGCGATAACATAACTTATTTTTTTTTAATGCATTTGTCACATAAGAATCCAAACACTAGTGTTTTTTTTAATATTGTGCCTTTTTTAATATTATTTGCCAGGTGTGGCACAACCTGGTGCGTCACGCGGCACTGGGCACGATCCTGGTGGCGGCGTGCCCGCTGCTAGCGCTGTGGCTGTGCCTCGCCATGCAGCCGCCGCGCCTGCCGCTCGACCCTGCGCTGCTGCTGCACGCGCCGCACAAGGTACCGTGCTGTACTGTCTGTGCAGGGAGATAAACAAACGTCCAAACTTACATATATTATATTGACTTTTAAGTCATATTTACACACAAATATTGGTAGCAAACATACAAATAAAGCAGTGGTAGCCCAGTGGTAACGCGCTCGTTTGGAAAACCAAGTGATGTGGGTCTAGTCCCGGGTCTCGCACCTCTGATATTTACATGTGGGAATCATTTTTAACATGATTACTTGTCTATCAGTGAAGAAAAAAACATTATGAGGAAACCTACATGTCTAACCTAGCAAGTTTTCGAAAGATATGTTAAGTCCGCTAACACGCACTTAGCCAGCGTGATCGATTATGACGTGATCCCCCTCGTACGAAAAAAGCCGCGGACAGAGTATATTTTATTTTTGTATTGTTGAAGGTTAGTTATTATACAAGAGACTTATTTATTTACCTTTCACTCGAGTGCATCTCGCACCCAGCCGTTTCAGCATTAAGGAGAATAAAACATACACACATATCAAGGTCAAGACCAATAATAGCTATTGTATATCAATATCTGTTTGACAGGAGCGTCGAACCCGTGCAATAAGCGGTAGCGGCGACCCCGCCGCCGCCGACGTGCCCGCGGCCGACGGGGAAGTGCGTCCGGGGCAGAAGTGGTTCCTGGGCGGCGGCGAGAGCCAGCCCGCCGCGCTAAGAGACGCCAACGTCACGCGCGCGAGGTGCCTCGCTTCTGATATGTTAGGTTAGTTGTACCATGATCATTGAGAATTTGCATGTTTTGTTTTTTTTTAAAGCTTACTGAAAATTGTTAAGATTTTTTTTAATAATTGATTTTTCATGTAACTTTACAATTAAAGTGGTTTTTTTTTAATATAAATTCAAACGCCAGTGACGTCATTATATCGCTTTAGTAACGCCACCGCATGGCAAAATGATAAAACACATGTTTACGTTGTCAAAATCAAAAGAGTTGTCATTGCATATTAAAGGTTATTTATCTAATTTTGCTATGACACATGGTGATCCGAATATAGAAAATACAAAAGTATAGTATGATTGCGACCGGCTCACAGCCTTAATGGATATAATGACGTCACAATCAATCACAAGTCGTTTGATTATGTTCAAAAATTTAACAATTTTTTATTAATAATTATTAAAAAAATGGAATTCTTAATAACAAAAAAAAATATTTAAATATATTTTAAATTTATTATTTTTTAATTTGTATATAAATTTGTGGCAAAAAAAATGAATGCAACTTCTCTATTGAGAAGGAAGGTTAGTTCCTATAAATATCGATAGATGATGTTGTATGTGCTTGTTAGTTTATTTTTTGCTCTCTAAAACCTTTATAATAAAAAAGTCGGATACTTTTCAATTCAGGAACATGAGTTCAATTTTCATAATTGTTTTTTAATGAATACAACCATGAAAAAAATGTCACACATAAATTGAGCTATTGCTGTATAATTCCATATTATTCAAAACTTTTTTAATTTTGAAGTTTTTATTTTTGATGTGAAACATCTAATGGCGCGCTTTGGCAGTAAAATTGGCTCGTGGTGTGACGGCAAACAGCGGCGTGGCGCTCTTCTACGCCACCAACAACTCCCTTGTGCGTGCGCGCGTATACTTTACACGCGACATTGTAAAACAGTCTCTATTAAAAATAAAAAAAAATTATTATATATATATATATATATATATATATATATATATATATATATATAAATTTTGTAATTATTATTATAATTAAAATAATAAGAAAAATAAATTGATTTTATTAACGAAAAGCATTTTTTTCTTTATTTTATTCTATATTTTTTATAGGTTTTTATTACTTATGAATTCTAATATAAAAACAGATGTATGATGTATGATTCACATCTGCCGGGCGTCACGCGATGGCCAATTTTTTGAAGTTATACTTCTTTTGGAACATTTGGAAAAAATTATGAGAGAAAAAATTACCTTGCGCGCGTACACCGACAGCCAAAAATTATGAATGATGACATGATGAAGTTAGCTGCATTCCTTTTACAAACAGAGAATTGTGACATACGGGATGAAATCTTTAGCTATTTTTGTTCTGTTACATGCGTACATAAGTACATACACACGTTTTTATTAATAAGCTAAGTGTCATGAAAATTTAGTAGTCTTATTTCATATTAATACCTTGCAGGTTATCTGTCATGCTATCTAGTCCAGCCTGCACCTGGCATTGAGTATAAAGCTCTAGATGAGAGTCCCATCGATTGTTATGTCAAGGTAATATACCTAAATTATTATTATACTAGTTGTTTTACAACAAATTCTCTTAGTAAAACTTTGTGAACATGTGACATGCTTACTGCACTTTTCGATCGCAAGTTTGATTTCCGTAAATGACATGTAATTATTATAGCCCTTCAGAAATTAAATTTTATTTTTTATTATTTGAGTAATATAATCTAGTATGAAATACAGTGTTTATTCAAAACAAAAAGTAAAACTGCTATAGTTAAAATGTAATATTTTTTTTCTTTACTATAATGAAATCCGTTAGTTATTTTTGCTTATTAACAAACAAGTATACAAATTGTTATATGTGTACTATTTTATAATTTAGTTCTATGATACTTTTTCTATATCATTCCCAAACTGAGGTAAATAATTAAATAGCTTACATTAAACTAGCAGTACCCGCGACTTAGCCCGCGTTCAAACTTCCGATATAAACATCAGTTTTACAATAATGTATGTCACTGCTCCGCTCCCTTGGGTAGTAGTCCGTTCCTCAGTTAACTGGCTATCTAATGCAAAAAGATGTTTTCAAATCAGATTAGTAATTCCTGAGATTAGCGCGTTGAAACAAACAAACAAACTCTATCTCTTTATAATATTAGTATAGATAAAATTTTATTAATGTTGTATATTCATCAGGTGATGGTCGCCTACCTGCGGTCGGGCAGCGCGCTGCAGCGGCTGGTGGCGAGCCTCGTGATCTCGTCGTGGGCGCGCCACACGGTCGAGCACGCCCTCTTCCCGCCCAGCATTCACGCTAATGGAGTTGAGGTTTGACACTTCGTATTAATATAAATAAATATGTATCTACATATATTTATAGGATTTTATTGATATAATAAGCAACGTTACTGCTACAGTGGGTACAAAGCAGGTTCTTTGCTTTGAATTAAAGAAAGTCTTTGTCATTATTATCCGTATATTTTATGCACCGTTGAAAAATGGTTTCCTGTATTGCAGGTGATTTGTCTAATAAACCAAACAGACACTTTATATATAATTGCAATTTGCATTGGTTGTTACCGTTCACAAATCTGTTCCGGGATACTGACAAAAAGTAAAAGAAAATAATAAGTGAAACGAAGCTCGCCTTATTATAATTATATTATAAGCTTTATATTAATTGAAAATAATTATTAATTTTCTTTATCTCGCATCAGGAAGGTGATAAGCCTGAGAAACAGAATGATATATCGAAGCTGGCGCCGCCATTGTTGATAACGACTCTTCATACAGCACTCAACCAAAGCCTCTATTACGATGAGGTCGCACTCAATTGTAATAGGTAAGCAACAACTAACTAGTAAAGAATACATATGTATATGATACTAATGACAGATATGTATGTATGTATGTATGTACCTTGAGGACCACTAGTGTAACGCCGAGAAGATAAATTCAGAAGCTTTGTTAAATTAACTTTATCCGGTGTAAAGTTACTCCACAACATATAGTCTTAATTATTTGACAAATTCCATCTAAATCTGTTCAACAGATTACGCGTGTTTAAGGAACCAATATTATCAATACAGATGGAATACATTAGTACAGATAGGATTAAACTAACTTATTAAATTTTGTACAAAATATATTATTTAATTTATGTATGTAGGTTTTGCGAGACTGTAAGTATAAGTGAAAAGATATTTTTAGAGTAAAAGAGACGTATGTAAAAAATAAAATGATTGAACAGTAAAACGGAATGAAAGATGTATAAAAAACAGAACAATTTTTTTCCATAATGGCGGCACGACGATACGCGTAAACATTGTTTTCTGTAATTTTAATGGAATAAATAGTCGGGAGTGTTATTATATAATTTTAATTGCATTCTCGGATCCTACATATATGTTACACATCAATCTATATTTATATGCTATGTGATGTTTCAGAATACTACAAGAGGCGCGAGATCTGTTGGCTATGATGAAGCACTACAAACTGCCAGTGGAGAATGAAGAGTTCAATAATATACTGAGGCTAGAACAGGTACACTCATTGTGTGAATTTCAAATAGAATATCACTTGATAAAAATAAAATCGCTCTATTATATAATTATTTATTACTTAAAGATAAGTTTTATTAAATAACTAGCGACTTACCCTTGCTTCGCTCGAATAGGTAAAAGGAGTGCCGAGGTTTTAATTTTTTAGGAACGGATAAAAGACAAACGTCCAAAGTTTTCTTTTTTTTTTTTTGCACCAGGAACTTTAGCAGGTATATAAAGAATAACTTACCAGAGTTTCATCACAATCGGATCGATGGTTTAGGAAAGCATAGAGAACATTCGTTTTTATTTATATAGAAGACTAGTAACTTACAATCGCTTTGTTCGGGTACATCCTTAGATGCCTAACAGTAGCCTATATGTTAGTCCAGGTAATCCAATCTGTGTAATAAAATTCATCCAGGTCCGTCCAGCCGTTTGAACGTGAATTGGTAACAAACATACGCACACACAAACAAACGTTCGCATTTACAATAAGAACCGGGCGTCTATACTTACACCAACAAGTGGCAAAAACCTGAATTTATTGGGATGACTTTTCAATAATGTCAACGTCAAGAAAAATGTTGTTTTTTATTTTAGTTACACGAAGTATTTTTAAAGTAAATATTTCATATACACCATAATTTTCACATCATAAATATTTAGCACACTCTTTTTTGATACAACTTTTGCGGTTAAGTGTCACTTTAATTACTTTTTTTCTACCACACCATAGGCATGGTTAGGCTTGAATAATTGTTCACCTTTCTCACTATTCTGACCATGTACAATATTACTGTTAACCGGTTGAAATCCATATTGTGTTTATTTTTTTTTAATTTTTATAGATACTCTGAGTTTACAAATAAATGTTTTGATCCTACTATCTTCGGGAATAAAACACTAGATGCTCTATAGTGCTGCCCACGGCCCCCATAGTAGTCCAATAAGATAGCAGTTACGTGTATTGTACAGTTAACTGATGGGCAGGTTCACATAATACTTTCTTAGATTTACGCGAATATTTGACATTATAATAAAACCATCTTTTCGGATTATTTTCGCGGATTTATTTTGATTTTTGGTTCCCGACCTTTCGAATGCTTTACAGCGCACATGGTCACGGGAGAGACTAAGGTTATAGACGTCTCAAAGGCGTTATATACTTGTTACAGACAGTGCCTACCCACTATTTTACAAAAATGGTTTATTTAAAATGTTGGCCAGGTGTCGGCGATGACGACGGTGACGCAGCCGCTGGTGGCGGCGCTGAAGAACAAGCGCGCACAGACTTCGCTCGAGGAGCGCCGCGCCGCGCTGCACGCCGCTGTGGCCGCGTGCGCGCAGGAGCAGGCCACGCTCAACGTCTCGTTAGTACACCAATGAGCGATTTCATAATAGGAGTTATATAGTCGAATTTTTGAATGTTTGTATGTATGTGAATTTGTTTGTAAGTCGGTCGTTTTCTCGAAATTGAAGTTTAAAAAATTAATTATAATATGATGGGTGTGCGGGGTGGGGTGGTACCGGCGTCAGAAATTTTCTGACAGAAAAAATCTTATAATATACGGCTGACCTAAAACTTTCTAAACATTGTCGATATAGGTAATATTTAAAAAAAAGTGTGCTTTCAAAATAATAACATTTACTAAAATTATATTGCTGCGATATTTCTAATAAAATTTAATTGATAATAAACTGTTTGTTTGATTTTACAGCGTACAAGCAGCTCTCAGCGGTGCAGTAGCTCACCTGGCGGCGTTGCCGGAGCGCCTCAACCCCGTGGTGCGGCCGTTGATGGACAGTGTGAAAAAGGAGTGGTCGGAGGAGTTGCAGCGCGGCTCCGCGCGCACGCTGGCGGCGCTGCTGGCGCAGCTGGTGCGCCGCGAGTCCTGCCCCAATAATAAAGTGCTCGTTAACCTCAAAGCTTTCCTTAGGTATGATTTGTTTTATTTGTTACTAGCGACTCACCCTCGTTTAGCTTGGTTTCGTCCCTAGCTTGCTTCCCAATACAAACTTTCATCCTCATTTTCACTCCCCTCAAGGGATGATTTCCGGGATTAAAGTACGCTATGTCATTCCCAGGGTCTCAAACTATCTTCTTACCAAATTTCGTCTAAATCGGTTCAGTAGATCCAGACATTACCCCCTAGAACCTCACAAACTAACAAACTTTACCTGTTTATAATATTAGTATAGATGTTAAATGAAACTTCTTTAGAATCGTCGTGTTTTAAACTCGATGAAATGAAAGTGCGACTCTAAAAAGAGAAAAACACATAATTAAGATATATATATATATATATATATATATATATATATATATATATATACTAATTTCACACAAATGTGTCATTTCACTCTCCAACTCACACAAAAAATCACGCTAATCTGTCTTTCTGTTTTGACGTGAAAGAAAGACAAACAAACACACTTTCACATGTATAATATTAGTATGGATTTAATAATAAATATATTTCAGATGTGACCCAGAGTTCACGCCGCGTGTATCACTCGAGAGCGCGGAGGACAACGACTCCGGCAGCGGCGACAGCGGTGGTGAGGGCCGGCTGGAGGTGCACACTCCGCAGGGGCCGACGTGTAAGTGGTTTACATATTACTGTTATTTACATTTTTTCTTCTTGTTTATTAATTACTAGCGACTCACCCTCGCCTGGCTCGGATTCGTCCCTAGCGTGCTTCCCAATACAAATTTTCATCCCCATTTTCACCCCTCTAAGGGATGATTTCCGAGATACAAAGTATCCTATGTCCTTCCCAGGGTCTCAAACTATCTTCTTACCAAGTTTCATCTAAATCGGTTCAGTAGATTCAGAGATTACCCCATACAACGTCACAAACTTTACCTCTTTATAACATTAGTATAGACTAGCGACTCACGCTCGATTCGCTTCGGGTTCGTCTCTAGACAGAAACAAATCTATCCCACGGAAACTACATTTTTTCGGGATAAAAGTAAACTATGTGCTATTCCAAACTATAATCTATCTCTGCGCCAAATTTCGTCCAGATCCGTTCAGCCGTTCTGCTCTGAAAGAGTAACAAACATCCATCCAGCCATCCTCACAAACTTTCACGTTTATAATATTAGTATGGATCCTTGTCTTAAATCCTTACATGAGTTCAGCTAAACGTTTTTTCTTTTGCCTTCCTTCCTTTCACTGTCCCTACTACTACATCCATTTACATTCATACTTAAACTTACCTTTATAAACTAATTCCACGCGATAAGTTCGATTATGTATTAGTTAATTATCGTCGTTATAATTTGATTTCCTATTTTATTTATATATTTTGTTTTTTATGTTACTATTATATTTATTAAATAATATTTATCATTTTTATAGCCAAAAATATAGAATTTTAAATATAATTCAATTAATTGTTAGAGAAAATATAAATTATTAAAAAGATTACATCTTGCATTTAATTTTGAAAGTTATAAGAAATTAAAAGTTCACTTATTTATTTTTTATATTTATTATTATTAATTTCATAATATATCACTTATAAGTAAAGACATTAACTGAAGCCTCTACTCTATACATTTCCAGTAACGAAATACAACGGTATCGTAACGCTGCGCGAGCAACACCGCAGCGCGGAGCGCGTGGTGCCGCGCCGCGGCCGCCCGCCGTCCGCGCCGGCCGCGCACGCCGCGCACGCCGCGCACGCCGACATCGCGCTCGAGCACCTGCTGCCCAAAGAGGATGAGGTAGATGCATTGACCACACGTTTTGTTCAGTTTGTAGTAACCCTACTTGCTGTGCCAGCGGTCGCGGGTTCGAGTCCCGCTGGGGGCGTTCATTTGTGTGATGAGCATGAATTTTTATACTCCAGTCATGGGTGTGTATATCTATAATATAGTATATATTTACAGTAATACATGTGTAGTGTATCAACTATCTGGTATCCATAAAATAAGCCTCGTAGTTACCATGGAACTAGATGGAGCTGTGTGTTGATGTCACAACATAATTAATTTTTTTTACATCAATTTAATTTTATTCACATTTTATATGAGGATTTCAAAGAAAAAATTTTCTATTAAAATATATTTCAATTGGCTCAAATCTTTCATTCAGTTTCAAATAAATTTCTATTAATATTCCTTTTTTTATTTAGGCCCATAAACTTCTAAGGATCCAAAGACGAGGAGCCACAATGGCTTTGACTAACTTAACAGAATACTTTGGAGATGAGCTTCCTGAAAAATTACCAAAGCTGTGGGAATTTATTACACAACCTTTTGAAAAAGTCTTGACTGATAGCGGTGAGTAAGTTTTTTCCAATAAAACTTAAATATTTTAAATAAAACTATCTTTTCGAAATATTCGCGGATTTATTTTGATTTTTGGTTCCCGAAGTTTCGAATGGTAACTAAGATTGTAACAAATATTATTATTCTATTTAACATTTGATTTTAACATTTATATTTGATTGTAACAAATATTGTACAGATTTAGATGATATAGAAGACGAAGCCGGTGAAGAACTGATCTCCCGTCTCCAAGTGGTCGAGGCGGTGGCGGGGCACGTGTGCCAGGCGCTGTGGCCGCGGATCGCTGAGGGGGCGAAGCCCTGCGTCGCCCTGACCAGAGCGAAGCAGACGGCGCTCAGGCATATGGCGGCGCGCGCGCTAGCCGCCATGGCTGCGCGGGACCCGCATGCTGTGATGCAGACTATTATTACTGAGGTTAATGTTATTCATTATTATTGACTGAATTGTTAAAAATGGAGCTTATTTATTTTGCTAAATGTTGGATGCTATTCCATACATTATAAAGTTCTTTTTATGTAGGATTTTAATGTAGCAGAATAGGTATCATAAGATATAAAGAAACGTGTATACTATGAATATTACTACCATAGTGTCATTAACTGCAATATATCATCTAATAGTACTAAACTTTTAATGATTTTAAGATAATGTTAGTTAACAGTATTTTTGTCACTGATGTACTTTATGACATTATGTTAATGTTGAATAAGTGACTGATATTTAAATAAATATAAATAGAAATATATGTATGTATAATCGTACTGCTAATTGCATCAGACATACAGCGGGAGCGATTTTATTTTATACTATGTAGTGATATATGAAAACAGGTAATCGAGGCGCTGTCAGACTTGCGCAGCGACCGCGTGCGCTGCGGCGCGGCGGAGACGCTGGCGCGCACCGTGGACGCCTTGCAGCTGCAGCTCGTGCCCTACATTGCGTTACTCGTTGTGCCCTTGTTAGGTAATACATATGATATACATAATCTATATAATAAAAATTAAATGCTATTCATTGATAAATGTGCCACTTGAAAATAGATGGATTTATTTGACTTATTTTGTCTGAATAATAAATACTGTTATTTAGCCTAGATCAGGAGTTTAAACTTATTTTTTTCTATACAATAAACAATGTACAGAGAAAAGATCCTATCATCGTCTCAAAAATTCAATTCTCTTGTTAATGGCTTCAAAGTGTGCCAGTTCAGTACATATTACTTCGCTAACGTCACGTAGAATGGAGAAGACATGAAGGAGATTGGTCGATAAAATAACTAATAAGATTATTTAACCGGTCAATAAAAAATGTATATAAATATTAATGTATTTTTTTATCGTCCAGGCCGTATGAGCGATCATAACGAAGCGGTACGGATGATGTCGACACGCTGCTTCGCCACGCTCATACAACTCATGCCGTTGGACGGCGCCATCCCCGAGCCAGAAGGTCTCTCCCAAGAACTACGTGAGAGGAGGCAAAAGGATAAACATTTCTTGGAACAACTGTTTAACCCGAAATCTATCAAAGACTATAAAATACCAATACCCGTGACCGCTGAGCTCAGGAGTTATCAACAGGTAAACTTTTTTTCAATGTTATGTTTATACTTTATACATTAGGGGATTTTAAAAAAATATACATTATGTTTAGTTATTATTTGGATGTTGGAAATGTATCAGTTTTTGTTTTTTTACGCATTAAACAATTAATAAATATCCTTGTTTTAGCAACTCTTTAAAAAATTATATGTGCTAAAAAAGCAGTACTGACTTCTTAGTGTCGCTTGAGAATCGGAAGTAAAATGAACTTGTAACCTTTAAATTGTCATGTGCGGATTTAATATCTAAATAAGATCAAAGAAAACATCGTGAGGAAACCCCTACATGTCTAAAAGAATCTAAGTTTTGAAAGACTTATGAAGTCAGCTAATCCATATTTAGCGAGTATAACGGATGGCTTAATTCTCGTCACATTGAGATTAGGCTCCTTCTTGCCCAGCTGTGGGATATTCATAAGATATGAATTGTTATTATTTGACTATTATTATATATTAGCGATTAGCTCACCGTCGTTTCGCTCGGATTCGTCCCTAGGTTGATTCCCCATACAAAATTTCATCATTGACAATGAGATTTAGTTCACCATTTATGACCTGGAGTAATATAGGCTAATAACTGTTACTAATAAGTTCCGTTTTCCCCTCGAGGCGGGCGTAAACTGGCTGCGGTTCCTCAACGAGTACAAGCTGCACGGCGTGCTGTGCGACGACATGGGGCTGGGCAAGACGCTGCAGTCCATCGTGGTGGTGGCGGGGTCGCACTGCGAGCGCGCGCGCGACCGCCGCCCGCACATGCCGTCGCTGGTCGTGTGCCCGCCCACGCTCACTGGTCGGTACCGAGGCTTCATTTATAAGATATTTCTCCTCAGTAACAAGGATCCTATATGTTGACCTGGACAACCAGCTATCAAATTTCATCAAAATCCCTCCAGCGGGTTTTCCGTGATGCGGTCACAGACAGACTGACTAAAAGACTAAAATTCTAAAACCTATAGATTTAGTCTCTGTATCGATAATAATGTCTATTACAATAAGATTTTCCAAAAAAATATTTAATGTACAGTTTCAACTTAGTTACAATTTTATTATATGTATAAGATGGTGCCTATCGAACAAAATAGGTGCAAGCAGAATGAAAGGGTAACAACGTTCTAAATAGCTTTGAATTAGTATAATAATCAACTTAAATACATACATGTGTATTTTTGTCTTACCTTTTGCGGCAATCGTGTTATTCAAAATCAAATTAATCAAAACAAGCATGCATTACCATGCTTCAATAAATTGTTACTCAAACAAGTGATGAATTAAAATTTGAAAAACCCCCGACCACCTTGGACCGATTTTTATCAAACATAGCTAAGAACACTCCCGACTAATTCACCTTTCAAACAAAAAAAAAACACAAAATCAGAATCGGTTCATTCGTTCGGGAGCTACGATGCCACAAACAAACACAGCCACGTCAAACTTGTAAAACCCCGTTGTTTTTGCGTCGGGGGTTAAAAATATTATTTAAAAATGTATTTTTTTAATAATATAGAAAGTTATTGATTTTTTAACAATCGAGGAAATCATATAGAAATACATATGTTTATTAAAAGTATGCCTTTAATAATATTAAGCATTTTTATTCCAGGTCACTGGGTGTTTGAAGTGAACAAATTTATTCCAACCAAATATCTAAAACCAATGCAATATGTGGGACCTCCAGTGGAAAGGGAGAGATTGCGGTCTCATGTTAACTTCTACAACCTCATCGTCGCCTCGTACGATATCGTTAGGAAAGATATCGAGTTCTTCAGTAGTATTAAATGGAACTATTGCATATTGGACGAAGGCCACGTCATCAAAAATGGGAAGACCAAAGCATTCAAGGCTATTAAACAACTAGTCGCTAACCACAGATTGATATTGTCAGGAACGCCTATTCAGGTATTTGACACAATAATTATTTTTTAATTTTTTAAGTGTAGTAATTATCATGTGCTTGTTAATTTTTGTTTGTAAATATTGTAATTGTAAACAAAAGTGCTTTATGTTTAGCTAGTTTATATTTGCCTTATTATATTTATATGTGAAGTCCGCCAACCCGCTCTAGATCGTTAAAAAGGGATGAATACATTATATTTGCTTAAATGATAGTTTTCTTCACAAAATAATAATAAGCTTTATAAATCAATTACTACTATACAATTTTCATACAGTGCTCACCAATAGTACTTTTACTATCGGAGAACTGTATGATTATTTTAGAACGTTATAGGCTATTTTGATATTGGAAATAATCAATTCCTTTCATTTTTCAAAACATCCGTAGTAAATGCGAAAAACATTCTATTTTTTATGTGTGTGTTCAGAACAACGTGCTGGAGCTGTGGTCGCTGTTCGACTTCCTGATGCCAGGTCTGCTGGGCACGGAGCGGCAGTTCACGGCGCGCTACTCGCGGCCCATCCTGGCGGCGCGCGACCCCCGCGCCTCGCCGCACCACCTGCAGGCCGGCGCGCTCGCATGCGAGGCGCTGCATCGGCAGGTAGGGGGGGTGGCTTGTTTTTTTTTATAGTCCTCCTGACTGATTCCGGCCACGGCGGCCAATCTCATTGAGACTAGCCAACTGCGCAGGAGATATTATAGTTCACAAGTGTACGCGCAGACACAACGTGCACTCTCTATTCCTGTCACTCATACTCCGGTGGGACGACTGCTCCACACGACCAGTGAGAATTAAGGCGCAGAACCGACGCGACACGTTGTCTCCGAGGCACGGGGGTGAAACACCGCCAACTTCCCAACTCCGGGCTTTTACTGAGGCTTACAATACAGTAAGATTCAATAACTAAACTTGGCCCGACCCGGGACTCGAACCCAGGACCTCCGGGTGTGCAGCCGTACATGCTAGCTACTACACCAACAAGACAGTTGGTTTTTTTTTATAGAATTACAGGGGCAAAGGGCTACGGTCGCTCATAGACATGTGCAACATAAGAGGAATTGCAAATGCGTTGCCGCTTAGGAGTCCTGAAGACGCGACTCTTTAAGAGCCTATATAGCGCTCAGGAACCACCTTAGGAGGAAGATCGTTTCACAATTTGCTTATTATTTGTTTATGGGATTAGTAGAATAGTGGTATAGGCTTTTTTTCTATACTAGATTTATTCACTAACACTAAATTTAAAAAAAAAAACAAATAAATACTATTGTAATTATTTACATTGATATATTTTAAAATATCTAGTTTTCTAATTCAAAATAATGATATATCAGGTTCTTCCGTTCCTCCTGCGGCGCGTGAAGGAAGACGTGTTGCGCGAGCTCCCTCCCAAGATAACGCAAGACTACTACTGCGAACTAAGCCCACTGCAGCGGCGTCTCTACGAGCACTTCTCGCGTGAACATTTGCCTCAAGATATATCGGCTCATACACATGTGTTCCAGGTATTATTATATATTTTTTTATACAGATAGTCTATACAAATAAATAAAATAGAAGTGCCTGTTTGTAATCTCAATATACCAGCTTTTTGCTAAATGCATATGGAATTATATACAATACTTATAAGAACAAAACAATTATAAAAAAAAATCTTTCTGCATGTCTGTTAAGGCTAATTCTTTTCTGACAGATAGTTGATGTTATAAAGAGTAACTTAGGCAACTTTTATTTTAAAAGAAAGAATAGGGAATATGCGTTTTTTACACATTAGGGTACATTTTAGTTTATATACTTATAAAAAAAATATCCAGCTCCACAAAACTAAAATTTAGTTATAAAATAAAATTTTGAAAATATCATACCCAAATACATACTTTAAACGCCCAGCCATTTCACGCGCTTGGCGTGACGTCACAGAAAAATGACGCAATTTGTTAAGTGTTAACGTCAAAATCGAAATGAAATTTTTTTCTTTAATTAAAAAATTCAAAAGCAATATAGATTAAAAAAAAATAAAAAAAAAAACTCATCAAGTTGTGAACAAAATTAGCATACCCGGAGTAAGTTGCTAAAATGAAAAATAAATTTAAAGTGCAAATGAATAGATAATATAGTAGTATATAGTTTATACGAAAGTTTTGATTAGTTTATTTGTCTTATGCAAACTAATGTAATAAAATTCCTGCCAATACATATTTAGTACACATTATTATTATTTATCCTAATATCAAATAAATTTGTTTGTTTGCAGGCACTGCACTATCTCCAGAATGTGTGTAATCATCCTAAACTAGTGCTAGTTCCGGAGCACCCGGAGGCGACGCGGGTGGCGCGCCAGCTTGCGCAACAGGGCTCCACACTGGATGACATAGAACATGGCGCTAAATTACCTGCATTGAAGTAAGATTTTGTTACATTTATTACCAAACTAGTGGCTTACATATCAGCTATCGCTGGGGCTGTGCTCTTAGGCGTGTGTGAATTTATAATATTCCTAAACCCGCTTCCCATGATCTTCATTATAAAATAACACTTTATTTTCTAAAATGATAAATAATAAATATAACATATTGTGGGGTAGTACGAGTATATTGATTTGTGTAGATGTTACAAGTATATTTTTGTTGCCATAAACCAAACTGTGGAGTATACATATTTTATACTAATTTAAATACTTTGTAGTGTAACAGTCCTTAAATTTAAACTATAAAACTTTTAATGTATTACTTAATTTCAATAATATATATTATATAATGTCGTTAATACTTAAATTAACAATATTAAATTTATTTTTCAGACAACTTCTATTGGACTGTGGCATAGGCACGTCGGCAACGGTGGGGGAATCTGGCGCGGTTGTTTCCCAGCATCGGGTTCTCATTTTCTGCCAATTGAAGAAAATGTTGGATATTGTGGAGAAAGATCTATTGCAAAAGCACTTACCGTCCGTTACGTACTTGCGTTTGGATGGAAGCGTGCCGCCTCATCAGAGACACTCGATCGTAACAAGATTCAACACAGACGTGTCTATTGATGTCTTACTACTTACTACTGCTGTAAGTATGAACATATTTTTTTCTTAATATAACAGTCGGCTCATCCATCTATACTAATATTATAAAGAGGTAAAGTTTGTGAGATTGTGAGTTTGTTACGTTGTAGGGGGCAATCTCTCTAGATCTACTGAACAAATTTAGATGAAATTTGGTAAAAAGATAGTTTGAGACTCTGAGAAGGACTTAGGATACTTAGGATACTTTTCATCACGGAAATCATCCCTTAAGGGGGTGAAAATGGAGATGAAACTTTGTATGGGGAATCAAGCTAGGGATGAACCCGAGCAAAGCTAGGGTGAGTCGCTAGTAGTCTATAAAAGGCGTTACATATAGTTTAACTGTACACCACTAAGTGTAGTGGTTAGCACGTACAGCTGCACGTCCGGAGGTCCTGGGTTTGAGTCCCGGATCAGGTCAAATTTAGTTATAAACTTGCAATTGTCTTTCTGTTAAGGGATTCTCAGTAACAGCCCGAAGTTGGTATGGTGGTGGTGTTTCACCTGCGTGCCTCGGGAAGATTTTGACATTTTGTACATGACGCTAATGTAGCAAATACAAATGATTTTTGTAATACGTTTTTAAAATTAAAAGTAGTTTTTTGTAAGAGTAATCAATAGTTTATATATTAATAACATTTATTTATATTTCAAGGTGGGTGGCCTTGGCTTAAATCTAACGGGTGCCGACACGGTCATCTTTGTCGAGCACGACTGGAATCCCATGAAGGACCTGCAGGCGATGGACCGCGCGCACCGCATCGGTCAGAAGCGAGTGGTCAACGTGTACCGCCTCATCACGAGGGACACGCTCGAGGAGAAGATTATGGGGTGAGCACACTTGCAATATTTATGTTGTTGAAATTAATTTGCTACTTGCGAATTTCTAATATTTCACCGTGTGCTCTTTTAAAATTAACTGCCTGTTTTTAAGTTATAATTAACTAATATCGTATTACCATAATTTTCAGATTACAAAAGTTCAAGCTAATGACAGCAAATACGGTAATTAGCAGTGAGAATGCATCAATGGAGACAATGGGCACCGATCAATTACTAGACTTGTTCCAGTTGTCCAGCACACCAGGGCCCTCCACCTCGCAGGCCTCTGCCCCGGGGGCGAAGTCCATCATAGAAACCCTACCAGACCTTTGGGACGATAAACAATATGAAGAGGAATATGATATGACCAACTTTGTCAAGTGCCTAAAGAAAATGAAAGCCTGACCAGAACCTTCACTTCATATGAAGAAAATCAAAATGAAGCAAAAACAGTTGCTTCAGCAACAGAAAAAGAAAAAAGACTCATAAAATGCAACAACACGCAATTTAATTACTTTTATGCGCTTTATGACACTTGGAATTAAAAAATTTATGTTAGAAATTTCTCTAAGACAAATCCATAAAATATGTAGTAAATGGAACTTATTAAGAACGTATTGGATTCATTCAATTATTATTAATTCAATCAGAGATAAGGACTTTGATTCCTAAACAGGGAAAAGATTTTAAATTGTTATGTTTGTCTTGATAAAGAATGTGTTTTGCTTGATAATGAATTTCCTCCTGATCGATTTCGGTTAGGGCGGCCAACTTCACAGAGACTAGCCATTTGTTGCCATTCACTGTTAAAGTGTGATGGAACGACAATTTTATATGACTGGTGACAAATCACGGGCTAACTCCCCAACTTCGGGCTGTTACTGAGACTTTCTTGATAGAGAAACGCAATATCTATATTATGTTAAGTATTAGGCTTTTGGACACTTTTCTTATCCTGGCGCCTTTCCTTTCTCTTTGCGCCCCGCTTGGCCACCAGGTTCCACCCCTCTGCGTTGGAAGGAGCAGGTGGAGGCGGCTCAACCTCCTTTGGAGCATCTGTCTGTGCTCTTTTAGGGGACGTCTTCTTGCTCTTCTTTTTGCGCCCCTTCATTCCAGAATTAGCGGGAGCCATAAGTGTAGTGGCAGGTACTCCCGACTCACGAGCTGCATCTGCGGGCAACGGTGGTTGGACTCGTTGCTCTGGAAGTAGCCTAGCCTCCAAGCCCTCGAAATGGGCACTCACCATAGTACCCACTTGCCCCATTATGGAGCGCACCAATTCCTCGGCATTAAACGGCGCCGAACCGGACCTCTCCTGTTGCTCTTTAAGCAGCGCGAGCTCCCTCCTTAGCGCAGCTATGTCCGTGCTCGGCTCCACATTCGTAGGAGGCAGTTGCGGGAGTGGCGCTGTTCGTACTCGGTTCATCTCCGACCTCATCGCTGCCATCTCTTTCCTCAGGACATCCATCTCTATCTGAAGCCTGGTATTTTGGGCCCGGAGCTTTGTCACCTCCTCAGATGCTGTGCGTTGAGCGAGCACTTCCACGGCACCAGCGATTGTACTCGCCGCATCTTTTAGGGCCTTAACAAATCCACCCTTTAGATTGCCCGATTTTGTGGCAACCATCTGTATGACTTCCAGGCCACTTTTAACTTTCCCCTGGAGCTCCGTCACAAGATCTGTCTCCTGGCCCACTCCAGCCGTATTAGCGGACAAACTTGATCTAGCAGGTTGGCGTGGGCTCATTCTAGTCTTAAGTGCCGCCGCCCTGTCCATCACCTCCTTTTGGGCTTTGAGCCTGAGCTCCTCCTTCCTCGCTTCATTGAGGGCTCGTTGAGCTTCGGCCAACCCCACATACTGTCCAGTGGTTGGTGGACGACCTCTCGTGCGAGTGGTTGGTATTCTCGCATCGAGCCTTTTGTGCTCCTCTGGGGATCCAGACTGGCTCCGAGAACGTTGAGCAGCAGAAGCAGCAGCACCTTTAGTTAGCACGCCCTTCGCAATTCTTCCTTTAACTCCGTCCGTTACAGGCCTCTCCTTTACTCCGCCCTTCGCGGGCCCCGCAGTCACTCCGCCCATCTCAGGCTCACCGTCTTCTCCACCCTTCTCGGGCCCAACAACACCTCCGCCCTTCTCGGGCTCCTCCCCGACATCACTCAAGCAGTAGTTGCCCCCCCCCCAGAATTCAAGGGGCAGCACGCCGTAGCGTGAAGGGATTCCCGGTGGAATGTCACACCGGTACCCTCCTGGGGTAGTTTGTCTTTACTGGCTGCTTGCATGATGGATTTTTGCTGATCCACAGCTTCGGCTTTGTTTAGGGTGTGCTCCCCTAGGCCGTGGGGTTAACGAACCCCTAAAGGCACGGCCATGCCTGCTGGTTTTGGTCCGCGCCGGTTGAACCGGTACCACCAATGTGGTGGCATTCCCCTATCCGCCACCCGGGGGACGCGCCCAGTAGCAGTCCAGCAACTGCCCTGAGTTTACTAAGTAATAAGATTAAAATCTAAAAGTATTTACAAATCTGTTCACTCAACTCGCTCCGTAGATTACGAGTGCGGGGCGTGACTCCCTCAATCCGGGTATGTTATTAACATGTCTCTTAAGCCATGCCAATCGGTATTCCGACTTATCCGTAAACGGTGCGGTATACTCCATCACATTCCATCTGTCTGAACGACCGTAATTAAACACGGTGTTCCGAGAATTATGCCAAGTGTCTGGGACAGTAGTGTATCTTCCAAACGAGTAGACGCAATAAGGTCGTGTCGTTCCAATTTGATCTTTTCTAACTCTAAAGGATAGAATTAAAGATGCAAGTACTTGGCGTGCATCCAACTCGGCTGCAGTAACAACCTGGTTGTTCCGGCTTTCTGCGTAGAATACGTTCGGCGACGTCTCTTGTACGACTGGTTCAATACAGGTCCAACAGACTTGAGCAATTGCTCCCTCTGAATTTTTCTTGATCTGAGGAGTGATCTTTATCTTCTCTTCAGTCTTACTCAAAGCTAGGGACACCTTCTCAAACAAATCTGTGCTGTATTGGAACTTCGGAAACTTAGTTGGGAAAACATCTTCCATGATGTTTGCACTCTCCAGGAATGCATGCTGGTCTGACGTTAATGTAGCGGCTCTCGCCCACCCGAGACAATTACGAGTTGGGGTTCCAGCGCCTTCTTCGGCTGGTACTAATCTAGCTGGTAAGTTCCATTCTCGTACACCCGGTGTAACAGTTACACGTAAATCTTCCTGGATTCGTTGTTTACAGACGAGTGGACTGGGCATACTCATGTATTTCCAGTGCGTCGTCGGTCCAACTCTACCAAAATCACCCGTTTCATTCGGCCATACATGCATCTTCAGTTTATAGCGTACAGATGTACTGTCTACTACATGTCCAAGAGCCTTGATATAAGCTTCGATAGGTGCTGGTAATTGATGATTTCCAGATAAGACCTGACCGGCAAAAGAATCTTCATCATACGACGAATCTCCTTCTTCCTGTTTGACAGAAACAAGACGGGCATATAAACCCATAACGCAGTAATAAACCCATGCGGACTTGGGAACGCTCTTTGCAAAATACGGTTGCTGTGTAGCGATTATATCGTATTCTTTTTCACATAGAGGTATAAATCCCTCTGCTGTTACAGCGAATTTTGGACCATCAGGCATGCTATCCAATATACCAACTAAATATAGCCAACCTTAACCTGTTAAAGGCATAGTAAAATTCATGTTGAAAACGTGATTACACATTTAACGATTAATGTTAAAACTTTCGATAAATAGACGTTGTAACTATTTTATAATATAAAAAAGCAGGTCTCGTTTCTCGTGTCAATTTCTTGCAAAATTATTTTTGAGGCAAGTCTTTTAAAATATTTTTTATAATTTTATGAATATCCGAAACTTTAAATAGGCATAAATTTAAGAAGTAAATTAGACGTATTTCACATTTGTAAAATTTAATGTTAATGTATTAAAAATGACTATACTTTCATAGTAAGGCTGATTCCTAAAAAGTCTCTAAAGATTTTATTCTTGATAATTAATGCATTTACATATTTATTTCGGCTTAATATTATTAGTAAAGATTTTGTAATGCTTATGTTACCTGAAATAACGGACAGAAATAAGAAAATTAGGCGTAATTTCAAAACTTTATTGTAGAGGCTGCTACTGTGATCCTAACAGTAGAAAATACAAATCTTGATGAAATAAAGGAGATGTTATATTTTCCATTTATTGTAGTCATTCAACTTCCATATTTATTTATTTATAATATGTATGTATTTAAAGTTATATATGTGTAGTGTATCAACTATCTGGTATCCATAACACAAGCCTTGTAGCTTACCATGGAACCAGATGGTGCTGTGTGTTAATGTCCCAATATATTTATTTATATGTATAACTTCCATATATTGTAGTCTTTGTTTAATTAATAAAACAGTTGTTGATAAGAAGAACTTATCCTTGTAGTGTTTGTTTTAAAATATTCCAGACTGGGAAGGAAAGATGAAAATAGTTTAATATACGAATTCTTAACTGATAAAAGTTACATATTCATTTTGAATTTTAAACCTCTTTATATTTTCAATTAATCCAGGGTCCATATAATTTGGAAATATCTCCTTAGAATTATAATGTTTTTATATGATATATCCTATTTGTTTATCTATATACATATACGCTTCTTCAGTCAATTACTATAATATTAAATTTATAAACAAATCCTTCATTAGGTTACGAAGATTCATGTAATATAATATTAAAATGTGTAAACCTTGATGTTATATCAGTAAGTGTTTTTTCTACGGTACTAATGTAATGTTTATCAAATAATTTAATAAAAATCTGTTCCAATAGAAATGTTTCATACCTTAGTAATATTACTATAGACATGAAAATGTATATAAATTTTACTTCTATCACTATGATATACTAGTTAACCGTACTTGTATTGTTAATTTAGTTTTATCCAATATGCTTTGAATTGATTTATAACATATTTGGTCATGTCACTTTTCCTGAAATGTATCTCGGTGTTTGATGGAATACTTTATTTACAGATAAAACAAATATTATTGGAGTCTAGAATGGTAATACGTGCTAATTTGTATGATTTGATACAATCATAAAATAATCTTTTGTACAACACAGTCCATCTAAATCCGATATGTTAAAATTTTTCATTTTCAATAATAAAAAAATGAGTTTTACATATATATATACCATTTCACTTTAAGTATTGCCAAATTATTAATAATAGTAAAATATTAAATTGAATAAAATTGCATGATCATTGTAGTATGTATCAACTGCAGTAAACATGTTATCTACAACAGATTCCAATTATTTCATAAATTAAATACCATAATGTAATTCATATTGTAGTCTTAATATTCTTATAAAGTTGTTTTTACAGTTCCTTTATAAGAAATACCTCAAAAGTTGTATCTTTCTACATTTAAAATGATTAATTTATATTTTAAGTAAGCTAAGATATAAAGTCACACCGCTTAGTCATTTTTATAGGTATATGGATGCAATAGATGTTTAATCAGTTATATTTTTGTTTGCTATTTAGTACCTGCTCAATACATACGACGAAATCATTTATGTATCACTATAATTTATTATTGAATAAAAAATGTTTATGGAAATTTTGCTCATTTCTAATTAATTTAAGATTAAAATCAATTTTTCAAACCAAATATGTATTAACAACACAGCCAAAGGAACAAAGTAAATGTAACAGATTTTAAAATCCAATAACTGGTGTATTGGATGTATAAAAAGTGACTTCATTTTCTAACTGTAATGGCTTTCTTATTTTGTTAAAATATTGGGCATTGGCTTTTTGTTTTATAAATAATGTAACCTCAAGTTTTGTTTCTCTTATTAATATGGATTAAATCTGAGGCATATATTATAAGTATATACTGTAACAGTACATTTAATTAAATTTTGAATGAATAAAATGTGTTTTATTATAAACTCCATTCCTGTTTTTTAAATTTGTAGAATTCCACTCAATTCCAAGTCATTTGCAGCGTCGAATTTTAGGATTCTGGCGCCACTGGCGTACAATTTATAGAAAACGTGAACAAGAAACAAGAAAAAGCAACTTAATCTATCGATGTCATTTTAAGTAAAGTTTTAGTTACTGGATAATCTTTAAGAAGCATCAACATTTTTAGCAAATTAACTAATTTTTAGCAATTAGCAAAAAAATTAATTTAGCAATTTCAATTAACATTTTTAGCAAAGCTGAAAACAACGCCATTAAAATTATACTATAATTTAGTTAATATCAGACGAAATAATTTTTGTTGGTTTAGTTTGTAATATATAAATAAGATATTTCTGTTTTAACGTCACATCTCGCAGCGGATCAAATCAACCATCGAGAAGAACAGAATTGTCAGTATTTTGAATAAACATTCTTTAAAATATAAACTAGTGAAAACAACATCAGTACATTATCTATACTAATATTATAAAGGGGAAAGATTTGTTTGTTTGTTTGCACCGAATAGGCTCAGAAACTATTGAACAGATTTAGATTAAATTTGGTAAGAAGATAGTTTGAGACCTTGGGATTGACATAGGATAGTTTTTTTATCTCGGAAATCATCTCATAAGGGGGTGACCATTTTCACCCATTTTCAGATGAAAGTATGCGAACGAACCCGAGCGAAGCGAGGGTGAGTCGCTAGTAAATAATAATGCCACTAGCTTTAAAAAAATAGACCAAATACTTCTTTATATTTTTGGAGGGTAGACAAAAGCAGATTCGCCTTTTAAGGGGATAAGTTAAAAAGTGTCCAGCAAGAATAGCGCTAGCGTAAACTGTATGATATGGAATTTGTGTCCAAATGGCACTCCTAAAAGCCACGAAACAAAAGTATGATATGAACTTAGTAGATAAGAACGTTATAGGCAGAGCGAAGTGTGTTGAGTTGAAAACCTTAATATTTTTGGTAAATAGAATAGTTCATTATAAATCATATCATTGTTTTTCTATGTTTATTTTAAAAACATACACTTATTCCACTTACTTTCCTGTAATAACTTAGTATTGTGCTCTGTGTAGACATGCGTAGGTCCGGATTGAAATAGTTCCCGGAACTATGTCCTAGGCCGGAACGATATCGTTCCAATCCGCGATGTCAATTGAAATTTGAAACAGGTTCACAGTTCCATATAGTTCCACATGTGCAGGAGTGAGATGGAGCGAGAAACGAATATATTGGACCGATCACCGGAGCGACTGACTGAACTGAACGTAACCGACTCCTGCCGAACCTACCCGAGCTATAGCTATATATTAAATTTTAAGGTGCTTCCTCACAAGCGTTAATTTTTTTTAGTAAACATCTATTAAGCCGCGTCCACATGCTGGGCGCTTACCACAAGCACCGAGAATCATAAACACGTGCCAAACACCGAACACAAACTAAATACATTAAATAAATAAATTGAATTAAAATAAAAAAGCCTTTCATTTCTTGCGCTTACTAAAATTGCTATTAAAACAATTTAAGAAAGTAAGTATTTATTAATTATTAATAAAATCCTTTCATATTCAGTTATATTATAATAATAGTATTTTAATGTTTATTAATTTAAACATTTTTCTTAATTTTTACAATACCTAATATGAATTAGAATTTATAATTAATAAAAATATTAACAATAAATAATTCAAAATTAAAATTAATGTATATAATAAAATAATTCATAAGTTAAACAATCATTTACAATATTTTTATTTATTTGAAGTAGTTTTTTTAAGTTTTTATTTTCCATTTTTAGTGTAGATATAGTAGATACCTAGTACCAAAGTAAGAAGAGGTCAAACAATAAAAAAATATATTTATACGTGTCGAATTGAGAACCTTCTCCTTTTTTTCGTGGGTTTAAAATTATTTCATGTTAAAAAATGTTAGGTATGAGATGTTATCTGCTGCACTGCTGTGTGGAAGCGCCATTATATCGCGTAGGTACTATGAGTAAACTACTGTAGTGACTAGTGCGTGTGCGAGTATTCGGAATATAATGTCATCTCTTACTATGCTATTACAATTAATAATGTGCCAACTTCACTGTGCCTTAAAGTCGATAATTCATTAATTAAATCTGATTTTCGTTTTGAACTTTTAAAACATTAATAATATATTTTTAAATTTAAATATTCTTTATTCACTTTTGACACAATATTTTGTACTTTGTTGCGTTCGTCTAGATTCACATTGCGCGCGAAAGCACCGTAGTTTTTTGAAGTTTGTTTAATTTTTTTTAAAACCTTTTTTATTTCGTAATTTTTAGTTTTAAGTAAAAACTGAAATAGTTTTTGTAAAAAGTAGTAATTACAAAAAATACATTTTTTTATCCATATCTTCAAAACCACTAAACCAATTTTGATGAAATGCTTACTATTCCCTAAGTTAAAATAATTGTAAGCAAATAAAAAAGCATCATCACGTCGGTCGGAACAGTAGTTTCAGCGAAATGCGTGGACAAACATACATACACACAAGCAAACAAACATACATACATACATACATATATACATCTATACACCTATAAAATTTTGTATATTTGCTTCGAAGCCTTAATATATCATATTATGATAATATCTTGCAGTTCTAATAATATTATATACATATACGTGTCGAATTGATAACCTCCTTTTTTTTAAGTCGGTCAATTAAAACTATATCTCCCGTTAACCTGTCCTCGGGAACCGATGACAGTGATAACCTGTTAAAATCGGAACGATCGGATCGGATGAACTATCGGAACTAGATAGTTCCGCGAACATGTTTCGTGAACATAGTTCCTTTATGGAAAGGAACTATTCCATGTTCAATCCACTCCAGGACCTAGTTTGCGCATCTCTGGCTCTGTGGTAATAACTTTTGGCGCTTTAAAATTCACTTACTTGCTTTACTAGCGCCACCTATATAATGCCTTTCAACGGACACTTTATCATACATAGAGAGGATTCTCCTTATCTCTGTCATCTATACTGCCATAATAAATTAGTAATTTTATAATTTATTCTTCATTCATGGATGAGTTGGGACTTAAAAGAAACAAAACTACACATTGAAAAACGCGTTTTACATTTCTGTCCGTTTAGTCCTATTTAGCCATATATATTTTTTTGATTTAAAACAGTGACACAAACTCTTTAAAAACAATCTTTTGTAGTTTTATATTAAAAAAGTATAAAGTTTTTTAGCTCCCATCATGACCCATAAGTCATGTTTTAAATTAATAGACAAAACAAAAAACAAAACAAGTTTTAACCCAATCATACAATATTTTTTCTCATTTATTTCTCACATTTTTTTTCATTAAAACTATATTTTTTGGCAATGTAAATTATTTTAACTCTTAGTGAGCTTTATTTTATAAAAATGGAACAAATTAATAAATACTACGTAACATATATCAATTTTGCGTGTAAAGAATCTTCTATTAGTTATTGAAATCAACATTAGATGGCTCTCGTGTGCATCAACACCATGGCGAAAGCGACGTCAACCGTGTGTGGATAAATTTTTGTTTTTAACATTAAACTCTTGTTTCATGTTTGTTTATAAGTGAAAGAACATTACGATAAGCTATTTAAAGTGTTCAATATTTATTAAGTGTAACAGTTCTTAAATAAAAGTTAAAAGTTTAGTGTAAAAAGTTGTAACGAACTCTGCGATCAGTTGAGAATTCAGGTGTCAACGAGGTAAGAAACCGAAGCTTATTTCAAGATTACGACTTCTAAAATTAACACTTTACGCATAAAAGCATGTTTAACCGCTCTTGAACTTAGTAATTATCTTTATTTGTGCTGGTTATAAGGACGCAGGGACAGGTAATAGTTATAAATAATTTTGTGTAAGGTTATGTCTTGTCTACTCAAATATCTAGTAAAGGTTTTAAAATTTAAACGATCCCGTATGTTACATATGTAATTACTAACAAATATAAAAATATCTTAGAAATGATAATCTGCATAAGAACATTAGATTGTTTTTGTTTTCTTCCTTGTTTACCTATTAACCCAGTGCAAGTTATAAGTTCTGAAAATGGAGCAAACAAACACTTCATTTGAATACTGTAACTTTTTATTGTATGTTTTATTTTTTAATATTATAATTAACTTTTAATTTATTTAAAAAAAATGAATTAGTTATGTTTAATTAAAATAAAATATAAAAAACAATAAATTAATTAGTATAATTCTTAATTCAAATTTAAAATTATTACAGTTGGTATCAACTAAAATACTTTCTGTTTTATTATATATAGCAATTATAATAATATTTTAATAAATTTAAATATTCCTACTTATTTCATATTTTACTACAATAACACAACATATACTATAAGTTCCAAATATCTAAATACAATAAAAAATCATGGTAATTAAAGTAAACCATCACTAATGGTTTGTTGACAAATATTTTAATTTTTAATATTTTTTCATACATTTAAGTTGACTGGAGTAAATTACTACAATCGATTAATAATATTTTTATATAACTATATTAACAACATATTTATTTTACCAATACCAAAAGTTAATGTTGTTTTTATTTTCTTATTTATTTTAAGTTTTAATTTATTTATTAAGCAATAAGCATTATAAATTACATTATTAATATTTTTATAAGTAGCACTATTTTGAGTTTTGACCAAAGGTATAATTTAAAATGATTAATTTTGACTTTATATTTTCATTCTTAATTAATATTTATATTTACCTTTGTTATTATATTTATTAGTTATGTTGTAAATACTGTTGAAGCACATGTTAAGAAAATTTTACCACATTTTGTTTATAACAAATTTATAAAACATTTTTCACACACTAAATCCAGTATACTGAATGCATTCTATTTGCTTATTTCATCTGACATGATAGCAAAGAGTTTGCTTCCATTTCAATTATAGTAAATAAAAATAACAGTCTGTCATAGCTTGCCTTTGTACTTTTTCTCAAACATTCAAAAGGACTTAGAAGTTATAATTGTATTAAAAAAATATAGTTTTTCTAAAACATAAAAAACAATCTAATTAGGAGGGGGTATTTTTACAACAAAATATTTTATAAAAATACAGGAACCTTTTTTTATTTAATATAAATACAATGCTTCCACCAATAACAATTATTCAATAAATAAAACTGTAAACATTTCCATAAAATAAAATCATAATCATTACATCAAAGAGAAATGCTAATAAAAAGGCAGATGGGAGATCGATCCTTTCTCTTTATATCTATCTAGTTTTTTTTTTAAAAAGAGGTTTGCAACAATCAATTCCCTTTGTGCGCGACATCAATGGGAGCGGTTGCTGTGTACCTATCCTTTGATCTCGCCGCCCTCTGAAGATGCGACATTGCGCTAATACCGCCGCCGCGCGCCACAAAGACCTATCCGACATGTGACGATAAATATATACAAAAATAAACCCTTATTGTTTAACTGCAAAGGCTCATTATATTTTGACACCGTGTAGTGTGATGTTACGTGGTAGTACTTTAATTAAAGGTTAATTTGATTTTTATTAAACACTAACGATGTATTAACATAAGAATTCGGCCGGTACTTAACACATATATCGATGAGATTATTAAAATAGAATCATTATATTATATCTTTCATTAAATGTTAAAAAATAAAATATATGTATATTACGATTTACGATGATACATTATTACTTTAAGATAATATGTTGAATATAAAATACTCTTCGATTTCTAGTTCTTATATCAAATATATAAAAGAAATAAAGCAACTTAATCGCAGCTATTTTTTAATTTTGCCACTTTGCTCTTGGCTGAACTGAAAACCCCTAATAGCTTATTTTCGAACAATAACACTTAAATTTCAAACAATATGCGAGAAAAATAATTAAAGCCCGTAGACAACTGTTAGGACGTTTCAATAATGAGACAAAAGGAGTCGGATTGCAAAGGGGACGATCACAGAGTAGGATTCATAGCTTTGTCGTCTAAGTGGGACTTACTGTCCTGCCGACTTTTTTCACAATGCAAGAATTATCGTGTCTGGCTCCAAGTTGTACGTGAAAATCTTATACATATAACATATATTCATCTATACTAATATTATAAATGTGAAAGTGTGTTTGTTTGTCTTTCTTTTACGTCGAAACGGAGTGACAGATTTGAGTGATTTTTGGCGTGAAAATAGTTGGAGAGCTGGAGAGTGACATAGGATACTTTTTATCCGGGGAGATCATCTCATTCCCAAGGGAAACCACGTTATAATACAATCCAAAAAATGTTTCTGTCAAGAATTACTTGAAACTAGGTATTAATTCTCTTCAATACAAATAAATAAAATACGTGTTTTAGCATTTTTCGAAATTCATCCTATAAATAAGGGGGTAAAATAGGGGATGAAAGTTTGTATGAAACTTTTTAGAGATTTTTTTGTAGTTTTAGCGCGAGAGAAGCTTCGGGTTCTGCTAATACATATGTAATAAATTAATGTTTTTTAATATTTTTTATATGATTATTTTTTATGTCAATATCAATTATATACACATTTATAAGTGCTCAGCTGTAATACTCTTTTTAAATACATGTTAATTTTTTCTTACCTTTAATTATAATTTAAAACATGTCAATATTTTTGTGTCTTCGCTCTTCATCAATAGTAAACGCCCACATCTACAATAGTACGAAGTAATCTGATATTGGAAATTTACTTTAGGACAAAATAAAATGAAGTACACTGTAACCATGATACTGACTTATATTATTATGTATTATTAAAATACTTCTTAGGATATTTTCAAACTATTTTCATTATAGGTATATTTTACCAACTTATTTGTATACTAGCGACTCGCCCTCGCTTCGCATGGGTTCTTCCCTAGGTTGATTCCCCATACAAACTTTCATCCCCATTTTCAGCCCCTTAATTATTTCCGGGATAAAAACTATCCGAAGTCCTTCCCAGGGTCCCAAACTATCTTCTTACCAAATTTCATCTAAATCGGTTCAGTAGTTTCGGAGCCTATTCAGTACAAACAAACAATCAAATCTTTCCTCTTTATAATATTAGTATAGATAAGTAAAGCTTTTGTCGGCATGGTGACACAAATAAGCGTAAGGACGTGACAGTGTAAATGCATTAACATTATTCTAAATGGATCTCCTTATTTATGAGCTTCTTTAGTCATACCATTGCAATACGTGAGTTCCGTAACTTTACATAACAAGTAATAATCAGATAATTAAACTAACAGTGAACTCAAAATCAGATAGAAATTTTATGCTGAATTCAAAGACTACTCTCATTATGCAGCGACAAACAAACTCGTTAGCGAAATAGTTTACGTAATGTAGCCAAAAGCTTTTAGTTACACTGCACAAAAGAATTACGCAGGTAAAAAAGTTTCCACGCTAATGTTATTCACTATGAATTTTTCCAATCCTCTAATATAAAAGTTGGTGAGAGTCGATATGCGGGCTCGCGTAATTCATCAAGTTTTCAACTCTTTCATCGCTGCCGAGGTAAACACAAAGTTGCTGTAATGTCTCAGAAAAGAGTTTCGTTAATGCATTTTGGTAATCGGCAAATGCGGGCAGCGGGCTCGCCGCTAATATATATTATATATTTAAACATTTTTGTTAATATTATATTTATTTTAAACTAGCGACTCACTCTCGCTTTGCTCGGGTTCGTCCCTAGGTTGATTCCCTATGCAAACTTTCATCCCCATTTTTACCCCCTTAAGGAATGATTTCCGGGATAAAAATTCCAGGGTCTCCAACTATCTTCTTATTTCATCTAAATCGGTTCAGTAGATCCAGGGATTACCCACTATAACGTCGCAAACTCACAATCTCACAAAGTAACAAACTTACAAACTACCTCTTTATAATATTAGTATAGATGACCAAAAATGATTGTAATAGAGTGTGATGTAAAATGAAGATGGCATAGCATTGCATTTTTCTATCCATCAATATTAATTAAATATTTTTATATGTAATATATTATTGTATATATTCTAACGCCTACTTCAACAACACTTTAATACGATCAAACAAAACTAGCGTCGTGACTGGCGCCCAGGCCGGGGCTGGCAAATTGGCTTCACAATTAATGGCCACCTGCCGCTACTAATCGACCGATAGAATTAAATGAACGGACTGCACTAATTGCCTGGTAAGACAAAGGGGCAAACACTCGCCTTTGAGATCGATGTCTAGTGTCACTCGAGGCATAGACCTGTGTGTCGTAGGATATGTTATACTTGATATAGAAGAGAAATGCGGACAATTGTCGTTGATATGCGATTGCCAAACATGGCCCCACAAGGGCTTCGTTGTTTGTACTGGTTGCGTTTAAATTTTAACATAACTACAGAAACTCAGTATAAATAAGAAGTATTTAAATATCAAATATTAAAAATAGTTCCGTGAAAGCAATTTATTTAGAACTAGCGATTCACCCTCGCGTTGCTCGGGTTCGCCCATAGGTTGATTCCCCATACAAACTTTCATCCCCATTTTTTTTACCTTAAGGGATGATTTCCAGGATTAAAAGTATCCTATGTCCTTCCTAGGGTCTCAAACTATCTTCTTAATGAATTTCATTTAAATTGGTTCAGTAGATCCAGAGATTACCCCCTACAACGTCACAAACTCACAAACTTTACCTCTTTATAATATTAGTATAAATATATACTGAATTGCATTACATATTTTATTACTTGTGTGTTGCCACCATGACTGTGGAAACTTAATACCTATGTTAGCTTAATAACCGGAAATTATTGAAAATTACTGGTAATTAAGTTCATAATTTTATAAATTACTTACTGCTGCTAATAATATATTCATTTTATACTTCATTTACATTTTAAAATGAGACTTAAGATACCAAGGAAGTTTTAAAAAAAGTTTTTATTCAGTGCCCCGGGTAGCGATATAAACCAACTAAAATTATACGGGTTTGGTTTGCCAATGATAAATTTGAGGCCAAAAAAGCTTTGAAGCTTTAAAGAAGTACGTGGAATTATAGATGAAAAAATGTAAATGTTCTTGAATTATTTTTATAGAAAGGTTTTGAAGCCATACCTATAAAGAGGCTCGGAGTAGATGAAAATGGTTCATGTAATCTGAATAAATTAAAAGTTGTTTGTTGTGACCGATTTATCATCACCCACTGGAGCTAAGGTTGAAATTTTGACATACTGCTTTTATAATGACATGGATTGTACAGATTTTATTAAAATTCGACCCCTAATAGGGGTGGAAAAGTTAAGAAATATTAGTCTTGTGTGTCAAATTAAAAAAAAGGATTTGGGTGCAGTCGGGACAGACCGTTAGCCCATTTTTTGTAGTGCTGTTTGTGTTACCAATGATTTGATACGTTTTTAGTTACCTATCACTTATTAAGTTATTTTTACATGTGATTGACCAAGAAATTGTTTAACACTACTCTTTATATATTTAATTTTTATACTCTGTTTAATGGAAATCGTTTAAACGAATTGATAATAAAATTAAAAATTCGCAAGAGAAACCCGCTTAAAAGTTGGTTCGTGTCTCAGAACTTTGAATATTTAATAAAATATTAATATTAAATATTTTGGTTTACATCTTTTAGTATATGTCTTTATTAAAATTAATAATGTAAAATATTCATATTATTGAAAGTAACTTCAATCAACACTAGGACATTGTTGACAACGGTCTATAATTACGATCACAGCGAAGCCAAGGGCTGAATAATAACAACTGCCAATCAATAGAATGCAATTATCTCGTTTAGTAACAGTAATGAACACGTCGGTGTCCATTCAATAGTTTAATTTTATTTTAAAAGCATCCTTCACTGGATATAGCAATTACTCGGAGAATTCAAAAAGCGCATATTAATTGAGAGCTCGTTCTTACTTTAATACATATTAAAAATAAGTGTTTCATGTCTTTATATTTGTTTACACTTTTATTTTATGCAGATTTTTTGCATAATTTAGTTGGGATATTAGTCATTGGCCATAAAGGTTGTAAGGAAGGACATTGTTGATTATGACAGCTATATGCAGTAATTCTGGCTATTGCCATTCATTAAATGAACCTGTACTTATGCAAAAGTCAAGTGTAATTTGCATACAGGATAAATATTTGTGTCCGTGAGAAGGATCTTCCTTGTTGATCGGTGTGTGTAGACTAAACAAAGTTAGAATACCTACTTATTTTTACTAAAAAAACGAGATTTTGGCCAACTTTTATACATATTTGACGACAGCGTGCAGTGACCCTACTTGCTGTGCCAGCGGTCGCGGGTTCGAGTCCCGCTGGGGGCATTCATTGTGTGATGAGCACGAATGTTTGTACTCCAGTCACGGGTGTTTATATTTATAATATGTATGTGTTTAAAGTTTATATATGTGTAGTGTATCAACTATCTGGTATCCATAGCACAAGTCTCGTATCTTACCATGGAACTAGATAGATACTATAGACTAGATAGATAGATAGATACTATATTTATATATTTCTTATCAAACCAATCAAATAAGTCCATACTATCAGTAGCAATTAAATGTTTCACTATCCTTTACCTGACTTGATCACCAGATTAACTCGATGGTATCTTTTTGTCATTTATACTAATATTATAAAGAGGTAAAGTTTATGAGTTCGTGACGTTGTAGGGGGGTAATCTCTGGATTTACTGAACCGATTTAGATGAAATTTGGTTAGAAGATCGTTTAAGAACCTGGTAAGGACATAGGATACTTTTTATCCCGGAAATCACTCCTTAAAGGGGTGAAAATGGGGATGAAATTTTGTATGGGGAATCAAGCTAGGGACGAACCCGAGCGAATGAGTCGCAAGTAATATAATAACTTGATATCATCGAGATAATCGAATAATCTTAGAAGTAGCTTCGAGTACATAAGTACAAGTGAAACTAATAAACAAAAGTGTTTTAAAAATAATTATCTAAGCACGTATATAAAAAGATATTTATTTCACCTAATTGAATGTCATAGAGTTCTGAGCACGTTTTTTGATATTGATTGCAAGAGCGTTGGAGGCCACTTACATTCTTGATTATATGTTCCATGACCAGGTCTTACTGATTTAAATTAAAATGTACATATATTATGAAATCTTTATGCTAACGATTAATTAACGAGCCCTTTGTACAATCATTAATAAGGGCCATTCTATGTCTTCAGTTTTCAGGCTTATCTTATGTTAACCAGACTGCAAAAACGTTTGATGATAATAATCCTGTAAATTGTATAACTTATTTATAATATAATATTTAGTATAGAATTTCAAACGGCGCAACCTCAATCGTCCGTAGCTAGTGGAAGATGGATAATTATGTTCTAAGCCAATTTGCCAACTTTCTAGACAAACGAAATTTCATTACATCAAATGTCTCTTTAAATTTCAATACCTAGTTATGACTTGACGCAATCAAAACAAAAATATTCTACTAAAACAAGTAAATTTAGTAAGTGAATTTAGAATCTTTTGATTATTTGATTTAATTTGAAAAGTATGATGGAAAACAAATAAACAAAATTTAAATCTTTTATTTGTAGGTATTATTAGGTTCTTTTGCCGGGTGTAAAATATCGACTGTCGGAGAATCTGTTTCATATACAAAGTGTTTTAATAGAGGATGCCAAATATACACAAATTATATATTACGAACCTTTAGACTTGTAGGTAATGATAATTATATATTATAATATAAACGTTATATTATAATATATAATTATCATTACCTACAACTAGCCAGCATTAGGCTATAAAATTAACGCCTATAAAAAAAAAGATCTTATCCAATTAATTGTACAGTCGTAAAAACTAAAAAGATGTAAAAAATACTTAAATAACTATTATTATTTATTAATAAACCTGTTATATGTATAAGCCATGTCCTTCGAGATCTTTACTTTCATTAAATCTTTTTCCAAAACAGAATCATTCATTATAAAAGGATTACCTAGTTATATACTAAATTTAATGAGTGCGACCAACTCGACAGCAGATGCTGGAGTGTTAGATGCGCCGCGAGCTAGTCTGTGTCAGAAAGCGATAACGAGCCTCTCAGCCTCGCGACATCGCGCTAATCGCATTGATTTATCCGATGCACGCCGTGCATACTTCTAAATCAACGATTGTTGCAATATGTATAGTGCAGTCCAAAAGTTATGTATATTCTGTGGCGTATTGATATTGACAAATAATTTTGAATTAATTGACGAAATCGCCTGTGTTTATCTGAATATATAATGAAATTCTAATTGAGTCAAATCTGTACATTACATATTTCTGGAAGACTTGTTGAAATAGTCATTATTGTTGACACAGAGGCCAAATCCATAGTTTTTAGAATTTTGTCTGTCTATCTGGGAACGCATCACGAGAAAACCACTGGACAAATTTTGATGAAATTTGTTAAGATGATAGCTGGTTATCCGGGTCAACATATAGGATACTTTTTATTGCGGAGAAATATCTCATATCTAAGAAATCTATACTAAACGTTAAAACGCACCAAGAGACGAACCCGGGCGAAGCGAGGGTGAATAGCTAGTTAGCGATATAATTTAAACTAAGTGGGCTTTACATTTTTCCTTTGTCATAGACACATATCTGTTACAGATTGAAATGCGTACTTGTCCTATATTGGACTCTTTAATTTATATTGAACTCCTTAATTCAATCTTTAAAGATTAGATAGAATAAAAATCTCATAAGAGACAGAGAAAAGCCCTGTCAAAAAGTTTCTACTTTTGAGCAACCAGCGAGTTGTTATATATTTGCCAGTAGGTACGTTTAAAATAGGAAGATCCAATTTGAAGAAAAATGCGCGCGTGCGGGCCGAAAGGCCGACACTTGAGTGTATCGTTAGAGTGGTAGCTATATATGAGGTGTCGGAGAGCGCGATAACGAGCCTCTCAGCCTCGCGACATTGGTTACTGCATGAATCCATCCCGATACATAATACAGGTTTCATAACACATTTTTCATTAGTTTTAAAACCTTCAAAAATATTTTAAGTTTGTTTTAACAATTATTATTGATAATATGATGTCTATATAATATATTCTGTATAACATTATGTCTGCGTATAATATTCTGATTGAACTCACCTACATAATTTTACGCAATTTTAAATAAAAAAAAAAATAACCAAAAATTAATATTGCATTATGAAAATATGACTCAGCTGTTGACTCGCGCTTCAAAGGAGCTAATCGGATGCGTCTATACCGATTTATAAATGAAGTTCCTTTTGAATGAAACTTTATTAAGCCCCACTAAATCACTATCGCACAAAAACTTACAAATCGAAGGCGCGACGCCGCGCCGTCCAAATACAGGAGTCATTGATTAATTGGTATCACTCAGAGGGTGGGGGCAACGAAATAATATATACAGGGTATGAGTAGCAACGAATAAATGATATCGCTACTAGGTTTTATTGTAATAGGGCATTGTCAAAATAATTAATTTATGACAATATATTATAGATTTTGAATTTTATAATGAAATTAAATTTTGAAATTTTTTTTAGAATGAAGTGACAAAAGAAACAATTTTTTCTTTACCATTTTTATACAAAGGAAATACTGATTCATAATTAACATTTTCTATATCAATACAAATATGTCATTTGTATATAAAATATTGGAAAAGTTACAACATTTCCAGTACTGTGACACACCTTTAGTAGCGCGCGGGGCGTCGCGGGAGGGTAGTGGGAGTGTCGGCTCGGTCAAAGGGCCCTTTGATGTTTGCCGCCGGCTTAATGCACCGCCCGCGGGCCCCGCTCCGCTCATCATTAGCAATTTCCCCGTAATTTGTTATCTTTACCGCTATTTATTTGTACAATTTCACGCTCGGATTGGCGTTTCGCACCTCGGTGTGTGCAAGGCGAGTCATTATGGTCTCCTTGGTTTTTTATCAACGTGGTGGATTTCTTTTAACGGTTACATGAAAAATGAACAGCGAGAATACTGAAAAACTTGTAAAATTTGATTTTAAATGGTGAAGATGATTTTATTAATTGATCTAGGATATTTGACCTTAACCTTCTTGTTTTAACTTTCGAAAAAAAAATCTTGCCGATAAAAATAAGCTCAATATTGTGTTATAAGTACATATTATAGAATGCTATAATTATAATAATTGGTATAGTCTGCTTTCCGCATTAGTTCTAAATGACTAATGGCTTATAGAAATAACGGAGAAACTATATCATATAAACCTTATTGCATTACAGTAAATCTACTAATGGGAGGGTTAAGTATTATAAATAATTATACATATAATCTAAATATAGCTACGTGATTTTAGCATAAATTAATAAAATGTTCGTAAGGTCGGGTTATCCAAACGTATTTCCCTTTCCGTGTTTAATTCGAGACTCCGGTTGTGTGAAATCAACACGAATTTGTAGTACAGGAGGTACATGCCCTCCAAAACCGTAGTGACTTTGCTTTAAGTGAACACTTTCACAATAGAGGAATATGCGTGTGATTTAATGAAAGGTGAAATATTTTTTTTATACTCTTTATTCCTTTTCTATTAAGACTATATCAATATTTTTGATTAAGAAAACAATTATTAAAAAGTGCAAATATAGGTTTAAAAATTCAAAATAGTTGAATCGCACGCCATTGGTCAGACCGAGTATGACGTCAAAGTATTATCATAAGTCATAACTTGTTTTGTTTTTACAAAATCGTGCACTATCTACCTGATTTGAATTTTGAAGACAGTCTGTTTTTGTTTTAGTACAAAGAAGTGCTTGCTGGTTTTCACTACAAGTCTTTAGTGTACCTATTCGATGAGGCTCTGGAATGGACTACAAAAAGTGAAATACGTAGATATCCTTAGCTTAATTAACCACTTGAAACTGAATATTAGAACTCATAGGCAATATTTTTAGGCAATTTATTACAAAATCATAGATGTGTCAATTAAATTTATAAATATCATTAATAACAGCGATATGTTCAATAGGTCATACAATGTGGCATGTCATGTTCGCTCACATTAACTGCGAATGTAGCGAAATCAATCAGGGCCGCGGAAGGCGTGAGAGCGGCGGCAGATCAAAGACTCGCCGCCGGTGGATAGGGTTGACTGTATTTCGCAGCTCATTTGTTTTATTTAAGTGTTGTAATTATCGCGTTTTTAAATGCATTTACCTAGTACCTACAGATACAAAATATCTGCAAAATGTAAAAACATATGGAATTACTACCGATAGATAACATAATTTATTTTACAGTCTAACTAAATAATTGTGGGTACAAAATTACGTGAATAATTATGGACATAAATAATATATGTAAACTTAAGTAAAATACTTTATTTATTAGGTAACGATAAGATAGTCATATAAACTCAATCAGGTTAGGCGTTAAGCGTTGACATTCACAGCTGTTTTTCATACAGAGTATATAATTTAGACTTTTATTTGTATAACCAGCCCTGTGCGCGGTGATCTCGACACACCGCCGCGTCTCACTAGTCACTATATCTAAGATCTTGTCTGCTTTGTCGCCGGCACGATGTTTATGAGCTAAATGCTACATAAGTATAATATTTGTTATACAATATTATAACTTTTTATTTGTATCACATGTTTTGGTCAGCAGCGGGTACGTGTTAAGTATATCATTATTGCATTTAATGAATTCGTCCACTTAACAAAGTTTTTGACACGAAAAGCATCTTGATTTCTCCTGAAACTGCTTGCATTTATTTTGTACATCAATTATTTTATTAATGTAACAAATGTCAAAATAACTTTAATTAAAACTCCTTAGCTTATATCCATCAAAATTTTATAATATTGTGGCACTATTAATATGAATAAAATATAGGCAAAACGATTTTTTAGACTTTTCATCTTTCAAACACATTTCTTTGTTTATTACAATACAAGAGACAATATGAATAAAATCGTTATATAGTCACCGAGGCATCAAATAAATACCTGCGCGTTGAAAATGAACAAACAAAAGTGGCAAAAACGACTTTATCAAGCGCGGATGACGTCAGCGCCCAAAGCGCTTTGAGGTTTCTGTCAAAGGCTGCCTCACGGCACACGTTAGATCATAACGCTAACTCCACACATTGGGCCAACGAAATTCAAACGAATTGACGAATAAACACCAATACGAGTAAATATGAATCTATTATGGACGTCTCTTCATGTTGGCTGTATACGAGCAGTTTGGACCAACGTGTAGAGACGGCGTAACGATTGTGTTTACACGCAGGCACCACACGCGATTTATGATGTTTGAGTTGGGACGACACCAAGGAACTTCGCACTTAGACCCCCTTTACGGGTTGTAATGCCAGATCTGATATTGCTGTGCTAGTTTGTTTATTTGCTTTGTGGGGAAGAAACGAGAGATTGGTTCTACGTACTTGTATAGTAATTATTATTTTACACACTTTGTTTGGTACTTATGTAAAACAAATTGAATATTTTAAAATATCTATTAGTTTTATCTTTTATTTTAAAATATTTATTAGTTTTTATAATATCTATAATCTATATAATAACATGTAAATAAATAAATATGTTGGGACATTAATACACAGCACTATCTAATTCCTTGGTAAGCTAAGAGGCCTGTGTTATGGATACCAGATAGTTGATAAAATGCACATATATAACTTTAAATACAAACATATTAAAAACATAAACACCCATGACTGGAGTACAAACATTCGTGCTCATCACACAAATAAATGCCTCTAACGGAACTCGAACCCGCGACTGCTGGCACAACAAGTAGGGTCACTACGAGTACAAACTGCGCCAAACGTGCCGTCCATATAATTAATATGACGATTAATATAATTAATATGTACTTATAATAGAGATGAATATGTATTTCAAAATTACCAAAACAGAAATTGATATCGTAATTAATAATTTTAATTCATTTGGAAAATTTTATCTAAATTGTAAATCACTATATTTGAATGCTTTTGCTTTCAAATATCTTTTGTTGTTAATTGTTATACTATGTATGTTAAAGTATATTTTAATCCGATACTTATTACCTAAAAATTTTCTAATAAAATGATATTTATTATATAAGTCATCATTTTTTTAGTTAAGCAACTTAGCCTTCTTATATTTAATAGACAAATGTCGCAATGACAAAAAGAAAAAAAATTGCGCATGCATAAATAGGAAATTTTAAGATTTAAAAACCATAAACAAAGATTAACCTTTAATATTTATCAAATTTATAATCTATTTTGTAAGAAATATATTACTTGTATTAATTGTGTAAGTAAGAAACGTGTCATAGTGTATGACGACAGAAGGCAGGCACAGGCAGTAGGCAGTGAAACTCGCCACAATATTTATCGGCGGCTCGGTATCAGCGCCACAAAGCGACTCCGGAAGCCCACCTCGCCGAGCGAACACATGTTATTGTAAGCATAAGAGAAAGCGGAACAGGAAGCTTACTTCTATATTGATCCCATAGGCTTATATGCTCGTTGCACATTTTCTTGTACTGTCCTTTAAAAAATAAAATCAAAGATATTTGTTAATACATAACTTTAATTCTTTTGTAATTATTATTTTGTTTCCGCTAGCGCTTATGCTTTGCAAAGTCCTCAACCCATTGTCGACTACCTCTATCACTGGATTCCTTTTTACACAGAGCCTTTGACGCCGGTCTTTGTTTGCTACAAGATCAGAATGAGAGCCGGTAGTCGGCCTAACGCGTGCCTCCGTTTGTGGCGTCTGCAATCGATTATTGTTATAGATTCTTATGTCGTTGCAGTGTCTCTTGAGAGCGTTGATTGAAATGTCAGGCCGTGGATTGTGTTATTCTACGACAGAATTTCATTTCGTGCATCTGCTTTATATCTGAAAATCTAAATATCTACTGCCGACAAAAACTTTTTTTCCCCTTTGTTATTACTTCACTTATTTTTTCACCTTTTCGAAACAGAGAAAACCTAGGGATACAGATTAAAAGACTGTGCGTTTGTGATAGTTCTACTAGAATGGGGCTAATGTCTGTATAATAACTATATAAGTGCATAGTGAATACGTAAGTACATATATTCACCCAATACATATATTTAACTTGTGATGCCCAGCGTTTCCCTTTTTGCCGATAATACGTTCGATAGACGTATATAGTTAATGTAAGATCCGCTTAGAATTCAAATTATCAGTTTATTAAAGACTAGCACATTACCCTCTCTTTCCTCGGGTCCTAGGTACGTTTTTAAATAGATAAAAAAAACTTAAAAAAAAAACACTAAAAAGTAAGTAGTTATTTTTTACTTTTTAGTGTTTTTTTATTTGAAGTCAGTTTTTTTAAGTTTTCATTTTTCCCTTTTTAGTGTAGAGATAGAAGCAAAGTAAGAACATTAAGCCGTTTTAGTTAGTTTGACGCCAATTTATAATACATATATTAAGACTGTATATAAACTAAAATTAGCTTGTATTAGTAACACTAAAAATTCTGAGTCTAAAATTCAATTCTAATCCATACGGCTTGTCAAATCAAACAATATAAGCCCAAACTCGAAAGTATCTACTATTAGCCTTTGAAGAGTTTCACCTATCCACCTTCTGGCCTTACCATCAGATCAGGTCGACGATACTGAACCACTGCACTACCAACTGAAATAGAAACACTTGCAAAGTTTCAAATCAATATGACAATTAGAAGTAGGTACTGCGCCGGCCCCAAGTGATTGGGAAATGGGCAAGGAGAAGAAAAATTAGAAGTAGGTAAAATTCTTAATATATCAATAAATAGTAAATATCATCAGTCGTCTAGTAGTACTTTTTGCGCGAAAAGTACACACATATACAGACAAGCACACAAAATTTTCTACAAATATTGTTTTGGGTTCTATATAGTGTACCTTGTCAATATGTGCGCAGTACGTAAGTTTTTGTTTCTAAAAAATATTTTCTGTACAGTTACTATTTTATTATAGGTATGTATAGATGCTATAATTTCATTTTGTTATTCGACTAAAATAAACACAACTTTAGTCACAATTCTCGTTGACAATGCAATTTTAGTTAATTCTATCGCAACCCACGCGGCGCGGGCGCGGCGCGAGCTTTCCGACGGACGAATATTAAACTAATTATGAACAAACCGCCGGCCACGCAAATTAACCGTTGAACTCCATTAGCGCTGTCGACCAACTCACTTCCATCATTGATGCCAGACCAGGTAGATACATTAAACTGTGGTTTACGGTGTTAGAGTAATCGTTAGTTGCTGCACGATCGTCCACGGTAACTCTCTCTTTCCTGTATAGTCCAAACAAAGTTAAGAGTTAAGACCGTAGCAGTACTGTTGGGCCAAGTGCTTTTAAAACTTGCTCCATTTCAAAACAATGTTATTGAAGATAGCACTCCATTTAGTGCTCCCAGTCGTAAGTATTGGCATGGTATTATAATAATACCAGCTAAAAAGGGCGAAATTAATAAAGGAGCAATGAAGCTTTTGTCTGTGCTTCACATTCAATTCTTTGTATTACGAGGATTCCGCCGCCTTTCTGATATCACCAATTTTCAACATTACAGGGCTGCCAAATTAACTGATATGTGTAATTTATATTTAAAGTATCGTAATATATCGTATGAAACTTAATTACTTAAGGGTCACTTACACCGAAATCTAATTTTGACTTAGATCTTTATCAAACGTCATATTTGACTGTTTGACTGTTGTCGTTTGCGAAAACATATTTCAGACATTCAAGTACTTAACCATAAAAATACACATGCGAGATCATCGTGACAACTTGTAGGTAGTTTATATGCCCTATGTTCAAAACAAAGTCAGCTTACTTTTATTTCATCACTAGCAATGCCCGCGGCTCCGCCCGCGTTCAAATGACCAAAAACCAAATTTTTAGGTTTTACATATTAGAATACTCTTCAATTGCAATTATTGTATTTTTTCTCAAAAATGAAATATTTTCCCGTGTTAAAAAGTACCCGGATAACCAGCTATCACCATACCAAATTTCATCAAAATCCCTCCAGTGGTTTTTCTGTGATGCGGTAACAGACAGACAGACAAATTCTAAAAACTATAGTTCCGGCTTCTGTATCGATAATAATGTTTATTTCAAAAATATTTTCCAAAAAATATTTAATGTACAGATTGTTGGCTGTAGGCTTAGTTACAATTTTATTATATGTATAGGTTTAATTAATATGTAGCAATTGCGAGCAAATTATATTACAGTTAACTTCATGTGCTTATAATGTTGACATTGATATAATATTACATATGTATGTATACATTAAATTAAACGTTCATATTAAAGATTATTGAACAATAAATAATTATCAATACTACTATTGAATACATTTTCTGCGTCCAGTACCTACAACACTAGAAATCCATACTAATGTTATAAATGTAAAAGTAACTCTGTCTGTGTTTCTGTTTAAACCGCTAAACAAAAGATGAGATTTAGCGATGACACAGATTGCATCATGGAGACGGGCATATACTACCAAATGTCAATGTAAGCTCCCGCAAAACTTGTGAGCGAAGCCGCGGGCAATAACTAGATTTTAACTTTATAACAAAAGAAAATATTATGGCGCCGTAAATTTTAATTGATCCTTATATAGCGTGTAACTTAAAGACAAGCGATAATGTATTCATTTAAACATCACAACCCTGAACCAGTTGTGTTCGGCTCGTCTCAAAGGAGAATTTATTATTTAAAGTGAAAGTTATTGAGTTTCGCTAAGGTTAAGTGAGCCTTTTGACTTGCTTTGCCTGTCAAGAGAAGGGTGTGAGGAAGCGGTGTCGGCTTCCACTTTATATGACTTTCAGCATCTACAAATTAGCTCATGTTCAGTTGTTGAAAGGAATATCTAAATAGCCTTTTCAAGCTATATTATATATTTATTATTCATGGTACGATTACTTTATGTTATGTCGAGATAAAAAATAAAACAATTCAGAAATTCTCGTAGTAATATACGAGTGAGTAATATCTGTTTTTTCACACGAGCAAAGAGATTCATATACCGCCTCCTATAGCGCATTAGGCGGTACCCAGCCAGGCAAATGGTGACGAGACTGTTTTGAGATTTGATATTTATTGCAATAAATGTGTATAGATGTGACAATTTATATATTCATCTACATCTACACTGCTATGTGGGTGTGGATGAGTCGCTAGTCATATTTTAAAGAGACAAAGTTTGTTTGTTTGTGTTTGTATGAACGAGCTACTGTAAGAACTACTAATCTTATTTTAAAAATTATTTTTGCATTAGATAGCCTGTTCATTGAAAAATGCTTACTCTATACTAAAAGTTAAAAGGTATCTAGAGACAAACCCGAGCGAACGAGGGTGAGTTACTAGTCTTAATATAAAAGAAAACTTAGTATTTATTTTAACTAAACTACAAACATTGGCTTAATCTTTGCTATTTATAAATTGGCGACCATAATCACCTTATTTACCTAATAAGTAGATACTATTACTCTATGTGATAAATATGTACTTGTTTACTTATCTTACTAGCTTTGATAAAGTTAAACATTAACAAAAATCGCAAAGTTTACTCATAAACTCAAATAGACGCAGGTAGCGTCTATTGGATTTCTGCATTTCAAACTAAAATAGGTATTCCTGAGCAAAGATTGCGAAGGCATTAAGAGGACATCATGAAAGTCTAAGTAAATCGTATGAATGGATCCTCTAAAATGGTCTAATGTAGGTAACAATGCAATTTAGCGGCATCCACCACCCGCCTCGTGCATTATGTAGATTGCTGGCATTCTGGCGCGGGCGCCGCGCCGTCTGCCGCAAACCGAATTTATCGCATTGACTATTCAATCCGCGAGAAACATCTGCCTGCCGATGCTGCTGAATAGAAAAATGTACTGCCTCTATAGTGACGGAACTGAAAATTTCTTTAAGAATTATATTATTTAGTTTAGTATATGTAAAAATCTTTCTATTGCACATAATATTTTTTTTTATTATATTATCAAATTTTGTTATTAAGTTATTGGAAGTTTGATTTAAAATTGGTTACAAAAATTTATATTAATTCCTCTTGTTTTTGTATTGCGCTTTGAAATATTCTTAGAGTAATATTTAAAAGCTCTTATTATGTACTTTTTCAAATCACTTTTTTATTTATACAATATACGTAAATACACATTTAAACAAAATCTATATTTAACCCTAAAAAAATGAAATCTCTCGAAGATTCTGATAGATATTTAGATCGTTGTGTTCTAGCTTTAGCTATTATAGGTAAGATTTAAGGGGATTCGTAGGCTCGTATGTATAAAATTACTCTTATATAGAAAAAATACATTAAATTCATTCATCCACTCCACCTTCATGTTTTCAGTAGCGTATCTGTATTTTTCTAGTGAGCCACGTAGCGGCGGATCGAAGTGAATTTACTTAACGTCGCGAAGTGCAGTTCCCGCCCAAATTACTATTTCAATCTGAACCGCGACTCCGCTCCGAGCTCGGGACAATCAAATGTCGCGCTTATGGAAGCTTTATTACTATTTGAGAAAGAGAAAATCCTAAAGAAATCGCAGATATATTCATGTTTATAAAAATTGTGCTTTAATAATAAGGATATGTATGTATGTTGTTTATAAAACTATATTACAATTAATTATATAAATATATGTAACATTAATATTACAATTCAAATAGTATTTAGCGCCTCTTCATATTTGAAGGCAATGTTGATTCTGTGTTAACTTTCTACCGCTAATTATTTTTTCTTCTACCAACCTTCTCTCTCTGTAAATTGATCTCGATTAAATCATTACGTGTCTGCAATTAAACCTTTCTTTTTACACCTTAAATCTGCTAATTCAAAGACATATGTTGATAACGGCAAAGGGAAAAAATCATTCGCTATTATGTCTTATCATATAAGGAACCGTCAAATTATTCGAAATATTTTTATATAAAGACTAGGCATAGCCCGCGGCTCCGTGTGCGCTTATCTTTTGGCGTATTTCCTGTCCTTTTCTTTATGACGTCGGATATTTTTACTGTCAATTCATTTTTTAATTTTGTAAATTTACTTATGTCAAAATCATAAACTTTTATCTCTTAGATGTCATACACAGACAGATAGACAAAATCAATTACCTAAAGTAATTCGGCCTCTGTCTGTACCGATAATAATTTCGAAAATAATCAAAAACAAATGTACAGATACGGCATGTTAAAAATTATTATAGGTATAGTATGTAAAATTATTATTATCATAGGATATAGGGATAGGATTATTATCATATAAGGAACCGTACGAAATATTTCAATTTTATTTTTATATAAAGAGTAAATATAAGTCTCAATTAGTATTGTTAAATTATGGTAGATACAATTTAACGAATTTACGAGGGATGTCTTAACATGATGTATCACCGATTTTTCTGTAGCAAGAAAATATGGTGTGAAGGTGTTTTAAAGAACCCCATATGTATGACAAAGGGCTGTTGTCTAAAGGGCGCTTGTAGAGTGACGTAGTGTATAGCACAGTTGTATCGCGCTTTTGATGGTAAACTTTTTTCACACTTCCACGTACTGAAGAGACAGCGATATGGATGTTTCGCTGTGATCTTTAATTTCTGACGCACTTTAGAGGGTAAGGTAGCTAACAATGAACACTTACATTCGGTAATTGCTTTTTAAAAAGGTAATGAAAATTAAAGTGAACATTAAAATTAACTATACATAGTTAATTTTATTATTATTGTTATTGCATTTAAGAATGTAAGTATTCATAAATGATAATATTTATGGGGGGCATACATGAATTATTTATGTCATATATACTTATATATATATATATATATATATATATATATATATATATATATATATATATATATTGAAAGTAATTATTTTAACGTTAAAAAAATTTAAATTTTAAACTTTCACTAATAAATCCTAATAAAGATAAAACTTAATTTAAGACTAATTCGAGATAGTAGACATTGTTTGTTTCTTGTATACGTTATTCATATATTTATTTATTAAGTATTCCTTATGTTTTTTTGCAATATCGTAATGTTCATTTGTTGAGGCCCATCATTCATATTTCATACAATGTGACTGCGTTCGGTTGAGATCATCGGCGAGTATGCGCGACACAAAGGCACCGCTGTGTACTGACGAATGTCGCGTTTATTTTACCTACTAATACAAACGGGAATATTCTCTTTTATCCCCTGTCCGTTCCCTGTGTTCTACTGAGCTTTATTTAAAAACGCGAAGATTCTGTTCTCTTATTACACGGAGTCTGTGATAACTCGACTAGAATTGCCAAGCCTTTGTGAGCGCCGCTTCAAGTATGTGCACACACGGAGTATTTGTTTAGTAATTAATGCTTGTATTTAATGACGTCCGTGACTCTTTTGTAGGAAATTCTTCTCTGAATTTTTTATTTGTATGCAAAGCGGCTGGACTTACGCTTAGAACGTTCCGTGTAGGTTCCTCAAGGCCGGATATTACTTTACTATACTAAAATATTGATTATATAAGTTAAAGGTGTACATTTACAAAATAAAAGTTTAATTAAGGTATTTCATGCGATACAAATGGCTTTGTTTTTCTGTATTGACGCAGAGCATCGTCAAGCTTCAATGAACGCGTGGCGTGACAAATCGCTGTGTAAAGTTTTAATTCGAGTCGTATGCTCGATGATGATGGCGCGCACAAAGGGCACAAAAGTAATAAAGGGGTGTCGAGTGTTCATCGCGCGCCGCCCTCGCTTTGCTGCCGCTCACAAACACCGCGCCGGAAAACTACGATACATTATCACCTGAACCATTCATACTGAATTTCTGTAGTTCCGATTTCAAATTAACTATTACGGATTGAGTGATGAGTCCACTCTACATATCGAACGCTACGACGACGCACAATGTCCCGTCGGGCGTTAACGTCTCAGCGGTCAGAGGGCAGAGAGCGCGGCCACTAATCTCAAAGAGACGACTCAAAGTGGAGCGTGCAAATTCGGGACCGAGCGGAACAATAAAAGTGCAGGTGGCCGGACCGTCCGCCCCGTGTCTCCACGCCTCACATCAAAGGGAAGCTCGCGATACTATACAAAAGCCCTAATGAGACAAACCCGTGGCGTAATCGAGGCGACGGAAAAAGATGAGACCCGAGAGGTACGAGGCAAATTTTAATAATTGTCAAAGCGGCGGCGCCGATCAAACGCGGTGCAAACACCCTCCCCCGCACCCCCGCGCCGCCCGCGCGCTTGCCCGCCCCGCGACGTGTGCTCACCGCGGGCCTCATTAGCGCCGCTGATCTAATGCAACTTCGAACTCCGGCGACGTCTAATTAAACTTAAACAGAATTTCAATTTTACGGCTGAAATTTTAATACGCAAAGCCGTCGCCGCGGAGGCCCCGCAAAGGAGACGCGTTCAAAGGCAACGCCGTGTACGTTTTCGCAGATATTAAATGTGTTGACAATTTAATTTTTCATTTCCTCTAGGCGCGGGGCGGCGGGCGGCGAGTTGGGCGCGGGACGGCGCTCCTTTGACGTCGCGATATTGTCTTTGTGCGGCGCGTGGGGTGGGGCGGGCCGCCGCCGACGGAGACTTTGTCGCAATACAATGTGTATCAATAAAACTTAGGATTGGCTTTTAGTGGTTGCACTTACGCTTTGTGAGGCGTCGCGCTCACCCTTTGACATTATATGGGGAGCGTGTGCGGGCGTGTGTGCGGCGAGCGCGAGCGGGCTGCAGCTCGGAGCGAGTTATAATGCAGGCCGAGACGCCGAGACGTACTGGCGCCGTCAGACACACACACGTCATGTTACATACACTTAAAGTTTTTCCGAACTATGTCATCTTTAGAAAAGTATATTAATACATTTATTATTAGGCGTGATAGTTAATCAACTCTTTTTAGAAAGACAAAATTACTATCAATATTATTAAAAATAATTTTTATTCGGAGATAGTCATTAATATTCGTAGTAGGTACATTTAGTATTTTAAAAATATAGGTAGGTATTTATTTGAATTTTTATGCATTTTAGCTTACAAGAGAGACATTGTGATTTGTGACTCCTCAATTCATTGTTCTCTCGCATTCAATATTGACAAACCATATTGGGTTGCGGTGCCTAAACTATGTTTTGTCTTAGAAAAACCTTTTTTTTTTGTAACATTGGGAAATGCTTTTAAGCATACAATCTGTACACATACAGGTGGTTATGTAGAACTCAGAACAGCTAGAAAATCCAGTACCTACTACCCAATAAACCTAAGGGACCCTCCTTCGTCTTAATGGGGCGTTACGGGATCGCTTACACACTCAACCACAACGCCCCGACGGCTGCCTGCCGAACCAGACCACACCAACCAATGGGTTGCTCCCACGGTCCACTCTGCTGTCAGAGAAGTACCATGGGCAACCCGTATGGTACACTGACACCCAGGTTGGCCACCTCCCAGTGCGAATCTTAGCTTCGCGTCCGTCTGGATTGCCGGACGCTAATGATCATAATTTGTAAACTTTTAAATTTTTATATTTTAGTAAATATGCGGATATATATATTTAATTGGTAGAAATTATTTGCTTATATTATCGTGTAAGGGAAGGTACTTAAAATGGATAAGGTGTATAACCTTAGATGTAAGCGAAATTTATTATTATAACGTGATTAAATAAAATTTTTAACATCATTTAAATGGTACCTAAAAAGGGCCAAAAATATTTTTGTAATTTGCTTATTTTTGTGAAAGATATCTATAATCTGTGGAATCTTACTACTACCTCTTGATACAATCTGTGTATCTACAAAGTCTTTTTCAAAAGAAAAATTTCACTATGATATCGTTGAAATTTATGTATAAGCCATTATTTATCGATTTATTAAGTTACGCGTGGTGGCAGTATGGTGGTGTGTGTACAACTATTATGCCATATAGATTTGAAAATAACAGGTAGGTATACCTACATTCTAAATAATATAGTAACATAACACGTTTTATTCCTTACACAATATACCTAACTATAAAACTAAGTGGCGGATAGTGATTCCGGGATAAAGACGAAAGTGACATTTTAACATTTTACGTCTCTCCTGTGATCATGATTGCTGTAAAGCATTCAAAACGTCGGGAACCAAAAATCAAAATAAATCCGTGAAATAATCCGAAAAGATAGTTTTATTTAAAAAGACGAAAGTATTGATATATGAACAAATATTAATTTGACCCATAAACTTCAATTCAATAGGCAATAGAGGCACAGACGCAGATTGTCATGAGCTCTCTACTTTCATCAAAATCATGTATCACTGCAAATTGCAATATATTTGCATTCTGTAAAGCGTGTGTCAATATCTTTATTAATATCGGATAGTATCTATGCAGTCTGCGCCCGAGGCCTGAGGTTGCGGCAGCCGCTGATCACTAGCACTTGTAAATATTGTACGCTTGGATCTATTTCCTTTCAGTTCAATTTTATACAACCAGCTGTATATGAGTTTTTTTTATTTTTGCTTAAATATCATTTTGAATGTATTGAGTTCGTTTAATAACTTCAATTCACGTTTAAACTAATAGATCTACAGATATCAGACGTTAAAAAAATCACTATTATTAAAACTTATCATTTCATATGTATGTATATAAGTAGGTATTTTAATTTTTATTTGTACCTATTTAGATAATTGACAATTTTGTTTCAAAATCAGTAATCACGCAGGGATTATAATATGTATACTATTTTTAGAGTCTCTGTATTTTATATTTGGTTGATATCATATCATACCTATTATATGTTCTCGTCAATAAATTTTTTTAATTATTAAATCATTTATGTACCCCATTTAATTACTAAGCGGTTCATATTTGTTACGTTGTAGTAAGTATTTGTTAACATACTGAACTAATAAAACGCTCGTGTACTGTGATACTTTATATAAAGTGCTTACATTTTAAAAGTCTTTGTTGTGGAATATGGCAGGTAATAAGCTTATTTTCGTGTAGGAGTTGTCTTAGCATCTGCTTATTAGATATGACTCGAGTAAATATTAAATTCAGCTCGTACTTTTAGAATACAGTAACGTCTTTCTTTGGCTTCCATGCAATGTCTTTGATGTGCGGCTTTCAAAGGGATGCGTACAATTTTAAAAACGGTTTAGTACGACCAAAAAAGGCAACCTTTTATCCTTTGACCACAGCTGCGTAATACGTTATCGGGATTGCATTCGCCATTGCAAGCGCCGCCATGCATAGGGTACCTATACCTAGATTTTGGGTTATTATCGACGTTGCTTGTGAGTGACCATAAATGTGTCCACATTTTTTAATAATATTACCTGTTTTAAAAGGACGTTACTACAGAGATTAAGGCGCACAGAGATGTTAGTTGCCGGCGGCCGATCAAAGGAAGCTTTTGCCCAATGGTGATACCGGGCGCCTGATGGCTCCGCCTTCTTTTGAGACCACGTGCGACGCGCGCACGCCGTCGACGGTTTTCTGCCAGTTCCTTCTGTACCTCGATGCGGGGTGGTATCTATGCGCTCTAGAAAATATTTTCGTGCGACGAGATACGTAACTGTATGATTAGTCCGAAACTTTTCGCAAATGTTAAACATAAGTGTGCATCGGTTTAGTGCTCTCGTGTGCAAGTGTTTCAAGTGTTTAATATAGTTAACTGGATTTTGTATTGTATTTGGATTTTGAACGAGTAGAGTTGCAGGTATAAAAATTAAAAAAATAACTTTTAAAAGTTTATAATTTTGAAGAGACTAAAGTTTCTGCTAGGTTTACCTACGGCGTCGGCAGCCCTCGACGGTACGCAGGCATTGTTTTTAAGGACTTCTAGAGTCCTCGTGTCAAATGTTTATTAGAATGACCCCATTGTTGTAGCCCCCTTCGATGTTTTCCATTGTTATGAGTAGTGCTTGTATAATGTTTAGATTTATTGTTTACAACGATACTTTGTTTTATGATAATTTTACATAACAATGTTATTATTTGATTTCAATTACGCTACTAGAATTTTCAAAACTTTAATTGGTTATTGTTTGTTTACACTATAAACAATATTGATTGTGAAGAAAATAATAAATATGTGTTAGCTGCATGTTAATGTTATGCTTTTTAACTTACTCTAGCTGTTTTTATCGATTAATTTCTAAGAAAAGACTTCAACGCGGTCGTTATATCAGTTGAGGCGATATTTTCAAACGATTTTGATAAGGCGATATTGATTGTCAGTAATATTTGTTTTTTCTATGATATTATTTTTAATTGTTTTAATATGTCTTTAGTATTTCATATAAAAGATTTAAAAATATAATATGACTATCCATATGCCCAGGGTAATAGGGTAGTCATATTTTTAGTTTAAGTTTCATGCTTTGACTTAAAAAAAAAATTAACCGGTAAACACTAATTTTTAAAAATCGATTTGGATTTAGGGATACCCAATTCCATAACCTTACTATTATTAGTATATTTAGATGCAGACCACTAACGTAAGTTAGCTTAGCATTCATTCAGTTGCACTTATATGTACATACTCGTATTAATTTGTGAAATTTCTGATCGCATTTACTTTAATAAAACGTATAAATGGTGTTTCGTCAGTAAAATCACAGCAACATAGTTTTAAATTAGCCAACATGCGCTCGGGAGTTTAGTTGAAACCATAAACATTTTCATTTAGTATTGCGAGTTTGTCTAACGTGCAACATCAAAGTGAACCCTTCAAAAATACGTATTTAAATTAAAACATGAAGCAAGGAAGCGAGCAGGAGCGTAGCCAAACCTACATTTCATTAAAAGCCGGCTAAAACTTGAAAAATCATTCGTACAGCACTCCGCTCCGCATAATCCCGACACATTACCGTTTCGCCTTTGAATTAAGCGAACTCGGCGCTTTAAAGCTTGAATAAAATATGTCATTAGCTACATTATCGTATTACCTCTGTCCGTCTGCATAGAAAAACTTGTCATGAAAACGTAATGCTAAAAGCGGCTGAAAGGGTGCGCAGGCGTCTTTGACTTCAAGGAAAGGATCGTCCTGCTAATTTCCAAATTCGGTTTGCGCAGATAAGGCTAGAGACGGGAGGAAGGTGTCTTTGATGTAGCCGCCCGGCCCTCTGACTTCGGGGATGAGAGCTTTCAATGAAAGGATTTTTTTCATCTCCTTTCCCTTTGTACTTAATTTAAATTTCGTTTATATCAATGCTGCGAGTTTCCTTTTCGGGTGTGTTTTCTCTTTTACTTTGTCGCGTTTATCCTCTCCAATTTGTTATGTTCGAGTTGGCTCTGTAATTAAATTTAGTGTTCGTAATCTGTTTCTAATTTTTTTTCCCTCACTTGGCCGACTGCCGGTGTAATTGCAATTGTATGAATTAGGTGTGCCTTTGATTTCACTTCGCAATGATCCCTACTTTAATATGAGTTGATTGTTTTTTCCTTTTTGCTCCACTTGCTTTGAAGATGTTCCTAGAAAGTGTTTTTATCCGTATTAAATACTTTATTGTGATACTTCAAAGACTTGCTTATTTATTTAAACAATAGCTTTTATTGAAATAAAGCTCGAAATTTTTATTGTTTTAAATTATTTTATAACTTTTATAGACTTATCAAAATATTAATATTCAAGGTTTTCTAAATGTTTAAAATAAGAATAAACATTTTCTAAACTTGTAAATTTTATTAATAAATATATTATTCTATTATAATAAGTATATTATTATAAAGCTCCTACATTGAATCTTATATTTTCCCAAAAGATAGTTATTGAGAATGTCCACCTTTGTGTAATGAGGGAATTTAGTATGCAAGTGTGCTCGTTAGTTTTTCATCAGGTGCCGAGCTGTGTCCTTTGTCCAGGTTCCGACGCGCTAAGAGACCGGGACAAAGTTACCTCTAACTAAAACACACGACCCATACGAATTTCCACGACAAAGACATCACTCAAGTCTTTTTAGAATTAAACATCAAAGTGTACCCAAGGGTGTTTGATCTCCAACATCATCGATACAGGCGAACTCACTAACACGTAATATCGTGCCTTCTGATGTTAATTGTACATGTACTGAGTGACTTCAAAGCGACGCTTCTATTATTTCAATAAAATTTAATCGCTCTATAGTTAATTTGAAATTAAATATAACAAACTTAATTAAAGCTACGCCGGTTTGTTTGTTTGATTTAAAGTGGAAAATTTCTTAGGTATATTTGACAATATCGATTGATGTTTATTAGGTAGGTATACGAAAATATAGACGTGACGTATTGTGAAGGCGTCGAAAGACAAAGAGTTTGTCGCGCGGGCGAATAGAAACACACGGCGCTTCCCGCGGCGGCGGTGGCGGCGTCGTTCACAAAGGCGCCAATTTGTGGAGAGTCGTCTTTGACTTTGAGTCTCGAGAGTGTGTGACCCAACATTAATAACCTACTAATAGCTTTTGTTCTCAACTCTTTTACATGCAGAATTAACGTCCATTTTGCTTTATTTGCTCGAACGTGCTTAAATATTAAACTAATAAATTATTATTCTTGGACCTGTCGAAGAGTCTCGTCAAAGGAAATTACTCTAATATGGCATAGGTCTATTAACGATATTCTCTGATAAATATTAAATAAGCGAAACATTCGATTTTTTCGCATAATTATATTAGTGACAGTTTAATTAGCACAGCTTTCATCGGAGCCGCTTTGAGTTTGAACGTTTCAAATAGATTTCACAAGAAGCACTTTCAAAGAGAGCACCCCTAATAAGTACTGAAGAGTCCTCGCACGTGTTTATCAAAGACAGCCTTTCGTTATTCACCGTCTGAATGGCCTCAAAAGAAACTCGTGTAAAATGCTCCACAAAGTGCTGTATCAAAGGGAAAGGCGGGCGCAAATATCTGTTTCGTAAACTAGTAAAAACGAAGCTCTCAAAGGTACTGCGTACTCGCGGCAAATTAGGCGGAGTTAAATACGAGCGCCAGCTTCACAAATGTATAACTTTGAAAGTCGCTCGCTTATTATTTATGTAAGTCGTAATCGTCAAAGCTCCCCCGAGATTTATTTTTGACAATATCACCCGTTCGGTCCGAGAGAGGCCGGGCTCGGAGCGCTCGCGTGCGCTTCGCATGTGTATCCATTTAATGCTCAATTCCCATATAATTTAACTTTGCGATCAAAGAGAAATTTTGCAAAGAGCTACCCGGCAACGGCGGGCCGGGCGGCGGGTGCGAGCGAGACGTCACCATTGGAGTTGCCGAGATCAAATGCTGGGCCAAATTAGTCACTCTCCGTCTCTCTATCTCAAAGCCGATCCGTAGTAAAGTTTGCGCGAAGATGACATCAAAAGGAAACCACACACCGGGGGGCGCCGCCCGACGCCCCCGGCCCCGTACTTAAATCCGCCGTGTCTCGAGCTGTCTTATTGACACGCTACTGACAACTTGCAAGTCGCCAACGTCGTCTGTTTCAGAAGCTCGCTCGCTTTGGCAGACTTATTTAGTTAATTAATACGAAATGTCCTATCAACTCTCAACTCCCGCAAGGCTGATATACACTTACACGGCTCAACTGTAAGGAAACTAATCGGGCGGCCCCGTCCCACTAACTAATGTCTTTAATTACCTACTGGGATTGATGGAATTGGTTTTCAAATGAAGAATATTTGTACTCTAGTTTAACTTTGTTTTGCCTTTAACTCAGTATCAAATCTCAATCTAATTGGCAATTCAGATCATGCATCGAGCTTACAGTAATAATGGTTGTAGCACTTAATTAATTCTCGTGTATATAATTTCGACGACGGTCTTTCGTAAACAAATTGAGACTCGCAAACCAGACCGTTTCATCCTAAAACATAATTGGAGTTGTGAATAAAATTGCGAAAGCTTCACTTAGGTTTGTCGAAGTTTGGAAACCTTAAAACAAACTCATTTTGAAATTTCTTGAAACAAAGCTGGTCTCCTAATTGTTTTCTTTTTTTAGCACAGTGTATATAATAAAAAGAAAGAAAAAGTAAAAGCATGAAATTTTTATTAAAAGTTTTAATATAAATCATATTCGCTAGTATAATATTAATAAATCATTTTAACAAAGTAATGTAAGTACTAGAGAGCACCTACAAGACAAAGATTGATCCGATCATATTATCTTCTAAGGGCCACTTAGTTATTATTCTTTTGTATATATTTTTGTGTTTTTCTTATATTGCTATTATTTTGTAGGCAATCAATACTAATACTCCTGATTATTGTGTAATTAATATTAATAATTATTTATATATTTTCATATAATTTCTTCTTTTCTTACAAAAGTTGGATTTATACGTCTACTACTACAATGTAGACAAAATCACTATGTCTGTAAAAAGGAATCTGTTAAGTATTTTTTATAAATTAACTCAAAGGAACTTCCCTTTTGAAACCCTTTTTATCTTTTCCCATGTCCATTTCGCTTATTTGCAAGAGTTACTCGTTGCTTTCAAGATTCATTCTCGGCTTTGTTTCTTTTCTAACACAGATGCTATTTAATGGAAGGGAAAAATTATCAATATTTATTTTTATTAATGACTTTTTTCTTTACTAAAATATGTAAGTATACCTATGTTTAATTAACAAACAAAATAAACTGGAAGTATAAGCTTGTAACTTGAATTTAACTTATATTTTTAGTTATTATTTTTTGAAATCTTATGGATGAAAGTATGCTTAACAGACTTTAAGATATTTAGTGTAGATAATATCTACACTAATATTATAAAGAGGCAGAGTTTGTTTGTTTGAACGCGCTAATCTCAGGAATTACTAATCCGATTTGAAAAAAATCTTTTTACATTAGATAACCCGTTTATTGAGGAAGGATATAGGCTATATATCATGGTACTACCCAAGGGAGCGGAGCAATACTTAATCATAAATGTCTAAGAATCGGGCATACTTCCGTACATTATTGTAAAACTGATAATTGGTTTAAGTGCTTTAAGTTCAAAAACTACTGAGCCCATTTCAAAAATGCCTTTTGCATAAAGCCAAAGACTTTTATTTTATACTAGCGGCTCACCCTCGCTTCGCTCGGGTTCGCCTCTACAAAAACACAAACAGCAAAAAATCCCACGAAAACCGTTCATTTTTCTAGGGTGAAAAGTGACCTGTTGTTTGACCGGCAATATTGGTTATCAGCATACCAAATTTTACTAAATTAGGTGCATAAGTTGTTGTGTACTAAGCTATATAAGTTACTATAATTTTTTAACTATCCCACGGGAACTCTTTTATTTTCCGGAATGAAAATTATCTTAGATATTGACCGGGGATATAAGGTACCACCATACAAAATTTCATTTAAATCGGTCCAATAGTTTCGGAGATTAGCCCGTACAAGCAGACAGAGAAACAAAAAAATTGAAAAAAATCAGGATTTGTTTTATTTGTCTCATTACATCCCCCTGATTCGGTTTTCAGCAATTTTTATCTATGTATAGACATTCGACCTCTACAGTTTTATTATAGTATAGTTTTTAGCGCGAGCGAAGCCGCGGATTTCTGCTAGTTGTTTATATTAATATTGTACCCACTTCCAATTCATATCAATCCATACTAATACCTATTATAATTAATGTGAAAGTTTGTGAGGATGGATTGATGTTTGTTACTATTATACGCCAGAACGGCTGAACGAATCTGGATGAAATTTGGCACAGCGATAGATTATTATAGTCTGGAATAACACAGTACTTTTTATCCCGGAAAAATGTACGGTTTCCGTTTGATAGATTAGTTTTGTTTTTCACAAGGACGATCCCGAAGCGAAGCTAGGTTGAGACACTAATATTATAAATGTGAAAGTGTGTGATGATGGATGGATGGGTGAATGTATGTTTGTTTGTTACTCAATCACGCCAGAACGGCTGAATGGATCTGGATGAAATTTGGCACAGAGATAGATTATAGTCTGGAATAACACAGCACATAGCCTACTTGTTTACACTACTCACGTTTTAAGTTTCATATCCATTATTAATTGTTATCGTTAACTTTTCATCTGAAATTCTTAAATTAAAAAATATATATAAGGTGACGTGGTTTCTATCTGTGAACATTGAATATAAAAAATATCATTTTTAAAGGAGCAAAAAAAATATGAAAACATTTCATATCTGTTGGGGTCCGGCGAGGCGAAGCATTGTGCGCAGGAGTTTACGACGCGCTTCCAGGAACGGCAGGCACCTACCTACGGCGCCCTTTTGTGACGTCACTACCTCCCCTAATTGAACTAAGCTGTTCGAATGTTTAGTCTTCGTTATTTGATCTATTTAGCTCATGTTTGAAGACTATGATGGTTTTTGTTTCTGTTATGGATTAAAAATGATCTCGGGTTGGTTTATAAGCCGGAAAGAACTTTTAGAAGTCGGCTTTTAAATTTATTAAGTTAAATTTTTAAAATTATTATTTAATTCTTGTTGTGCTGAATGTATCGGTTAGGTCTTCATTTGCGTTGAAAAAGTGATACGAGTAAATCCAATACTAGTTTTTGCCCGCGTCCTCCCCTGCGTGTTTGGTAAATCGATAAAAAATAGCCTGTGTATATACATTCTAAATTTTATTAATAATAATCTATTTAAGCACTTCCATCGTGAAAAAGTAACAAACACACAAGCCCACTCACAAACATAACCATGTATTATGTACTAGCAGTACCCGCGGCTTCACCCGCGTTCAAACTTCCGATATAAACATGATAAAGTATAAAAGTCTGCCCGATTTGTGAGCATATATAACCTTTTTCAATAAACGGGATATCTAATGGAAAAAGATTTTTTCAAATCGGTTAAGTAGTTCCTGAGATTAGCGCGTTCAAACAAACAAATAAGCAAACAAACCAACTCAGTCGCGTTATAATATAAGTATTGATTAACAGTAAAGTGACATATTTAACATGTTTTATTTTTGCAATATTCAACAAGGTTTTAAAAGTAAATGCTAAACAATAGTCGGGTATAATATGGCGATTACTAAACCCATTTAAGATATTTATATCAAACTAGCATTGCCCACGGCTCCGCCCGCGTTCAGATGACAAAAAACCAAATTCTTAGGTTTTACTTACATATTAGTATACTCTTATGTTGCAGTTTTTATATTTTTTCTAAGAAATGAGATGTTTTCCTGCGGTAAAAAGTATCCTATATGTTGACCCGGATAACCAGCTATCACCATACCAAATTTCATCAAAATCCTTCCAGTGGTCTTTCCGTGATGCGGTAACAGACAGACAGACAGACAAAAAATCTAAAAATTATTGATTCGGCCTCTGAATCGAAGATAATGTCTATTTTAATAAGATTTTCCAAAAAATATTTAATGTACAGATTCGGTTTAGTATATGGGAACATAGCAGCCAATACGTTTTAGTTTGTTCCGTGTTAGTGAATAGTGATTACTCACATATTTAAACTAGTTTTTTATTATGTCTGGGCCACCGGGGTCGCTTGTAAGTAAAAGAACGACGAATTTAAGTTAGGAATTCTCTCAAAAATGTAGTGTAGGTACTATCACGTGAGAATAAATATTAGATTATACGATATATTATCAGGGACACGTTTTGAAAAATCATGAAACAATATATATTGTTTCATATGTCTTATGTATAAATAGGTATTAGATAACATGTAAAAGTTCCTCTTTCCGTTTCACTTTCATTATCAATCCATCAATCAAATCTCCATCGGTTACACGTCGAGCCCTAACGTCCATTTGATATTCTGCGTGGTTACCATCATTCAACTTTTTGTTCTGTATCGCTCATAATACGATTATAATTTCCTTACATCTGCTTTTCTGGTCATGTGATTTTGAATCTTCCGTAGCTATCGAAAGGCTGTAGTTTTATTTGTGGGATATTGGTGTAAATGTTCGCATCGTCCATTGAGCCGGGACCGGTTTGGTAGCGGAATGCCGCGGTACCAGCGGCTTTTTGCTTTGGATGCGTTCGCCCACGCGGTCGGCCCTCGGCCCGCCGGCGCCAGCGCTGCCTTCATTTGATGCACGATAAAGGACACGTTGCAAATATTTAATGTAACCTTACACTTTATAGTGGTCTTTTAATATATTCGAAAACTTTTAGCGGTTAAACATTAAATATTTTATATAATTTATGTTCTTTTTGTAATGTAAGTTACAATATGTTTATATATTTATTATGAAAATATATTTATAATAATATATGTATTTCATCACATCACATTAAAGATATTTTTTTGGTCCTAGTCAGGTTGTATACCCCTGAAAAGCTTTGAGGTGAATAATTTTTATGTAAACATTTAGTATTATTTTAATACGCTACTGCAATGCACTAGAGCGCCGCCGGATAGCTCTGCAAATAAACCAAACAGATCATCTGCCATTAGCTGATTGTTGTCATCGTGTCTATTTGTTTATGTTTCGAGGAAAGTCTTGTTTATTTAGTTGTTATTTCGTTAGTTTCTTAGTCAGCGTATTCAAGTGTTATTCTTAACTTTGTAATCACTGGTTATATTTAACTTCTACGTGTTACGGTAATAACTATTGCACTATGCAAGGACGAACGATTTACTCCTGAAGAGTACTCCTACTCTACCTGGGTGCTTTTTGTATTTATAATATTATGTAGTCAGCGCCATCTTTTGAAAATTATTAAAAGTAATGTATACTCCAAAACCGGACGGATTATGATGATGATGACGGATGATGAATAGTTTCAACGTACAAGAGTAACAAACATTCGTATTATTATGAATATTGTAAACTAGCTGCTCATCCTCGCTTCGCTCGGGTTCGCCTGTAGAAATACAAAAATAAATCTATCCCTCGCGAACCCTATATTTTTCCGGGATAAAAAGTAGCCTGTGTGTTATTCCAGACTATAATCTATCTCATCTAATATGTCTGTCAAATTTCGTCCAGATCCGTGTAGCCGTTGCCGTGCCGTGAAAGAGTAACAAACATTCATTACATACCTAATATTAGTAGGATGTGAAAGTTTGTGAGTATGTATGGATGTTTGTTACTCTTTTACGCCGGAACGGCTTAACGAATCTGGATGAAATTTGGCACAGAGATAGATTGAAAATTAAAGTTAAACAGATTTCCTACAAATTTGTACGGAACCCTCGGTGGGCGAGTCCGACTCGCACTTGTCCGTAATTTTTTTTAATTAATAAATTAGTTTTATGTTCCTATTGTATAATTTGTTTGTCGTTCAGAAGTTCACGGACGATATTGACTGATTATTTATATTTGAATTGAAAATACGCTACATTTATATTTTCAATTGTATACCACAATTTAATTTAATTTGAAGAATAAATAATTAAAATACTTTATTAATGATTAATTTTCTTTGTTCCAGAATGTTATTCTCCTCATACACGGCACCTTTTAGCTAAAATTTGAAGGTAAATTAAGGTTTAATTATTATATTACTTTATATATTTTGTAATATTTTTAAGTGATACCTATATTTTTATTTTATACTAGCATTGCCCGCGGCTCCGCCCGCGTTCAGATGACCAAAAACTAAATTCTTAGGTGTTACATATTAGTATACTCTTACATTGCAGTTTTTGTATTTTTCCTCAGAAATAAGATATTTTCCCGCGGTAAAAAGTATCCTAGGATCGCGCGCTACATCGCCCGGTTTATATAGCTTGAGCAGGCGGTCGAGCGATGCGGGGCAGAGGGGATGGACTCGCCGTAGGCATCTCAATGCTCGCCAAGCATTAAAAATGTTTCGCTACTAATTACTTCTAACAACGATATCTCAAAAACTATTCATCTGATTGATTTAGTGTAAAGAGCAATTTTAATCTGCATTAAATGACTAAGCTAACTAAAATATTCATTTGGATAAGGATTAATACCGAACTAAAGAAAATAACTTTGAAAATAACGTAATGTTTTTAATTAAAAATGTTAACATAAAAGTGGTTATTGTAAGTCAACCGTAAGAGATAGAGATATGCTATCGCGGACTTTTTTGTAGCATTTTTATAGATTTTGAATTCTCTAGTACATTACTTAACTGTATCTTTGCTAGTTTACGCGGCGTTCGCGTGGAAAGTTCCCATTTGGCGAGATTTTTTGCGACCTCTTCAACATTTGTCGCCGTATTTCAGCTAATTTACATAAAAGCATAATAAATTATATACCTAAACCTTCCTCAAGAATTACTCTTTCTATTGTTGAAAACCGTATAAAAATCCGTTCAGTAGTTTTCGAGTTTATCGCGTTCAGACAGACAGGAGGACAGACAGGAGGACAGACAGGAGGACAGACAGGAGGACAGAAAGACGCGGCCGGGGGACTTATTTTTATAATAAGTATAGATAATATCATCCGGGTATTGGCTTTTGAGTACCTACCAACAATGGCTATATTAGTGTCTATATCATCTCCGGTGCCCAAAAATAATAGTAGGTATAATTATTAGGTATACAAAGCAATTAAAATATTAAAAGAAGAATCATTTGTATCGTATCGCACTGTATTAACGTAACATACCTTTTGAAATGTACAGCGAACTGTTCACAGCACTAATTCCTAGTTCCGTTGAATATTTTCGCACGTCAGCGTTTCATTTAAAGTTATCGATACTTCGCTTAGATTCGTTAACAGGTATAATAACGACTAAACCCGCTTTTGTAGACTATTTTCCGTCTCTTAGTTACATAGACGTTAGACTACTCTTTCAGGATTTTCATTCACGTTTTGGCCAGTAAATTGGGGCAAAACAGCTTTATTGACATTAGCGAAATTTTATACGTAGTAAAGATTTGTGTTTTTATTTTTATAAGAAATTACTTAAAAAAAATAACCAAGGAATATTACCATGACTTCCAGTGACTATTTAACGTACCTATTGTTATGGTAAGTTTATATAATATTGTGAGCTTTTTCTTCTTGAGCTTTTTCTATAAAATGCCTAATGTCCGATTTCACCAACGTCACCAAAGTTTAAGGGATCCCCTAAGCATGGTTAGGGGGCTGTTAGGGGACAGTTTCTGTTTCACTGACAGTTAGTGGTCACCTAAATGTTAAAATGCCATCTAAATATAGGTACTAGAAATACGGGCTCTGAAGATGGTAAAACGAAATTTAATTTAGGGGCTAGTTTAGGGGACTTTTAAGAGCTAGGGATCCCATAGGGTAGCTTATGGGTTGTTGGTGAAATCGGGCATAAGTCTTTTTTTTAAGTGGTAAGTATACTATTTTATTATGAATTAAGAAAATAGGTTATATAAAAACTAAGATTTAGTATCGTCACTAATTAGTCCAATAATTTCAAAGAGAATTTAAAATTCTGACGTCAATACTTCACTTTGAAATCGGGCCTGTGAATTTTGATTTCATTTTAGCTCCATATAATTTAATTTCCCTTTAAAACCTTCCTAGCGAAAACCAAAACTACCGATCTCATAATCCCATTACTTCTACGCGTTTACTCTCAAAAGAGGCAACAGTAAAACGTATAATCCCGCGTCACGGGAGAAAAAAAAACGAGCGAATTTTTATATTAAACCAGCTCTCGTAAGCTGCATTCACCTGAGGAGGCTCTAGACGGCAAATTAAGTGACATTAGAGGCATAATGCCGGTCGAGGGAGACGTGAAAGCCGAGTGCTGAGGACAATCACCGCGGATTACAGCGCCCGTAGGCTTTGCGCAAGCTAATATCGTCACTGTTGCCACCTAAAACTGCTTAATTTTCCACGAAAGAAAAATCTTAGTTTGTATAAACCATTGGTACGAGTGTACAAGTCGGCAACGCAACGGTAGTCGCAGTAGTGCGTGGTTAGCCCCAGTCCGTATAGTCGTAAATCTAGTATGAATATCGCGAGGAACGAGGCTGTAGTCGAAAAGCTCTTTGTTTTACTACAAGTGCGGTTAACTTATACAAAACGTGTGAAATACAGTTTTTTTCAGGAAACTAAGCCAATTCTCACATTTCATACCGTGAGGCAGTTTCATTTGTCCAACGAAACAAGTTGCCGTCACGTTGGCTTTAATTACTTCTGTTTAAAATCTTTTTTATAACATACCACTTCGTCTGTATAATATTACATTTTGCCTAAGATACAAACTACTCGGAAGAGTGGCTTAAACTCCTTCAAAATTGGCTACGTTATATGTAATTTTATAGCATATTTTGTAAATTGTGAAAGATTTATTTTAAATTGAAAATTTTGAGTAACATTTTGCACAATTACAGATAGCGTTCAAGGCAGCTGCGTTTTGTGAAGAAATAGGTTTTATCTAATTTTCGTCTCATTCCTTTTCGATTTATTTTTTGCAAGCAATTTCTGAATCTTAATTCAGCAGCGATATTTATTGTTTAAGTTTGTTATATACCTAATATATACCTTCTGCCTCGGTGGTGTAGTGGCTAGCATGTACGGCACACTCGGAGGTCCTGGGTTCGAGTCCCGGGTTGGGTCAAATTTAGTTATTGAGTCTTTCTGTATAGTAAATCTCAGTAACAGCCCGGAGTTGGGAAGTTGCCGGTGTTTTACCCTCGTGCCTCGGAGAGCACGTAAAGCCGTCGGTCCTGCGCCTTAACTCTCACTGGTCGTGTCGAGCAGTCGTTCCACCGGAGTATGAGAGTGACAGGAATAGAGAGTGCACTTGTGTCTGCGCGTACACTTGTGCACTATAATATCTCCTGCGCAGTTGGCTAGTCTCAATGAGATTGGCCGCCGTAGCCGGAATCGGCTAGGAGAACATCAATATACCTTCTTTAACTCGTTTTGAATCAATATACAAATGCCTATGTTATCTTCTTTTTTATAAGTTGATAAAAACTAAATCACAATCATTCTTTAAATTAATAATTTCATGATAGTCTATATTCTTACCGACCCTTGTGACCATAACAGTTTACAAAGTACAATAATTTTCATTTGTACTATTTATATATAATTTTTTTACCGATCTAAACACCGACGATCGACTGACAACAGCATCCCACCGACTTAAAGACATTTCCGTTTCTTCGCAAATTATAGACATCTAAAACTTTTGTACTGTAATATTTATTAAAGTATTTTTAAAAGAAACACAGAATATAAAAAAATATCAAAGCTTTACATCATTTCATATTATTCTGTTAGATATCAAGATAAGATAGAATCAAGATAATTTTTGTATGTCGTGATAAAAGAAGGCAGACAGGCGAAAATAGAGCCCCTCAACTCTATCCCGGGAGGCTTACTGACAATTATACTGTGTCCACAATGGCTTTTGCAGCGTCTTCCCGGTGTAATAACGCGGCAGATTAAAGCATTGTGTCGCCGGCTAGTGGACGATGAACCTTTATATCGGTATAATAGCTTTCGGACTTCCTATTAATGTGCTTGCTAAGCTTTTATTATGTTGTAAAAGAACATTTTTCATATACCGTTGACGACGAAAGGCCTATTTTTACTTTTTGTTCTATAAAGCTTATTACCTACACGAACCTTACAAATATTACAGTGAAGGCAATGTATTTTTTTAATTATTTACATAATTTAACAAGCGATTCTACCTGCGTAGTAGTTAATTAGTATATTCATCTGAAATCTATATTCTCTTCGACTATTATTGCATTGTAAAACTGTTTATTTTTATTGCTCTATTTATACTTCTTTGTACTTTGTATTTTTTTATAATAATGAGTTGGAAGTACATATATTTTCGATAAAAATGACTTTATAATGTATATATACAATTAAAATAATAATATTGAAAAGGTATTTCAAATAAGGAATACCCTTAGATATTTGTAACTGCGAAAAGCAAAAGACAGTTATGGAAAAAAGAAAATGTTTACGAACATACTCTTTATTCTAATAGGTATCTACGTGTAAGTTTAACAGGTAGTTATTAACAAAAAGAAAACTTAAACATAAGTAAAGAACGGGTTACAAAGGTAATAATATATGGTAATAAGTGTACCAATATGTACGCAATAAGTACCTTTCTCAGTTTGTTCATATTTATAAATTGACTAGCATTGCCCGCGGCTCCGCCCGCGTTCAGATGACCAAAAACCAAATTCTTAGGTTTTACATATTAGTATACTCTTACAATGCAGTTTTTGTATTTTTTCTCGGAAATGAGGTATTTTCCCGCGGTAAAAGGTGTCCTATATGTTGACCCGGATAACCAGCTATCATCATACCAATTTTCATCAAAATCTGTTCCGTGGTTTTCTCGTGATGCGGTAACAGACAGACAGACAAAAATTCTAAAAATTGTAGATTCGGATTCTGTATCGATAATAATGTCAATTTCAATTAGATCTTCCAAAAAATATTTAATGTACATATTCGACTTAAGTAGTTACAATTTTATTGTATGTATAGATTTAGGTATTTAATTATAACTAGCGGCTCAATCTCGCTTCGCTCGGGTTCGCCTTTAGAAAAACAAAAACAATCTATCCAATGGGAACTATACATTTTTCTGGGACAAGAAGTATCTGTATTATTACATATAAAGTTTCATTAAAATCCATTGAGTAGTTTTTGCGTGAAAGCGTAACAAACATTCACGCATACATCTATACAATATATGTGCATTAAGACATCCTTACAAACTTTCTCATTTATAATATTGGTAAGATTCTCATATCTGAACCATATTTGTAAATAAATTATATTTCGAGCAAAACTTAATGTACGCAGATATTGACTTATCTAAATAAGAAATTTTGATTTGCAATAGTGATGGATGGAACGGTACAGGTAATACAAGAAATGTGCACTCTATTTTCATGTCTCGGCAATGTGATTACCGCGGATACGTTGCCTACAGTCTACAAATGAGATCTGCTATAACCCCTGAACTTTATATTACCTACCATATAAGAGTACTCGTATATTGACGCCTACTGTGAACGTATGAGGTTTTTAAAAATAATTTCCATTTATTGGAGATATTTTTTATATTTAAAGTTTGAATAATTTTTGGGCTTATTTTCGCGAGCAAGATATCTATTATAATCATAGTATGTAGGTAGGTAGGTACTATAATTCAATTGACTTTATCGATTGACGATTGACGGCACTTTTGGCTCAGTTTGTAGTGACCCTACTTGCTGGCCAGCGGTCGCGGGCTCGAATCCCGCTGAGGGCATTCATTTGTGTGATGAGCACGAACGTTTGTACTCCAGTCATGGGTGTGTATATTTATAATATGTATGTATTTAAAGTTATATATGTAAGTATCAACTATCTAGTATCCATAACACAAGTCTCGTAGCTTACCATGGAACTAGACGGTGCTGTGTGTTAATGTCCCGACATATTTATTTATTTATTTATTATTTATTAAATAATAAAAGATCTAATTACAGGCAATCTACCCATATTAGACCAGGGTCGATAATTTTTGAAACCAAAAAAAATAATAGTAGGATGCAACCCATTAGAAAGGGAGGGGATATTATAAAAATGAAAGGAAAACGGTTTTTCTCGATTTCCGGAAAAACTAAAAGTCCTATCGAAAAAAATCAAATGGCAAAGTTGTAGGTAATAAAAAGATCGAAAACTTTTGTATTTACACTTTTTTCACATAACCTCAAAATTTATGTGAAAAATTCAAAAAACCAACTTTTTGGTTTTTTATTTTTATCTTTCACAATTTTTTTTTAACGAAATTTGGTGAAAACTTGCCTTTTTATGTCCCAAATACGCTGTAATTTATTTGATTAAAAATATTTATTTTTTCACCTTATTTTGAATTAATATCGAAAAAGCACCCTAATTTTCAATCGAAAATTCACCCGTCAAAATATCAGCTTTTTTCAAAAAGTTGGTATGTTTTCTGTTCGTTGAAATCTCTACTTTCCGATGGTGAAAAAAAATATATATGTTACTATAGTAAATCTTCTAAGAAAATGCAAAAAACAAAAAACCTTTTTTATTTCATACACTTGCTTATCATCTGCCTTATTGCAGATGATACAAACAGATTCATCCATACTGATACTCTGAAAAGACAAAATCGAATTTTTAATGCCTTCACTATTTTATCGTGAGTATACCCCCATAAAAAAAATATATTAAAGAAATAAATGTCAAAATGTATAAAAAATATATTTTAAATATATTAAAAATCTATAATAAATGTATAAATATATAAAAAATATGTATAGTAAATATATTTTTAATAACTAACTTTTGGCCGATTTTCATGTATATTTCATATATAAGCGTATGTCATTGACAGGTCTGGGGGTTCGTCTCTTAGTTTAGATTAAAAACGCAAAACTGGGCTCCAAAACACAAATCACCGAGGTCACTCGCAAAGCTGGTCAATTTATATGGGACGGGACGGACACTTATGCCGCATGCCCGACGAAATTTGTTAAGTCCATCACGTTATGGACGACCTGGATGCCTTTACAAAGGACTGATAGGTCATCGCCAAAAAAAGAGCAGAGAAGAAGAAGAGAGAGGCCTTTGCCCAGCCGTGAGGCACTAACGGCTGAAAAAAAGTAGATATTTTATCTATACATACCTATGATAAAATTATAACTAAGCCGAATCTGTACATTAAATGTTTTTTGGAAAATGTTATTGATATAAACATTATTATCGATACAGAGGTCGAATCTATAGTTTTTAGAATTCTTGTTTGTCTGTTACCGCATCACAGAAAAACCCCTGGAGGGATTTTGATAAAATTTGGTATGGTGATAGCTGGTTATATATGGTTAGACATTTAAAAGTGCCCAAGTTCTAAATAACTTGTTTCTAAGTAGGATAAAATATACATGAATATGTATAGGTACCTATGTACATTGTACATATTAAAATATATATTGATCAATAAATTCCGTAAAGGTTTTTGATAACAATGAATTAATTGGTATTGAAATCAAATATATTTCGCAGAGGATCTGCAAGAGACAAGTACTCATTTGCGTGTAAAACAATAAATATTTATTTCATGCCAGTGAGCAGCATAGATGTCAGAGGCAGATGCACCTGACTGCTAAGTCGACGGGCGGTCCTCCAGGGACGTGCTGTAAAGCCGCTATTGTTTCTTATTGATATTGTAACCGATTGTAGTATTTCTTATGCAAATTATTAGTATTTATTAAACATAATCTAAGGTTTTTTTTAATATTTTAAACGGAATTTTTTACCAAATGTATGAAGGCATGCATTGTTTTTGTAAAAAAAGTATATTAACAAGTTATAAAAACTTCTTTTAAAATAAATAAATCTTTGTTTAATATTTCAACCCTTCCTGAGATAGACATGTGTCCGAAGCAATCGAAACGCATGAACGGTCTTGAATTCGTCGCGTTGTACAGAAAAAGCGTATTGCTAGATTGTCAATTACAGTTACTTACACTACTCTATTTATCACCGAACTGTTAATATTGACATTTAAATAAAAATATGTATGTATGCATGTATCTACAAATACTTTACTTCGTTTGATAGGACATTTTTTTAACATTGGGAAATGTATTTTACGCGTACTACCTGCATATATACAGGTATATGAGAATGTGGGACTCACCGGCTTAAAAAACTAGTACTACCCACTAAAACCCAACAGTACCACCCTCGTCTTAATAGGTCGTTTTAGAATCTCTTACGCACTCAACCACCACGCCCCGACGGCAGGCCTGCCGAAGTAGACCACAACAACCGTGGGGTTGCTCTAACAATTTACTCTGCTATCGGAGAAGTACCTGGGGCAACCCGCGTGGTGCATCGCCCACCGAGGCGGGTTGTCAGTGCGCTTCTTGGCTTCATGCCCAGCTGAATTGCCGAACGCTGACAAAACCTTTTACGTTCCATACTATATATATTACATACATAATATTGTGTACATATTTGTTGATGGTAAACCAATTAATGCTAATACAAATAACTGGTATTTTATAATAAAGGAAACAATATTGAAATGTTTATTAATAATAATGTTTGCTTTGAAATAAATTATTAATAAAATACTCTCACAATATTTATGTATCGAATATTTGTTGAAATTATTCGAGTAAAGAATAATTGAATGGTGCATAATTGTCCGCTCGCCTTATATTATACAAATTGCCGGATCTTTTATTCATCAATCCAATCATCCGTGCCACAGAGTGCTATCTAGAGGCGTCGCAAACACAAGTACGACTATTTTTGTTAGACCCTCTTTACCTTTTAATAATTCCTCGTTAAGCGATGCCAGTGATGGGATCACAAATTATTGACTTAGTTACCGCATTCTTTTTAATTCACGCTTAAAAAATTTCTAACAACTGTTATATTAACATTAGATTTCGATAAAATGTATATACCTAAAGTGTTATTTCGGATTTATGTTTTTTTGTTTTATCCACATCGTGACACTGACACGCCATTCGGTACTTTTTGATACATCGCGGTTGAAACCTATCGAACATGTCGATCCTCACAACCGGTCATTTCGAACAGATCACAAAACTAAATCAATTTTAACCGCATCGTATTGCAATCCCTCTTTCGTATTTTTGCTATCAAAATTACTACACATTCTTTATACTTTTAATACGACAGAAAGTAAATAAGAAATTATGTTAAGTAAAATGGATATTTCTTTTATATGGGAATGGTAACAGATAACGCATTATTAAAGTATGAAAAAATTTCATTTATTTTTTTAGAAATTATGTGATAAGTCCACCTGTCCAAATTTTTAAAACAGCAAACCTGTCACGTTTCCCCATCTCGACCCATTCGCCTGTCATACTACGAGACATTGTATGCAAAACGTCTCGTGCAAGCGGTGTCATTGTTCCTCAAGATTAAGGCGAATCCCATTATTCTAAAACCCCCAGGGTCTGGGATTCCGCTTTTCATTGTACGGTTGATTGCAGGATTTATTTACCTGGAGACGTTCCACAAGTTTAATCAGGCTTGCAATTGGAAAAACAATGCGTATTGCCAAATTGGATAGTCCGCTTGCGGGCTCTTTTTTCTTTCGTCATGTTATTCTAATTCTCTTTTTAGATGTGGAAAAGACAAGCACAAATGAACCCTTGTGGCCTTTTATACAAACACACCAAAGCAGTCCATTTGAACATATTTTCAGTAAACATTATACCCGTAAATCTTGTAGTTTGTATTAATAATATAAGAAATTTTGAGCTTGGAACGTGTTATATTTGACCAGTCCTATAAATCCTTTGTCAACCTTCACAAAAAGAAATCTTCTAACTTTTTCAGCATTTAGATTTCGCATTCTGATTGTCCTGTAAAAGATACTACCTACAGTTCAGATTAATGTGTACAACACGTGCGATGTCCAATTTCCCTTCGAATAAATTGTCGAATTTAGCCGTCTCGAAACGGAAGGGCAGCTACTGAAGCACGTTTATCTGAAGAGCTAAATTCATCAATTATATGGTTTATATTTAAGCTATACAATTTCTATTCAATATATTTCGTTTATGATATTTATTTCTAGCTAAATATATTTGTAGAGTAGGTTTAAAATGTTATTAAATTGTACCTTGTTGTTGCTACCAAAAATATCTTACTAAATTAAATACTTTGCTATCCTATTCATTTTAAGTATATCTATAAATATTTTTTTTCCTAAAATTATAGAAGTTTCGACATTTACGCAACAAAATATATTTCTAAATTCTAAATATGTCCTTAGACCACTATATCTATTTCATTCAGTAAACTTTGCATGTAATATTTAGTTGCGTGTACTTCCGTGATTTTTTCAAACTTTTTTATTTCGCATCAACTGCCAGTGAGCAGAGTACCGAACAAGTATCGGACACTATGCGAAATATTCAATATCTGCCGTATTTGGAATTTCCGATATATCATACAACGCATACCTTGGTCAAGACGGCAGTTTTCTCGGCTGACTGACGTTATCTAGCATCCCGAACCGCTAACACTTGAATAAGTATATTCCAGTTATTTGTGCTATTTTCAATATCATAAATATTTCAATTTTTTGTTTCAAATATGGCGACTCTTCAAGGGTCGAAAATACTGTATGAAAAAATAGGATGCCTAGCGTTGGTCGCTGAAGTAAAACTGCTGGACGGTTAATCGAACTTATCGGATAAATAACGAGATTTTCAACGATTTTTTATGCGTACAATATGATATATATGTTTTTTTTATAGAATATATATGATTCTTATACAATTAATGCATATTTTATTTTCCAGTTTTCGATAAAATTACAATAATCACTAGCGATATCATAGAACGAACCATATTATGTACTTATCTGGTATGGCTTATACCCTGTTATACTAATTAGAAAACGTTTTTTTTTAATTATAAAAATAGTACAATATATATTATAGCTAAAGTTTATTTGCTTTTTTGGAATTTAGCTTATATTGGACCCAGGGCGTTTGAGTCTTAAGCATAACTTACTCTGAATGCTAACTCAGCAAGTAAAACTATTATTAAATGCGTTTTTTTCTATGATGACTTAAATAATTAAAACTTTTCAATAAATGATAAAATATATTATAATTTATAATATATTCATTATTATCATATTTTTATTTCATATAAAAGTAATATTAACAATATGTTTTTAGTTTTTACCTACTTATACCTAGTATAGTTTGTACGAATTGGACCTTTTCTTGGTGTAGATATCTTTTTATTTTCGTTTACATTAAAAATAATAGGTATGGTAAATTTCAAAATACAAGGTCAATAACTTGAAATTAGTTTTTAATAACCAACTTCAAAAAAGAAGGATGACTCCTATTCAGATGTTTTAGATTTTTTAAGGCTATACGTCGAGATCTACGTTTATACTTTTTTTTTTTATGTCGGGAAATGCATTTACGCATACCACCTAATCCCCCAGGTGGTGATGTGGGGCTCACCGGCTAGAAGAGCCGATACTACCCACTAAAACCCGACATTCCCCTCCCCTCCGCCTTAATGGGACGCCGCAGGATCGCTTGCGCATAACTACTACGGCGCCCCGGCGGCAGGTCTGCCATTTACGGCTGACCACCACACCGATGGGGCTGCTCCACAGTCAACTCTGCTACACCAGAGAGGTACCCGGAGCAGCCCCATTAAACCGATTCTCCGCCCACCGAAGTGGGCCACCTCCAATCGGCTGCAGAGGACAGGGAGAGCGGCAACGAAACACCGACACTCCTCTTCCCCTGCAGCCCCACCGCGTCCGCCATCAAACGAGAACGGCGCACCGAAATACCGGCACTCCTCTCCCGCCGCGGCCTACCTCTCCGCCGGATGCGGGCCTGCGACCACAGTCCCGCAACCGGCACCCATCATCCGGTTGTGGGACCAAGCGGTCCCACCACCGGTGGCCGCAACGTCTTCGGCTCGAGGCCTAGACGAGCGGCCCCACCCAAGCCATTTGGTCCGCGCCGGATTTCTCCGGTACCACCCGCCGCCCTAAGCGGGTGGCATTCCCCTATCCGCCACCTGGGGATGCGCCCGGTAGGAGTTGGCTTCTCCCCCGGGATCTACGTTTCTACTACGACAGCCATACCCAACCTTTTTTTTATAGGAACCACCAACACGTTTCAGTCATGGTGTCGAGGGCCGCAAGCAAAAATTATTTAGGTCTTAATGAAAACGTAATTCTAAGTTATCGATCTAGTTACTTTTTTAACAAAGATAGGTTATAATGCGATTTTTGATGCTGCCGCAGGTTTAGTGTAAGTGTACTACGAGTACACCTACACTAAACCTGCGGCATAGCTATGTTTGAAGAAAAAATTCAAACACTAAGAGGGATAATAAAAAACTTTTCACATGAATTTAGATAGATGTAATGTTTAGATTAAAAGTAATTATATTTTTAATTATATAATTATGAGTAGATAATTAACTCACTATTTTCTTAATCATCTGTAAGTGTCACCAGGTAATGAGTCATGAGTAAAATGATTAACCATAGTGCTATAATACATAATACCTATATAAGAACGTGTTTCGAACAAAGTACATATCTAGAACATTGCACTCATATTTGTCAATTCTAAAGTAGGGAAGGCTTTGCCCAAAAGTAGAACACTCAAGACTTGCAAAAAGAGTATTAGAAGAACGTGTCACAAAGTCGCTCAGACGCGGCAAAGGGGTGTGAAGTTTCACTTTTCCTTTTTCCTATCGAACTGAGCTACAATACATGAACGTGACCTCAACATCAGGGAATCTTAGCGCATAATACGATTATGTCACATCATTTACATATTGTTTATAGCACGCTATACAGCTCTTTGACGAGATAAAGCTATTTCAAGGTCACAAAAACGAGAAAATCACGAAATCCTAGAAGAAAAGTCTTAAAGTTTATATTTATGGGTTATAATGAAATATACGGAACGGACCAACAGAAATTTTGCTTATATTCAAACAAAATTCAATATCTATCAGTAATACTATCAACCCCGACGTAGACTGCCAGTCTTTATATTCGCGGAATACTTCATTACAGTAGCGGCTTGCGGTTAACGAAGATAATTATATCGATATGCGAGTGTCGTACGAAATAGTCGCGTAATGTATGTATGTGCCTACAAATTATATGGGTAATATTGTTACACGTGATTTAGTTTGCTTCGCCTATATAAGGTAATTTTATTAAGAATACCTGTTTGACAATTTTAGTCTTACGCTTTTGTTGTGGTAACAAAATCCATACTTAATATTATAAATGTAAAAGTATGTTTGTTTGTTTGATTGTCTTTCTTTCACGTCGAAACGGAGTTGGATTGGCGTTATTTTTTGTCTGTATATAGTTGGGAGGGCTGAAGAGTGACATAGGCTACTTTTTGCCGCGAGAAATTATCTAATATCCACGGGAAAACACGTTATAATACAGCACAAAAAATATTTATGATCATTTATTACTTGTAACTCGGCATTAACGCTCTTCAATAAAATAAACAAGTGTTTTAACAATTTTTGAAGTTCATCCTGTAAGGGGGTAAAATAGGGGATGAAAGTTTGTATGAAACTACCTTTTTAGAGATTTTTTTTGTAATTTTAGCGCGAGCGAAACCGCGGGTTCTGCTAGTATGAAATAAAAACGTGCGATATTCATAGATGTATTTTAATATTTAAATCAACATTATCATTCACACTAGAACAATAATAAGTAACATAATCAAAAGTTCATCGTATTTGCTTTTGTAAATAAAACACATTATTTATTTGTATAGAAATTAATATGATAATGGCTAATTTTCTATAATTGGTAAATAAATTATTCTTATCGCTTTAAATCTAACAATCTAAAGGGTCGCTTTTGAATACGATTAAGTTGATCTAAGGGCGCACACCCCTTGATAAATTAGCCACATTACCTTACCATCATTTTTACTCAAGTAATTCATTTAGAACAGTATAAATTACTGCAAAATGAACATAATATGTCAATTGGAATTGTATTATTGCTATTTCGCAAGAATATAGTTAATTAAAAATCTATCTCTTGCAAACTTTATATATGTTTAGGACTTGAATTTCGTAAAATCCTTTATAAGTGGTATGTATGATATCTATAGGTAATAGGTATACGAATAGGTACGCTATAAAGATGTCCAATGGTTTTTTCTGGTCGTCGATATATAAGACAAGACAAGGAATATTTAATGTAGATATTTATATAGAAAGACATTAAAAAATAAAACAAACGTAGCGATTAAAATATACGATATTAACGTAGCGTTTATGAAATTATATGTAGTAGGTAATAAAGTGTACAATGTGCATTCTGTATGCACGAAAGAAACAAGCCCTAAAGAATTGTATAGAATTTCTTGGTAAAGTATTTAATTATGATAAGGAACAAAATCCACTTGCCGGTCCGAAGCTGAGTGAAATGAGAGCGGTCGCTGATTACCATGAGTTGCACAAAGGCAGCCCACCCTTTGACGAATTAGCCATATCAACATTACCTAGTAACCTAGCTAGATTATGTTGTGTTATAAATAATAATAATAATAATAATTTGGTTAAAAATAGTACTATGTAGTATATTTTATATGTATAATAATTAATTGTAATAATTGTAATGTGTAAATAATTTAAAATTAATATTATTCTAAAGTTTAAACTACTTCAATGTTAGTAGAAATAAATATTTTATCATAAGTGGATTTTTTTTTTAATGATTAAATAATTTATATCTGCATTTGACTGTGATAATAACTAAAAGATCTAACAAAAATACAATATTGCTTCATATTCCTTTAGTGTCCGCTTAAATAGGTTTAATAATACCTATTCGGAGTTCGAGGATTTCATTTATTACATAAATAAATGATTTTTTTTAAATAACCTGTTATTATCCGATACACCGTTTATTTTCATTAAACTAAAATAAAATGAAAAAAAATGAAAGATTTGTCAATCTCACCGATTAATATTTAATTATTGTACATGATGCATTCTATATATTACTTACAATACCTATACTTATTACTTGTCAGTACAGGCAATATGCACGTCGGTTAACTTTAAGCGTCGATTAAGCAAAATCTAATGGTAGGGGCGACGGAATTGATTTCGCGATGATCAAAAGAATCAAATTCTCAAAGGAAGGTAATTTATTTGACCGCCCGCCCGCAGACCGCCGCCGCCGCGCGCCTATGACACTGCCCGCCCGATAAACGTACACTTGGTATTCATTTATAAAATGTTCATGGGCGTTCATTTTTTAATTTTCTACTTGAAAGTATGTAAATAGAAGAGACTTCTTCATAATGATATTATGAAAATGAACATTTAAATTTAATATAATTTAATTATAAACATATGGATCTAATGTAACAATGATAATATTATTGTGTCTACTGTATAAATCGAACTTACGTTATAAGCACTTGTATAGTACATATTTGTTGTGATTTAATCAGAGTCCAGTGTGCGTTTATTTAATCAACAGGACTAAATTTAACGAATAAAATAAAATTTCAGCACCAAATTATTTCAACAATTGAAAAGCTTTATTTATTTATATTTTATACCCATCTAATTAAAAATGTTCAGAGCGTTAATTAATTACTTCACTGATCAAACATTTTTCGAATCGTTTATTGTTTAATCGATGCACAAAATTGTGCACTGCATTCGCACATTACGCATTGTCAATCGTTATTGTTCGCAGTTTAGGTGGTATCAGCGCTCAAAGGACAAGTGCCGACAAAGAGATGCCGCGCGGTGCGGACGCATTACCGGCCCGCTGCGGTGCTTGATAGGGTTGACTGTGCGTCATTTACGCAATATATTATTTATTAGTAAATACTATTGAATGACTTGTTACATTAATAAAAGTCTTAAAACGTCATATGTGCTACAACAATAAAGAGATATGGCATGCTACTATGTACGTACTTAAAAATTGTAATTAAATAAATTATAATAATTGAATTTTATCATTGGTATTTTATGGGATAAAAATTACTTAAATATTATGGAAATTCTGCCTATTGTTTTTCGATTTATTTATTATAAAAAAAATATCAATTTCGTCATCATCATCAGTAATTTTAGACCACATACCCATTTTATCGGAGTTCAAGTAAAAATGTAGCATAATTTTAACTATAACATAATTTTCTTACAGCGCCGTTAATTTATGTATAAGGTAAGTTAGTCCGTCCCTGGATTGTAAATAACAACTTTGACAAGTGTTAGAGTAAAATATGCATATTTTTTACATTGACACAGTTGTATCTCAATTCTCATGTATCATATTTTGTTACAACTTTGTCGCTACTCTGCCTATGAAGATTTTGCATTGATAAAATTATAACATTTAAAAAAAAAACATCATTGGGTACCTAGGCCTTAATTTTATAGTGATTTTGTTTTAATGTTATATTATATTTTTTTACATATTATGTAAAAAATTAACATGTAATTATCCGAGTTCGAAAAATATTTTTTCTTAATGTAAAAATCATTAAAGTAAGCTATGGCCATATAAAATATTCAAAGCAAAATGTGCAGATGTTCATACAAAACTTTAAAGAACATTTTTAAAGGAATATGTATATTAAATATACATATGTTAAGTAAAATAAATATATAATATAAAACACATAAGTTAACCGAACGTTCTCACAATATTCTTTCATACTTGTGTTAGCTGTACTATCTTTCTGTTCGTATTTTGGTTCATTAGAGCAACATTGTTGCAGACAGCCCTGACCCCTCAGCCCTAGCTCAAAGTGAGTGTGTTACTCTTTAACCTGAGCGATTCGCGACCGGCTAAACTTACTACTCCGCTAAATAAAGTTAAAAGGCTCCTCTAGCTTTGTCTCGGTTCGCCTTTGATGTTCCGAGAAGCCACCCCCGCCCGCTCCCTCGCAAACAGTTCACCGCAAGCTGAAACTATTGCCTTTAATACCTTTTCCGATCGGATATACGTACGAGTGATTAGTACCGAAGGTATTCCTGAGAAGTCTGCTCAAAGTGCTCTTTTGTCTATGGTTACTACTGAACGGTCCTCATTTTGATCTGTGCGGTCTTCAAAGGGATTTTGCCGATTGTAATTATTTTCATTATCGTACCTTATATATGAAATAATTATGATCGATAGATCTATTTTGTCCTTTAATTTTATTTAAATTGGCTCGTGTTGTAAAAAGAAATATCTTTTACTATGTTTCTTCAACCGATTCAATTATACATGCTTAAAATGTGAATTCAGATTTTTATTTAACACTTTTATGGTATCTAAAAACATAATTATCACGTACCTTATAGGTAATTAAATGTTTTTTTAATCTTAAGTTGCCGCCGCCGTATTGGTAAGTTGTTCCACTGTTTGTGTATGTATTCAATGTGTATCAAAACATACAAAATTCAAACATGGAACCTATCATAAAATCAATAATTTTAATCGTGAACGAATGAATTCTGCTGTCGAAGGTATTAACAATGTCCGAATCCGTCCCATTAATGCGGCGCGGACTTGCGAAAATTCAATTAGTGTAATAACATCGCAGTTCCATTATAGCAATCAAAGGAAAACGGAAAGTTTGTGCACATCAAAGAGTCGCTTAGTGCGTGCCTGGCTAATGAAGCTTCAGTGATGTGAATATGGTAATTTTATGCCGTCGATAAATGTGATATGGTAAAGATGGTTTTAAAATATATTTCAGATAATTTTGATCTATTTATAATGCATACTTAATATTATAAAAGTGAAAGTGTGTTTGTTTGTCTGTTTGTTTGTTTGTCCTTCTTTCACGTCGAAACAGAGTGACAGATAAGTGTGATTTTTTGTGTAGAGATAGTTGGAGGGCTGGAGAGTGACATAGGCTACTTTTTATCACGGGACATTACCTAATTCCCATTCCCAGGGAAAACACGTTATAATACAATCCAAAAAAATATTTATGATCAGAATTACATACTTGAAATTTGGTATTAATGCTCTTGAATCAAAATTAAATAAATACGTGTTTTAGCATTTTTCAAAATTCATCCTATATGGGGGTAAAATAGGAGATGAAAGTTTGTATGAAACTACCTTTTTAGATTTTTTTGTTTTAGCACGAGCGAAACCGCGGGTACGTTACCGTTACGGGTAACCGCTAGTTTGAATATAAACATTAAAATAGATTGTATATTATAATAAACTTATCCAGAGAATACTATCAGCTTTCAATAGTATAGGTACAATAAGAAGTGAAGATGTGAGATAGCGGCAAATAGTCACCTTTTAGTTGTTCCGAAAATAATATTAATATTCACGTATTAAATATATAAAAAATAATATCAGTAATCATGAAAACTTAAAAAAATGATAAAGCATACATAACATAGGTATTTTTAAGTTTTATAATTTTATTGTATAGGAAATTTTATATGCGTATTAAATTGTATTCTTATAAAATGTGAAATATATTATTCCTCTCGACCCTCGCTTTGCTCGGATTTGCCTCTAGAAAAACAAAAACAAATCTCCACGGGAACCGTACATTTTTGTTGATAAAATGTATCCCATGTGTTATTCCAGGCTATCTATTCCAGACTATATACATATCTATGTGTCAAATTTCATCCAGATCCGTTCAGCCGTTCTGGCGTGATTGTGTAACAAACATCCATCTAAACTTTCACATTTATAATATTAGTAAAATTATATTAGGCTGTTAGAACCAGAGTAGCCTAACTACAAAGACCACGATTTACAATATGGAGGAAATTAAAATATCTAAAAGTAATATTATTATGTCACACGTGTAAAAGATATGTATCTGTAACTTACTGTTTAAACATTTCATATTATGACTTATAACGTTCCTCGGCTGTATAGTTAAATTACCTATTAATTATTATATTAATTTTACATTTATAATGTTTTTTGTTACAGATATAATCATCTTAAAAATTGGCACGACAAACTAAAAATGCAGCGGCAATAAGCTGCTAACAGGCAAGTATCAAACAGTTACTTTAAAATGTCTAATTATTACAATAAAAAATGAATAACTAACCTCGTTTAATGAAATCACACAACGCTCGTAAATCTTACAATAAAATTCCCGCCAAAAATTATTTAGAAACAGTGACATGTCCCGTCATCTACTGGCGACTTTTGACAATATGCAAATTATAACTCGGCAACGCGACGATGAGATTCGCTTAGAAACTAAGTATGAACTAAGCCACTAGATGGCAGTACAAGTTACTCTGTCAACTTCGTTGATTGTCAAGTGACAACACACTGACAAATGTCAAACTCCTGTCGCTGTTGTATACAAAATCAGACCGACCCAAGCTAATCTATTATTTATTTACGTTAACTTTTCTATTTTACACGTTCTCTATTCTTCTTAAATATAGATCGTCCCGTTTTAATAGAGAGTGAGTGCATCCATTTTCATATAGTGTTTCACTCAATATGTTCCATAAATACCGTCCTTCCGGGTTTCTGAAAAGGAATTCGGTGTTTACAACTACCAGTTTCACATTAATGTACAGTTACCAAGGATTAAAGATTGACTTATGACTGAAAGTTGCATACAATTTCCACGCCTGTTTCGGTGGGCGAGCGATTTATTACTTTTTCTTTGTTTACTACTGGTTAGTCGTTTTTATGCTCGTCATCCTTAATAAAAACTTGTCTTCTTAGCCGTGAATAAACGCCTCAAATTTTCATAACGTATGAATATCCCATAGCTACAACTACACTCATATAAAATAAAGTAAGTATGAACATTTTATTCATGAATATACATCTTTTATTAGGAATTATTAAAAATATGCTTTAAAAAGTATTTATTTTTATATAATTCATTTCAACAATATTTACTTATAATTAAAATGATTATAGCAGATGATATTTGCTTAACATTTAGCTATGAAAAGATGAAAATCTCAAAACTACTTAGTAAATGCAAAGGGGCCCGTAGGCGTATTATATTTTTTGTATGATATTGATTTTATGCTTATTATAAACCCTATCATAACCATATCTATAACAAACTGTACAGGGGTATAAGAAATGTTCGATCGAGTCTATTGTACCACAGCATCCAACTTCCACTCGTACCATTGCTACTGCACTGCGCAGTCGTGCTCTTTTTAAATAATACCTTATGAACAAAAAATATTAATAAATCCGCTAAATACATTTAATACAAGTTTTATTAGTGGTGAAGTACCTCTATAAATTGTTTGTGTTATCGTTATGAATATGGTGAGGTCCTTTATGTTCTTTCTATTGTTGTTTTTTAACATGCTTATTGAACCATGAAGTTATGATATAATTTGTTATGACGGAATTCCATTATGATATATCCCTTTTTTTGTATAATTTTGCAGGGATGTTTGAAAAGTTTTTATATTCTTGTGCTTCGCTTTAAATATGATTATTAAAAGATTTAAAGAAATTTGATATGTAAAGTTTATTTTATGGAATAACTCTCTTAATTTGATCGTAGTAAGGTTTATTAATAGTCTTAATGCCTGATAGAATCATTCAAAACTTTTGTGAAATAAAATGTTCATCCGAAGCCGATCGATGATGGAGACTCTTGACTTTGTGGCGGTGGCTTCATCTTTGTATGCCCTCTCTTTCCAACATGTAGGGATTACAGAGCAAACGTAATGCCATGATCCTTTCACTTGCCGTATTGATTTTTTTCCCTTACTTTTTGTTTTCAACATAAATGTTATTGATAATATTATTATTATTTATTGGTAAAGTTTTGTGATACTATTACCTATAGGTTTATTAGAGATATGTAAAGCACTTATTATTATTAATAAATTTAAAACATGTGTACTTTATAATTCATTAATTTATTATTATGGATGCCTAAAAAGTATAAATAATGTTGTCTTGTAGTAAATTGTTTTACTTTATAACTTGATAGAAAATTGTGATTCTAAAGGTATTACATAAATTCATCTTTCTTTCCATTTTAGTCAAGTTTATAAATATTTATAAAGAAAGATTTAATTTTAATTTACATATTAAGATAAATCAATACATAACAGAAAAATTCTTATTTTATATTCAATCGCTATTGCAAATGTATTGAGTTTGACTCAAAAATGATATCAATTTATACTTAAATGTATAAAAATATTTAAAAGTATAGGATGAGATGCTAATGACTATAAACACTTGATAACAGTGTTTAGTGAATTAAACTATGTTCTTTCTTTACATCATCTGTAAATCTTTAAAAATGAAGTGTGAAACTATAATACAAACAAAGTTATGAATGTTAATTTTGTTTACAGGTATTGTCTCGCCATGCAGCGCGCGGGTGGGAGCAGGGCCTGTGCGCCATGAGCCACACTCCTATAGGCGGCCACCCGCAAGGTAAGTCGACTTGTAAAACATATATAAACAATTGGTCCACTCAATTTGGTCTTAAATTTGTATTTGAAATTATTTAAATCTATTTAATAAATATCGTTATTTTTTTACTGCCTTACTGAAAGATAACAGTCTGCGGCTGATTCTAAATACATACACAATTATGCACAAGAGAATCTTTCTATATAACGAATTTTATCCTCAATAGGACTTGTGTGATTATATTTTTTTTTTGTAGTTTTCATTTACCATAAAATAAGGAAGTTAACTTTTTTTTTCAATTATTATTTAAGTTTCGGTATATATTGCCCATGGAAAATACCATCATGCTTTCTATATATATTCGTATATTATAGAGCAACGTGTGATATAATTATATGAGTGGATTTGTGTTATATTTTTTTTTAATTCCGCGTTAGGTTGGGAGCACAAGCTTGCAGACAGGTCGTCGCTGCCGCCTGCGTCAGGGGAGGAGAAAAGCAAATCTCAGTCCAGACATGTGTTCACACAACCACATATTTCTAAGTATGATTATAATTATTAATCACTTAATTAATTACACATATATGATATCAATATTACATTTGTAAACCAAAAGTAGGTTTCAGAGTATACATAATAATAAAATAAGTACCATAAATATATTATGGTTTAAATATAATATTAATTCATTACTGTAGAGGCAGTTAAGAAAGCTCGTCAGTCAGACGGCCTTCTGTTTACATATTTTAATAGATCTCTTCTCAAGTGTTAATGATTATAAATAATTTCATAATGACCTCAGCCTAATCGACAAGACTTGTGTCTTGTCGATCCGTTATTTTACGCTAGGTTTATTTTTCAATTACATCTGTGTGTAATGTTTCTTTAAGTAGTTAAGACACACAAATTACAGTATAGATCTCGGACTATAACTATATACATATCTGGAATGTCAATCGTAGTGCTCTATCCATGCATCGATCAAAAAAGTACTAGATGCACAATCAGCGACAAAAATGTCCTCACTGAATGAACGCTTATTTGAACATTTGAGCGCGCTTATAATTTAATTTTTCTGTGAAAACAACTTTAAGCATTACATTTAAAGTTTAATTTACATGATTGTATATTTATTACAACTAGAATATTTACCTAAACGCAATTGGTGACAGTTTTAAGAGAAACTTTTTTTGCATGGGATTGTGGATCTGTACTTTCTTGATCGATGTATGCATGAGTTTTATTTCGACTTTTCTTTCCTCGAGGGAATAATATATTTCAGAGGAATTATATAAGTTACTCGAAAGCCCTCCAACTATCGCCATAAGAAAAATGATATCAATCTGTGGCTTTGTTTTGATGCCAAAGAAGGATAAACAAACATACATTTTATCGTATTAGTGCTTGTTGAATATCCATTTCTAACTTTATCTAAAAACTGACGATGTCGTCGTAAACGTAATGTGACATATCCAATGAATCGACACAGAACGGGTATGGCGTCGTGGCGCGAGGAGACGGAGGGCTCGTCGGGCAGCTCCGTGCGCTCGCCCGCCTCGCCGCCCTACATCCGGTGGGCGCGCACCTTGCACCATCTGCTTGAGGTATACAATCTATTTTATATATATATTATATGTACAATTTTTATATATATCTATTATATTATTCAGATTAATAATACAGGAAACGCAGACTAAAAAGACGCTAGTGCCTAGATTCCTAGGCAACTGAGTATTGAAATTTTCTAATACTGCATTTATCATTATTGGTTTGGTAATTATTTTTCCTCATAACTTTTTAAATAAACGTCAATATTTATTTTATTTAGACTGTATCGAACATTGTGGCTATTCAGTTAATACATTGTTGCTATTAAATATAAGCACTTTTGGGAATAATCTCAACCGTGTAACCTCTGGCCTTGTAGAAAGTCAGAATTTGCGCATGCTTCCACTGTGCCATCAAGTTTTTTTTTAATATTTTCGTTAATTATACTTTATAAATGCCGATTTGCGCAATTTATAATGGATTAAACTTAAATCTACTAAGACTTTTATGTAAAAAATGTATGTAAAGCTGATATTATATATTTCTTTAAGCCTTGTCTCATTATCGTAACAAAAGAACAATGAATATTATATGCCGAACTGGTGGCAGTTACCTAGTAAATTGATGATGACTTAATTTTAATCGATATTTTAGTAATTCTAGTAAGTGACTGCGTTTTACTTCCTTTCATACACTAACTTCGAAATCACTTAAAATAATTCACCACGTCTCTTATGGGTGTATCTTTGTCTTAAAATTTTAATTAATAACAACTTGTATATCAACCTAATTATAAAAAGAAAAAAAAATGCTTCACAATTGCGAAGACATCGCTTAACATGTTTCGACAAAATAAAACATGAGACGCTTACATATATTTACTTCTTGTTTTGTATAATCTGTCAATATTGGCATCTCTCAGAGGGCGTAGCATTATAAAAATGGTTTATAATTGATATCGCGTAACAGATATATTTAAATAAATAATAAAAAATAAATATGTTGGGACATTAACACACAGCACCATCTAGTTCCATGGTAAGCTACGAAGCTTGTGTTATGGATACCAGATAGTTGATACACTACACATACATAATATATAACTTTAAATACACACATATTATAAATTTAGTATCTCCTTTTTTATGAAGTCGGTCGATATAAGCACTCTCGTGTCTCGTAGGACGCAGAGGGCGTACGCCTGTTCCGCAAGTTCGTGGGCGGCGCGGGCGGCCTGCACGTGGACCGCCTCAACTTCTACTTCGCGGTGCAGGGCCTTCGCCAGGAGACCGAGCCTAACAAGATACGGCAGGTCGTCTCCGCGATATACAAGTGGGTTTTGTTCTTATTTATATATAAGCGGGTTCGTTAACATAGTGAGCTATTAGCGTTATTTATTCGTAAGTTCTTATAAACCATATATATATGTTATAATAATTATTTACTTTACAAAACGATTTTAAATATTGTTTACTTAGGATTATTCTTATATATTTTCTTATCGTTTCTCTGCACTTTGTCTTTCTGTCCCGCTACTTAACACTATTTCCCACATTCATGGGTTGACTGGAAGAGATCTCTTATAGAGATAAGTCCACCTTTGTCCACGTCATTTTCTATGTATTTTTTTTATTACTTGTTTAGTGCAATAAAGAATATAATATTTGGGATACACTAATAATAATTTCGCAATTTTATGTTTTCTTTAATTAAATTCGTATTTAACAATTTGGGATACATACTGTTCTTCTTATTCCACTTGTCATGCACCTCTCAAAAATATGTAGAATTAACTACAGTAAGTTTCCTTTCGTATAGGTTTTTGCGCAAGTCTCAGCTAGCGATGCCGGAGGAGCTGAAGCAGCGCGTGAAGCAGAGCCTCAAGGACGGCACCAACATCGAGAAGACCATCTTCGACAATATGGAACAAGAGGTCAGTGCTAGTTCTTTCAAATATGTTGACTTTCAAACATGATAATTTTTTTAGGGTAAATACAATTAAGTAACTTATAATTTTTCCAACTTTATACTCGTAATTCCATTATTTACTTCAACTTAATGCTAGTGTTCAAATCCCGGGTCTCGTACCTGTCCATTTCCAACATGATTTCTTGTCTTATGGTGAAGGAAAACATCGTTAGGAAACCTGTATGACTGAGAAAACTTAGCAAGATTTCGAAATACATGTGGAGTCCATTTGGCCGGAACCTTGGACTAAGGGCTGATCCCCCTCGCATTGAAGGGAGGTCCGTGCCCAGCTGTGCCCACACAAAGACATACAAACTTTCGCATATATAACAGCAGTCCGATGTTGTTGTTGCAGGTGACCCGAGCGATAACAGAGTCCACGTACCAGGCGTTCCTGCGCTCGGAGGCGTACGTGTCGTACGTGAGCGCGGCCACGCAGCCGCTGTCCTCGCCCGACGCGTCGCCGCCGCACTCGAAAGAGGTATTTGTTTATTTACTATTCATTATTTAATTAATTATTTGGAAGACAAACAGAATTAAGTTACATATAAACAAAAAGAATAAAAACTATGAGCTCCTCCTCACCGTTAACCAAGAACATAATAATATTAAAGTGTATAATTGTTCGCGTAGACAACGTGCACTCTCTATTCCTTTTTTACTCACAAAATCTGATAGGGCGATATTTCTTCGACACGATCAGAGAGAGTTAAGGTGAAGGACGGCTTCACGTGCTCACATACAATACACATGCATAATAATATTATACAATAATTACATATAGAAATACACGTCTTTTCCCGCGGCTCCTCTCGCGGTTTATTGACAATTGATAAAAAGTAAACACACAAATTCTAAACATAATGTTAAAGTAAAAACACCTGGTTATGTACATACATATGTATTGGTTGCGTCAGACAGCATGTGTTTGAGTATTCTTTTATTCCCCCGACGGGCTTTCAATGTAAGCCAAATGTTATAAAGATTTACTACGTAGGTTTTACGTGAGTCATAGACAATAAACGTCTGCTCCTATGGGGAAAATACTCGCGTTGCCTTCTCTATGGTAACCACAGACGGCGTAGCCTTGTGTGTACTACAGTCTGAAATTGTAGTATTTCTGTGTATACCAGTTGTAGACTCGTAGCGGCGACGTAGCTTCACCAAATATATTTTGTATAGAAATTAATAGTTCTCTTTTTGAGCTTTATGCCTTTATAAATAATATATAGAAAAATGTTTCCGATATAAAAATATGATAATAAGGAATTAAATATTTTTCCTGTTAACGTCTATAATATTTAAAAAAAAAAAATTTTTTTCAGTCTAGACAATGATTGTGAAAACTTAAATTCTTGATGATAGATTGTTTGAATTAGTTTCTCATAACCCCTAAATATTTTAAAACAGACCATATAATGCTTATTAATATTGATAAGTACGAAAGTATTTGTTGGTTTGTCAAGCTGACTATTTGCAATTTGGATTGATATGTAATAAAGAAAACAGAGAAGGCAATTATGTCTAATAAGATATCATTCCAACAGATGTGCGTGGGCGGGCTGGCCACGCTGCACGAGGGGCAGGAGCTGAGCGCGAGCGTGGGCGCGCGCCTCACGCACGACGCGCTGCTCGCCACGCAGTCGCGCCGCCTGCACTGCGACGCCGCGCCGTAAGTACAGCCTTATATACTCACGCACACTACCACATGTGTACACACGTCACACATACATACATACATATGTACATATCATCTCACACGCATTTACTTTACGTACTTAGAGAACATGTATTTGGAAAATCAAATACGATTTCATAGTAATTCATCATATGAGCTAATTGAAACTCGATTCTTCGATTTATACTAAGAACAATACTTTGGATCTTCAAGGACGAACTGAAATATTTCGATTTTATTTAACCAATTTAATAAATTCTTCACTTGTCAAAATTTTTTTGGTGTACATAAATTCTCTATGAGAAAAACAACGTTACAAGTCAGAAAGCATCACTACCACATTCATTATCGTTTGTCATAGTGTTAGTGTGACGCTGTGTTAGAATATTAGCTCTGTAATATTATATAGTATAGTGTTAGCAGTGTGACCCTGCAGTGCATGATTTAAACAATAGTTACGCTTATTTTTAGTTTTAATTATGATTTGAAGCTTACTTATTTTCCGTTATCGTTTTTCTCCCCATGTTTGTGCCCCGCATGCTCGCTGCCCCGACATCGTGCACTCGCTATGCTGACCATATTTAAATCCTCACACCTAAACCTTTACCATTCAATCTATAAATACTGTTCACTAAATATCTAACTATCCCAAATTCACTATCGAATTCTTTTATTACATAAAATATGATTATCAATCAAATAACGATTCCTTCGCCCTTAATATCCCATAATTGATTCCAAATAAATTCACTTTCTAACATAAATATTATATAAAACAAAACGATGCTCCCTCGCTCCCTCCCCCGCTCCCCGCTCCCCGTCCCCCGCGCGCCGCCCGGCCCCGGCACGGCAGGCACCGCAAGCGCTCGGTGTACAGCGCGCACGTGTCGTACGCGGGCTACACGCCGGCCTCGCGCCAGGACTCGGAGCGCGCCAGCCTCAGCAGCGGCCGCACCGACAGCGACGCCGTCTCGCTGTCCGGCAGCAGTCTGTGAGTATTATGATATTTAAGTGTGTATTCTGCCCTTATACCCACTGCTGCACACGGTTCTTCAATACGAAGGGCATCAGTTCATAGTCCAAGTGCGAATCGGCGGACTTCATACTTCTTTTGAAAAATTGCTAAGTTCTCTCAGTCATGCAGGTTTCCTCACGATGTTTTCCTTCACCGTTAAGACAAGTGGTAATCATTTTGCAAATGATTCGCGCATGAAAAAAATCAGATGTGCGAGACCCGGGATTTGAACCCGCTTCACACGGTTTTCTTAGCGAGCGCGTTACCACTGAGCTACCACGGCGTAGATTAGTTGTACTATATCGTGTAGAAGGACTATCAATATCTCCCCAAAAGTAAGTATTACTTTATGTAGTAAGTACAGGAACACGTCTTTTGGCTGTATACACTAGCTTCATTAGAAGTATCTACTAATTTTACATCCTTTATTAGCATTTAATTTTTTTTGCCAGTTTCATTTTTTTTTTCATTTTAGATTTTTAGTTTTTCCTTAAGCTTCGATTTAATTTCCGCTACAAAACATAGACACGCTAGAATATTTTATGAAACCCATTGATTAGATATTGAGATAGTGAACCATGAAATGCAATGTAATTGTTAAAAAAATACTATTAAAACTTGAAAAAACGTTTTAAAATAAAAGTTAATATTTCAATAGTTTTATAAAGACTTAAAGTGATAAATGTTTCGTCATTTTGATATTAAAGATTGTTATTTATTATAAATGGTTTTCCAGCGACGGTATGTCGGTGCGCGTAGCGCGCGAGAGCCGCGAGGCGCGCCACCGCCCGCGTCTGTACGGCCTGGACCGGCACGCCGTCATCAACAAGGACACCGACACTGCCATGGTATGTCGAATTTTACTTTTAAACGTACAATAATATATTGCTACATATTATATTATAGTTAGTTTTTATCATATAGATCTTAAGAATATCTCTAAATGATGAAGATATATTTTCTTTTTAAATCTTAAAAAATTGTCCAACAAAGTATGATCAATGTAAGTGATATTCGTGTTTAAAAGTAATATATTTTCTTTAAATGAATGAAAGAATATAATCACTTTGAATCAAAAATTAAATTTTTCCGTCACGCTCAATTTGTTGGCCAAATCTCAGAAACTACTTTCCGGCTTACATACATTATCTAATAATCTATCGGTATAATCATTTATTATTTTCTAATTCAATATAATGTAAAGTTCTAGAAAGAATATAATGCTATATGTACATGTAAGTAATACTATTTGTTGGTGTGTACAGATGATCCCGCGCACGCAGCGCGTGCAGTCGGAGCAGCTGCGCGTGCTGCCGCCGGCGGAGTTCGCGCCGCTGCTCATTGAGAAGCTGGAGCGCGTCAAGCGCGACCAGGAGAACAAGGAGCGCCTGGAGCGGAGGCTCGCTGAGGTGTGCCACGCTATATTGTACTCTATTGTTTCTTACGTAATGATCGTTTTAGCTTGCGACTACGCTCGCGTAGACGTTTGTGTTTATTAACAATAATAGATTCGCATGTTCATTTTGTGTTTTTTTTTATTCAAATCAATTTAGTTGCAATACGTTTAGGCAAAATAAACATATTCATTGAAAAAATTTCACATTTGTTTTTAAACTAGCAACATACCTTCGTTTCGCTACATGTTGCTTCAAGTGTCTATAAATTATTCCATCTATATGCTATAGTTTAACTTATTCCATTTAGGCGTTAATCGTGAAAGAATAACAAACCGATTATGTGTATGTTTAATACTCCTACATAACACACGTACAAATTGTTTTATTTATAATATGTCTAATAACAACAAATTTATATAATATTTTGGCACAGGGTGAAGGTGACGACATGTGCGCGCAGGCACTGCCGCCGCAGCTGGTGGCCGCCGCTATTCGCGAGAAGCTGCAGCTCGACGACGACAACGACCAGGATATACTCGGTTAGCACGGTTATAATATTTACAGTCTATTAATCTATATAGTCCTCTAACATAGGTGTCTAGATTAGATAGATATAAATTCATATGATAGTCGGAAAAATAGTTTTAGGGTTGATGGTTTATAAAAAAAATATATATCGCTAATGCTGGCTAATAACTATTTATATTTATTTAAAACGTACCTAGCGACGAACCCGAGCGAAGTAAGGGTGAGCCGCTAGTGTTACATAATTTTAATAAATTTGTGTGTTGTATATCGTAGACCAGCACGTGTCGCGCGTGTGGTCGGAGCGCACGCCGGGCGCGTCGCCGCCGGGCGGACGCCGCGCGCGCGGCCGCCACGCGCGCCGCGCCGCCTCCGCGCTGTCCGCCGACTCCGGCCACTACGACGCGCCGCCCGACGCGCACCACCACCCCCACTCGCTCTCTAGGAGGTGATGCTCTTTGTGTATAATATGCAATTAGATATCTAAGGATCTGTCTGTACACATGAGGATTTTAAACAAGGTGTCGACACGCAAATGGCAGCAACCTGTATTTTTAATATATATAAGCGCAAACAATGCGCAGATAAGCTATGTTCAATATGTGCATGTCGTCGAGGCATTTTCTTAACATAGTGTGCATAAACAATCTACATAACGCAATTCGCGCCATAATAAACGATTTTAGAAATGAAGGATTCATAAAATGAAATTAGATTGCATGATAATTTATGTACTAGATAAATTTGTTTGATATTAAAAAATCGATCTATGAATTCGTTGTTATAATATGGCTTACATTTCTTGTACATGTTGTGAATATATATTTTTACAGTAATGTGCTTATTCCTTCTCATCTACATAGTTTACAAATGTTGAATATATGTATAATAGATAATATACCATGTATATTATATAATGTGTACAGGTCGTTCTCTAAGAAGACTGTGACGGAGCTGACGGACAGCGGCGTGTCGGTGGTGAGCTCGGGCGCGTCGGCGGCGGGCGTGGAGCCGCGCATCCTGCTGTGGATCGCGGAGGGCTCGGAGCGCGCGCGCGGCCGCGACCTGCCCTCGCGCGGCTCCTCCGCCGACCGCGACGACCTGCGGCGGCGCGACAAGCAGGCGCGCGCACGGTCGGTCCCCGCTATATATACTAGATTTGTCGTTGTTTTTTTTTTTAATTTTTTATGGCAAAGCTTTGTATAGCAAAGATGGTTATTTGGTAATTAAATTTCCTGATAACATATATCCTTTTTTTATATTGGGATAGTACGGGGTAATAACTTATATCCTCAGACTACCATTATACATTTTTATTGATATTCCCAAAATTAAAATGTAAATTCTAAATGTATATAATAATGTATATAGCGGCACGAGCGGCACGGGCGGCAGCACGGGCAGCAAGTCGAGCGCGGGCAGCGGCGGCGACCACACCGTGGTGGTGGTGAGCTTCCTGGACGAGAGCATGCCCTACCTGTACAAGGTGCCGGCCGCGCCGCTCACGCTGCGCACCTTCAAGGACTACCTGCCCAGGAAGGGCAACTATAGGTAGGGCGAACCCCGTCTTGTCACTTGGCTTAACAATAACGTTTGCACAGTGGCTGTTATGAATTTTGTATGTGTGAATGAACCTTTATAGGGGATATGTGTGATTATTTTTTTTTTCAGTTTTTATACAATATAATTGTAAAAAAAATATCCAGCCCAAAAAAAATGTATTTTTTTTTATATACTGATACGGATACTTTAAACGCCCACCATTTCACGCGCTTAGCGTGACGTCAATGTATGATACATGGAAAAATGAAGACTTTAGTTTGTAGCGACAAAATCGCTAAACACTCTGTTATGATAATACTTTGACGTCATATTCGGTCTCACCAATAGCGTGTGTTTCCACTACTTTGAATTTCCCACATATATTTGTACCTTTTTATAATTATTTTCTTAACCAAAAAGAAATCACATTAAAAAAATCAATATAAGCTTAATTCAAAAGCAATAAAGACTATAAAAATATATCTCACCTTTATTTAAATCACACGCACATTCCCGACGTTAATTTGCATTTATTTATAAAATAAAACAATTTAACTATTTTCGAATCAATGACATCTATTATCTATTCAAACAACCAATAGCCCGGTATAGCCCGAATAAGCTCTGTCCAATTTCTTTGTATGGGATGAGGCATCTGTATTAATATCGTATTATGTGATCTGTGGAAGAAATAACATTTAAAACTTACAATAATGTATTATCTAAATTAGTTCGTGTTTTGATTTCAGATACTTCTTTAAAACGGAATGTGCGGATTTAGACAACACGGTAATTCAAGAGGAAGTGAGCAACGACTCCGACACACTGCCATTGTTCGAGGGCAAGGTGATGGCGCGTGTCAAGAGCATAGAGTGAAACAGTGAACTAAACCTTATGTGTTAGGGTGTAAGGATCAATATCCATTGCAAGTGGTCGCCTTGGCTGTTGTATATAAACCTATAAAGTAAGGTTATGCGATTTTGCGCCTTATTTGTTAAGGAATAGACTATATCATTTGTTGTATTTCTTCTATACTCAAATATGCAACGTACTGAACGATCTTGTTTCTTATGCCTTAGCACTTAGGGTTGAGTTTATCTTGTTATGTCTATTATATATTTTTTATCAATCACTCTTTTTGCTGCAATCATATTTTTAGTATATGAGAATATTATTCCTTTTAAATGGCGGTTAGTTCTTCCGTGTAGGTAAAAATTGTACAAGAAGTTTCTTCGGACGCATATATTAGTGCATATCAATTAGTTTATTATAAAAATATATTCATTATTATTATCGGTTCATCTAATGGCCAATCTTGTCTCTCTGTTCTTTGTTCTAGAAAATTCGCTGTGGCTTATTGATTTTTATTATGATTATGTTTAAAGTGTATTGAGAATAATTTAAATGTGTCGAATGGGTGAGATTGTTTTGATGAAATACTGTGCATCTTTTGATTTTCAAATTAATTTACAAGCATGTGTTTTTTTTCTAATGAATTTATAATATGTTCAAAATAAATTATATGACATGAATATATTAATATATATGATTAGTGCTATATCACAGATTAATCATATAAATGCCAGTCCTTCCAAGATTTAATATTTAGCTATTACTATCTTTACCAGTGTATACTACTTGTATATATGTATTGTTTATAAAAAAATATATAAGTATATAATACAATCTAAACCAGTCTACATTGTATTGTTCCGTCATGTTTAATATGTAACTTGGATAACTTTGAAAGAGTTGTGTCCAACATTAGGTTAAACTAAGTCCGTGCGTTCCTTCAGAATTAAAATGAAACGATTATTATTATACAACTGTCGGTATATCCAAATGCTTATACCGATGTGTACATTCGTACAGATTATATGTCAACTATTTTTTTTTATTGACGCATGTCCCAGTGCATACAGCCAGGGCGACTTAGAAATATTGTAAATTATTATTAAAAAAAAAAGTATATGACGATAGCGGTAATTATGATTATAAGTACGGCGGATACAATGTAAAGTGAATTCTGTTCCTCGACAATTTTAGCTTTTTTTTTTAATATTTCGTTTTAATTGAGCTAGATGGGTACGCTTACTACTGTACGATATATTTTAAAAGCGAAATTTTTAATTGTCGTACGCAAACTTTTTTTACTCTTAGCGTTACGTGAATGACTGCTTAGTTTGTACATTTTAAATTAATATAGAGTAATGTGACGCGTTCTGTTCGATGTCTGTCCAGTGGAGATTACACTACGTGTGTCGTCATGTCGTCGGCCGTCGCCGCGGGAGGTGCTGAATGCTTCTGAATTTCTCTTCACTCCTAACTTTTATATATTCAAGCACTTCATCTTGTAAATAAACCACATAACACACATTAAACACAAGCATCAGTATCTCCCGCGTCGAACCGCGAATTGAAAATTTGAAACCGAAACTATGTATCTTCGTGTTAAGGGATCTCAATCAAATATATAAAAATATATATTGTGATCATTGTAAAGTAAATGAACAGTTGACATTGTTTCCGTTCAGCAGCTGCGAATAGGTCTTATAGAGCTCGATTGTTGTTAATATTTAATGCCAGCCATTGTGCAGTAGCCGGCGATGTGTCAACTTTCTAAATTATCTACTACAGAGTGGTATTGTAGACTGTTTACAAAGCTGACGTATCGCTGCGTTGTATCGCTTATTCAGACTGAGTTCCCTGAAGTTCATATGACAATGGCTAGACCAGATTTGCAACACGCGTAGCACCATCGAAACTAGGGCTTCGAGACGCCACGCGTGTGCAAATCGTTGAAAGTACTTAGTTCGCATCGTACAAGACGAGACGCAGCTCGCCGTCGGACGAGTGCACCTCACACTGCACAATATTGAGAATAGGGTGCGTAATCATGTGCCTTCAATGTTGATAAATTTTTCATAGTTGATGCTTCTAATTAGTTGTAAGTTAACAATTGTAAATATAGAATAACGCTACTTCGATTCGAAACTTTTTATTTTTTAATTATTTAATTAATGTTTAATTTATTGCCTAAGGTCGCGTGGCGCGGCCCGGCGCGTGTCGCGCGACACGACTGTCTCGCGCTCTACTGATGTCTTCCTGCTCTGTACATATATCCCTACAGTATTAGCTAATTCCCCGACTGTACCTCCCCGCCCGTCCCGCGCGACCGCGCCGGCGCCCCGTCCCGCGCGTCCCGGCGCGAGTGAAGGCCGCGGCCGCGCCAAATGTATAAATAGATGAAGTATATCGTTGTAACTACGTAAGGCACTTTCAGTACACTGTAGCGTCTAAAAGTACCTTATCGAAATATTATATACCAAAGTCCTCGAGGGCTCAAAGTATGTGGAAGTTAAAATTGCTCGTTAAAATTGTAAAAAGTATAATGTTTTTCAAGTTTAGAGTGTATACGGATGTGAAAATAATCGATTTGTAATAAATAATTAGTATTACCGACAGCGATGCAACTAGGTCCAATGGACCGCTTGTCTAATAGTAAAAGAGTTTCACTAATCGGACTGTATTATTTTTTTATCTAGCACATGTAACATTTAAAAAAATAAACTGGAACTGTGCCATATATCTTTGACTTTTATTTACGTTAGAAATAACGAAACAATTTTTTGGGAACAATATTATTGATTTTCTCTTGCAATAAACATAGTTGTTCTTGATTGAAATTAAAATTATATATTTTTATAGATGATTCGATTTCTTCATAAGGTTTATACCTCGGAAGTCGGAACCCGGCTATAATGAATGGATTTAGCTGATTTACATTTTTTAATTTTTTTATGCTAAAAACTAAAATTTTATCTTTTGAAATCTTCCGCAATTTTTTAAGGGTTGTCCCATGAAAATGATGCTACTTCTAGTATAGTACATTACTTTTACAGCTATTTTTTTTCGAGAATAACTCAGTTTCTATATAAAATATAACGACTCACCCTTGCTTCGCTCGTATAAATAAAATATAAATAAAAATAGGTATTGAGAGTATACTTTAGGTCTCAGGAGATAGACCATAATTTTAAGACGTACAATTTTCTAGTAAATTGTTTTGGTATATCTCGTAAGGTTTAGCCAGCGTTACCCAAATAAATTTCTAAGGACGACTTGATTTGAGAACCTTGATAATTATAATAAGTTTTATATAAGAAATATATAAAACTTGTATAAACAACTTCAAAAACTATGACAGTTATCATTTTCTTAAAATAAATATATAAAAATTCCGATACTTGTTTTTTTTGTGGAGATTTCTAGTAATTTTGTTGTTTTTTAATTTACGGATTTTTAAAACAGCGGTAATTTTTAACGGGTAAACTTTTTAATTTATGATATTAAAAACCCAAAGAAAATAATGATTCAAATCCATTCATTATAATTGCAGTTGAGTAATTAGAATTATTGAATAATAGAAAAGAAACAAAAAAATATTTCACTCGTTTAATCATCAATTTATTCCATACAGCAATGATTTAAAATCTTTTAATAATTATTACAAAGTTTGTGGTTTTTCTTTTTTTTCAGATATGAAAAATAAACCTTAACTTTTAATTTCTTATATAATTACGCTTTAAAATAAATATTAATACTTAAGTTATAAAATTTTCAAATACTTACATTATACATTGTATGTAACCATTACATATAGTATTTGCAATAACGCTACGAACGTCACTAAGACTGAAAATGTATCAAAATAAGTACTTAAAAGGACAATGTCTTAAGATTTGATAATATAACAGCACAAAAATCCTGACAAACTCCTATTACAAATAAAGAATGCCTTTTAATTATTAAATTTTATACATTTATTGAGTAAGGATATGAAGAAAAATTCGTATATTGAATATGCAAATCGTAGTTCTAACTCCTTCCTCCAATAATCCTTTAACTTGCATTTTAATTTAAAAGTTAAGACATGAAGTTCAATATTGATTTATTGCTCATGGCATTTAAAATATACTTAATAAAAATACAAGACAGGTACTTAGTCACAGAGTAGATACTTAAAGTATTGTTTTATTTATCTAAATATATCCCGTATCCCTTGCACGAGCTGTTCTACGAGAGGGTCGTCGTCCTCGTAGCCGGCGGAGCGCATGTGGTGCCTCACGCTGGATACAAGCTGTAATAAACCATAATTTTTATTTAATTCTCATCGCAACTGTACAAAATTTATTAATTAAAACAACGATGTTTGTTTTTACGGTCAAAATTTTAACTTTCTTGATTATGGATCGTATAATAAACTCAAGTTGTTCCTTTGAACCTATTTGATCGATTGTAATAATCTTTTTATATAAAGATAAAATAGAAAATAAAAAAATAAAAATAAAAATATACACTAAATAATGTCTCTCAAAAAAACCCCAATTTACTGAATTTATTCCATAGCAGTTTATTATATTTTATAGCATACCTAAACTCTGCATTTAAGTAACGCTGATTCAGTGCTTAGCTCACGTCGTGCAATAATGGACTACTTAAATCACTAGTACCTTCTCTAAATAAGTCAACCCAGCGAGCGGACACACATCCTCTGCCATGTTGACGCGGAAAGGGTCAGGTTCGTGGTCGCCATCTCGCAGCTCCGCTAGCAGCACCGCCAGCGAGTCCGCCGTCACGTCCGGTACTAGCTTCACATTCAACTGGTAGCCGATAGGCAAATCTGATTCATCATTCGGATCCTCCGTTCGAAAACATCTGGAAATAATTATTTTAATATATTATAATTATTTGAGACTAGCGATTCACCCTTGCTTCGCTCGGGTTCGTCCCTAGCTTGATTCCCCATAAAAACTTACATCCCCATTTTCGCCCCGTTAAAGTATGATTTCCCGGATAAAAAGTGTCCTATATCATTCCCAGGGTCTCAAACTATCTTCTTACCAAATTTCATCTAAATCGTTTCAGTAAATCCAGAGATTACCGAATACAACGTCACAAACTTTTCCTCTTTATAATATTAGTATAGATGTAACCATTTACCACAAGTATTCAATGGGAGCTATAACAGGTTAGTTTAGATTACAAAATTTAACACACACAATTCAACTCTCATTTGCCAAATCGTTGGCTCACAATTACAAGGTTCTGTTACAATTTTAGTACTTATTTAGTTATTAATGCTACAAGGTTCTATATGTCATTAGCTACAGTTTTGCAAAAACAAACTACTAGATAGCGGCACTTAAACTACAAACTATTCAATTTTACATAGTTCTTTGTTGGTTTTTTTTACGATAACAAAATAACGAAGTTCTATGTAAAAATTACTAAACTTCATTAAAATTAACATAGAACCTTGTAATAGTGAGCCAACGAAATGCCTAGTAACGTGCTATGAGAAACTATGTTCCAAAAACCATTATAGCTTGATGTGTATATACATTAATCACCTGATGAGCGATGCGCGGCGTCCGGGCGGCCACGCCTGCGAGGACACGAGCGCGACGACGGGCGCGGCGGCGCCGGGCGCGGGCGCGCAGGCCGCCTGCAGCGCGCGCTGCGAGCGCAGGTCCTGCGCCGACGGCGCGGGCGGGAAGCGCGGGTGCGAGTGGTGCCACGCCGCCACGCGGGCGCCGCGCGCGCCCAGCCACGCCACCGCGCCCGCCTGCGACACTGCACGCACATTGCACATTTAGCGGGGTGGACTAGTGTAGTGTATATATATGTGTAGTTGTTATTATTATATTATCTACGCTTATTTCTTATCAAAAACATAACTATGCATAAACATAGCTTAAAATGATAGGTTATTCATACAAAATTTCTTCACTAGTTTAATTTTCGCAACATAAGATAGGCTATGTCATTCTTCGATGTCTCACTTTATTTCTATACCAAACTTGATCAAAATTGATTCGGCAATGATCTACGCTGCACTATAATATTACCTGTGCAGTTGGCTAGTCTAAGTGAGATTAGCCGCCGTAGCAAAATCAGTCGGTGGAACATCATCATCATCACCACTAGATTGATCGTAATCAAGACAACAAACCGGGGTCCATGTCGCAGTGCGTGTCGGCGGCGGCGGCGGCCACGCGGCGGTAGAGGCGCAGGCGCAGCGCGGCGCCGGCGCGCGCGCCGCCCAGCAGCCCCATGACCTCAGCGCGCGATGCGTGCGCGTGCGCGTCCAGCGCTACCAGCGCGGACACGCTCAGCGTCACCGCGAACGGCGCCTGCGCAACACAAGGCACACTGTCAGTTTTGACACATATGTTAATACCAACCATAAACAAAGAGTGGACCGAGTGTTTCTTTGCCAGCCGTCAGCTACATGGCGGCAAAGCGACAGAGACAAAACGAATATGCAAAACGAATATCTTTCTTACATTCCATTTATAAATTTAAAATCGGGCACTGTCTCTCTTTCTAGATATCGGTAAATTTCGTGACAATATTGCTCAGTCCATTCTCTAGGTCTATGGTACTAGCGTAGTTTACGCGCGTTCGACACGCATCCGACGCGCAGTGCACGCTTTTTCGGTACACGTTTGTATCGATACATTTTTCTAGCAAGAATTCCGCATTTTTTTAATTTATCTACACAATATGCGAAAATGGTGTGCGTTCGTGATTAGTGAAGCCACACAGTGACTGCATTTGACAAAACAGACTCGACTCGTACAATAGTTAATTTTCGTTTCAAGAATCAATCAACCTTTGCTCATTATCTATATTATTTTGTAAATCATCCTTTCCTAAATATAAAATTTTAGAAAAAATAATAAAATTAATACATTTCAATTTAAAAAAATATAAAATACACATAATAAAAAGTGCCAATTCAGTACATTGTTACTCACAGGTCTCTCAGAGTTATAAAAGCGACATGGTATTAATTCAACTGCGGTCTTCTTCGGTGGTCTCTCCTTGCGCGGCTCCTGCCCTATCTCGTACAGATCGCCCGACTCTGTGTGCATTATCGTATACCCACCTCCACCATCCTGTAAATAATTAAAATTCATTCATTTAACAGGGAATATGCGTGATGTTTTTTTTTTATTTTTTTTATACAATAGCTAACATTGTTATATAATTACAAAAAAAAAAATATACAGCTCCCAAAAAAAAATTTTGTAAAATGTTTTTACATTTGCATTACATATGATACCGATACAGATATTTTAAACGCCTGCCATTTCGCGCGCTTGTCGTGACGTCACATTAAGATATCATCAAACAGAATCGCTATCGCACTCTTATGATAATACTTTTGCCGTCATATTCGGTCTGACCAATGGCGTGTGTTTCAACTACTTTGAATTTCCCACATATTTTTAATAATTATTTTTATCTACGCGACATTGGCATAATTATTTTTAATAATTATTTTCGTAATCAAAAATAAATTACATTGATATAGGCTTAATTCAAAAGCAATAAAGATTATAAATAAATATGTTTCACCTTTATTTAAATTAGACACATATACCTTATTATGAGTTATTGTGAGTTAAAAAAATCGTTTTGAATCGAAATCGAAAGTTTGGATGGATGGATATTTGTTACTCTTTCACGCCAGAACGGCTGAATGGATCAGGATGAAATTTGGCACAGAGATAGATTATAGTCTGGAATAACACATAGGTTACTTTTTATCTCAGAAAAATGTTTATAATGTATGTAAAAATGTGCGATTCCCGTGGGATAGATTTATTTTTGTTTTTCACTAGGGATGAACCCGAGCAAAGTGAGAGCGAGTCGCTAGTTGGATATAACTTTTTAATAATAAGGTAAACAAATGTATAACAATATGTTTTATATACTCACTAAATTAATCTTGCGATTTCGTTTGGGCATTGGTTCAAACTTTCTCAACGGCACTGCAATGGGAGCGTCATTCGCTATATTGTCCACTTTCTTGGTGGTTAGTTCACTCTTTGAGGTGGAGTGGTCAGGGTCACTATCTATATCCACTTCTATGTCACTCTCACATTCAGAGTCCTTTTTCTTCTCTATTTTTATCTAAATAAATTAATATTTTTTATAATTAATATGAAATACAAGAAAAACTGTTTCAAAAATAATATTGTTTTTTTTTTAATTTTCTTAACTTTTATTGACATAAATCAACTGTATGAAATATATCCCATAAATATTATAAATGTTGGATTGATGAGTGATACTCAATCATGCCAGAACAATTAAACAGATCTGGATAATATTTGTCACAGAAATAGTTTAGTCTGGAATAGCACATAGGTTACTTTTTATCCCGGAAAAATGTATGGTCTCCGTGGGATAAAATATGAAGTAATAGGTTACTCACTATTTGCTCTCCCTCTGAGACTGGCAAAGCAAGTCCAGATCCTAATACAATCTGCATTTTAGGGCTTTTCACACTATCATCAGAAACACTGGAATCCTTCCTTTGTTTTCCTTGAGGTGATTTCAAATTATCTTTACTTCTATTTCTAATTTTACTCCTATCATAATTACTAGACACCTTTCTTCTATGGTTGCCATTTTTTCTTAAAACTTTGACTTTCTCTTTTTGTAGTTTAAAAGAATTTCTTAATATGTCATCAGTGACATCTGACTCGGATCCAACAGATTCAGTGGATCCAACTATTAGATCGTCTTCGTAATACAATTCTGATGAATTTATTATGAGATTAGTATTAACTTTTGGTTTTAAAAGACTTTTTTTAGTTGTTTTATTGTAATTTTTCTTCTTAAATGGTTTTTTAGTTACATGTATTGTAGGAGCACCGGTGGTCACTATGCTCAATACATCATTCATGTTAACGAGACCATCGCTTACCACTCCTTGTAATGGTACATGATCTTCACTATGTTTTATTGCTGGTCCAGAATTATCCAACAGTATTCCATGTTCAGCTTCTATCAAAGCCTGGATTTCAGCTTGAGTTTTTGTTTTCAAGGTTTGAGATATTTTATGGACATCCCTTCCATATTTTGCCTGAAAAGTTATATTTTCAGTAAAATGCTTAGTAAAATAATAACAATGATAAATAAAAAGATATTTTTCTGACCATTTCTTTTTTAAGTATGAGTCGCTCTTCTTGGCTCCAGACTGTATGTAATTCATGGTTATATTTGTTTGTTTTATTATTTCCAGAAAGTTTTCGAGATGGTGCATCTTTTGACCTGAAACATATATGTAATACCTAGTAAAAATGAATAAATCTTTCTATAATAACAAAACCAACATTTAAAGCCATTGTTACAATTGCTCCCTTCAATATATTATGCATGAAACTTTTTTTCCTAAGCTTACCTATTGCTATCCCTACTCTGTGTATCATACCAATTGGTTGCTGTAGAGTCTAGCAGCCACTGAGGGTGAACCGTGTCTTCTCTATCTGAACATGATGGTCTTAAAATAAGTAAAAAATGGTTAGTTAACAAGTATAACATATACTTCGCATTTAAAAAGAAAATTGTTGATATGAAGAGTATATACTACAGTAATTATTGACTAGTAGCTTAAACATATAATTTTTACTTATCACTAAACGTAGTTTTGATTCTTAGGTAAATTAATAACACAACAATAAAAATTGTTTTGTGTTTTGAATTAGTACGCAGTGTCAAAAATAATAACATTTCAAAAGACAAGTAAAGAACATTTTTGGAGCTTGACGATTGCTGTAATAAATTTTAAGTACTAATCTAATTAATTTATAGGGACCTATTTACTTACATTCCTTGATTATTTAGCGCAAAACAAGAATTAAACGAAAAATCTCCAAGTATGTCAATTTCGTCTTCGTCAGCCATATTTAATAAATTATCAAACTTTAATTGTCAAAAGTGTATTTGATATTTTGACCACAGATAACAATTGTGACTACAGATAACTTTAAACATACCCATGAACCATGGAAGACTAATAAAACCGTGAACAAACATATTTAGTTATATTTATACTTTATAGCTTAATTTATGTGTAAATACTAGCTTTTGTGCGCAACTCCACTCGTATAGTTAATGTCAAATTGATCTGCTTTCAAGTATCTGCCAAGACTACATTTTTGATAAATCTGCTCTATAATTCATTTTTTACTATCGGAGCGCACTCCAACAAAGAAAATTTTAAATATTACAGCGTCATTAATATTAATGGTATGTAAAATTAAAAAAAGTATGCATAATTTATAGAAAATAACGGTAGGACTGTACATGTAATGCTAAATTTACACGCTTGACTAGTTTCGACGAGCGTCCACAAACACAAGCGTGTGAACGGGATGTTTGGCTTGGCTTGCGTGAGCTTCTTACTATCTGGGCTAGTGTCGGTCTTCACACAGTACACAGATCAAATGAAGTTTACGGCAAGCGTTTGTGGCGTATTTACACGTTGGTGCGTGTTTAGCGTCGCTCTTGCTCACGAGCTCCCGCTGAACAGGTGTTTTTACGCTGCGCGGTATACGTATCAACCATGAGTAGTTGGTCAAACGACAAAATTATGGCCTCTTAATATCCACTATATTCCCTACCGAATTTTTCGCTTCTTTTCTTTTTGTTTACGTTTTAATTTCTCAGAGATGAGATAATTTCCCGCTGTAAAAAGTATACTACCTTTATGTTGACCCGGATAACCTTAACCAGCTATCATCACACCAAATTTCATCAAAAGCCCCCCAGTAGTTTTTCCGTAATGCGGTCCCAGACAGAAAGACAGACAAAAATTATAAAAACTAGATTTGACCTTTGTATCGATAATAATGTCTATTTCAATAAGATTTTTCAAAAAATATTCAATGTACAGATTCAGTTTAGTTACAATTTTATCATATGTATAGTTAAAAATATGTCAATAATCGACACAACTTCAACGTCCATGTCTGCACAGTGCACAGCTTGCCTGTCCGCACAAACTATATAGAAATACTACCCTGTCCGGAACACACTAATGCACTCGCAAGCGTGTAAATGGCATCCAAGCTTTTGTAAAGGCTTGGAGCTAAGTAGTCGTTTGCCAAGTCTCGGCAAGCGTGTAAATGTAACTTAATGTGTTTTTTTTTATCAGTTAGAGAAAAAAGCAAGGCGTTATTATAATAAATAATTAAGTACATCTTTACATCACGTTTACAAGTTCAGTAACTCTTTGAAAGTTTGAAGTATGGAGAGTCTTATTTATACAACAAACGGGAGTAGTATCTATTGTCCATATTTGCCACAAATATAGCTTATATTCTTATGACATTTATAAATATTCTTATTACGAGAAATAAAACTTTCCCGAGAGTATTATAAGTAATTTATTTAGAATGTACCTACTGTGCCCCCAAATCTCCCATTTACAATGCAGCCCTACTGCACCGTCTAGTTTATCGAAGGTCATCCATATCAAAACATCAATGACATCTGTCAACATTTTCAAAATTCAAATATCTATTGGCTATTGTATTATTGAACTTGAGTTACAAGTGCAGTGATCGGCCAAGAAAATATTAAATAATTATTATCGGTGATAATACGTTTACGTATCCGCGATTCATTTTTCTTTCGACAGGGACTGTGATAAGAAGTGTATGGTTATGAAGTGATTAGTCGTGTTATAAAGTAAATATAACTCATTATAAATATGAATAACATACTTTGTAGACTTGGTTCAGTAAGTGCTACATCAGGAATATATCGAAACTTTTCAGTATCAGCGACTAATTATGCAAGTTATTCGTAAGTATTTTGAATATTTAGAATAGCATCTAGTACCTATAAAAGTTAGTTTTCATCTTGTTTTACTCTTAGGTGACCCTAGTCATTTTTACATTAATATTTCACCCTCGGCTTATTGTTTTGAAAATACTTGTAATGTTAAATACTTTATTCAGTTATAAAATCTTTTAATACAGAGGTAAAACTAAACTAAAAAATAAATAGATATATTTCTTAGTTCATTTGAACAAACATAATATTTGTGTTTATATTCTAATTTCTAACAACTGACAATATCTAGGTATTAATGATAATATTATTGTATTTATAAAACTACTATAGGCATTTATAAAAATTGTTGGTTTAATGATTATGATTCATTCATTTTTAATATTAAAAATATTTTTGAAATGCTTTACACTAAATAAATTATATTATAGATGTAAGCTGTTGGTGGTGGGAGGTGGCTCAGCAGGATGTACTATGGCTGCAAAGTTTGCAAGAAAATTAAAAAAAGACTCTGTTGTAGTGTTGGAACCAAGTTCTGTAAGAATTTTAATATTTTCATGGTTGCCCATATTTTTTTAGTTAACTCATTAAATAGTGAAACAGTAATAAAAAAAAACAAAAGTTAACATTTTATTTTTAACATTTATGTACTTATTATCGAAAAAACTAATAAACATATTAGGTACTTTTTAAACATAAGTACATATATATAAGAATTAGATATGTTTGATGATATATTTATACTTTGATGAGTAATAAGGAGGTAATCATTGACTGTAATATTACTATTGCTATGTCAATGATACTAACAAAATATTTACTTAAATAATTTCATGTGTGAAGTCCCTTTCAGTTGCCTCTTTAAATAAAAAAAAGATAATAAAAATGGATAATATTTTGTGCATTATATCAATATAATATGCAGAATGTAACTCCTTTAATACTTCATGTATTTATTTGAACAAATAGTCCTAAAAATATATAATCCAATAAAGATTTAAGTACATTTGATTCTAAAAGGATTACAAGACACTTATGTGGTTTAATTTAAATAAACTACAGCTAGGAATCATGAACCTTCCAATTGGTGTTATCTATAGTACCTACACAAAAAAAATTATCAATATTGGTTAAGTCATTTAATAGGCGAAATATTACGAATACATAAACAAATGACCTTTACATATTATAATAAAGATTAGCATATAAAAACACATAAATCCATGTTAACAAAACTGACAATACCTCGTAAATTGTTCACAATTACTTTGAGAATCGAAGACTTGTGAAGGTTATTTTTATTTGCATTAGAGATGTATATTGCTAACTGCGAGAATATAGTAAATAGTGTAACGAAAAATTAAATCATGTTTCTAACGGCCATCTGGAGAAGTAGACAATTTGTTTTTTACTTCACAGGTCATATGTTTAAAATAGCTAGGGTCAAATACTGATGTTGTCAATATGTGATAATAAATAATAATCACGATCTAAATATTATATCCACAATATTCTACCGACCATATTGTATTAAGAATCATACATTTACACATAGGTACTATATTTGCTCATATATTTTCATTTTTGCAAAATAAATAAACACACTTGAAGAGAACTTCATATTCTATAATACATATCGATAAGAATGAAAAGAATTTAACGTGCTGCTTCTGGCATAATCAAATGTTATCGTTATTATCCATTATTGATCTTTTGACCTTGATTATGTTTGGACAAAATTAGTGATATTATATTTTTAAGCTGTTTTAATGGACCTATTAAACGGGTTATCTATTTTTACATAATTTATTATGAGGTAGATATGAATTAAATAAAATATATTTTTATTTATTTATCCACTAATACATCATTATGTATATTTTTTTTGTCTTTCATATACCTAAGTGGTTGAGATTTTTATACAATACTAGCGATTCGCCCTCGCTCCGCTCGGGTTCGTTCCTAGTTACGTTTAACGGTTAGTACCTATAGATTTCTCAGAGATTAGATATTTTCCACAGTAAAAACTATCCTATATGTTGACCCGGATAATCAGCTATCATCATACCTACCAAATTTCATCAAAATCTGTCCAGTGGTTTTCTCGTGATGCGGTCACAGACAAGCGGACAAAAATTCTAAAAACTATAGATCGGCATCTGTATCGATAATAATGACTACTTCAAAAAGATTTTTCATAAATATTTAATGTACAGGTTTGACTCAGAATTTTATTACATGTATGTATGATTTTATTTTGATGAATCCCATAACATTTTCGTCATAACTACCTATATGCGAGTAACGCGAGCGAATATACAATAGATAGATTTATAAAAGAGATTTATATATATTAAGATTTATTAAAAAAACCTATAGGACCACTACTATCAACCACTGTGGACCCTCGTGGGTGCAGGCGTTACCCCAGTTTCGGCGACACGACGAGACGCACGAGGGGTTTTACCCTCATCCGCTAAATGGCTTCAAGACTCCGCAGAAAGCATAGACCCTAAAAACAACGTGGTGAAGACAACTAGTGGAGATGTTATCAATTATGAATATTTGATCGTGGCTGTTGGACTTGTTAATGATTATGGAAAGGTAATTTCATTTTAAATTATAATAGGTAAATACGTACGTATTACATTGTGTTCTGTAAATGTAAAATTGTTTAAAATTTTTTTATTGTGTAGATTTTTGCATATAAAGTTCGTTCGATTGTTATACGAAAACGATGACTATAATTAAAAAGTTAATTTTTCATTGTAATATGCGATTGCATTCAAGAAATTGTCTATAGTTTTCGTATAAATACGTCGGTGTGACTCGGGCATCGTATTCCTGATATTTTGTACTTATTTAAGTGTTATCTGTACATTAAATTTTATTATTTAATTTATGCGTTGCTTTTAATTTAGAAAACAAAATGTAATTAAAAAAAATGAGGCGAGTGACAATGCAAATTTCTATGAAAAAATCGTCGAACCTCTTTCGTCTCTTATAATCAGTTAAAACGTAATAGATATAGCAGGTTCCTTTATTACTACAGGTTCCTGGTTTAAAAGAAGCATTGAAAGACAAAAGCAGCGGCGTATCCACGATATACTCGCACGAGTACTGTGAGAAGACATGGTCTGACATCAAGAACTTCAAGGGAGGTGACGCGGTGTTCACTTACCCCGATACACCCATAAAATGTCCGGGTGCACCGCAAAAGATCGCTTACATGGCTGATTCGTATTTTACAAAGGTATTGTTTTATTTATTTTATTATTAGCAATGCTTTGCTTTATTGGGTTGCTTCCACATACCACGTTCACCCCCATTTTCACCCCCTTAGGAGATGATTTCCGGGATAAAAAGTATCCTATGTCCTTCCCAGGGCCTCAAACTATCTTATGTTACCTGTATACCTGTTACTTGCTAATATATGTATGTATATTGTATAGTCAATACTCATTCTTATTATCTTCGACGATTCACTAGTAAGATGATTTCAAATTCAATTCATTACAAAACGACGAGATCGAATTCAATTCAATTTAATTTTTTTATTAATGGCTTCAAAACGTGCCAGTTGAGCACACATTACTTCGCCAATTTCACGTAGAATGGAGAAGACACGAAGGAGATTGGTCGGTAAAAAGATTGCATATAAATACTCGTAGTGTAATAGAATAGGTAGTAGGTATAAATTTATGTAAAAGAACATCTTACTCGAGCTACTTATTTTGCCAGAGGTCGCTAGTTCAATTTTCGCATAACTTAAATATTATTATGTATACCATTTTGGATAAAACTAAATGTTTTTTGTTTCACTCAGCAAAAGAAATATTTTTAATTTTATTTCAGTCAAATGTCCGTTCAAAATCTAACATCACGTACAACACTTGCCTCCCGGTTATCTTCGGTGTTAAGAAGTACGCGGACGCCCTTATGAAGGTGATCGCCCGTAAGAACATTCACGTCAACTACAAAACCGTTCTGAAGGAGATTAAGTTTGATAAAAAAGAAGCTGTGTTCTTCAATACTGAGGATAAAACCAAGGTAATTATTATTATAACAATTAAATTGTAATTTATCGTGATATAAATGTTAATATGAGATACGAAATAATCTTACAAAAATTCAACGTTATCCCACGGCTTCTTTTAGATTTAAATTGTAAGTGTATTCTAAAAAGTAGTGTATTCGACCAGAAATTGTATTCAGCCCTTTTTAGGGTTCCGTATCTCAAAAGATAAAACAGGAACCCTTATGAGATCACTCCTCTTGTCAGTCTGTCTGTCTGTCTGTCCGTGTGTCACCACCGATTTTCTTAAGAACGGGTGGACCTAGCAAGTTGAAATTTATACCAGATACTGAGGTCTATAGTTCCTATTAGGTGTATAAAAATCAAGTTCCTGAGTCAACACGATAAAAAGATATGGGCAAATTTAGATTTTCGCGAAAACTTGTAAGTACCAAATTTTACCTTAATTTTCAACTTTTTTATTTTTCGAAATTTTCCCTTTACTTTTTAGACCTTGCTTTTAACCAATATTAAGAATTCTAATTCAACCGGAAGTACCCTATAGGTTTTGGTAACAATACGAAAACCTATATGGTAGATCCCGATTCCCGTTGACCTAGAATCACGAAATTTCTCAAAAAGCAAGGTTTTACAAATAAAAGTAAAATTATAAAAAATAAAAAAAGTTGAAAATTAATGTTAAACAGATTTCCTACAAAATTGTACAGAAACGTCGGTGGGCAAGTCTGACTCGCTCTTGTCTGGAAATTTTTTTAACGTTCCACACGCTTGCACGAGCCTCCTTTTACTAAAGAGGGAACAGGCCATAGTCCACCACGCTGGCCAAGTGCGGGTTAGCGGACTGAGCATGTCTTTCGAAAACTTGCTAGGCTCTCTCAGACATGTAGGTTTTCTCACATATTTTCCTTCACCGTGAGACAAGTAGTGATCACATTGGAAATGATTCGCATATGAAAATACCAGAGATGCGAGATCCGGAATTTGTTCCTGCTTCACTCGGTTTCCCAAGCGAGCGCGTTACCACTGGGCTGCCACTGCCTTTCTAATTTTTAATATTAATGGAATATTTCATTTTACAGTTAACAACTTTGCCATACGACTTACTTCACGTAACACCGCCAATGAAAACACCGGACTTCCTTCAAAACAGCAAAGACATGACCGACGAGTGCGGGTTCCTCACTGTGGACAAATACACGCTGCAGCATACGAAGTATTCTAATATATACGGCTTAGGCGACTGTACGAACACGCCCAACAGCAAAACTGCGGCCGCTATAGGTTAGTATGAGTCTAAGATTTAGTCAATTTAATTCAATTATCTTGTTAGTGGTTTCAAAGCGTGTCAATTAAGCACAGATTATTTCGCCAATGTCACGTAAAATGGAGAAGACACGAAGGACATTGGTCGGTAGAATAACATCATTAAACTGTATTAAATTATAATGAGTAAAAAAGAGAGTTAATCGTTATTAAGCCTTGTTGAACCTACGACAAAGGATGACACAATTAATATATGTACTAGCGACTCACCCTCGCTTCGCTTGGGTTCGTCCCTAGATTGATTCCCCATACAAACTTTCATCCCCATTTTCACCTGATTCATCATGATTTCCGGGATAAAAAGTAGACTATGTCCTTCCCGGGTTTCAAACTATCTTAATAAATTTCATCTAAATCGGTTCAGTAGATCCAGAGTTTACCCCTTACAACGTCACAAACTCACAATATCACAAACTTTACCTCTTTATAATAATCGTATATGGATACATTAAAACCTTAATCCCTCCACGACCGCGGACACGCCGGCGTTACGGTTAACAATAGATTTCTTAGTATTTAATTAATATCTTAGGTATTTACCTGGAGGTGTTAATTAGAGATATGGAGTAAGATTTATCTAGTTAAATTTGTGGTACGTTAAGATAGACGTTTTGACATTTAGCAGTTGTGATGCGACATATTTCAAATTATTATCGACAATATGGTCAAGTGTGAGTCTCGCTTCTAGTTGTAAGTAGTAGTTATTGAAAGTGTTTATTTTTCCGACCTACGCGTTGTATTTTTCAGAAAAGATGTGCTATTAAGACTTATAAAATCACTTCGTAAATGGCGTATATACGTACAAAATACAAATATGTATATATCACATAAAAAAATTATTGAGGTAGATTTATCATTTTAAATTCTATTTTGTTGTAACTTTATTGTATAATATTTGTTAAAACGAATATATTTTTTTACTTAATTTAAAATTAAAAATGTATAATTAAAATCAGTACATAACTAGTGAACATATCACGTAACAAACGCACAAAAAAAAACATACACCCAAATCGACCTAATTTTTCTAAGTGAGTAAAAATAAAAAAATAAAATGTCAACTCTCCAACAGCAAAACAAAGCTACGTAGTGGAACAGAACCTGCTACAAACGATGAAGGCGTCGCCGCCCGCGCGCCGCTACGACGGCTACGGCGCGTGCCCGCTCGTCACGTCGTACGGCACGTGCGTGCTCGCGGAGTTCATATACGACGGCGTGCCGCGGGAGACGTTGCCTTTTGACCAGGTAATATTTATAAGAGGTTTATTAATTTTCTCTCTCTCTCTCCCCGAGACTCTCTCGTTACCATGATTGCTGTGAAACATTCGAATCAAAATATATCCATATTTTGATATCCAAAATATATCCATATAGTTTTATTTAAAACTAGCAGGACCCGCGGTTTCGCTCGCGCTAAAACTACAAAAAATCTGTATAAAAAGTAGATTTCATACAAACTTTCTTCCCTATTATACTCCCTTGTAAAATGAATTTCGAAAAATGCTAAAACACGTATTTATTTAATTGTATTGAAGAGTATTAATACCAAGTTTCAAGTAATAATGATCATAAATGGTTGTATTATAACGTGTTTTCTCGTGGGAATGAGATGATCTCCCGCAAAAAGTAGCCTATGTCACTCTCCAGCTTTCCAACTATCTTCACACCAAAAATCGCGCCAGTCCGTCACTCCGTTTCGACGTGAAAGAAAGACAAACATACAAACACACTTTCACATTTATAATATTAGTATGGATGTCGCGTAAATCTAAGAAAGTTAGCGAAAACTTCTTTAGCCGCGTTGAGCGATTTTTGGTAGGGGCAAAACTTATGGGTTCGCGTCACCTACATGCTACGTGTGACATGTGACGTGTCGACGCAGAGTGGCGTAGACTAACGACGCGCAGCGTCGTTTTGATTAAAAAAACACAGTTATTCCAAAGTTATAAGTTTTCACTTCTGTCGGCATGACTACATACCTATTTTTTTTTATTATGTTTTTCAACGGTTTTGGTCAGCGTTAACTTCATAGATGAATCTTGATTAAATGCATATTCAGGTTTAAAAGTTTCTTAATACAATTGATGTCTGTTAAATGATACTAAATACCTTCAAGACGACATTAGAAGATACAATAGTTTTCGTTTTCAAAAAACACAATAGATGGCGTTGATCAGAAAACATAAAGTTACATTTTAATACTTTGCGAATCAACGCCATCTATTGACATTTATTTGTACTAATTTTTTTTTGTTCCTGATGAGACTCCATGTTCAAACAGATTCATTTCCTCGCTCTACATAGCTAATGGAAACCGGCTATACTATATAATATAAGGATATATAAAGCAAAGATCACGTTAAGTAGTTATGGACATAATAAAGACACACACGTTAAGTCGTATAAAAAACTAATTTATTTAATAAATTTTAATATTTCCACAGGCCCAAGAGAGTACTCTGGCATACTATATGAAGAGAGATTTGTTCCCCTTCCTCTACTGGAACTTCATGTTGAAAGGATACTACAATGGACCTGAGTTCGTAAGGAAAATAATAAACCCCTTCGCAAAATAAACAAAACGCGGATCAAGTTACGCAAATATCTTTATTTTTATTGAATAATGATCGATTTGTGCTTTCCAAATATTTTATAAACGTTGTTACGCTAACTAAGCTGGAAATCTAAGAATGACATTTTTTGAAGTTATACTTCTTTTGGCACGTTTGGAAAAAAAAATGAGATTAACATTTTTACGATGCGCGCGCACACCGATAGCCAAAAAGCGACATGATGAAGTTAGCTGCATTCCTTTTACAAACGAGAATTGTGACATACGGGATGAAATCTTTAGCTATTTTTATTCTGTTACGCCAAAGAAGTATAATTTCATACGTGCGTACATAAGTACATACTAAATTTTTTATAAAGATACTCAATATTCTACACACAGTACCTACTAACAGTTAATATGTATACGAATATGTGCTAACTTCAAACTATTAACTTAATAAATAAAATAAAATGACTATAATATTGTACTAATTTTGTATGTATACCGGCTCCAAACTCGTCATGCAAAGTTACTAAAAGATTTTTATCTGAGCTTGGAATCGGCAGTAATTTTTTTGTGATTTTTTTTCTAAATCACTATAACATTTAAATAATATAGCATAAAACAAATAAAACTATTTAAAATTAATAATTATTAATTCTATGCTATAAAACAAATATAATGATAAAATAAAAAATTAAAAGAATATAATGATAAGGTAAGATAAAACAATTGACATTGAAATTTAATACTCGGAAAAGTATATTTTATTAATTTATTTAAAACATTATTGTAAATTTGTTGATTTTAAAAAAAGTTTATTAGAACCTAAAAAATATTGTTTGCAAATAAAATACTGTGTATACTATTGTTCTAATGTGTATAGAAGTTAGAAGTAACCGGAGTATCATTTAAGTATATACAATTATATTTTTATATGAAATGTGCAATATAATAATAAATATTGAACTGAAAGTATGTTTTTATTTAATAACCTTGTTAAAATCTTAGTTGGTTTTTGCTAAAACGCCTTCCTATATTCGAAGTTATGGATCTAAAGATGAAGGAAAATCGCATTGAATTACGAAATAAACTGTCCTGTAATTTATTGGACGTATATTTTTTTTTCTTTAATTGCCATAGTAAGGGCGTTAAATATTGTTTATTATACTTAAAAACGTTAGCCATGTGTATTTGTCCCATAAAAAATTAAATATCATGGATAAAATAAATCTAGTAAGCTCATTTGTTGTCATTAAAAACGTAAAGATGTAATTTTTGTTATAATAATTTTACAGGAATAATAAATTTTAGTGTATTTATATCAGATGGGTATAACTGGCAATTATTTAAAATTGTTCAAAAGTAATGTGAGAGAGTTGTGCAGTCGAAAGGCTTCGTGTAAAAATGAGTTCAGGTAAAATTATTATTTTTAATGAAAATGATTATTTTCTTGAAAACCTTCTGGGAAATGTGGAAAATGGACATTTTATTATTGGCCCTTTTTGTTTGTGTAATCTAAATGATTGTATTACATTCAATAATCAGTTTAAAACTTAAGTCATTGCATTGGACTCGACGTACCTTTTTTATGTTGGGAAATGCATTTACGCATACCATATATATGTACTTGGTACCGCTAAGTTTGATAATACTCGTATGTGTTTTATTTATATTCGTAGCTTCGAGCTTTATCCATAATTAATTGTTTTTATTATTTGTTATTTTTCTTTTAAATTCGCGCTGTTGTCATTTCAAGTCCTAAAATCCTATATTCTATTATCGTTTTTACGATAGAAGAAAAATGTTATATTGTCATCATTTTTACTTCTCCATTGTAATTGTGTACATTCCTTTATAAACCTAACCCTAGTTGTACATATAGATAAGGAAATATAAAAACGATTTTAAAGTTCTTTACAGTTGTATTTATTTACTTTATTAGGTGTAAGTTACTGGTGGTGGGGGGAGGAACTGGTGGTTGTAGCGTCGCTTGGAGATTTTCTAGAAAGTTAAATGACAAAGATATCATTGTTTTAGAGCCTAATACGGTAAGATAATAAAATAGTTTTCTTTCATTCTCATTTTTCTGACTTTGTCGCCGGGGCTTAGAAACCCTGCATTTAAAGCTAGCGACTACTGACAGCTTATAACAAAACATAATTTAAAACTACATAATATGTATGACCAAAACAGCTTATACATATTGCTATCTATACATATAATATATTTTGGAAACTCTTATCGAAATAGGCTTTATTATCGATACAGAGGCCGAATCTATAGTTTTTAGAATTTTTGTCTGTCTGTCTGTTTATTACCGCATCACGGGAAAACCACTGGATAGATTTTCATGAAATTGATGATAGCTGGTTATCCGGGTCAACATATGGGATACTTTTTACTGCGGGATAATATCTCATCTCTGAGAACGTTACGTAACGTTAAAACGTAACTAGGGACGGACCCGAGCGGAGCGATGGTGAGTCGCTAGTATCTATATATAATTACAACTTATATTATCTAATATTTCAGGAACATTACTACCAACCGCTTTTCTCTCTAGTAGCGGCTGGTATAAAACAATTTCCTCAAAGTCATAAACCTATCAAGTCAGTTCTACCGCGTAACGTTTTGTGGTTGAAAGACCAAGTGGATGACTTTGATCCGTGTAACAACGTGGTACATACGGGATGCGGGTTTAAAGTGCGGTACGAATACATTGTAGTGGCTGTTGGACTGAAGAATGATTATGAACAGGTTTAAATTGTTTTAAATATTTAAAATAGAGTAATATTTTAACGATGTATCCATTACGAGATAGCTAGGGCAACCATCACGACGTACATATCTCTTTCATCTTTCACTATATTTTGTCATCACTCTTTTTATGCACACTCGTCTGTTGTGATGTTAAAGAACATACATAATATATACCTATGAATTATTTTAGTGATAATATTTAATTCTAGATTTTAGGATTGAAGGAAGCTCTAAATGACCCTATTTCTCGAGTATCAACGATCTATTCGCCTGAATACTGTCAAAAATGTTGGTGCTGTATACAAAACTTTAAAGGTGGACATGCTATTTTTACATTTCCGAAACAAGCTGGAAAGTGTTCTGGTGCTGCCCAGAAAATTATGTACCTCGCTCATGATTATTGGAGGCAGGTCGGTAATCTAATCTGTACCTATTTAGGTAAAAGTTTTTTTATTTCCTTAACTTTTTTGGTTCTACTTTTTGCTTGATGATTTTAGAAAAATGTTATAACTTCAACGAATATAACATATAACACAGCTGGTGATGCAATATTCGGAGTACCTAAATACGCAGCAGCATTAACCAAGATCGCTTTTAATAAGAACATCGTTGTAAATTTTACACAGGAGTTGATAGAAGTAACAAAACGAAGCGCGATATTTCTTGATTCGAAAGGACAGGTTGCTCTTTAAACTTAATATTTTTATAAAAAATAGTATCATAATATATATTATGTATATTAGCTTTTTTCGTGGCTTTGTTTGCTGGGAAATGTTGAGGGATGTAATTAAGTAAATAGGGCGAGTATGAGAATGAACGGATGAGTTAAAACTGCTGGCAGTTTAATTTTTATAAAAAAAATATATATTATCCTAAACAAAATATGTTGATTATATTTTTTTATTGAAATATAAGTGTGTAATATTTTAATAATTTATCGTTGTCCATTTCTTACTTAAACTTTGTATTGCCGCACAGACAATAGCTTTGCCATACAACTTCCTCCATATAACGCCCCCAATGTCGCCGCCAGTCTGCCTCATGAGATGTGAGGAACTAACCAACGAAGCGGGATACCTGGATGTAGACCGACACACCTTACAGCATAGACGATATAACAATGTTTATGGAATAGGCGACTGTATCAGTTCACCTAATAGCAAAACTGCGGCGGCTGTAGGTAAAACTATTCTTTATTGCATATTAACAGAGTAACACAGATAATACAGAGAACAATGTGGGCAAAGGTGGACTTATCTCTAGAAGAGATCTCTTCCAGCCAACCTAAGGAAGTGAGAAATAGTGTTATATGACGGGACTAAAAGTGTGCAATTAATTTAAGATAAAATTATAAATAATTATACAATTAAATAAGATAAAAAAAACACATATAATGATAAATATAAAAAAACTTACATATTATACATACTATATACACATATACATACATATATACATACATATATATATACATATTAAAGTATAAATATAATCGTATGCATTTGGAATACACAAAAATAGTAAATCAGATGATAAAATTAAGGACCAATTTGTGACAGAAGGTACTGTTTTAAATTTTTTTTAAAAGAAGTTATGGAGGGGCTTTTTTTGATGTATTTAGGGAGTTTATTCCAGAGTAATGAGGCATATACTGAGAAAGAGTGCGAAAAAAAACGTGTCTTACTCTTTGGTATGTCGAGCATTGACATGACGCAAGACCGTCTGGAACGTGAGGGGATAGGGAGAAGTTGGATACGAGAACGAAGGTAGGGAGGAGAATTTGGGTCGTTAAGAATATTGAAGAGGAAGGAAAGGATGTGCATATCACGGCGAAGTCGGATTGGGAGCCATTTAAGTTGAGCACGAAAGTTTGATACATGGTCATGCTTGCGCAAGCCAAAAATAAAGCGAATAGCTAGATTCTGGAGACGCTCTAGTTTGTTAAGTTGCTCCTCAGTCACATCCAAATAGCACACATCAGCGTAGTCAAGTATGGGGAGGAGAAGGGTTTGAGCAAGCATAATCTTGGTACTAAATGGGAGAAAGAATTGGAGACGCTTGAGAGAGTGGAAAGAGTGATGCATTCGTTTGCTGACCTCGTTGACATGAGCTACCCAGGTCATGTTACAATCCATTATTAGGCCCAAGTTTTTCACTCTATCACAATAAGGGATTGGAACACCAGAAAACTGGACTTGAGGTATTGAAGTCCAGTCGATTTTGCACCTCAGTCTACTACTGCCAAATATGATGCACTGTGATTTGCTGGGATTCACAAGAAGGCCGAAAGACTCAGCCCATAATTGGACTTCAGCAAGGTCCGAGTTTAATGCACCAATAGCGTCATGCAACTCGGTCAGCTCAAAGTGTCGGTATATCTGTAAATCATCTGCATACAGATGGAAGGGAGAAGAAATGACTTTTGAAATGTTATTAATGAAGATGGAAAAGAGCAAAGGGGAAAGTACGCCGCCTTGAGGGACACCAGCAGTAAGATCTAACCAATCCGATAATGTATCGTTGATTTTCACGCACTGCTGACGTCCGAAGAGATAAGAATGAAACCAGTCTAGAACAGTAGGAGAAATGTTGACCGCACGAAGAGTTTCAATTAGGATGTCAAGGTCAACAGAGTTGAAAGCACTGCTAAAATCAAGCAAGACCATCGCAGTGAGCATGGTGTTATCCATAGCACCACGAATATCCTCCGTGATATTCAGCAGGGCTCCCACCGTGCTGTGTGAAGAGCGGAAGCCGGACTGGTAAGGGCATAGGAGATTATGGTGAGACAGATAAGAGTAAAGTTGTTTATGAGCCAATGATTCTATGAGTTTCGATAGGATAGGAAGGATAGATATAGGGCGGTATTGGGAGAGACAGGTAGGATTCGAAGTTTTAGGCAGTGGAATGACGATGGCTTTCTTCCACACTGATGGGAAGACATTGCGTGTGAGTGAGAAATTAATGATGTGGGAGATCACAGGTGCAATATCCTCTAGTACGGGAAGAACCATATCAAGACTGATGTTGTCACTACCAATGGCTTTTGTTGAAATAGAGCGGACACACTTCTTTATATCATCCACTGAGACTGGTTTGAAGACGAATGGTGGTAGGTCAGGGGGGGCAAGATTGGATAAGAATGAAAGAGTAGCAGTTTTTATGTCAGAATTTAAAGTTATGGGTGGAGTGGTAAAATGATAATTTAAAGCATTAAGATCCACAGAACTTTGACAAGTTTCTGTGGTCTTGCCCACACCCAGTGACGATAGGAATCTCCAAACTTGCGCTTGACAGAGATCCTGAATCGTGGAATGAATATAGCGACGTTTGGCATCCCTACACATTCTGTTGCAGATGTTACGTAATTTTTTATAGGCGTCAAGGTTTTCAGTTGAAGGGTATTTTTTGTTCCTAGCTTTGGCCCTATCGCGCTTGGCCATGGTCCTCTTAATCACAGGCGATAACCATGGAGCGGGAGCATGCTTCATCCTTACTGGCCTAACCGGCGCATGCTTGTCGTACAGTTTAATCAGTTCAGCAGTTAAAGAGTCTACCATGGTATCGATGTTGTTCGCTGATAATATCGCTGACCAGTTGATGTTTTTAACATCCTCTCTCAAGCGTTCTAGATCCATATGCTTAAAATTGCGCTGAAGTATAACCTTGCCTCTAACCTTTGGAGGACGCACTTTATAAGCGAGATAAATTAAGTCGTGGTGTGAGAAAGGTGCAGTCATTTGACCATGCGAAACAGCAAGAGTAGGTTTAGAGACAGAGATTATATCTATGAGAGATGGACGACTGTTGGGAAAGTAATGAGTAGGGCTAGTCATGGGGAGTAAATGCATATTAAATGACGATGTAAGGTTTTGTAATGCTCGCGTCCGACAATCATTCTTTAATAGACATGTGTTCAGATCACCCATGAAAACAATATGTTCATAACTCGGTACCAGACTATCTAGAAGATCTTCTAAGTCGTCAAAGTAATTGACTTTGTCATTAGGACAGTACAAGACCCCTAAGAGAACTTTTTTGTGGTGTGTAGATAATTCTAAGAAAAGATATTCTAGATGACCAGTAGTTAGTGAGTTGGAACGAGCAACCACATGGGCAGGAATACCGCTACGAAGGTAAATACCTACGCCACCGCCACCTTGATCAGTGCGATCATTACGAAAAAGTTGATAACCTGGAAGCGAGCAACTAGTAGAAGGGAGTGAGGGCTTCAACCAGGTTTCAGAGATAAGAATGCAGTCGACTACGGCAGCACCAAAGGATGTGAGAAAATCGGTGTAATGAGCGAGTATGCTTTGCGCATTGATATGCACCATGGTAAGGGAATTGGTATTAGTGGCAAAAATATTCGACAGTTTTACTTCGAGTGTTTCAACATCTGAAAAAGACGTATTAATACTATTTTCCGCACTTTCGGAAATGTCGGAAGAACAAGAGAAATATTCCTCATCCATATTAAAATAAAAAAATATATGATATACGTAGAAAAAAATAATAATAATAAAATATATATAAATATAGATAAACAGTTATATAATAACTAAATAATGAACCAAAAAAAAAAAATAACACTATGCTCAGGCATAAGTTGACTACAAGAATAATTTTTACTAACATAACAGTTTTCATTAACAAATGTTGAACGCAACACAGCAGAGTAACAATATTGCTAGAAATATTAACTATCTGTGCCGAGTTGTGACAACTGACTTATGACATTTGAAGTTGTGACTTGTGATCAACTGACAAAACAAGTAAATTTTAGAACTTGTACAATTTAAATAACAATTTTAAACGGTACTTAAACAGAAAGAAAAATATGTGTACCCTGCTTAACTGTTGGGGTTCTAAAGACTATAAACCGGCCAAATTAAAAAGATGTAAACAAAGAGATACCCGTGAATCAGTCATTTTTGCTATGTTGTGCAATGAGTTTTTTAAGTTCGGTTGAGGTGTTTATCTTCACTCGGGTCTTGTCTGGGAGAAGAACGATTACCACACCGTCAGCAGACCAGCACTTCTTCATGCCGAAGTGGTTGCGAGCGGCAACAAACACGTCCTGACGCGACTTGGTCAAAAATTCTGTCAAGGTTATTTTTGTACCTTTCAACGAAGTCTTAGCCCTCCATGCAGTTGTTCGAGTCTTCATATTAACAAAACGCACAAGAACAGGCCTACATGAATCCCTTTGGCACCTAATCTGTGACAAGATTCAATAACATCAGGGTTTGCGTCTGGAAGTTTCAAATGGCTGGTTAATACTGACATGACCTTTTTCATCACGTCTTCGTCCTTATCCTCCTTAATACCATGGAAAAGAAGAGTTTTTCTCCGTGATTGTGTCTCCAAACGATCCAGGCCTTGGGCTACAAGCTCAACTTGGGATTTGAGTATGCCGAGTGATTTCCATACAAAGGTCTTAAATGTATAGAATTCGGCAGACAAGGCTTTTACTGTTGGGTTGGATGCAGAGGGACCGGGTTGCTGCAAGTTCTTCTCAAACTCCCCCATCCTGGTGGCGAACATTGAGGAGAGCTCTTCCATGCTCTTAAGAAGTTGATCAACAGGGGTATCCATGGTTAATTAGTGAAGAAAGTTTGTGTGAGAGTGAATAAATAGTCAACTTATGCACTGGTAATAAAAACTTTAAAACATATATTTAATATATATATTTTTTTAAAATATTTATAGTAGAGCAGTTAAATTCGCGTCTAAGCTCTTTCGTGTCTACCCGCCGAAAAAACTATGTACTTAATTTTTCATAAATATTAGCTGTTTCTATAATAATAAGCGAGTAAGTTTATTACTCACCAAACTTATAATGATTTTTCTTAAAACACTTTGAAATTAGTGTATATATTTGGTATTGGAATCAGGAACATTTAGAATAACATTTAGAAAATAAATTTTCTAAAAGTCAGTCAGTCAGTAGTCAAAACTAGAACTTATTATCTATTTATCTTGTAAAAAGAAAAGGGAGTCCACATTCTAGAGATTTTTTTCCTAAAATTAAATAAAGTTAACGTTTTAGCAAATCAAAGTCGTATAGTTGAATTGAACCTGTGGAACACAATGTATGGGAAGGAGCCCACCGCCAAGTACTATGGATACGCAGCCTGTCCCATGCTTACATCGTTCAAAACTGGCATCCTTGCAGAATTCCTGTACGACAAAAAGATTTGCGAGACATTTCCCTTTGATCAGGTTGGTTTTTTAAAGACATAAGTGCCAATATTTCAAAATGTTGTTTTAATTATAATTATTATTATTTTAACTTATAATAGCTCAAGAACTGCTATCTAATATATTTAATTGGTACCTACCAAATAAGTTTATAATTTAATTAGTACATTATTTTTGTGGTAAAATATTTATATTAGGTTTTTTAGAATACTTTATTTCTCACTCTCTTCTAGAGCAAGGAAAGACGTCTGATATATCTCATTAACAAGGATATACTTCCGTACATTTATTGGAACAAATTAATAAAAGGTAGATGGAATGGACCATCTGTTATACGTAAAATTATCAATCCTTTGGGAAGATAAAGTCTAATGAATATATAAAATATTTATTAAACATTAAAACTAAACAACAATACTTACATCAATGTTAATCTACATATATTAAATTATGTGGTATAAATCATTTAATTTGTTTTATTTCATGTAGTTAAATAAAAACATTAATACATCATCTCATTTATTTTTACAACATATAAATTAAATAAAAAATACTGTTTATGTTTAAAGAGCCCTTTTTTCGGCATTTACATAATACATTTTAAACAAGGTATATGGTAATAAACAATAATTATTCGATAAACGATTTTTCATAATCAGAACCAAAGTACAATAGTGAAAGTGTATAAAAATATATTTGTTATGATATGTAGAAATATAATTTGACTAGCTCTGTGTGTGTGTTGAAAAATAGTAAAAATATGGACTAAAATGATTATTAAAAAAATGGCAATGAACTCATTAATTGAATGAAAATTTTAATTATAAGGAACTTCTTCTTTTTATAATTAATTTTATATATGGCAACTTTGATACGTATTACAAAATCATAGTATGTTTATTGTTAGTATAATTTATTGTGATATTTCTTCGATTTTTTTTATATTTTTCGTTTGAATGAATGATTGTATCTAAAATGAATTTTAATGATGACATGAATTGCAACTTTATAAAAATACTCAGTAAACTGGACAAAAAACTAACACTTAACTTTCTCCTCACTACAAAAACAAACTTTCGGGCACATAATTCTAGTTACTAAAGATCTTTTTAAGCATATTTCATATGGACTATTCCATGATATCCTCACGCTCTATTGAGAGCAGAAAATTGTTCCTTTTGGGATCCGTTAGAAATGTATGCGTCCGACGCGTTTTGCCGTTTACGTTTGAGTGCATTTTGTTTAATCCTATGTCTCCGTCGGCTCTTCACGAGGTATACAGTCAGCGCGATTGCGATAAGCAACGATATTATAATGCAACCTCCTAAAATTAGTGTTAGTGATGAGACGTTGGACCCGGGTTCTCTTGATCCTTCGATCTGGAATTATACACATAGGTTGAATATCTTTTTTTCAGTTGAATAAACAATATATCCAATGCTATGTTTGTAGGTAAACCTCGTGCCACAGGACATTTGAACAGCTACACCGATTTTAATTTAACTTTTTCAACGTAGGTACAAGCAATAATATAATAAAAAAAGATAGATACGTTACTAGCGCTCTAAACGTGAAGCACACAAATGGAGGCTAAAGTCTCCATTGGCCTCAGTCGCTTTCAAATAAGTAAAGAATCCGTACGTGCTTCCCCCTTAGTTAAACGGTGTATAAATTTATTATAAAATATCATTGGGTACACAAAGATTAATTAATTTTCCTGGCTGATCTTGAAACTAGCGAAAACACTTGTAGTGCTATTTACTTAACAGTAACAGTCTAATTATGCTATACTCAACCTGCGGCCTGCGGGCCGCATGCGGCCCGCCGCCGGGCCTTTGTTTTTGGCCCATCTGAAGTAACATCTCAGAGTTGGCTTCTGTTTTAAAGTGTAATTACTCAGAGTTGTTTGATGAGTACATCGATTTTGAAAACGATACCAATCTAGAAGTTCTGTTTAAAGAAAAAAGGGAAAACAGACCATGACTGAAACGTGTTAGTGGCCTCTATAAAAAATAGGTTGAGTATGGATGGTCTAATTCCTTGACAGTCTGTGGATACTTTGATATATAGGTTAGAGTAAGTTCTACGACTTAGCCAGGTAGCCTTACGCTTGGCGCTTACCGACCATTCTTTTTTGACCCAAGGAAGGACTAATGTTATTAATTTTAAACTAATTAAATTAAACATCCTGGCGGTTACAAACAAAACCAGAAATCTGCTTACGTCTTTATACATAAAATTTCAACTGCAGCATAAATAGTTCGTCCGATTTTGATATAAAATTTTGTTGTTGCTCTGCTGTGTTAGAGAACCATTTTTTTTACGACAAATCGCGATCTGCGGCAGAACGACATCTGCCTACCGGGTCCGTCAGTATTTTAAATTATACTCAATAATAAAATTGTGACCATTCCTAAACTGTGTAATGACACTTGAGCTTATAAAACATAATAAAAACAATATTGAAAGATAAAAGTTTCACCGTCTTACCACATACGTGCCGTGTGGGCCACCTCTCGTGTACTGGTCATTGCACATCGCCTGCTCCGTCCAGTTGTACCAGTGCACTAATCTCAGACCCGAATACGCGCGTGGCGATGCACATCTACAAAGTAAGGCATATTGCACTATGTAAACAATCTTCGAACATTAGTTTTTACAGTGTAGTAAAACCCGTTTTTACTCGCGACTCCATAATATGCATGTTAGATATGGCGATAAAGAAAGGCGAAGAAGAAAGGCCCTAATATACTAATTATACGAATCCAGATAAATTGCGAAAGTCCCTCAGATCCGGCGAGCCGTTACAACGCGAAAAAATACCTTTTATCACATTCTCACTGATTCACAATTACACTATTATAAGGGTGCTTTATAGAGTTTCTCGCTTTGGTTTTAGTGGGATAAACACGTCCTTAATTCAAATAACATACAAAAAGTCTAACATATGACCTACCTGAGTTCAGCGAGCAGTCGTGAGTTCGATCGGTACATTTGCGGCAACAAGTCATCCAACACCCATTGTAGGTCGCACGAGCAATGCCAGGGATTGAACTGTAAGTTGGCCCCCTCAGACATCGACGACCAGTCGAGTAATGTTTTCGATAATGTTGATAAATTGTTCTTGCTTATGTCTAGCTGAAAAAATATATTTTAAGAAATTATAACAAGAAATATTTCTTTTAAAAGCAAAAATTTATCTGGCAACATAGGTTATTATTTGCATATATTGTTATTAGTATTAATATCTTACCACGCACAAAGAGGTAGCATCAAATGCACCTTCTTGTATCTTCGTCAGCGAAGGACAATTCGATAGATAAAGAGAGAAACAATTATTTTCTTCCAGAGCTTGATCAACATTTCGCCCAATAACATTACTAAAAGCCTTATCTTCGACCACAGAGAGTCTGTTCAAATCATTCATATATAAACTCTTTAGAGCTATTATATTTTTAAAATAAATACTCTCCAGTGGGTTGCCATCTAATCTCAACTCCTCTAAATTAGGAAAGATCAGGCTGCTTAAACACTTGGGCACATCAGAAATAAAATTATATGATATATCCAAACTAAATAATTTAGGTAATTTTCGCTCTATTTGGAAATCTTTTATCTGATTGCCTCCAATATTGAGAACCTACAACAGAAAAAATAACTTAAAAATCATTTAACATATTATGTAGGTACCATATTAATTTATTGGCTTAATTAAAAAAAAAAGGATAAATCAATCAATTTAAATGAGACATTACCTCCAAGTTTTCAAAATCCACATTGCCCTCATCATATAATGTGGATAATCGATTATACGATAAATCAATATACGTGATGCCACTTGGAAACTTCGGCCAGTGGTACAAGGTATTTATCTTCAATATAGCGATCTGCAAAGTTGAAGGAAGCGCAAAAGTGAACGTTATGTTGTTTTGCGCAAGATTCAATTCTCTTAAATGCGTGCACGCCAACAAGGACTCCTCTTCGATCACCTCTATTATGTTGTTAGATAAATCCAGGAGCTCTCTGGAAGGTTTGTAGTCGATAAATTGAATTACATCATTTTTTGTTGTATGATTCACATTGTTCTTCGTGTGATATGGAAACTCAACGAGAATCATGAAATATAGCTTTTTTATTAACCCCCGACGCAAAAAGAGGGGTGTTATAAGTTTGAAGTTGATGTCTGTGTGTGTGTATGTGTCTGTCTCCGATTTCGATGCGATTTTTTTTTTCATTTGAAAGCCAGTTTCCTTGCGGTGGTTCTTAGCTGTGTTTGGTTAATATCGGTCTAGCAGTGTAAGAGTATCAGCTCTTTTCCAAAATGATGTAAGGCATTTTGGCGTATGATTACTCGATTAAGTGCTTCACGCGTGCCAGTGTAATCGTTAAATGACAATTAATTTTGCGTAGGGGGTTTTGAAAATGTTTAATATACAATTATTTTAATTCAGAATGCTGCTACTATTATTATTTTTGAATGATGTATATTCAAATACAATATTTAGTTGTTTACAAACAAAAAGTATAATTTAGAGTTTCATCTCGTTAAGTAGATAGTAATATTTTCTTAATTATCTGAATGAACAGTAAATTCGATGTTCCAGATTTGAGAATCTGAGCAAAACAATGAGCGAATTTTTTATATTTTTTTTTTGGAAATTGCACGGATTTTCAACCTCTCAAATGCTACAACTTAGAATTAAATTGTTACAAATAGGTCCATGAGATAAAATTAAGTTCTAAACTACGTAACGTGAGGTTTCCGTTTTCCTCACGTTACATATATTAGAACTTAATTTATTATGTACGGTATCAATTCCTCTTGATGCAAGTTTTGCTCACTCGGTATATGTTAAGATATCGCAACTTGTTTTCCTCAGCTGATATTTATTAAAAAATAAGAAATAAATTACACTACTAAGTAATTGACTTACATATTATTGTCTTCAGGAAATGATTCCTTTCCCACCGTCCGGATTCTGTTACTGTTCAAATTCAACCTTTTTATACCTTTAAATGCTTCACTTTCTATTCGTCTTAATAGTATATCAAATATTCCATTCTTGCTAAGATCTAGATCTTCAAGCATGGTCATGGGTTGCAAAGCGTCTACTGGTATCTTTTTGAGTAGATTACTTTGTAAATTCAGTCTTCTGATATGATGTAAATTTTTAAAATCTAAAACGTTCAATTGTATTATTTTGTTATAGGACAGATCTAAATCCTCTAGTCCTCCAACATTCGTGAACAGGTCAGGAGTTATTTCCGGTAGTTCATTTTGACTGAAAGATAACTTTTTCAAATTGGGTACATCGCGAAAAGGGTCTGGCCAATAGGTTTTGATGCCATTGTTGGTAAACTGAAGTGTTTCTACTTGAGAATTAGGTGGTAGCCTGTAATGCAGAAATAACGTATGGGTGTAAAACAATAATTTTGTAGATCATATTATAAATGCTAATGTGTATGATGTAAAATAAACTGTAAAGAGGTCCAGATTACGTCACGTAATCTATTCTTAATGTCTCAGTGATTTACCACTTGAGTTGTGAAGGTTAAGCGGTAAACAGGACTTTATGAATCTTGGTTTATTAAATAAAGCTGGTTCTTTATTAAAAATGCCGACACAAGATACTCGATAGTGCTCTACGTAATTTTGTTTTCAGTCAGATTCAAGCTCGTGGATAAATTTTAAGACATACTCGTATTTACATATGATGTATACATATGATGTATATACATTCTATTTTATAGTGGTGGTGTTAATTATAAACATGGTACGCTTAAATCATTTACGTTTAACACTAATTTATTAAATTAATTAAATTTTTTTCTTACGCATTAAAATAGGGAGAAAAACTCGAGGATAGATGAGGTTTGATAACGATTTAAACTTGAAGCCATTAGAAAAGTAAATTTACATAAATTGATAAGGTTTGCATTCATTAACAAACGTAATTTCGTTAGAATCACGCAATGCTTTAGATCTGCCAGTTTATATCTAGGTTTTATATCTAGGTATGTTAATATAGTGGCCAAATATTAGAAAATGGATTTACAAAAACTTTCATTGGTAAAAAAAAGTTAAAAGTTTTAACTTAAGTTAGAAGTTTTTATTAATTTATGTAATGTCAACGGCCTCTAAAAATGTAAACTCTTAAGTTTGTTCAAGACCTAGATCAATCAGTAGTGTCAACAGTGTTTGTGTTGCGAATCGTCGCAGGAAGTGACTGACTTCTTATCAATTTGACGAGATTTTAAAACATAAATGATATTGAAAATGAATTAAAAAAAAAAGGAGATTAAAGGTTCTACACAGTAGGCTTTTTCTGGTAATGTATAATATAATGTAGACATTTAGTGATAAGCAATGTGATATTTATATTTAATCTAAAAAAAATATTTTCTCCTGGAAGGAATTCAGAAGGTTTCCAAATAATGTGACGCAGCATAAATGGGACTCCTAAACGGTCAACTTTAGGTCGTCATCACATGTGGATGAATCAGGGTAAGTTATAAATCGATATCTTATAGGTACCAATGAATCAACAAGGGCGGGTAAACATTAAACAATATCTATTTGATTACCTACCGATAAAGATTCTATGAATGTCCAAGGCGATACTTTAATGATAATAGCTCTTTACATTTTATTGTACAAAACAAAAGAGATATGGTTTTATTTATTTAATATTTAATATTAATATTAATATACCTACTAAAGTAAGCAAGTTTCTTTATTTAACTTACTTTACACATATCACATGTAGTATTATAAAAAAGAAGATAACAAATGGGAACTAAATGAATTTAAACTCCAAGGGCAAAGGGTATCTTCAAAGAATTAATATATATTCATCATCTAAATTAAGATTTATTTGCCACTAGATAAAGTTGTTAAGATAATCAAGGCGGTTAAAACCTACATACGCCTACTCGATTAGCATAGTATAACCGAACTGGTATCATTTTCTTTGGTATCTATCATTTGAAATGATAAATTTAATTGTGTAATAAAATATTTTGTATTTAAAACCTATAAATGAATTATATAGGATACAAATTAGTACGTCAGTAATGAATAACTTATATGTACACATATATTAATTTCAGTAGCCCTGAAAATGTTAAGCCTATAAAGATAAAACACCTTTAATTGTTTACATTACTCACTTGCCTAGCGTGGAAAGTCCCAACCCTTCGAATGCTGCAGCGATTTTTAATCCATTTGGATTATCTGGCCATTGAATTTTGTCTAAATCAGCTAGATTTTCTATCCTATCCAATTCTGAACACTGAATATTTAACACTAAATGTGTACCATCCACATCTGGTATTTCACTGCAGGTGCAATAATCACACACTTTTATTAATCTGTACACTGTTTCAGTCACTTCTTCCTGTGCCTGGACAGGGTTGAAAATAAAAAAATAAAATGTCAAAACACTAATGGCGCGCATATTATATTTTTAAATCTTACAAATACATCTACGTTCGGCTCGATATCGAGGTGGAGTGATAAGATTCTTTTTATCGGAGCGTTATCGCGGCATTGGTGATGCGTGTGTTCATTGCTGAAAATGACGTAGACGAGATAGACAAGGATTAAAAGTTAACGCTACAGCGACGTGTGTAAGAAATAAAAAACTACTTTTAATCAGTGTAAAATATAAAATACACTTTTATATTACAGTTACGTAAGTTAGTTAAATAGTGTCTTAATGGTTAACTAAAAAACTTTGTATAAGTAAACATTGTAATCGTGTGGCAAAACAAGACATTGGACAATACGCTACTTCCACTTGTATGTAAATACGCCAACGCCATCCAACATTGGTCAAATGCATATTATATACATTAGTCTTGTTGGCCAAATATTGGTGGATATGTTTGGGATATACATCAAGCTGGCAGCTGCTTATAATACTAGTTACTTAAGTGGTAATTGGAGTCTTATACTCTATAGCTCTATTTAGGTAGGTACCTACGTAATAATTCCCCCGGATGTGTGTTCATCTAATCGTGGTGGAGGGGGCTCATTAGCGTCCGGTAATCCAACCAGGCGTGAAGCCAAGAGACACACAGGAGGTGGCCCACTTGGATAGGTATTGTCCCATGCGGGTTGCTCCTGATACTTTTCTGACAGCAGAGTGGACCGCGGGAGCAACTCTTTGGTTGTGTGGTCTGCTTCAGCAGACATACCGTCGTGGCGTTGTAGTTGAGTGCGTAAGCGATTCTGCGACGCCACATTAAAACGGTGGAGGTTCTGTTAAGTTTTAGTGGGTACGGGGTAGTACTGACTTTTCTGGCCAGTGAGTCCCACATAACCACCTATATGTATACAGGTGGTATGCGTATATGCATTTCCCAACATTAAAAAAAACGTACGTACCTAATAATTACATAATGTCAATTATACAAAACCGCGACGAGCAGCATCTACGACATTCCAAAAATTTTAATTACTCTTTCTAATAGCTATTCAATAATCTATACATATAATAAAATTCTAACCTAAGAAGTTGGTTTTTGGTCATATGAGCGCGGGCGGAGTCGCGGGCATTGCTAGTATGCTATAAAATACTAACTAGATATATTGAAATTGAAAAATGGATCCATAATAGATAATGCACGCAGATGCACGTGCGTTTAAATTTTTACGCATGTTTTATTTATCTTTTAACATTATCCGCTGACTACAGTTATTCAGTATTCTACTTGATTAGAGATTAAGATTAGTTTTTAAATTATTTTATTCACGTAATTACTAATAATATCAGATGTTTAAAAATAATACAAGGTAACACACACACACGCACACGCACATTTTTTCCCTCTCTTGTAAGTTAGAAGTTATATATTTATTTTCAGTTTTATTTATATTAACTTACATTATTATAACGTGTAACTTCATGCATTGAATATGTACGCCTGATACGGGAAGGTACAAGCTCCTGAAACACAGTTTTCTAGTTCAGGAGTTAGGGCTGTGTGAATTTGTTACCATTGTATTATTTGAATAGTCTTGTTTTTTTTAAGATTACAAACATATTCTAACAAATATTTTTAGGGATTTGTAAATTTGGCAAACTTAAACAAGTAAAGCTACTTCGAAGAACTACTTTATTTGTTCCATTGTACCGCAGGACGTCCTACACTTCCCATTTGCTTAAATATATCTATCAGAGCAACCTGCTCCGCTGGTAAATTTTCACGAAGGAATAACATCCTTCGCTGGAAGACGTGTTTGTGTCCAAATTTCAGCTCTTATAAGTCATTATTCTCTAAAATTTTAGAGATAATGGAACGACTCAGAATTTGTTACTAGCTTTAAAAAACCACCTACCTCAAGCGGTATTCTTCGGATGGTCTTTCTTTTTTTTAATTCTTTTTAGTCGAGTTTGGCCAAGATATATGTATGTAAGTATACCTGCATGTATTTTAACTTCAAGGGTCCTTTACAACCATTGAGCATATTTATAAGGCTTGGCTAAGCATCTGAAACCATGGAATGTAGAAGGTACAAGTTATTTTTTATAAGTAAAATCTATACATATAATAAAATTGTAACTAAGTCGAATCTGTACATTAAATATTTTTTGGAAAATCTAATTGAAATAGACATTATTATTGATACAGAGTCCGAATCTATAGTTTTTATAATTTTTGTCTGTCTGTTACCGCATCACGAGAAAACCACTGGACAGATTTTGATGAAATTTGGTATGATGATAGCTGGTTATCTGGGTCAACATATAGGATACTTTTTACCGCGGGAAAATATCTCATTTCTGAGAAAAAATACAAAAACTGCATTATAAGAGTACTATACTAATATGTAAAACCTAAGAATTTGGTTTTCAGTCATCTGAACGCGGGCGGAGCCGCGGGCAATGCTAGTCTATAATAATAAATAATGTGCATTGTACTATAGTTTTGTCGTGTAGGAATAAAATTTGAATGGAGAAAAATTGAATTGATCATCCAAATGGATAACTTTTTTCGAACATAAAAATTGCCCCACCCTCAAAATCATTATATCTCCTAATGGACATTTCAAATGTAAAATTAAACAATTTTCAATACTAACATATTCGTTTTTTTGCAGAAAAACTTAATAAATTAGTTTATGGGATTAAAATTATAGTTCCTATATCCAACCACATAAAAGTCATATTCGTTTAAATACAGATTATTCTTTTAATGTATAATAGAAATTGATAAAAAATTTGTAGTAAATTTAATAAAATAATAAATGTATTAGATATATGACGGTACAAACGACTAAAATATTCAAGTTAATGATTATGAAACAATATTTTGTTGTTTATTACTATGTAATAGCGACTTACGCTCGCTTCACTCTAGCTACATTTTTTTTGCGCGGAACCCTAATTCTGCTTCTAAAATTAAAGTAGCCTAAGTTACTCCTTATAACATCAGCTATCTGCCAGTTAACGTCCCGTTAAATGCAGTCCGGCCCTTTCGGAAATTAACCGGAACAAACAGACAGACAAAATTTAAAAAAAAAACTGTATTTGTTGAAATACTCTATACAATTTCATATGTATTTACTAAAAAGCTTTTATTTCGAGTTTCGACATTACAAACAGACATTTAAAATTTATTTATATGTATAGATTACAGATAGGTACAATTATTAACTAATGTAGGTGCATGTACATTATTAGTCAAAATTCTAGCGAAGCTAAGCTAGGCTAGTAATAAATAAAAAATACCATTCATTGTTTGTATGGAAAAATATATTTCTTAAAAATGTAACAACTTTATGGATAAAAATCACATTTAAAATATAAGTACAAATCAATTATATTACTTTTCTAAAAACTGATTTATTTGTAAATATACAATCTTTACGAATATTTTAATTTATGACTTTAACATCAAAACAGCGGCGCTAGAATACTTATTATTCAGTATAATATTAAACTAGTAGATTTTTATTTTGTATAATTAACATAAACAATATCCATACACAGCTCTGCTTCATTAATACGATCCTGCTCTATAGAGCTACAAATTAATAATGTTTAAATACACGACTCTCTTTTTTTTAAATATATAATCTTGAATAATAGTTAATTTTTAAACAAATTTCTGCTGCTGTACAGTTATAAGCACAGTCTACAAATCCAAACATTTTCAAAAAAATATCTAATGTACAGATTCGGCTTAGTTACAATTTTATTATATGTATAGATAACATTACATTTTTTTACGTTCCATTTATAAATTCAATTTGGAATAAAAGGCAGGTATTGGGCGTACGTTCACTTTCTCTCTTTCTAGACAGTGGGTCAATTTTATGATAGTATTGCTCAATCCATTCTCTACGTCTATGGGCGCACCCAACTGACATACATACTTCTTTAAGATAGTCGGGATACGTCTTTAGGATTGCCACGCCACTAAATAGTGCTGTACAGATTTTTATACTGTGCTTATATATAAATCTTACCTTTATTAATATATAAACATATTATAATTTTTTTTTAAATAAATCCTAACCTTAAAACCAACACAAGCACCAATCAAGATTTAACATCAAACCAAATTATTCCGTATAATGGAATGCCATCACTTAAGGTTCCATTTACTTGAAAGAATTTCTAGCCTCAAAGAAGAAATCGAAAGTATTAAAACGAATGTGCGATGTAAGCTGCACCGTATGTTCTACTTTATATGGTACAGTTTACATTGTTCAACTTTTCTATATTCTTACGAGTTTCTCATCTTCAGAATGGGAAAATTTTCATGTAAATGCCGCTCTAATATACCTAACGTAAATGCCTATCAGTCTTTAGAAGACTACGTTTTGATTAATTACAATAAAATCTGTAATTTAAAAATAATAAAAGCAGATATAAAACTAAAAAAAAAACGGAAAGAAAAAAATAATATTTAAAAAGATTTCAGTAGAAAAATAAAAAATAGATTATAATACATATATACAATTTGTGTACTTTAAAAATTATAATGATTGTCTTTTTGAAAATAACGTAGCATAAAGAGCAGTAGACAAAAGAACTGAGAAGGTCAGTCGAAGGTCATATTCAAGTCTAATATGGAAGCTCATTTTTAATAATACTATCTAACTTACATTCGTTGTAAAATCAAAACATTAAAAGTTTGTTCTTTAAATTTTAAAAGTTTTTGTTTTGTAATTTTTGACGAATTTCAAAAATGACAATAGGGAATATGCGTGTGATTTAAATAAAGGTGAAATATATATTTTTATAATCTTTACAGCTTTTGATTCAAGCCTACATTAATATTTTTTAAGTAATTCCTTTTTGATTAAGAAAATAATTATTAAAAAGTGCCAAAATATGTGGGAAATTCATAATAGTTGAAACACACGCCATTGGTCAGACCGATTATGACGTCAGAGTATTATCATAACAGAGCGACTAGCGATTTTGTCGCTATAAATTGCTTAATCAAAAGTCGTCATTTTTGGTGTATGATATACTGTGACGTCACACAAAGCGCGCGAAATTCGTATCGGTACGATATTTAAAAAAGTATATACTAAATTTTAGTTTTTTGGAGCTGTATTTTTTTACAATTATATAAGGATGTAAGCTATTGTATAAATAATTTTAAAAAAATCATGCATATTCCCTATTTTGCTATATATAGTGTCTGTCTGTATGTTACAGGATATCTTCGATAATTATGAATCGATTTTCTTAATTTATTTATACCTCAAGATTAGTCTTATATATACATGAAAAAGAAATCGACCATCATCATTAGGGTGGAATTATTTCTCATAAATGATTTTTATCGGTATACATTTTTTAGTTGAAAATTAATTATTTAAAGTACATTTATTTATATAAAACAATAACTGCCAATTATTCTTATCTCAAATATTTCAATAAATTCGAAAGTTTAATAAAAGATATTCTTTACTTTCGATCAAAGGGCGTCGTTCTCTTTGAGTAAGTAATGTCCAACGAGACGTTTCTGTATGTCCGTCACTCCGCCGTATATTTGAGTTCCTCTGGCGTCTCTGAAATAAATTAAAAAAAAAATAGTTTTAGTTACAGTTATGTATCATTTATTTGTTTTTTTTTCATTTTTCTAATTCCTATAGATATTGTTGAAGCAAAATTTAAAAAAATATAGTCGAATTCAGCCTCCCTCGTCTTTAAAATCGGTTAAAAAGGAAACCTAATGACATCTAATATACCTATAAATATCTTGTGTCACGTTGTTTATGGTCGCACTCCTCCGAAACGGCTCGACTAATTTTAATGATTTTTTTATATATTTGGTAGGTATGAGAATAGGTCGTAAAGTATGTTTCACCCACCTATCTCCACCCCCCATTTTTTTATCTCGATTTTAATATTTTTATGAACAATCCATACTAATATTATAAATGTGAAAGTGTGTTTGTTTTTTATCTCGATTTTAATATTTTTATATGAACACTCCATATTAATATTATAAATGTGAAAGTGTTTGTTTGTCGTCCTTCTTTCACGTCGAAACAGAGTGACGGATTGGCGTGATTTTTTGTGTGGAGATAGTTCTAGGGCTGGAGAGTAACATAGACTACATTTTACAGCGGGAGATTATCTCATTCCCACGGAAAAACACGTTATAATACAACCCAAAAAAATATTTATGATCAGAATTACTTGAAACTTGGTAATAATGCTCTTCAATACAATTTAATAAATATGTGTTTTAGCATTTTTCGAAATTCATCCCATAAGGGGATAAAATAGGGCATGAAAGTTTTTATGAAACTACCTTTTCAGATAGATATTTTTAGTAGTTTTAGCGCGAGTGGGTTCTGCTAGTATTATGTATATACATAGCGACGAATCCGAGCGAAGTGAGGGTGAGTCGTTGTATAACATAAAGACAAAGAGAATTTTTTGTAGATTGAACGCGGGCGTAGCCGCGGGTTTTTCTAGTAATGTATAAAAGTGAATATTATTACATAATATACTAACACAAAACTGATCATTTACGTATTTAATTGTTGAAGATAAGGTTTGATTATTATTATCAATTAAAAGTATATAAAATATTTTATTACACCATTAGAGGTTGCTTTATGTTTGATCACACATCGACGGAACGAATTTAATCGTAAATAATTAAAAATATAGATGTTTCATTACAATATATTAATAATACTATTAAATAACTTAAAAAAAATATACACAAGACACTAAGATTCTTTAAGCTAAGAAGACAAAACTAACAATTATAGTTTTATCAAACGATATAAAAACACGCTCATGACTTATTTCTAGGCATTTAAACGCGTGTATTTACATAGTTGACTAGCGATTTACCCTCGCTTCTGTCGAGTGTCTCCCTAGGTACGTATATTTTTTTCTGAGCGGAACCCTAATTCTTTTTCTAAAATAAAAGTAGGTTACTCCTTGTAATATCAGCTATTTGCCAGTGGAACTCCCGTCAAAATTAGTCCAGCCGTTTCGGAGATTAGCCGGAACAAACAGACAGATAGATAAAATTTATTTTTTCTTATAAGTACCGTATATAATTTCATATGCATTTAGTAAAAAGTTGTTATTTTGATATTACAAACAGACACTTCATTTTTATTTATCTATATAAACAAATAAAGCTAATAACAGAAAAATAAGCTGTACATTCGCTTACTACCAAACACTGTAAATGATTGAGAAACCTTTAAAAAGCACTGAGATTGTATTACATACTTGATTAGTTACCAATCGTCGCTTTTGTCCTTATTTGTTCAAACAACCAATACTTGTTGCACCTACTTTACAGTAAAGAGTTTTTTCTTCTATTTTAATAACAAAGCTTTATTTCTAAGATTTATAAATATATTTACATTTTTTCGATTTTATTAAAGTGAAATGTGTATTAAATACACTAGTTCAATTTAATTTTCTTGTTTTCATTTAATAGTCAATAATTTTGTATTAAAACTTATAAACTTTCGGTAAATTGGTTATTTGGATAAATAAGCTTTAAGAGATCAAAATGAAGTCAGCGAGTCTATACTATGGACTATAGATCTATACTAATATTATAAAGAGGCAGTTTGTTTGTTTGAACGCGCTAATCCCAGAAACTACTAATCCGATTTGAATTATTGTTTTTGCGTTAGATAGCCCGTTTATTGAGGAAGGCTATATATCATCATGCTACTACCCAAGCGAGCAGAGCAGTAATCATAAATATCAACAAATCGGACTTCCACACATTATTGTAAAACTGATGTTTATAACTTGGGTGAAGCCGCGGGGCACAGCTAGTGTAGGTATAAGAGTATATCACCTGTAATGCCTCTCAGCGTCGTACTTGGTGGAGAGGCCGTTCCCGCCCAGTATCTGCACGCAGTGGTCGGCGACGGCGGCGGCGCCGCGCCCCGCCACGTACTTGGCCATGGAGCTGTTCTTGGTGCTGACGTCGCACGCCGCGCGGTACGTCAGCAGCCGCGCGCTCTCCACCAGGATGCACATGTCCGTCAGGCGGTCCTGGGGGAGTGGAGGGAAGAGGTTCATCTACTATTATATATAAATTAGGACCTATACACACGATATCTTATGAACGCTCCCTCGAGCGTTAAAAAGTCGCGTGTTTGTATCAATATAATGATAAATCTGCATTTTTTTAATTTACACAGAATGTACTCGGATAACGTACGCTCATGATATACGCGGGGTCGCGGCGGTAAGTTTATGAAACTTAGAGTGCCTACGCCCTTTTAAGTCTGCACTGATACCAAAATAGTCGTCGTAGCCTTTATTTATTAAAATAACGCGTTAACCTCCATAAGTGACCGAACTGGCAACAGTAACGTATGTGTTAATCCACACAGTGCACACTATATTTTATATAAATCCTTCCAACTATTTGGGTATTAAAGAAGTCCGATTAAGGTATGCTTGTTTTCGTAACTCTACTCGTCCTGGACGGCTTCACCGATTTTGATTATTGTTATTGGGTTATGAGATCACCTGGACGCTCCTCAGCAACATGAGACCGGTGGTGCTGTTGTTACACAGTGACATGGATATTCTATATATATTATCTTTCGTTTAAAAACATTTTTATTTGTATAAACTGCGAGATATAATAAATAGTTACCTTAACAGAAGATAATCTTGTTAAGTTTTTGCCGAACGCGACTCTTTCCTTTGCATAGTTTAAGGCGGTGTCCAACGCAGCTTGAGCGATACCTTCAGATTAACATATTAAAAAATTAGCATTTTTCTTGTAAATATATGATTCAAGGCACTTATATATAAAGAGATATTAAGACAGGGCTGCGCAAATTTGACGCTGATTTACCTAGATATTTCGAGTAAGCCAAATTAAACCAATACGATAACTTAAATATATGATTTTTCAAACCTTCTTCTAGCCGATGTTAAAACAGAAACGCAATTGCATGAAATTTTTTCAATAGTTTTATTTTTCAAAAAATGTACCTTTTTTTAAGATTTTTGGATTTTTCTTAACAACCACTTCAGTTATAATATATAATAGTTTATTATCCGCCGTTAAAACAAAATTCACCTTGGTTAATTATTATTCTCATAATAAATTGAATTAGATTTTAGACTTAGTTCTGTGTAAGAATAAGGTCGATCGGATATTCGTTATACAATCTTATTCGCTAACGGTTACAGAAGGCCGCATGGGCGAAGCTAGTGTGGGAACTTTTTATTCACTGCCTGGACTTAATTCTAAAGGTTGAGTTTTCCCAAAAAAAGACTGCATCTCTTGAGCATCAAGTCATCAATGTATGACCTCTTGAGCATACATAATGCTTTTTACGTGAGTCGTAAAGAATATAATGCTAAATAATGACATTTTGTCAACTTATACTAGGAAATATCACATATGTAAGATATTTATTTATTTATTAGAATTACCAACAAAAGTTACAATAAATGTATTCCAATATTGTAAAAATAAAAAAATTGTTTTATTGTTTGTTTGTATCGAATAGGCTCCAAGACTACTGAACAAAATATAAGATAGTTTGAGACCCTGGGAAGGACATAGGATACTTTTTATCCTGGAAATCATCCCATAAGGGGGTGAAAATGGCGATGAAAGTTTGTATGGGAAAGCAACCTAGTGACGAACTTGTTGCTAGTTACATATAAAAAGTTTAATTAGGTACTATAAAACATTATGATTGCACTTTTATTTACAGGTAATTACAACATGCTATTATATTAGTACAACATTAAAATCTCAAGAGAACAATAAAAATATATAAAATTACACGCAGTTAATATATAAGAATACGTTTTTGTGACCAATAAAATAGTACAATTAATTATAAATGAAATAAATTATATTATGAATATAATAAACAATAAATAGAGCGACATAATGAATATGATTTATATAACTGTAGAATTAAAGTCGATACATTTATGTATCTACTCTCTCTTTTACTTATGAATACGTTTGAATCTTCACATACTATGACCATGACGAAATACTGATATTCCTATATATTTATATATATATATATATATATATATATATATATATATATATATAATTATTGAAGTGAAAACTTCTATAGGCACGTTTGGATAGGGAGCAAATCATGTACCTAAGTCGTCATCGACATGGTCACGTGACGTGTTTACGCTAACACTCAGAGTGCCGATAGATGTCAAAAGCAGGTAAATATAAACAGTTTTAATTTACAAATTTTATTTTAAGATCAAATAATTAATTTGAATATCCAAAAAAAACAAGTGTTTGTTTATTTACAGTTTTAAGTTTTCGCTTCTGTCGGCAGTCCTCATGACTGCTTTTTTATTGTTATTGTTTTTCATACCTATTACGTAAACATTAATCAGGTTATAGGTACTATAAACAAAGTTAGTATGTCTAAATAGTTCACCGATGGGAAAATAAGATAAAATATAAGATGAAAAAGGGTTTTCAATAATAAATAATAAGAAATCACAATAAATAAATTAAGTCGATAGAAAGTTCAATGAAAGGAAAGAAAGTTTTGTAAGTAGGTCATTAGGGAGTTAATATAAAAAATAGTAGAATTATATTACAATTAAAATTTGTAAATTTTTTGAGGATTTATCGTATTTATCCTTACCCACTGCATGAGCCGCTATCCCTATCCTGCCCTGGTCGAGCTGCTCCATTGCTATCTTAAACCCGTCCCCGGGCTCCCCCACCAAGTAACTCCGCGGGATTCGCACGTCGTCCAACGTGAGGTCGCAAGCAGTCGCCGCCCTGATAGAAGTCCTTAACTTCTGTTTTATTTGCCCCTTTTTGTTACGAGTTGCTCGAATTTAAGTGTTTTAGGACCGAAATTGGTGAAAATATTTAAGGTTAATACAAAGATTTTAAGTCACGAGTTATGATATTATAATTATTATTTTTTATTATTTTTTTGCGGACCTAGGGGTCCTTTTCTAAAATAAAACTAGCCTGAGTTACACCTTAGAACATCAGATATCTGCCAGTGAAAGTCACATCAAAATCGATTTAGCCGTTCTGGAAATTAGTCGGAACATACAGACAGACAAACATTTAAAAAAAGTGTTTTTCTTTTAAGTAGGTCGGTACCTATATAATTTCATATGCATTTAGTAAAAAGCAGTTATTTTGACATTACAAACAGACACTTTGATTTTATTTATCTGTATAGATTAATGTCATTGTAAAATATTTTATGTTCCATGGAAATGTGTTTGCATAATACAGCAATAATTTTGTATATGACTTTGTATAATTAGTCAAAATAAAATAGGATTTAACTTCACCTAATCGTGAATGAATAATATCAATTGAATATGGTGTTTAATCAATGCTTTTTTTATTATTATTATCTATTCTACGAGTAATATTACGCGATAAAGAGGAAAATTTTCATTTATTGTTTGTGTGTATCGAATAGGCTCGGAAACTATTGAACCGATTAAGATTAAATTTGGTAAGAAGATAGTATTAGACCCTGGGAAGGACATAGGATAGTTTTTATCTCGGAAATCATCCCTTAAGAGGGTGAAAGTGGGGGTGAAAGGCAACCTGGAGACGAACCCGAGCGAAGCCAGGGTGGGTCGCTAGTTACGAAATAAATTATTATGAAATGAATATTACACTCCGCGACAAAAGTATAACCCACCCCCCTAATTTTGTAATATCCAATGTAAGACTAATTTATCTTGATATATTACTATTGCATTAATATTTTTTATTTGTTTGTAGTATTATAATATGTGTTCAATTACATTCTAAGTTGTTTTCTTATATTACGGCGTGATTGTTAGTTTGATAGTGCGACAAAAGTATAACCCATAACTTACTTTGGCTTGAACAGCTTCATGTTTTAGACGTGTCAGTTCCTTTTTATACTTGTTCTGCGTTCCTCGTAAATTATTACGTACTAGAAAATTATTTCGATTGATATTTATTTATTTCTAAAATAAAAGGCCACGTGGGAAACGTTTCAACGAAAGTGGAATTAATTTAGTTAGGAAATTGTATTCTAAAAATTGTTCGAAAGTTAGAATTGCAAAATTTATCAATAGAAGTCATCGTGTTGTACGTAATTTTCTAAAAGATTCTGAAAATTATGGCAAAAGAAAGAGGACTGGTCGACCAAGGGCAACAACACCACCTGAAAGAAGGTCAATTCTGAGAGTCGCTCCTAATTTTGCTCTTACACCAAGACAAGTCGCAGTGGAGGCTGCTGTTAGCACTAATTTAAGGAAATGTCAAAGTATTATACATGGGTGTCGATACTTAAAACGTAAGAAATTACAAAGAAAACGACTGGTTAAACATAACTTAGATAGATCTAAATTTGACTGGATAAACATAAATTAGATAGATGTAAATTTGCAAAAGACCATGTTCAATGGAAGAAGAATTGGAAAAATGTTATTTTCACTGATGAAAAGAAGTTTAATTTAGATGAGCCTGATGGTTTTAATTACTATTTTCACGATTTAAGAAAAGAAAAATGTGTATTGATTTGACGACAAGCCGGGGGTGGTAGTGCAATGATATGGTGTGGAATTGGTTACTTAGTAAAAATGAATATACTGGAAAATTGAATAGTAAACGGTTCATAAACATAATTAATGAAGAGATTACTTCTCATGTAATGCGAATTGCTGGTCCTAATTTTATAGTTTAGCACGATAATGTCAGTATTCACCGTGCACAAATAGTTAAAAACTATTTTACTGAAACAAATAATCAAGTTCTTGAAGGGCCAGCTTATTCTCCTGGCTTAAATATAATTGAAAATTATTGGGGAAACTTATCACGAGCTGTCTATTGAGGATCAAAACAATTTACCACTGTTGAAGAGTTAAAAACGGTAATAATTGACGAATGGCAAAACATGAATCAAAACAATTTAAAAAGTTATATGACAGATTACACCAGATCGAATGATTGAAGTAATACGTAAAAGTGATGGATCTACTAAATCGATATTGAAATGATCGAAGTACTAAATATTAAATTAAATAAATAATCGCTCTTTGTTGCATTTCTCTTGAGTTTTATTTATATTTAATTTACCTGGGTTATACTTTTGTCGCACCGCAAAATTTATGTATCATCTGTATTTGGTTAATTTTGCATTTAACAAATAATACATTGGTTGTAAAATATACTTACCAATACCTAATTTTGTGTATTAGTAATGTATTAATATAACTATAATTTTATATTGGATATTATAAAATTAGGGGGTGGGTTATACTTTTGTCGCGGAGTGTAGATTTGATATTAGAACTCTCAAGAAGTTTAGAGGACGTGGATTTCCTTTTCAAAAATAAGGCTTAATGTAAATATTATTCACGAAAGTATTAATTTTGTTTGAGTCTATTCTAAATAAATCTTCAAGAATTACAAGTTATATTGAACTTTAAACATTTTCAAGACGAAAATTTGTAAAAATGGTACACAAATAATATAAAAACGCACCTCACGCCCATTAGAGGCTCTTTCTTTCCACGAAAAACACCTTCAGCGTCCAAAGGAACTAGGAAACCTGAGAAAATTTAAACTTAGCGTTAATCATACATTCCACTACAATTCTTCTATAGAATAGTCCTATACGTCTCATGATCTCAAATTCATCACCAAATCACCAAAATTGACTTCCTATTTTTATTGTACTACTTTTTTAATTAAACTAAAGTTTAAACTTACAAGTTCATTTTAGCTATTTAAAGCATAACAGAAACAGGAAAATAAATATTATGCTTTTTTTTTTAAATGGGAGTGCATCTCTCTCGAAAAAAACTAAAATACCAAATAATCGCGTTAAATTCTAAGAAGGTATATTTGGTAATTTTAGAATTATTGTTAAGCTGTAAATATAACTCACATGCCAGTCCCTTATGCCTCAGCTGCGGGTCGAATGTGGCGAAGACGGCGACCGCGGAGCCCTCCACAGCTGACGTGATCCAACTCTTCTTACCGTTCAATATCCAGTAGTCACCGTCTAATCTCGCTGTGGTCTTGATATTCGCTACATCACTGCCAGCATCTAGATTGTAAATATGGAGGTAATATATTCTGTAAACTATTTGTCGGACATTGCAGGTTCGATTTCCATATAGGAATCTTCGTTAATTCCATAGACTATCGACCTCAGACATAATTAATAAAAAAAATAAGCTAATATTACGCTATATTTCTTTCAAGGGGAAGAGAACTGATGTTCAAAAATGCAAAAGAATATAGTATTATTCTTATTATTCATATTTTATTCTCAATAGAGTATAATACCTAGTGCATAAATGAAATTTCCGTTATTCTTTAAAGAAAGTTAACGACCCGTGTGGGAAAATCAAAAATAGTAGCATAAAAAGCAAATAACGCTACTATTTTTGACTTTCACATTTATTTTGGCGGACTTCTATACATATAATAAATTTGTAACAAAGCCGAATCTGTACATTAAATATTTTTTGGAAAATCTTATGGAAATAGACATAATTTTCGATACAGAGGCCGAATCAATAGTTTTTAGAATTTTTGTCTGTCTATCTGTCTGTTACCGCATCACGGAAAAACCGCTGAAGGGATTTTGATGAAATTTGGTATGATGATAGCTGGTTATCCGGGTCAACATATAGTATACTTTTTACTGCGGGAAAATGTCTCATTTCTGAGAAAAAATACAAAAACTGCAATGTAAGAGTATACTAATACGTAAAACCTAAGAATTTGGTTTTTGGTCATCTGAACGCGGGCGGAGCCGCGGGCAATGCTAGTCGTCTATATAATTCTTCAGTCTTAGGTTAATTCGTATTATTCACTAAAGATTTACAATGTCAAGGCGACAATTGATGAACATAGGTACTCTATGTTTTAACTAATCGTTTATCACTGATGAACAAATAAGGTTAAAGGTTACCTATATAGCGCATATTATATTCTTATTATTACACTATCAATTGTTATAACGTGGTTGTTTGTATGTTTGTATATAATAATCTAAATAAAAGAAAAAAAAATCTTCTTGAAATTTCTCGCACATTAGACATTATGATTAAAGTAAACCCTGTAATAGAAATTTTCTTTCTATAAATATTCCATTCTTATTTTGTTCTTAAATGTAAGCGTAAAGAATAAGTAAACTTTATCTCTTGATAATAAGTTTTTCTTCTGATGATAACGTATAAAATATAAAACATGGTATTTATACCCACATAAAAATTAAATAATTATTTTAGTTCCATGCATTTTTATAGTTTCTTTAATACATAGTATTAAAGGGGAATAATGTGGCTGATGATCTATCTCTACTCTGCCGTCATAATAAAGAATGTCCTAACTAACAATTTGGTCAAAAATGACATAAATGCAGATTCGGAATCAGCAAAAAAAATGCTACTTGATAGTCTTACTCATAAAGCTCTAATGCCCGATTTCACCAACGTCACTTAAGTTTAAGGGGCCCCCTAAGCATAGTTAGGGGGCTGTTAGGGGACAGTTTCTGTTTCACTGACAGTTAGGGGTCACCTAAATATTAAAAGGCCCCCTAAATTTAGGTGATCGAAATATGGGCTTAAAGACGATCGTAAAACGAAATTTAATTTAGGGGCTAGTTTAGGGGACTTTTAAGCTAGGGATCCCATACGTAGGTGGTAGCTTATGGGTTGTTGGTGAAATCTTATATAGATATAATTCTTATGTTTCCGGAGATACCATAACCATACTAGGTATAAAACTACTACTAAGTACTAAGACAAAACTTCAAATATCTCGAAATCAACTTTGACGAAGTTGCGGCCTTCTTTTTTTTGACGGCAGTACTTGGTGAAGGTTTTTTTACCCCGACTTGAGAGTTTTAGTCCATACACTTAATTTATCAAGAGTGATCTGTGTTTGAGGCTATTAACATAATAAAAGAACAATCTAGTGATAAAAAAATGTTCTATATATACAACATATGTTACTAACTATACTACACTAACAGTACCTATCAGTGGCGAAGGGTCCATACAAGACGTCTTACCTTAAAATTATTTTGCTATAATTTTAAATACATTTAATTTTTTAAATGTATTTTAATTTTTTAAATGTTCTTTTAGAAATATAATAATAATAGCTTTATATCTTTCTGCATTAAAATGTATTTAAACCTTGTATATTTTTGGAACGGCTTCCCTCTGCTAAAATTTCACCCTTTGCCACTGGTACCTATCTTACATAATATTATAAATGTGAAAGTTTAGATGTTGGAATGCTTCGACGGATGTTTGTTACGCAATCATACCAGAACGGCTGAACGGATCTGGATGGATTTTTAGCACAGGAATAGATTAGTCTGGAATAGTACATAGGCTACTTTTTATCCCGGAAAAATGTACGAACTCTAGAGGCGAGCCCGAGCGAAGCGACGCGAGGGTGAGCAGCTAGTTTACTAATAATATATAAATAAAATTATCATTTTCGGATTATACTGATACTTTGGTGCCATTTTGGTATTTTTGAAAATCTTTGTATGATTTTGTGGGTAGCTGCTGCTTGTCACAACCATATAATGAACCTTTTAAACGTCTAACATGTCTAGATTCTTCCGTGGCCATGATTGTTGTAAAGCATTCGAAACGTCGGGAACCAAAAATCCGTAAAGATAGTTTTATTTAAGATGTCAAATATTTGCGTAAATCTAAGAATGACTGATATGATAAAATAAAAAGCCTTAGATACTACAAGTAAATATTAATCTCAAACACGTACCCGGTTCGCTCAAAGCAAAACATCCAATAGAACCCTTAGTGAAATCACTTAGAAAAATTTCTTTTTGTTCCGGTGTGCCCTTCTCATTAACTAGATTGGCATAAAGGAAGTTGTGTATTGATAGAAGCATGCCAGTACTGGCACATCCACGTGATAGCTCTTCCACAGCGACAGCTAATGATAGGTAATCTTTGCCTAGACCCCCATATTGTGGATCTACGCAGACGCCCATTAAACAAAGGTTTGTCAGACGTTTTATCTACAATGAATAATGAATAATTTAAATACAATGTATACAACTTGCAAGGTCAAACACCTAATTTCAATTATTTATTCTAAAAGTATTTTAGTTAGTCATTTGTGTATAAAATCAATGTACGGTAGAATTTTAACTACGCTTATGAAAAAAACATAAAAACTATAAAAGTTGATTGGTAAAATTTATAAAAATGTACAATCGTGTTACACAAAGAAAATGTATGAAATAAACTTTTTTAGGCCTTAACAATGTTAAGTTAACATCAGTGCAGTAGGCATAGTCTTAGTCCATTTGTCTGTCATTCTTTGCATATTAACACATAGCACCGTCTAGTTTCATGGTAATCTACACGGCTTGTGTTATAGATACCAGATATTTGATACACTACAGATATATAACTTTAAATACATACATATAATAAATATAAACACCCATGACTGAGATTATATTCGATTGTATCGATAAACTTGACCCGGCCACATAGGTCCATACTAAAGTGAAAATGTTTATTATCTTTAGGTTAAAAAATATAAAATTATGCAGTAACTGTTTTTGTAAAAATAACCTTATAAAGTAGTTATAGCATTTCTTTATTTACATATGCTCTACGTATAGATGTAGAGCATATGTAATTCATAATTCATAGGAACTACAAAATGTTTATACAAAAGATACATAAGTCAAAGGATTTATATTTGTTGATTTGTGACAATACGAGGATTAAACTATCCACTAGCAGCCGAGATAAACATGTGATAACAGTTTTAACCTTCTTTTTTTAAACACAAGGACAATGCATAAAGTCAAATACGTAAGGAGCACATACAGATAAATGTGGCCTTTCCATGACATTTTCTTCAAAAAAGAAATGATTATAAGCAAAATAAAATGTATTAAATATGCCTGAAATGGGCCCACGGTAGGGGCCCATTTCATGCATATTCATGCGGGTTGCTCCTGGTACTTCTCTGACAGTAGAGTACACCGTTGGAGCAACCCCATGGTTATTTTGGTCTGCTTCGGCAGACCTGCCGTCAGGGTGTCGTGGTCGAGTGTATAAACGATCTTGCCACGCCCCATTTAGACAAGGAAGGTTCCCTTGGGTTTTTGTGGATAATACTTGCTTTCTAGCCAGTGAGTCCACATAACCACCTGTATGTATACAGGTACAGTAAATACATTTCCCAAAATTAAAAAAAAAGTGAAAAAAAGAGCCATTTATTATACTTTCCAGCAAAAAAGTAACAAAAAGGTTGTACATTCTTTAATTTTAAAATGCTACAGACTTAACAGATTTTAGCAATGACCATGGCCAATTTTTGTATATTTTCTTTAGCCTATAATTTTCATCTATTAAATTACACAATTCTTTTGTATAACCCTTAAAAATAATTATTTTAGTAAAAAGTATTAATAAATTTCATAATTAATAATTACTTAAAATATTTTTGTTGTAAATAAGAGACTCAGATTAATTACAGTACTGATTTATTTAATTATTTGTATTTGTGCACATTATAAAAAAAAGAATACTCACCTCATCAAAAGGAAACCTTCCTTGCAAGTCAAGCTTTGAAGCATTAGGCTTGAGATGTTTATTGGCAAAATCCCTAGTTAACTCCTGAATTGCTATTTGTTCTTCATTTAGCTTACTAGTGAAGCTGCGAGTTTGTGTCACCAACACTTTGATACATTGTGACAAGTTTACTGAAACATTACTTTACTGTTTGATGTCTTATATATGTAACACAATCAGGATACTACTGATTGTAAGATATATTTGAGTATTTTAACCCATGTTTTCAATATAATTCACATAAATAAATAAAGTCTCTCTATTAAAAAAAAAATATAAAAAGTAGCTAATGTATTGAATCAAGCTGAAATTCATGGCACAGCTTGAGTAGTGTCAGAGATATAAGTAAAATTTTATAAAACCTATAATTTGAGCTTCAATGAGCTTATTTCAATAGACTACGGGCATCGAAATAATTATTGTTATACCAAGTTATATAAGTAAACAATGATACTCTTCAGTCTGACCATCTGAATACAAAGAATCTCAGATCTTTTCGGTTTGTAAAAATAAAGAAGAGCAAACCGATAAATACTTTAGAATTTATGATACAAGTATAATCATTAGAACTTAAAATAATATTACAAAAAAATTACCTACATTGATTATCAAAAATTACTTACAAGAGGATTTTACTGGCATGAATAATGCGCCTGCAACCATTTTGAATGAATTGATAAATGAAGTTATCGAAATTATATCACTTTACTGAAATGTAGTAAAATTACATCAAAGTTATGACTGATAATATTGATAAGAACAAGGTCACTGTCCACTTGGATTTTAGGGTATCTAAAACAAGTTTATCGAGTTTATTCAAAATACCGGTTACACGAGTAATGTTATGTTATGATGTGCAAAATGCAAATTATACCCTATTTTATGTTAATATTTTTGTATTTATTTATACCAGCAAAATCAATCACAATTGTCAGTTAAGTACTAATTTCAATATGAGTGTACGAACAATTCAGAATTACTGATTATTGTTTTACCGAAAAAAACTAAAACGACTAACAATTAACAACCATAGATGATAACAACCTTATCACTGTCAACTGTGCTATCAACTGTCAGTCAATTGTCAAAAGCAAATATCAACCAGTGCTGCTAACTCTTGAAATGTTATCCCCCTAAGAGTAACTTCAAAAACCCCTAAAATCCCTTGGCAACTTGAAAAATGTAGGTTTTTATCTATTAATTTTTTTTATTTTTATTTTACATAATGACAATTAGCGTAAAATACTTATTTATGGTTATTATTATAATAATTACATATAACCATTTAATAATGATAATTTTTCATAGATAATTTAAAAAATAATTAAAAATAGGATATAGGATTCAAATTTTATTTAAAGGTATATGATTTTTCCTAGTCTTTATGAGAAACTTTATAAACCCCTAAACTACCCTAAATTTAGGGCGAAACCCCCTAAGTTGGCTTCACTGGTAGCAACCATGGTCCATGGATGTCAAATAAAAGTATAGCAACTAGAAAACCATAAAAAATCAAAATCATGAATGATGAAAGCATGAGGAATGATAGTGAGAAAACACCATGGAAAATACTAAGTTAGTATTATTACTAACCATATACTATTAAGAAATGCTGTTAGTATGTTTTATACTTCTTGCATATATGTAAGTCCCAAATACAATAAACTTCATAGGTTAGTTATATCACTTATTTCTTCGTAATGTATATTTATTTGTTTTAAATAAATATTTAGAAAATTAAAATAAATAAAATAGTTATAACTTTTTTGAACGAATATGTACCTACTGAATATTTAAAAATAACTTGCATTGACAAATTTGACAATTGACATTAGAACTGTATTGATTGACATATTTGTTGTCATTATTCATTAAAATATCAAATTAACTAGTTTTTGGAAATTATTAGTGCACTTTTATTTTGTTTAAGTTAATATTGTAAAACTCCCTTTTAAGGATCTTCCATCTTAAAAGTATATTTTTATGTGTTATATTAATACTTAGCAAAGTTTAATAAAATCCTTAATATTATATTTTAACCAAGTAGTAAACATTCTTCAAAAATGACATCAATTTTTGATCAATACGAACAAGCATCTCAGGTCTCTCAGCGTACGGTGCCAGAGTCTGAACAAATGACTTCATCTGGCTATATCAACATGAAGCTTGATGACAATAGCCCAATGTTTTCAAAAAGAAAAATGAATTTCAACCCTTCCGATCTTATCACCCATGTAGCCGTTTCTAGTGACTTTTTAGTCCTCGCTATGGCTAATGGAAAACTATTTAGGCTTGATTTGAAAATGCCTGATCAACATGAAGGTAAGAAGAATATAATAAATAAATTATATTTTAATATAAAAATAAGTTTTCTTATAAAGATGACACCATAAGACTAGAACAGTCATCTTTATAAAAAAAAAACGTATTTTTTGAGTCTAAAAATTTAAATATACATATTATATGCAAATTTGTTAAGTATACTGTTAAAAAGCATACCTTGTGTAAATTCAGATTACAAGCAATATCCATTCTGAATTTCACTAAAATTCATTTAGATTACTTTGAAAATTATATTTTTATAAAATTTATTTGTATTAGTTTATGGTAACTGTGCATTTTTTATTTGTTTTATTGATATTGGCTCCATAATTTGCTTATCTGTAAATCAGTAAAAAGTTATTCTATTTACTTTTTAATTGATTAACACATGTACACTGAAAACACTAATATGATAGCCTATACTATCCTACACTAATATGAGGGCCTGATCCCCCTCGTACTGAAGGGAGGCCCGTGCCCAGCAGTGGGACGTTAAAAAGGGCTGAATACACACTAATATGATAACAATATTTGTAATCTATGAAAATGTTTTACCTATGATTATTAATTGTATTGATTACTTATTATTTTAGTTTTAATTAGGTCATAATGCTTTATATTATAATATTACATCTGTAAGATAATGTTTATTCTTAAACCAGTTGATTGAATGAAAAATGGGTTTATTATTTCCAGAAATACATTATTCTAAATTTGTGCAGCCAAATTCAAAGCTAACTGCAATTTTTCTTGATCCACTTGGTTACCATCTCCTCATGGCTTTTGCTGCCAGAAACAAAGAGGGTAACCCTGAACTAGTATACTTGCATAGAAAGAGCAGTAAATTGAAAACTGTCACTAAATCCAGAAATTATGAGGTGACAGAAGTTGGTTGGAATTATGAGAATAGATCGACCACTTCTACAGGGCCTATTTTGTTGGGAACTTCACAAGGACACATTTTAGAGACTGAACTTGAATCAGACAGCGATAAAATGTTTACAGCTAGTCAGCAATATTGGAGACAGGTACAATAAAAAAAATTCAATATCTGTGTTAAGTGTTAACATTAAAATATTGTATAAATAATAAATTAATATGTATCTATTATCTACTAAAAGTGATTATTATAATATTTATATACTTTCTTGTTATGTAGAAGCTAGCACTTATACAATCCAGGATATATTTTGATATCTTCTGCCTAATTGGCTAACTGCAGTGACTTAAATACTAACCATGATACTAACCAAAAGTCAATCAGGTCCAAGATATTATAATATATTTACTGTATTTTTTTTAATTTTAAATAGTTCTTTAAATATATATTATAGTTGACTTTTTCTCCTCAAGCTGCCTAATTATCTGCCATTGTATGGAGGCAAGGAAATTGATGGTTTGGTAATGTTTCATTTATTTATATATAATCATGATTTATTTTTTTCCAAGTAGATAGACATATTGACTAGTAATTTTGTATTTCTGTTTTTTTTTTTTAATATATAATACATATTTTTGTACATACACATTAGTTTTTTTATAATATTTCATACATATTTATTTTTTTTTCAATTTAATTTATGTTAATATTTATAAAGTTGATGTATGTTTTTTTTATTTGTGACACACTATAAATTTTTCAGATTTTCGATATTGGAAAAGGGAAAGACACTCCAATAACTGGAATCCAATTCCACAGAGTGAACCATACAAGCAAATATTTTATTTTTGTCACAACTCCAAAGAGGCTATACCAGTTTATAGGTCAGGCAATATTTACTGATGATAAACCCTCCCTCCAGTCTATTTTCCACTCATATCTTACAAGGACGGAGACCGACTTCCAAGATATTCCATCTACACTAAAATATTCAAAACTCCAGTTCTTCTTTGATAAAACAAATACTCCAAAGACTTTTGCTTGGTTGACTGAACCTGGCATATTTTATGGTCAGGTAAGTGACAAAGTAATAAAACTTTTTTTTAAATTATATATTTTAAATTAAAATTAGTGATACTGTAATTGTTATGATTCTTTAAAGATTAACCATCCACTTTCTCTACCCTTCTTTTTGCTTTTCCTTCTCTAATGATAACATCACATATTATTTAAAAAACCATATAATGGCTAAGATCAGTAATTACCATCAAGCATCTATATAATATATAGTTTTTTAAACCTTAAAAGGATAGATTTTTAAATATACATATGTATTAGGACATGTTGGATTGAGAATCTTCCTTTATTTTTGAAATTGTTTACACAATTCGAACAAGAGGGAATTATAGAAGTCACAGTCAGAGGATGCAAATGAAATAAAAACTTTACTTATAAAATACTTTAATATTACTTTTACAAACTAATTATCCTAAGGTGATTACACTGTCGAAGTATGACAAATGGAATGAATTAAGAAAAGTCTCTAACAATAAGGTGCACTCGGATGTTACAACACTGTCACTTCGCGAGAGTTATGTTGAAATACGAAAAGAATGCGATATTGGTGGTCGATGCGACTCGCGAGGTGGTTCCCATGCATTATGGTGGCGAAACAAAGTCTTTAGCAATAAAAGTTCATACGAACGGAATGCGATGTTGGTGGTCGACGCGAGGTAGTTTCCATGTATTAGGGTTGCATAACAAGGGCACACAAACAAAACAACAAAAATATTTACGTTGGATACATGCTATCATAACAGTTACAATGAGAACTTTCATTGTACTATTTCACAAAGTTAGCAACTTTTTATGTAAGTCTTAAATTTCTTTCTTAGGTTTTAAATTACTTAACTAAATATTTCTATTTACAGTTGGACCCTACGTCCCAACAAAACTCAAACTCACTTATCACTCAAAGCGAACTTATCAACTACCCACCAGATAAATCTGATAGCAAAGAATCTGCACCTCTTTCCTTTGTCTTAACAGAATTTCACGCGCTGCTCATGTATTCAGACCGAGTGAAAGCAGTGTCTCTTCTAAACCAAGAATTAGTCTATGAAGACACATATTCTGAAATTCATGGGAAACTAAAAAACATCGTCATGGACCCAGCTAGACGGACTATTTGGACTGTCACTGGCAATGCAGTATTTCGCTACAAAGTTATACGAGAGGAACGTAATGTATGGAGGATATACTCGGACAAGGAACAATTCGACTTGGCCAAACAATACTGTCAGAATAATCCAGCGTTTATAGATATTATTAATGTGAAACAAGCAGAGTTGCTTTTCTCTAAGGGCGAATATGAAAGAAGTGCTGAAATTTACGCCGAAACCCAGAGCAGTTTCGAAACTGTATGCCTCAAATTTTTAGAGGTGGAAAAAGTGAATGCATTAAAGGTCTATCTATCTAAGAGGTTAGATGCGTTAGACGACGATAAGACTCTCATCTCAATGATCGTCATTTGGATGACTGAGTTATATTTATCCCAACTTGGCTTTTTAAGACGCACTGGCAAAGCTGATTCACGGGAATACCACCAAATCCAAAGTGATTTTGAAGTATTCCTTCTCCAACCTAAAGTGGTAAAATGCATGCAACACATAAAATCTGTTGTGTACGACCTGATGTCGTCACACGGGGACAAACAGAACCTAATAAAACTAACAGTGATCAATGAGGACTATGAGAATGTGATAGCCCAAAATATATACAAAAAGTCGTATATAGAAGCGCTAAATATGCTACAGACTTTAAAGAAATCGGATCTTTTCTATCAATTTGTACCAGCTTTGATGGAGGAGATCCCGAAGCAGACGGTTACGGCTCTGATCGCGCAAGGACAAATGCTGAGTCCATCCAAGCTGTTACCAGCTTTTCTTTCCTGCGAGAACGATGAACTTCACGTATCGGAGATTATAAGATATTTGGAATTCATGCTTCAGAACTTCAATGTGAAGGATCGAGCGATCCATAATTACCTATTAACTTTGTATGCGGAGAATGATAAAGTGGCTTTGATGAGGTATTTGGATCGACAGGGTCAGGAGCTGTCGATGGTGAACTATGACGTACATTATGCTCTAAGGTTGGTTAGTTATCTGAATAATATAAATTTTAGTATTTAAAGTTTAGTATAGATTTCTCAGGGATGAAATATTTTTCCGCAGTAAAAAGTATACTATATGTTGACCCGGATAACCAGCTATCGTCATACCAAATTTCATCCAAATCTGTCCAGTGTTTTTCTCGTGATGCATTCCCAGACAGACAGACAGACAAAAAATTTAAAAACCATAGATTCACCCTTTGTATCGATAATAATGACTATTTCAATAAGATTTTCAAATATTTAATGGGTACAGATCCGTCTTACTTAGAATTTTATTATATCTATAGATTATATTAAAATATTTGCAAAATAAGTCATTATAAATACATTTTAAAATAATGGCAACCAAATTTACATAGGTACTGAAAAAGCGTTTATTCTTTTTGTCTATTGGAATAAATTTTAATTGTGCTTTATATTTACTTTAAAATACTATGTGCCTAACAGTAACCTACTTCATGTTATAGTTTATCTGTGCATTAAATTTTATCCAAACCCGTGCAGCCGTTTCAGTGTGAAAGACAAACAAATTATAATAGCAGTCCGAAAATCAATAATGTTACCTTTCATAGTAAGTTATAATATGGTATTTGATTCCAATGAAAATATATATCAAGTTGTTGTTAGCTTAACAGTAAACATTTTTGAACTAATTTAGCCAATATATTAATTTAAAATATATATGATCTTTTTAAGAATTCATTATGAAAAATAATTATTTTTTTATGTTTAAACGCACGAGATTAGTTGAATGTGGAGTGACGTCATCTGCTTGTTTACTGTAAACGTGAGTTGAAGTTCACACCATACAAGTGTATCATACAGGTGACGTCATAGCATCACGTGTAATACATGAACGGCGTGTTTAGCGTTTTGGCGGCCTTTTTATTTATTTAAACTTGATGATAATTTTCATAGAAAAAAGGGAAATTCACAAAGAACCATTCAAATTGCAAATATATTATGCTAAAGTAACTTAAACTTGAATCCAAATTAAACTGGATGTTAATCACAAGAATTCCCATTTCGTAATCCCACTTGTTTGGTGTTTATTTATAATATGTATGTATTTAAAGTTATGTATGTGTAGTGTATCAACTATCTGGTATCTATAACACAAGCCTCGTAGCTTACCATGGAACTAGATGGTGCTGTGTGTTAATGTCCCAATATTAAATATATTATTTATTTATATAATATATTATTATTATTACTTAGGCTTTGTAGAGAGAAAGATCTATCGGAGGCGTGCGTGAAGCTGTCGGCGCTGCTCGGGCTGTGGGAGGCGGCGGCGGCGCTGGCGCTGCACGTGGGGCTGCCGCTGGCCAAGGCCGTGGCCGACATGCCCGACGACGTGGCGCTGCAGAGGCGGCTGTGGCTTGGCGTAGGTAAGCATCAGATTCTTTTAGCGATTTTCTTGTTAGGAAGAAGTCGCCAAGTTCTGACAGAGGGGGTTACTGTGTGTGATGTTTCATGTGATTCAGAGGTTTTTAACGTTCTACTGCTGAGTATGGGCCTGCTCTCCATCAGGCGATAGTCTCTAGCACATTGACAAAATGCGAGTTGGTAAACCCACACGTCTTTCAGAAACTACTGTACAGCAAACCTACCACTATCTTAATTATTATAAAGTAGTTAAATTAAATGATAATTGTCGTCAGAGAGCTATCCATATCTCTACGACGTAAATCGTACGAACACCACTGTGGCTGGGAGTTGGTAAGATGGTTCGTTAAGAACACCAACAACATAAAACAAATACATTTTAACAAGTTCTAGTATGTTAGTCACTAGGTGTTCATTTCACTGACGAACAAATTACATACATAAAAGCACTGCTAATATAAAAAGATTTTTTTTCTTTTAATGACTTAAAAAAATTATAGTTGACATGGATGCATATGTACAAAGTGCTTCAGATTTTGGCTACAATCACTCCTTTGGGACCATCAGATAGTTGGATGTTTCCTTCCTCTATACATGACACTAATGATTTATTACTTATTTTCAGCGGAGCATGTCATCACAAAGAATCAAGATATAAAGGAAGCGATGAGTTTGCTCGAGGAGTGTCCGCTCATAAAGATAGAAGATATTCTGCCTTTCTTCAGCGATGTGGTCACCATCGATCACTTCAGAGAACCTATATGTCAATCATTGCAGGTACAAAATTATATTTTTTTATTTAATAATAACATTAATATTTTTTATCTTTTAGCAGCTATTTGATAAATTAATTTTTATTCATTTACAGTCATTATTAATACACTGTCTTTGATTAAATGTATATTTTATATACCAAACTGGAAATAGAAATTATTTTAAAATCTATAAATAGTATTTTGTGATATTAATTATGATAGGTAGTAACAAAATTCTCTTTTATTCGTAAATGGATAACTAGTTTTCACTCGCGACTTCGCTCGAGTGTTGTTATGTCGATAAAGAGCAGGTTAACTTTTATTTCAATAATGTTTTAATTATAGCTAGCATCTGATTTAAGAAGCCTGTATATAGGACTGATACAAAACTATAATATCGTTGTTTCTTACAGTTGTCAATTTATTTTATTTATTTATTATTTCGTTACAGGAATATAATAATCAGATAGAAGAACTCAAAGCTGAGATGGAAGATGCAACAAAATCAGCAGAATATGTATGTTTTTTAGTATTACTTGTGTAACATGGTAAAATTTTATGAAAATAATTATATTATTCCTAATTAAATACATTATGTTAAATACATTTCAGATAACGATTTACAATAAGAGCAACATATTATGAGTCAGTTTTTTTAGATTTACGCGAATATTTGATATTTTAAATAACATTATTTTTTCGCAATTTTAGTTTCCTTTCTTTCATATGATCATAGGAGAGACTAAGGTTTTTGATGTCTCAGCGGTTATAGTTATTATTATATACTATCCCATAAAAAATAATTTGTAAAAAACCATGCCTGTATGTGTGTTTGTCTGTCGCGGCCGGTGCGGGTGCAGGTGCGCAACGAGATCCAGTCGTTCCGCAACCGCAGCGTGCACGTGTCGGTGTCGGACGCGTGCCGGCTGTGCGCGCTGGCGCTGCTGCTGCGCCCCTTCTACCTGTTCCCGTGCGGCCACCGCTTCCACGCCGACTGCCTGCTGGCCGAGGCGCGCCCCGTGCTCGGTGAGCGCTCACTGCTGGCGACGGCACCACTCATAATTATAACGCGAAACTTTGTGACAGAGAGAGATATCCATCTTTTTCTTCTCCTTTATATACATGTACTAGCGACTCGCCATCGCTTCGCTCGGGTTCGTCCCTAGCTTGCTTCCCAATACAAACTTTCATCCCCATTTTCACCCCCTTAAGGGATGATTTCCGAAATAAAAATTTCATCTAAATCGGTTCAGTAGATCCAAAAATTACCCCCTACAACGTCACAAACCCACAAACTTTACCTCTTTATAATATTAGTATTAGATAGTATAGATATAATTCTTCTCTACGTGTGTATGCCACTGAACTCCTCCTAAACGGCTGGACCGAGTTTAATATTTTTTTGTGTGTTTTTGAGTGTATCCCTGGATGATTTAGATTTACTATTGGACCTGGTAGATAGTGCTGCAGTCGGTTTTAGATTTTCTATTTTTATTACTAGTGATCCCGTTAGACGTAATGTCCGAGCGTATAAATAATGCTTCCGTACGTATGTATGACACTGTAGTCCTCATGAATGACTGAGTCGATTTTGATGAAATTTTTCGGATGTAAGCCATGTTCGGAGAGGACGTCTCTCTGGTCTGCTAGTATAATACATATTTACGTATGTATTATGGTTTCTTTGTTACACTTTCACGCAAAGAATACTGAACTAATACATTAAAGTAACGCTTAAGGTACAACTTATAAAGATATAGTAATACATTGAAGTGTTCCAAAAGATATCTAAACGTCCCTAAGGAAACGCTTACGACTAAAGTACAGGAAGTGTAGTGAGGAATATAGTGGATTCATTTTAGTGTTGTATATATGAAGGAATTGCTGTTTTACATTCCATTCGCAATTTATTTATATTTTATTATGTACATTTCATATGAAATAGTAATATTTTATCTTTATTATATCAGCTCCAGCCCGTCGCAACAAGCTAGCAGATTTACAGCGCCACCTAGCGGTACTTTCCAACGTAGAGCTCTCCGCCATCACCTCCAACGGTCTCCCGCTCAGAGAAGTGCTAAAGAACGAGATAGATGACATAGTGGCCAGCGAGTGTGTGTTCTGCGGGGAACATATGATCGCTTGTATCGACAAGCCTTTCATTGCTGACGAGGATTGGGACAGAGTTATGAAGGAATGGGAGTGAATGATATCAATTGGGTATATATTTATTTAAAATAAATATTTATTGTTCTTATTTAATTTACAATTGCTTGTAATTGGCAGATTTCACATTTCTTTTGAATCCTTTCTTAGTTTCCTTATTCTGATTTCTAATAATGTGTCAGCAAGTTGTAATCATGTTGAAAATGAAATTTGCACATGAAAATCGATCAAAAAAGAACTAGATACACAATCAGCAACAAAAAAATGTCCTCACCGAATGAGTGCTTGCTTGAATATTTGAGCCTACTTTTAAACTTTTTTTGTGGAAACAACTTTAAGCATTGCATTTAAAGTTCAATTCACATTGTTGTATATTTATTTCAACTAGAATAATTACCTAAACACAATTGGTGACAGTTTTAAGAGAACTTTTGCATGGGATTGTGTATCTAGTACGTTTTTGATCCGATGCACGTGACCATATAAAAGGATGCGAGACCTAGTTGGTTGAGCCTGCTCATTAAAAAAATATATTTTTTATTCGGTTTAATTTAATGTATTTTAGTTATACAATGTACAGTAATATTCGTATTTATCGACTATACTATATCAAAAATGATTTTAATATATTTGTAATAAATTTACTATTAAAAGATCTATGTATTCAACCCATAGAGCAGTGTATACTTTAGTTTTAAATATTAGTCTTTTAAGTAATCGTTTAAGTATTATTATTAGTCACATTCACTTTACTTACTTTAGTTTATAAATAAAATTAGTATAAAGAATATTCAAATATTGTATGAGTAACCGTATAAGTTTATATTTTTATCGCCTACTAGGAATTTTCGTCTCTAAGATACGTTTTACGTGTAGTATAGATTTCTCTGAGATATTTTCCCACAGTAAAAAGTATCCTATATGATGACCCAGATAACCAGCTATATCACCAAATATCATCAAAATCTGTCCAGTGGTTTTATCGTAATGCGTTCCCAGACAGACACACAAAAACTAAGCCTTATAGATTTGGTCTCTGTATCGATAATAATGACTGTTTCAATAAGATTTTCCAAAAAAATATTTAGTTAATATGATAGTTAGAATTTTATTATATGTATGTATAGATTTAAGTTTTGTATGAATATTATAGTATAGGAGCATACTGTGATCTTGTATATTAAATGAATTGCTTCAAATTGAGTTAGTTTCTTTTTACATGTTTTTTTTTCTACTTTTTATATAACTAAAGGGTCAATGATTAACAAAGGAAACACTTTCTGGTAGAATCGTAGTTTATTGAGAAAATTGTGTTATCAAGTAATGATAAACAATAAATTAAATTAAATATTAGGATTTTAAATAAGAGGAGGCCATTTTAAATCCTAAAGGACATCCCTAGCGATGTTGCAATTAAAACTTAAAATGTACAAACATAAACAATATATGTGGCAACACCAGTGTTAAATAATAGCACATAGGCACAGAGAAATAATAAAGAAGTAAGGCAGGACCTCGTGCGGCGGACTCTATCCGTGTCTCTAAACAATTCACTAATCCAAACTAAAATTTATTGACTAGCACCGCCGTCCACCTCCATTGCCTGCGTCTCCTTCACCTCCCCCTTTGCGTTTGCGTCGATTTGCATTACCTCTTCTGTTTTCTCTTTATTATCTACAATCTCTTGTTTATCTTTAGTTTCATTTTTATTTACATTTTCGTTTGCTACATTTTTATCTACATCTTTTTTCTCGTCTTTGCTATCTTTCGGTTCCTCTTTTTTGGTCTCGTTGGCGACGTCCTTCTTATCTTTGCTCTTGTCGCGTTTCTTAACAGCTTTCTTGGGGCTCTGTTTTTTATCAGCTGTTTCTGTCTTTTGAGGCTCGGGTTTGAGTTCTGAGATCGCCTCCGGGCCTTTGGGTTCTTCTGGCCGTGTTTCCGCTACAGCCGGTTGTTCTGCTTCCTTCTCTACAGATTTAGATTTCTCTTTCTTTACATCCTCAGGCTTTTCTTTCATTTCCTCCTCAGTTTGTGCGGGAGCTAGCTGTTCTTGCTGTTCCTGCAATTGTTCTTCTTTTTCCTCTTTGGTATCTTTCATTTCAATATCACCATTTTGTACACTTGTCTGGTCAGCTGCCTGTTTCGCATTTTCATTTTGCATCTCTTCATCTTGAGGTTTAGACGTGGCGGCTGCATTACTTTCCGCCTTCGCTTCAAGCACGGCTATACATTTTTGGATACATTTTATTGCCTCCTTTCTCGCCTGCCGTATGTTCTCTTTACCATCTGTTTCGATATTGTCTAACTTAATTAGATTTCTGGTTAACATCTCATCTAGGTAAATATATCTTTTGTCTTTTTTGGTCCCAGTGAAGTTTTCGACATCTGTCATGAGATTCAAGACATCGGTTTGAATACTGAGGATCTGAGTAATTGGGTCGTTTGCTGAGGGCGCCTGAGGCGGGGGCGGAGGTGGCGTTTGAGCCTTTGGCTGAGGTGAATGTTGTTCTTGATGTTGTTGTTGTTGCGGCGGTGGTTGTTGCCTCTGTTGTGGAGGGGGCTGCTTTTGTTGTGGAGGTTGCTTCTGCTGTCTGGACGGAGTTTCTGGCCTCGGCGGCTCATGATACGTTTGTGGCTTGGGCGACTGAGACCGTTGTGGCGACGCGCCTCGAGTGAACGCTGCCGCCTGTGGGTACATTTTCTGCTTGGTAAACGGCTGAGGTCCTTGCCTGAAGAAAGGTCTATCAAACCCTTTCGCGAACGGAAACGTTCCAGGGCCGTCATCGGCGAAATATTGTTCTCTATCGATATGCGGTTGCGGTGGCGGCACGTAGGCGGGCTTCGTCTCTGCGAAATGAGCTCCATGGTCCACATTCTTATTGATCACTGGTTCGTCTCTTCCTTCCACAAAGATAGGTATGTGTCTGACATTTGATGGTTGCTCGGGCTGGTGAGGGTGTTCTTGGTGATTTTGTCCACTCATTTTGTTGGTGGTGTTCGGAATCACTGTGCGATGGTCAGGGGGTGCTGACACAGATCTATGTGATCTTTCGTCCGCATCGACCACACTGGGGTCCACTTGGCTTTTCTGTCCTAAGTCGACTGTGTTTCTTAGACCGTATTGTGGTAAAGTTTGTTCGTCGTGGGAAGTCCCGGCGTCGTGATCAGTCTGTGTGGCCGCAGTCTGCTGCTGCGGCGATTGCGGCTGTGGCTGTGGCTGCGGGGACTGTGGCTGTTGGAATTGGTCTTCTCGTGAACCGAATCTTCTATTCCAATGTGACGGAAAGTGTTCTCTGAACTCTGGTGGTATGTCGTCGAATGGGAATCTGTCGAAACCTCCGAAATCGTTGGTATCTGCAATAATGAAACGCTTTGTTACAACACCTGTAAAGGTAAATAAGTCTTTAGTGATTACTGTAACAATATGCTTTAGACTTACTTATATCTATTATAAAATAGATATAAAGTTTAAAATAATGAAAGATATACTAAAATAAATATAAGAAATATGTATTTTAGCATATTGTAAAGTAAAAACTAGACAACTACTCATAAAATATTACAAAAACGCGAATTAATTTTAGGGAACAATTTCAATAAAATTGCTGTTAATAATTTGGCATTGATTTATTAATTAACTAGCGACTCATCTTCGCCTCTAGGTACGTTTTAATAGTTAGTATAGATATTCCACGGGAACCGTACATTTTCCCGGGATAAAAAGTAACCTATGCGCCATTTCTGGGCCAAATTTCATCCAGATCCGTTGAGCCGTTCTGGCATGATCGAGTGACAAACAAACATCCATCCATCCACACTATCGCATTTATAATATTTATTTATGGGATAGGATTAGTATAATCTAATAATATAATACAAATCTAATTCATGAATATCATGTAATGGTTGAAAATATTTAGAATAATTACAAAAATTAAAAGAACCCGACTGCGTAAAAAACGAATTAATAAAATAGGAACAAAGTCACGAAGGAATATAGTATTATGCAGTTGGAGATATATATGTTTTATACTTGCCTCGAGTCGTGCTAAGTGTAATGTAACTACCTATATATCAAAATCGGTTAAAACCTTTAGTGATTACGACAAAACCTAGAATCGGACATACATATAGACCTAACACATAACTCTAATTTAGTTGTGGTCGCAGTCGGGTGAAAATAAACGTTAGGCACTATTAATTATAAAAGTATTAAAATATAACAGCACATACCGTCTACACCGTCCTGGCTGGACGGTCGTCGCTTCCTGGCCCAGGTGGCGGGGCGCTGCCTCAGCCGCGCCGCTATGTCCGGGTGACGCGCCGCGAGCTCGCTCCACGCGCCCGTACCCTCTTCCTCATCAAATGGGAAACCGCGCTGTGGAAAATATGCGACTTTCAGTTTATTTGATAATTAAAATTCTATATATTAAAAAGTTTAAACATAATGCATTTATGTATGTTAATTTTATTAATAATAATAACTTTTTCTGTACAGTTAGCGAGAAGAAAATTTTTATATTATGGCAACAAAACTTACAAAAGTACACATTAGTATACTAAATGGTAAGCGTTTTATATCTATACATATAATAAAATTGTAACTAAGCCCAATCTGTACATTAAATATATTTTGGAAAATCTTATTGGAATAAACATTATTATCAATACCGAGGCCGAATCTATTGTTTTTAGAATTTTTGTCTGTCTGTCTGTCTGTCTGTCTGTCTGTCTGTCTGTCTGTTAGCGCATCACAGAAAAACCACTGAAGGGATTTTGATGAAATTTGGTATGGTGACAGCTGGTTATCCGGGTCAACATATAGGATACTTATTACTGCGGGAAATGTCTCATTACTGAGAAAAAATACAAAAACTGCAATATAAGAGTATACTAATATGTAAAATCTAAGAATTTGGTTTTTGGTCATCTGTACGCGGGCGGAGCCGCGGGCAATGCTAGTACTCATATAATAAGATAAAGAAATAATAATGAATTGAATTAAATTAGTTCTTAACGTATTTCTGCTTTGAAAAAATAACTTTGTATACACTGTTATACGTATATATTTTTTTATACAGCCATACGTACATATATACCTATACTTGCAAAAGAATAACTAATGATAACACTTTACATGTTACAACCGAACAAGTTTTCATGTAAATTTCATACACGAAGCATAATATATAAATTACTGTTTCGTTACTATGTCAGTAAGAAGTGGCATTCGAGTGACGAAGATAATTCCATGTCCTTTTATGGCAAGAAAGGTCGAGCAGCGACCTCATTACTGTCTAGAGTCAAATACAGATCGGACTAACAAAAGCACTGAATGAAGCGAAATGTTCCATATTGATTCAGGTATAAAATGTTAAAACAATATGTTTAAAGTACACATTTTCCTATTTATAGTTTGAGATAATAAATCCATATCATGAATCGATTATAAACATTTTGATTGTCAATACATCGACATTCAATGCATTCACAATAACCCTATATTATTATTATATATGGACATGTGTAATCAAATATCATTTTGAATAATTTTATTGCTTGCGGCGTCCGCGTTAAAGTAATAATTATACGCAGAATATAATTTACATTTACAATCGACGATAAATATTGATTAATGTAGAATCGAACTGGCGACCTTCGTGAAAAACGGTTGTTTGCCAGATACTGAAATACTATTCGGATGAAGAGATGACGCGATAAGGTCGATTAAAATATTTATTGGCCATATTATGAAGGATTGTTTCACCGCATTGTAAATAAACATCAGCTCTGCACATCGGTCGTTGATCCGGATGCAAGATGACATCTCTCTTTCTCAATTTCCCAAGTATCTTCCGCAGTCGTAAGTCATAAATAATGCATTCCGAAATTTTATAAGAAACTCTTATGAACATTAGCATAACTTGAAACATATTTATTGCAGTTTAGAGAAAGTTTTTACTGTAGTTGTCGCGTAAATATTTATTTTTTCATAGTAATACGTTAATTCCTGCTGATAAAACTTAATTCCATTGTAGGACGAAGAGACCAGTAGAAGCTCTTTATAAACCTTATCATTTTTTTTTCTTGTAGCATTGCCCGCGGCTCTGCCCGCGTTCAGATGACTAAAAACCAAATTCTTAGGTTTTACATTTTAGTTAGTATACTCTTACAATGCAGTTTTTGTATTTTTTCTCAGAAATGAGATATTTTCCCGCGGTAAAAAGTATCCTATATGTTGACCCGGATATCCAGCTATCATCGTACCAAATTTCATCAAAATTTGTCCAGTGCTTTTTTCGTCATGCGGTGACAGACAAAAATTCTAAAAACTATAGATTCGGACTCTGTATCGATAATAATGTTTATTTCAATAAGATTTTCCAAAAAATATTTAATGTACAGATTCGACTTAGTTACAATTTTATTATATGTATAGATTAATTACATTTATAAATAACAAATAATCATCCTCACTGCACACACGCGACAATTAAATATAATTAATGACGTGTATTTATGTACGATATAGACTGTATTACAAAGAAAGATACATTCTTAGAAGGCGCCATTGTTCTTACTCAGCTCCGTCACATTTCGATTAGCTAGCTTAGTGAGGCGTTCAAACATAATCGTATTTAATAATGCGGTAAATTTATTCATTCATTCTTCAATAACTTTTAGAACCCCTGAATTAACCAAAAAGAAAAAACATCATCACCGAAAAATATATTATTATTATTATAATGTGCGGCAGTAGAAGCCCAGTGGTAACGCGCTCGCTTGGAAAACCAATTGAAGTGGGTTCAATCCCGGGTCTCATACCTGTGATATTTTCATGTGCAAATCATTTCTAATATAATTATAAAAAATTGTGAAGAAATCTACATGTCTTGAGAGAATCTAGCAGGTTTTCGAAACACATGTGCAGTCCGCCAACCCGCACTTGGCCAGTGTGGTGGACTATGGCCTGATCACCCGCGTATTGAAGGGAGGCCCACCCCCAGCAGTGGGACTTTAAAAAGGGCTGAATACAATATTTAAGACCAAATAACCTCTTTGTTGCTTCTAGGAAAATAATGAGAAACGCTTGAATACAAAATATGTAAACAAAGCAATAAATTGAAAACCTTAATAAGGGCAGCTAATGAAAGGCATATCGATATTTTTATTGCTATGTTTGTTCATTAACGTTACAGTTACAATAATAAACTCTAGATTTAATATCGAAATTTGTTGAACGTTGGCGGACTCGTCATTTAATTGTTACTGAAATATTAGTCATACGTAGCTTACGATTATCTTTGTACTTATTTTAGTTTACAATTATTGCAAATGCCCAGATTGGTATAATTTATAATACTATTTAAAATAGAGATAATTCAACAAAAACAATATTATCGACTTCAAATTAAATTTAATCATGAAGCCATAAAATTAAACAATCATGATATGACATGAAAATCCGTGGTCTATAATCTATATCATGTCATTATATGTACAGGTATTCAGCCCTTTTTAACGTCCCACAGCTGAGCACTCGCTTTCCTTCAATGCGAGGGGATCAAAACTTGTTCTCTCAGACATGCAGGTTTTCTAACGATTTTTCCGTCACCGTAAGACAAGTATAATTTGTGACATTATAAACATATGTATATACATATAAGGACGACAACATATCTTTTGCTATATTGAGTGAATTTCTTAGAAGGAAATTTCATGTAACAATCAGCGTTAATATCAATACTAATGAGGCAATAAAATATAAATAACATAGGTATGCATAAACAATCTTACAAACGGCCTGTTTCTTGTAAATAAAAACCTCGATATGTCAACTTAGAATTCTCGGTACAAAGTTATAACATTACAAAATTCTTTCAAGGTAATAAATAAAGTATTGCGTCATCTATTCGTACACAAAAGAAGAAAAAATATATCCAAATATATGCATAATGCATTTTTAAATATAACCCACACGAGAGAACTTTCACGAAGGTTACCTAAGAAGATATCTCGATGATTATTTAATCGATTGATGACATCAGCGCGTAGGAGACGCGGATAACTACGTCAGTGGGTCCGTACAAACTGGAATGATAATAAATTTAAACGTGTATAATCACGTGTTACTCCACGAAAAGTAAATAAGGCAATCACGACTTTTGCTAGCTTTGATTTGATTAAGTGTGTCCTATTCCATATGTATTGATATAAGTAAACAAAGTAACCCCCAAAAAATGAATATTGCACATAAAAAATATTGCTTCGACAGTCATTGACCGGAGGATAGCTTCGCAACCAGCTTCTAAAACGCGCGAACAGGTTATTTACAACTGAAGCAAAAAATTACCTGAACGCTACAAATAGGAAAAAAAGGAGTCGAATTCGTCAATATTTAGCAGTGAACACCAAATTCGTTTGAAAAAAATTATATTGCCCCTAGAAAATATTTCAACAAACACAACAACAATCAGGATAGGTATTTTGTTACGCAAGATCAATTATAAAAAATATTAAAGCTTAAATTTTAAACTTTAATTATCAAGTATTGATGAATAAATTATATACAGGTAGGTACATTTGCACGTGTGAAATAAAGACGTAATAAAGACAAAAAAAAACATACGAATTAAAAAAAAGGGAAAATTACATAAATTATCATTTGTCTTCGTCTCTTGTCGCGTTAATGAGTTTAATGAGAGATTGACGAGGCAAGCTTTATAAGGCACAAACCTCGTATATCCGGTGATTACAGGTATACTAATAAAGAAATAATCTCGAATGATATCTCGTTGTCACACCGTATTCGCATCGTACGTAGGCGAGATGTGACGCATTACAGACGCTGGACCGTTTGTAGTCGATATTTTACCTTCTAAGCCAAACATCGCTGAGATCATCATCTAAATTTAGATTAATATTTACTTGAAACGAGGATTTGTCGAAGCGAGTCTCCGCGGACGAATCCGTGAACTTGTCCGATGCCTTATAAAATATCAATCATTTCAACTTTTTGCACTTGCCCGTGTATTGTGGTCAAGATCATTCTCGACCATAAGTGGTGAATCTTGCACAACGCACATGGATAAGACGATGATAAGAGCTACGGTGTTCATATATTTATGGAACATATTAAGTAAATATTTATTAAGTCTACTTCTGGGCATTCAGGGCATAAAATATTGCAATAATTCGGTCCGCATTGACCTTCTAAATAAAAATATATAATATAAACATAATACAAAAGAAACTGAGAGCTATTATTTTGAAAAGACATTAAGATATTTATGGAGGTAAAATGAAGGTTTTTTTTTATAAGGAAATAAGTATGTAGACATTTGATCATGTATTTAAATTAAAAGTTGGCGCCAAACGTATCAACATAAAAGTAATAAAAGAAATCGATTGTGGGCGTATAACAATTTCAACTATCAGTAGGTATATGAATTGACAGTATGACGTAAAACGCATGGCCAACACTTGTTATTTTTGCGAACTATTCTGTTTTTATTGTGTTTATAGTTTACTAGCATTGCCCGCGACTCCGCCCGCGTTCAGATGACCAAAAACCTAATTCTTAGGTTTTACATATATTAGTATACTCTTACATTGCGGTTTTGTATTTTTTCTCTGAAATGAGACATTTTCACGCAATAAAAAGTATCCTATATGTTGACCCGGATAACCAGCTATCACCATACCAAATATCATCAAAATCTCTCCACTGGTTTTTCTGTGATGCGGTAACAGACAGACAGACAAAAATTCTAAAAACTATAGATTCGGCCTCAGCATCGATAATAATGTCTATTTCAATAAGATTTAAAGATAGTTAATGTACAGATTCGGCTTAGTTACAATTTTATTATATGTATAGACAACGAAACAGAAAACTCAATTTCTGAATTATAGTTCCTGAATTTATTTACGTAGAACAATAAAATATCTTTCAATATAGCAGTACATGAGTAGTATAACTTAGTACCTCTATAGCGGTAAACTAATTCAATTATATTCGTATACAGGCATGGCGCCATCGTATCATAACACTGTATTTGGAACAACACTTAATGTTAAATTACGCAGACGCGGAATTATCTACAGAAGGGCCTGTAAGTAAACGTTTGAGTAAGAAAGCTATTAAGAGCTTTGATATGTTTATCTTAGTTTAAAACGGGAAATGAGAAAGCGCTTATAGCAAAGAAATGAAATCGACAAAAGAGTTCCTATCCATATATTTTGAACTAATCGGATACTTAATATTATAAAGAGGTAAAGTTTGGTGTTTTTGAGATTGTGAGTTTGTGACGTTGTAGGGGGAAATCTCTGGATACTGAACAGATTTAGATGAAATTTGTTAAAAAAATAGTTTGGGACCATACGAAGGACATAGGAAAGTTTTTATGCCAGAAATCATCCCTTAAAGGGGTGAAAATAGGGATGAAAGTTTGTATGGGGAATCAAGCTAGGGACAAACCCGAGCGAAGCGAGGGTGAGTCGCTAGTTTAATATAGTTCATATAAGTTTTTAAGAAAAATGTATAAGTAAAACCACAAATTAAAATATTTGCCTAAGTATCAGTCAAGTCACGCAAGGATGTTATGCATTAATACGAATATTACATGTAGAGCTTTCAGTCAGCTAGTTGGAATTGTATAATAACGAGTAAATATAATTTAAAAATTAACGAAGTTTCGTCTTAATTAATGAAGTCATCCAAAAGACACAGAAAACATAAAAAGCAGCAATTCTGTTAATATCGAACTGAATGAAAATCACGTGCTCGATCAAACACAGAACAATGTCTGGTGAAAGATTACTTAGGAAGTAAAATGAAAGAGATAAAAAGTTATTTTCTATACCAATTTCCTGAGCAGTTTATGATGACGATTATAGTCACCCAGTCTGCGATAATGTAACGTGATAAATAAATAATGGTAAGTAAAATTTCACACTTTATTTGCAGCTTCCGATGTGATAAATATTTGCAGTAGCATTACATGATCAAATATTTACTACAGGCAACGCATGAGTATAATATGTATAATCCGAATTTCCAATAATCTAAAAGTTGTCACAATCTATAGGTACATATAATAAAATTCTCTATAGTTTTTAGAATAAAAGAATCTATAGTTTTTAGAATATTTGCCTGTCTGTCTGGGAACGCATCACGAGAAAACCACAGGACAGATTTTGATGAAATTTAGTATGATACTTTTTATTGCGGGAAAATACCTGATATCTGAGAAATCTATCCGTTAAAACTTTGGGAAAAACCCGAGCGGAGCCAGGGTGAGTAGTATACTATGTAGATAAAGGCATTTCAGCAGCGATCGTGTGATTTTCATGACCTACACGCGCACGCTACCCTTGCTTAGATTAGCTAGAGTTCCAACCGCCTCAAGTTTCCAAATCCTTTATTTGTAAAAATTATGCTATCTATTTCAAACGACCTTGTTAGTAAAGGCCAAATGAAAAACCAAATTAAAGTGAAGAACCCACGTCTATAAATGGCGTTACGATACCAGCTGCGGGCGCGTTGACTCACAGTCGGCGACATGTCTGTTTACATGTTTTTTTTGGTTACAGAAAAAATATTGGCATATAATGAATTTCCCAAAAGTTTATAATTATAAGGATTGTTTTATGTTTTAAATTGAAAAAAAAATTGCATGAGTCCGATGAAATTCACATAAAAAAGAACCAACAAAACTTTAAAAACTCAGCTACCTGACTTAACAATCTTAAATATATTAATTTTACTTCATACCAAGCTTATATTTGCAAGATAAAAAATATAATTTAGATATTTATTATTATATTATTTATTTAATTTCTGATAAAAAGAAGGAAAACTTCAATTGAAATATAAAATTAAAGCTGAGGGTTTTTCTCAGAAATCAAATTTTTCAACGATATTTACATAAGGCTAACATTAGAATGACGTATCAAATATTATGTTCAAATATAACTTTCATATGAAATTTTTATCAAACCATAATAAACCATAATTTATTAAATATCGAAATTTACAATTAAATACCTAATAAATTTTATTAATCGAATACCCTACCTCATTTGTAGCGTTCCCGTGATATTCAGGTGGCTTATCCACAACAACAGGCGATTCCATATTTCAACTATAAACACTGGAATGTATCACAGAAATACACAAAACACTTCGATACGATGATAATACTGATCGTTAGTTATACAAAACGCTCTTCGCTGTGTTTCAATTTCAACTGAAGTGGTGGCGAGCGGGCGATCGTATTTATATAGCCGTACGAACTCTCGAAACGTCTGGATACTTCGAGAGACGCGTGGTCGCGTTGCCCCTACTCGAAGTTATCGCTCTACAATCCTATTGATTTCACCTCATACATTGCTGCTTCTTGCACTGGAATGTACGAAATAAATACATTGAAGTATGAAACCAGCAATGTATTATATTCGAGTTTTTGTAGTGTAATTGCGCATGCGCGGATTGCGCATTTGGGGAGTTCACCCTCCTTCATGCAGAGGGTGAAGTTCTCGAAAGTCATTTTAGAGGGTATTAAGAAATTCAATACAAAAATAACCTTTTCTTCTGTTAAAACGAGGGTGAGTCGCTAGTAAGTAATAAACAGGAGGTTACATAATTATGTTTTTTGTTCAGTTATAGAAATTTGCGTTCAAAATTTATTTTTTTGTTAATCTTAGTCATATAAGTACCTACTTCTATTCCTACCTTTGTACAAAAATATGATACGACTTGATACTAAAATATAAATACCTAATAATTAATAATAATGACGGAATTTCATTTTAATCACACTTTTAAGAATACTAATATGAATAATATGAATAAACATAAAGTAATAGCTCGATTAGTCGATGCTTTTTCATAGTTATACTAGCAGAACCCGCGGCTTCGCTCGCGCTAAAACTACAAAAAAATCTCTTAAAATATAGTTTCATACAAATTTTCATCCCCTATTTTACCCTCATAGGGGATAAATTTGGATAAATGCTAAAACACGTATTTACTATTTATTTAATTTTATTGAAGAGCATTAATAGTTAATACCAAGTTTCAAGTAATTGTGATCATATTTTTTTTGGAACGTGTTTTCCCGTAGGAATTAGATAATCTCCCGCGGTAAAAAGTAGCCTATGTCACTCTCCAGCCCTCCAACTGTCTCCACACAATGTAATCACGCCAATCCGTTAATCCGTTTCGACATGAAAGAAGGACAAACAAATAAACACACTTTCACATTTATAATATTAGTATGATTTTTTATAACAAGTGGTCTGTTGTTGTTATTGTATAACAACTATTAGTTACTAAAGATGATGATATGATTTTATTTGAACAAACAAGTATGAATCTTTTGCGTAATTATTTATTTTAAATGGCAAGACGACAGCAGAATGACAGAAAATGCACATTTATTTACTTAAAAAATTTCATCGTCAATAAAAACTTCGACAGCCCTCAGAAGCCTTTATGAATAATTTATGACTTTTATTACAATGTTTCAAGTTAAACAAATAACTTCGGGAAGACAAACCGGATCGAATTTCGAAGTCAACGTCTTTTCACGAATATTCGAGAGTACTCCTCATACGGATGGTGCAGCGACGGGGCGCGCCATAATCGTCTGTGTTCTCTAGCCCTACATTGTTAACTCTATGGAGCATTAATTACAATTTATAAATAACACCTGCTATTTGCAATAATAAGATATAGAATATTTATTCATAGATGATCTATGAATAAATACTTAATGATAATAAATTTTGCCATTTTTACGCTGACAGAGGCTTTAGAGATTTAGTAAAACTTTATTCAGTTGTGCAAAATTTACTAGAAATATTAATAATGTTAAAAACATAAATGTTTATAGATTGTACACTGGCTTTGATTAGTTACTCTTATTATAATTACGTGAATAGTGTAATATTTATGGTTATCAGAGAAACCAAATTTCATCAAAATCTGTCCAGTGGTTTTCTCATAATGCGTTCCCAGACAGACAGTCAGACAAAAATTCTAAAAACTATAGTATCGGTCTCTGTAACGATAATAATGACGATCCAATAAGAGTTTCCAAAAAATATTTAATGTACAGATCCGACTCAGTTAGAATTTTATTATATGTATCTAAACATACTTAACGTTTAACATACATAATATACTAAACTTCTTTTTAATACAAGTACGCAGTATATGTGGTTATTTAAATTTTTTATTATTTTTGATCTTTATTCATTCTTATCATATATCATCTCTATTCATCCCGTTTTTGTTCATATGCTCTTAGTCGTTTTTATATCCATACCTTCAACGTTCGCTCTCTACCTGTATACCCAGACATGACCACGTTCACCTCCTTTATTATACTAATTGTTCTTTGTCCACATGACGCGACCGTACCACGACATGTGTTACTTTTTGTTTTTGTATTAGCGTAAACTAAGTTCTTACTTTATAATATGTATATATTTATAATACATATGTATGTATTGAAAGTTATATATATATATATATATATATATATATATATATATATATATGTAGTGTATCAACTATCTGGTATCCATAACAAAAGCCTCGTAGCTTACCATGGAACTAGATGGTGCTGTGTGTGACCGTCTCAACGTATTTATTTATTTATATTCTAACTAGCAGAACCTGCGGTTTCGCCCACGTTCAATCTACAAAAAAACTCTTTGGCTTTATGTTATGTGGTTATGTATTTATATAATACTGGGTGGATTTTTGAGGCGGGACAGTAAGGGCAGGTACCTTAACTGTTATAGTTACAGGAAAACATTCCTAGGAGACCACCCTTACCTTTTAGATATATTCTGAACTGCATTCACAGATTTTGGAAAAATGTGCAGTCAACGAATAAAACGCTAAAATAACAAAAAATATTTTTTTATACCAATCGATCTTATTTAATGTAGGGATCAAAAGACTTTATGGGACTATTTAAGGTTAGAGTACTAGAAATGACAAAAATCGCCAAAAAATTTTCCCATACATTTTGTACGGAAAAACGATTAATCAACTCGAAATATTCTTTGTTGCCAAATGGCCCTATTTCTTACTGTGATCAAAAGACTCTTTAGAGGCCAACTGAAGTTTGAGTACAGAAACTACGGTAAGTCACAAGACCGGGATTACACGCACGCACCTTATGCAGCGCGCATAAGATATTTTTTTTTTATTTTTGTTAAAACGGCCTCGTGGCATACTGTACCTAGAAGCAAAAGTGGCTACTTTAGTAGAAAATCATAGTTGCATCGATAATATCTTCAACAACATTAGAACTAAAATGAATATAAATAAAATTAAAAAAAATAAAAACACACGCACAAACATAAATAGGTAACATTTAGGTGATCTACAAAATAAATTGCCTAAAATGATCGCCGTTTTCACGAATAAATAAGTTCTTTTGTTTATGTACTGAGCAACAGATAATTTTCTTGGGTGGATGTCGTATTTAAATATACATGTTTAATTGATTTAATTTTGTTCTAATAGTATTCGTTTTAGTGTATGTAGTGTAGGTATTCACAACACTACTCTACATACAATTTTTAATTACGACAAATCTTGAACAATTCAAAGCAATATACAACCAAAGATTTTATATTTATCTTCAATTTTTATATAATAAACTAGCATTGCCCGCGGCTCCGCCCGCGTTTAGATGACCAAAAACCAAATTCTTAGGTTATACATATTAGTATACTCTTATATTGCAATTTTTGTATTTTTTCTCAGTAATGAGACATTTTCCCGCGGTTAAAAGTATCCTATATGTTGACCAGGATCATCAGAATCAGCTACCACTATACCAAATTTCATCAAAATCTCTCCAGTGGTTTTTCTGTGATGCGGTAACAGACAGACAGACAAACAAAAATTCTAAAAACTATAGATTCGGCTTCTGTATCGATAATAATGTTTATTTCAATAAGATTTTCCAAAAAATATTTAATGTACAGATTCGGCTTAATTTCAATTACATTATATGTATAGATTAAATATTAATTAAAATAAATGGCGAATCAATTGATAGTAGGCACAGACAATCCTAAAATAACATATCGCATGAAGAAACATGCGGAAGAGGCACATTACACAAGCGAATTAGATCAGTAATGTAGCCAAAGAAAAAGCTTTTTATAATATATTATAATCTATTTAAAAAAATATTTTGATTTTAATTAAACCTGCTGTTAAAATCAAACGCATAGGTAGATTTTATTAAATGGTGTAAATATATAAGAATACACATATATAAGAATACGGCTTAAGCCCTTTATTCTACACGCTGTCCATCGATCGTATACACTAACAATACTAATAATAATGATCACTTAGTAGACCCTTTGTATACTTAAACGAAGAAGTTTTAATGGTAGTCAGAAGCTCGTTATTTATGTATAATATACAGGATGTCCCAGAATGTAACGATAACCTGGCATCGGAAGAAAGATCCTCTTATGAAGGGCCAGTAAAAAAAAACTGCGTTTTACACCCAGTAGTACTCAAATACAAGCCGTTTTATTGAAAAATGAAAAACATACTATACCCGGAGTGGAATTTTTCGGCATTGTGACTAGAGTTTTGAATTGTTAGTAGGTTTTAATGCTGTTGCGGCCTCGCAAGAAGCCAAACTAGTTGTTGAGAAATCAAACAAATCAAAAACAAATGTTTTTTTTTAAAGAAAAATGAGTAAATATCATCGTTAAATGTACTATCACTTAACTTTGACTACTCGTACTTTAATTATTTTTTTAAATAATACACTAAGCCGAGCAGGCAAGTTTGATAAAAAGATGGCCGATTTCATCAAGATTCTAAAATGCTATCACATGTACATCTTCTGTAATAAAATAATATTTTATTTTATTTTTTCCGATAAATGATCTATTTCATAAATTGTGTCGTCCAAATAAAGGTATAAGAAACAAATGCAGTTGTTTGATTAAAACACGTTATAGCTCCATTTTAATCATTAGAAACAGATAGTAATACTTTTTTTTTATTCAATTAAGATAGAGACAGATAGATAACTTGATCCTTGAACATTTCTTAGCTTGTCCTTCTTCCACGGACAAATGGAGTGACAGATTGACATGATTTTTTGCATGATACGTAAAGTATAGAACTAATGGATCCCGTAGGATACTTATATTTCATAAACTAACTGACCAATGACAGTTTTATAAATATCTAGATCATTTTATAATTCAGAAAATCAAATAACAGGTGTACTTGAAAGAAAACTTAATGAGATATTCATGTCATATAAGATGTATGAATGTAAATACGGACGTAAAATGGAAATTACCATGTTGCCATGTTGGCACACCGCACAGTAACGCATAGCCTCTTGGGAACCAGGGTATCATATTTGATACTTGTAGTAGAAACTTCGTGACAGTGCCATCTGTTATGTTATTCTAAATCTTTTTTATTTAAGCCATAGAGTAGATTTTGAGCAATGTATACCCACAACTTTCGTCATTCAAAGTTGTTAAGGTTTAAGTGGGTAGAACAATTATTTCTCGCAAATTCGAAGTTTTCGCCATGTCAACTTCACGTAAGGGTAAGTATTATTAAATTATGGATTTCTAAGTAGTTTAAAATTGTTGTATACATGTTACATTCTCTTTTTTGTATTTTCCATAATTTAAATAACGTAACATTTAATTTTAACGTGAATATCATACGATAAATTGAGCATATCAAATGTGATACTTTGGGCACTATAGAAAATAATATTAATTATTTACAATGATTTCAGGTTTGTCTGACGAGGCAATTCACAATGCGTTATTGGACTTCAACGTCTCCGATTGTGAAGAGAAGGACTCTGACGTGGAAGAGGATGATATACAAAACCAGGGCATTGAAAATATCGAGGAACAGTTAAGTTTGCAAGAACCAAATAGTGATTGGGATTCCTCTGATGATGAGCCGCTTCAACAACTGTCCCATTCAACGAAACATGTTCCTACAGGTAGGCCAATATTTTGGAAGCATACGACTGATTTTAGACCAGTATCTATCGCATCAACATCAGGTGCAGTGAATCTCTCAGAGAACAACCAGAAGCGTGATACTAAAAAACCAGTGGAATATTTTGAGCGGTACTTGAATGCTGAATTCTTTACGAACATGGCTTTTTTTACAAATGTTATGTCTTTTACGCGCACAGAGAAATCAGTAAATACTACTGCTGCAGAAATTCAACGTTTTTTTGGATGTAGCATGATTATTGGACTGTTAGGTATGCCAAGAATAAAACAATACTGGGCTTTAGAAACATCATGCAACTTAGTGGCAACTGCAATGACTAGAAATCGTTATACTGAGATTCGTTCGCGCTTAAAAGTCGTCAATGACGCTGAAGTTCTAGAATCTACACGATCTACTGACTGCTTTTGGAAAATACGACCAATAGTTTTAGAAATTGAAAGAGCATGTCGTGAAAATATTCGCGACAAAAATGTCTCCATCGATGAGCAGATCTTGCCTTACACAGGAAGATGTGTCAAAAAGCAGCTGGTTAAAGGTAAGCCAAATCCGGAAGGGATAAAAATTTTATCGCGGCGAATTCTGACGGTTTACCATTGGATTTATACCTGTATGAAGGTAAAGGATCTTCAGTGGAATCGGCTTTATACCCAATACCTGAAAAATTAAATGTAGGTGGAAGAATGGTACTGAAGTTGCAGGATACCCTACCAGTAGGCACTTCAATTTACATGGATCGTTATTTTACCTCTATACCACTTTTGGATGTCGTAAAGGAAAGAGGATGTAATGGAACGGGCATTTTAATGAAAAATAAGGTACCGAAGAAGGAAAGAACTGTATACAAGAAAGGTAAATCAGTGAAAGATAAAACAGATTATTTGAAATCAGATAACATGCTAAGAAAACTGGGACGTGGTTCTTATGATTGTATTGTACGTGGTGATGAAAAAGTGGCTGTTGTAAAGTGGTTTGATAACAAACCAATCTTTGTCGCATCTACAGAGAATGCAGTACACCCTGAAGATACCTGTAGACGTTGGAGTAAAGAACAAAAAAAATACATTGATGTAACAAGGCCAGCTTCAATAAAACTTTACAACTCTTTCATGGGAGGGATAGACTTGCTAGATAGGGTTATCGGGAAATACGCGATGAGGGGTAGAACTGGAAAGTGGACTGTGAGGGCAATTTTTCACTTTGTAGATTTTGCAGCTGCTGCTTCTTGGATAGAATACCGCCGAGACGCCAAAGCCCTAGGTGAAAAACCGTGTCAGTACTTTGATTTCAAAATGGAGCTGGCAAAAACTTTAATTTACGCCTCCCAAAATAAGAACCCTCAAAACCCTCATGCTGAAAGGCTTAGCCCAAGGCATAGTCCAACAACTTCATTCACCAGGTCTCTGAAAAGACGCATTGTAACAGCCCTTCCACACGAAGAAAAAAAGAAACAGGCATCTCATCTGCCAGAGGATATGACACGAACAGATAAAAACCGGTCTAAATGCACATTACCAGGTTGTAAGGCTTTGACTTTTATAAAATGTCAGGAGTGTGAGGTATATTTATGTTTTAATTCAACTAGGAATTGTTATAAAACTTTTCATGAGCATTAAATGTAAAATTTATACTGATTTTGAAATATAGTGTTAGTATTGAAATAACATAGTATTTTTTCTTTTGTGTCCCAAAGTATCATATATGATACCACCTGAAAATCCTGAAATAGATATTTGTGTAACATTTTATCGATACTTTTGCATTATTCTAACGTCGAATATTCCAGTAAATAGAAGAACATTGCTTAAATTTAATAATTTATTGTTTGGGTCCCAGGAGGATAAGTTGGCAATTATAATATTTCCACGCTTGGTCGCATTTATGTATTGCACGTCTGAATGACCAAAGTAACCGAATACATCAACGAGATCATTATACCAACCGATCAATAAATATATTATATTACTTAGGTATGATTTTATATACTAAATAATCATACAAAACCACTCAGAAACACGTCCATTTGTCCAAGTACCGAATGCTAAGAGTTCCGTTCCGTTGTAAAGTCTTGCATTTGAAATTCACAAAATAATATATGGTAAGTATACTAGTTATATACACTATAACCAAAATAATATAACATATTACAGTTATATGTAGGTCCGTTGATAAAAAAAATCTATTCAGTATGCTAATCCAGAGTGGTTACTTCGTCAAGAAGTATTACAATTATTAACAAACTTTTCCGTATTTATAATATTTACTGGCGACTCACTCTCGTTTCGCTTATGCCGTACCACCGTAGATCAGCTGGTGAGTTTTGGCAAGAACCAATGGGTAATGAACGGGTCGTTGCCCTGTTCAGAACTTACGCAAGGTGCATATTAAATCAAAACGAGAACACAATGACCAATATGATTCCTTATTCTGTACGCATTTCGATCGACATGCTATACAATAAATCAAAGCAATAAATTATACTAATGTGGTTTATTACACTTTGTAATGTCTATGTTAATAAATAATTGTTATGGTATTCTAAATCAGTCTTTAATAGGTCGATGTCTACAGACAGCGCTCGACTCACTAAAGTATTACACAAGATTATCGGGATCTAAGGATCACTTGCGCAAAATTCTAAATTTAGTTTAAATAACTTTAGGAACCGTCGAATTGTAGGTACCGTTTGAAGTTTGCTAACGGTACATTTTGAAATTTGGTAAACGTATTAAAGAAATTTAAATTATACTAGCGACTCTCCCTCGCTGCGCTCGGGTTCGTCCCTAGTTACGTTTTAACGTTTTAGTAATGACTTCTCAGAGATGAGATATTTTCCCCGCGGTAAAAAGTATCCTATATGTTGACCCGGATAACCAGCTATCACCATACTATATTTCATCACAATCCCTCTAGTGGCTTTTCTGTGATGCGTTCCCAGACAGACAGGCAAAAATTATAGATTCGGCCTCTGTATCGATAATTCTATTTTAATAAAATATTCCAAAAAATATTTAATGTACAGATTTAAATCAATTAGAATTTTAATATACATATATATAGATTAGAACATACGAACTTTCGTGTAAGTGGACATAAGAGTCTGATAATTGCGATAGTTCTCAAGAGTCAAGTTATATCGATTAACCGATAGGCAGATAATATTTTTATTTTCAACTAAACTTGATTATATTGACAAATGTTAAATACATATTATATTTACCAGTTGTACAGAACCACGAGGCCACCTTTATAATTACGTTGCACATTCCGACCAGCAGTTATTATGTGGAGTACAAACATAAATAGCTTTTTATAACTACGACATGTACACGTGCTTATATACAGGCAACAGTAATTTGCACATTTTAAAGCATTATTTTATCATATTATAGTTTAATATCTAGAAGACGGAGCTTCGCTAGGTATTTTTCGGATAAGATATAAAAGACACCTATTCCTATATAGATAAACGTAAAAAGTGGAAACTTATCTAAATGAAAATTTGATCCAAATCGTTAGAGCCGTTTCCGAGATACACGAAATAAATTTATTTATATATGTATAATATAAATAATTTTTTTCGTGTATCTCGGAAATCTAAGAAAGATGACTATTTCTGATCTTAATACAAGTCACTATAACAGGCTCTCTACCCCTCTTTTTAACGATAAAATCATAATATTTATTTATTTATTTTAAATTATAAGAAATACCTACGTGTAAGATTTTGTAGAGGAAGGTATAAATTATATTATAATTTTTGTATATAACTGCAGTACATTGGTATATTGCACATAGCCATATTAGTACGTTGTATAGAGTTCAATTAAGCCATTTAGAAACAATTTCGATTAAGTTTCTAAAAGTCGCCTTGCTCAACATGTACAAGCCAACATTACCTACATATTATGTTCACAAACAATCCTTTCCAAACTCAAAATACTTCAGGGTTAAACACTAAACTATAAACAAGTTAACTGGCGCGATCGTAGGAGGCCCTGTGTCTAAGAACTAAATACCAGAATCCAATTCAAATTGATTATCCAAACGTAAATTGCGCAATAAGGATAAAATATGTCGATGAAACTGATGACTCTCAAAAATAGAATAGAAAGTAAACAGATCGAAAAAAAAACGAAAGAATTTGGACCGAAGACATTTTCCAACGGCAGCACGACATAAAAACGTCTCATAAGTAAACGGTCAGTTCAGAAAAAATATTTTGACGACATGACATTTATTGTTGGCAACACTATGACGGTGTTACCAACTAAACAATCGCACTAATTCTAGCAAAAAACACAAGTAGACTGAGATTTGTACTCACATTTCGCTTCATTTCAACAGTTCATCGCCGAAAGTAAAAACTTTTAGGAGAATAAAGATTTTTTTGCGGAGTTATCTTAAATTCTTTGATAAGTCGGCTCCAGCAGCTCACTCGCTCGACTCTGCGCGTTTGCATGCAAGGTGGGTGGGTGAGACGTATCCCCGAAATAGAACTTTTCGAATAACTCTAAACAAATTATATTCCTGCGTCACTCTTGACGAGATGAAGATCAAGAGTAGACACCTAGTGACGAATGTCTCTCTCAAATCTTTTTTGTGTCTGATGCTAAGGACAATTGTAATGATCGCTAGTCTAACATATGTATCATACAAATAAATATGGACGGACATTGCATAAGAATGTTACAAGTTACTATGGTGCTTGTTATACATAGGACATATCTAAGCATTATAAGATATGTGGAACAATAACTAACTTGTGGCAAACTTTCAATTAGTTGCTCACGTTCAAAAATTAATATGTAGTATTGAAAAATATATAAAAGAAGAAAAATATCGATAGATGATTATTTTCGATTAAATTAACATGAATATAGATGTTCATATTAATATTAATTTTTTTTCGTCGATGCCAGTGCGACACGTGCACACCGAGCATTTCTTCCTCGACGAGTGCAGTAAAAGGACAGTCCTTGGGCCCACTGTCGTGAATCATTAGCACCTACGCGCTTCCAAGAGTGATTGGTCGACACACTACCTTACCTACTGCAAAGGTGCAGCGCAATAATGAGTAGGGCTGGCGACGAATTATCAATTTTGAACATTTCTAATTACTAAGTCTACGTTCAATTTAATCATAAAGCCGTATTATAACGAAATTAACAAAACATTGTATTAAATTAAATGAGCTTTCTAGAATAGTCTGGTCGATTCGTTGAAAACTTTTTAATATTTTTTTAGTCACGTACTTTTCTGAGTCGAATCTGGAAAATGTTATTGAAATATTCATTATTATCGATAAAGAGGCCGATTCTATAGTTTTTAGAATTTTCGTCTGTCTGTCTGAACGCATGAGGTAAAAACCACTACATAGATTTTGGTGTAAATTGGAATCACGACAGCTGGTCATCCGGGTCAACCCATAGGATATTTTTTACTGCGAGAAAATATCACGGAGGGTGAGTTGCCAATAATAAATATAAATTAAAAAGATTCATAAACTAATTACAAATCTATGCAAGGTTTCTTATAGTTAGCAATTAAAATATATACCTTAAGTAAATACAAACTGGTGAGTTATTGTCAATCGTAAGCCCTAGGCGTAACGGATTACAATATGTTATTGTAACGATAATAATGAATAACGAGTTATGGTTATTGCGCATAAGATGACCGCATTATGTTATTATCTATATAGAACTTATCTTGAAAACAAAATCGTTATTGCTCATAAAATTAATAGTTTCGTACCTTCTGATATCTTGCATTCTGTAACCTAATTTCTGAATTTGCGGGTGAAAACATACCTGAACTAATAATTGATATATACATAAGTATATTGATATAATAGATATCGAATGCCTCGGCAGTCTAGTGCCTAGCTTGTACGGCTGCAGATCCGGAGGTCCTGGGTTCGAGTCCCGGGTCGGGCCAAGTTTAACACCTCCAGGTAAATTTCTAAGAAATTAATTAAAATTCTAAGATATCTATTGTTAACTGACACGCCGGCGTGTCCGCGGTCGTGGAGGGATTAATTACGGAGTTTTTCTATTAAGATATTCTCAGTAACAGCCCGGAGTTGGGAAGTTGGCGGTGTTTCGCACCCGTACTTCGGAGAGCGCGTAAACCGTCGGAGCCTTAACTGAGAGTAAAAGGAATAGAGAGTTCAAGTTGTCTGCGCATACACTCGCACTATAATATCTCCTATGCATCTGGCTAGTCTCACTAAGTTGGTCAGAACATTATTGAATAAATACCAGGATAAAAATCTATCCCATAGGTTTAATATTTGCTACCAAAAAATTGCAATTGTTATACAGTGCCAATTTCACATTTTATTTATTATCATAAAATGTGTATAATATGAATTTTTAAAGTATATTTAAACGATGAAAATGAATAATATAGGAAATAGCGAAAATGATCATAATAACCTTGGGACAGATTTCTATAAAAAATAATGTGGGAAAATTTGTATTCTTATATACTTTATATACTTATTTACTTTTGTATTCTTGTATACTTTTATATTATATACTTACTACTTACTTTTGTTACTAATCTACTTTTACATATATTTTTTTTAATTTAACATCAACAATCTTCCTTGATATTTTTTCTATTTAAAATAAATTCTGTTTACGCATAAGACGCCAACTATTTAATTTATTCTGTAAAAATTATATCGCTTCACATCGATAAAAAAAACTATAATTTTTTTAGTTCCATTATGTATGTATCGCAAACAATGCACGTACTTATGATGATGGTGACATAATATTTATATGAAAATCTTGTTCGACCGTGGGCAGGATAACAAGTAAAGAATCCGTTACGTGACGTGGCTATGGAGGTAGGAATGCTAAAATAGGTATGAAAAGTATTCGAATCACGCGGTAATTGTGTCATGCGATTAAAAACAATGTGACATGATTGTAAATCAATTGTAATTTTGTAGCGTGTATTATGTACGTAATATCATTGGAAAATCACTGGATCACATATTTTAACTATTTAATTATGATACACAGTCTAACGAATAACTAAAATTTATATAGGTACATATTCTTACAAATCTTATTAGTATTATAAATGTGAAAATTTAGATGTTTGGATGGATGTTTGTTACACAATCACGCCAGAACGGTTCAACGGATTTGGATGAAATTTGGCACAAAAATAGATTATAGTCTAAAATAGCACATACGCTACTAAGACCCGGAAATGTGCGTGGTTCCCGTGGGATAATTTGATTTTGTTACCCGGGCATACCCAAGCGTGTGCTAGTATGTTATAAAACATCTAGAACATAATAATGGCCTATATTTACCTTACATCATCGCACAGTGTCTATCAATCTTTATTTATCTACTAGTGGCCCGCCCTCGCTTCGTTCAGATGCGACCTTAGGTATTTTTTTACAAATGACTAACGAGTAACATCCCACGGCAATTACCTACTTGAAGTACCTACCGGGATAAAAAAAGCTTGTCACTGTCCGGGGCATAAGTAATTTCTATTTAAAAATCATCAATCGTCGCTGCATAAAGGACAAACTAATAAACACACTTTTGTACTTATAATTAAAAAAAAACTTCATATAAGTTACCGGATAAGTCTTACGGCAACGTGCATCCGTAGAATGTTGTAAATGCAGCAAAGTTTAGAACAACAAGTTTTTGTTTACATTTTTTTGAAAAAAAAAAAATAGTATAGAATAGTTACGTCTAGACTAGTCAAGGTTTTGTACGTTTTTTTATATCAAAAAGTATACTATAGTGGCAACGTGCTGGGCTACATCCAAAACTATTATAAAATTTTATTACATGCAATATTCTGTAGCTCAATGTGCCATTACGTGGAGATTACGCCAATTTTTTCAGTGTGAAGTACAAAAAATAAATACGTTTTTCCAAGTTTGAGCATTATGAGCATAAAATGAAAAATAATAATTAGACAGTATCATATCTATACTTATATTATAAAGACGTAAAGTTTGTGATGTTGTAGAGTGTAGTAATCTCTGGATCTACTGAACCGATTTAGATAAAATTTAGTAAAAAGATAGTTTAAGACCCTGGGAAGGACATAGGATACTTTTTATCCCGGAAATCATCCCTCAAGGGGGTGAAAATGGGGATGAAAGTTTGTATGGAGAATCAAGCTAGGGACGAACCCGAGCGAAGCGAGGGTGAGACAATAGTTCAATAAATTATAGGATTGTTTTTGTTCAATTTTTCAAATTACATTGTACAATGTACAGTCATAATTCATCCTTCTTTGAATTCTTATCTTGCGATAGCACGACAATTTGTGTAACATAAATTGGCTTAAATATTCAGGCGAATTTTCTTTATCTACGCCAAAATCTAGGATACGGTCTAAAATAACTGACAAGTGATTAATTTTGTAGTTTATAAAAATATTTCATCATAAAATTCATTTAACGTTTGTAAGAGTTTAGTCTTTACAGATTCAATTCATTTTTTTAATAATACATTTCAGTTATGTCTTAATTGAAAATGCTAGTGTTTTTTTGCCAAAAATACTTAAACTATGAGCGGGTTATCTCCATTACATATAACCTGTACTAAGTATTTTATAACTTTTTTAATTTAATCAATGCATATTATAAAGCAGTTTTAGTGATATATTATAAAAGTAATCATATTTTTGGTAAACATCGTCTTCTTATAAGTTAAATCTAACTTTCCACATCGTTAAAAATGTTTTCTCTCTACTTTTTAATATTGAGCACTATACAATCGACTAGCATATAGTACAAAAACTATAAATGCACATTTATTATCTAGAAAACGCAATTATTTATGTTACTTCAAAAAATACATCCATTACATTAAATACATACTCGTACATCTGTACATCTTTAGGGATTATATATTAAACTAGCGACTCACCCTCGCTCCGCTTGAGTTCGTCCCTTTTATCGTTACGTTTTAAGGTTTATTATAGATTTCTCAGAAATGAGATATTTTTCTACAGTAAAAAGTATCCTATATATTGACTCAGATAACCAGCTATCATCATACTAAATTTCATCAAAATCTGTAGTGGTTTCTCGTGATGCGTTCCCAGAAAGACAGGCACATAAAAAATCTAAAAATTATAGGTTCGGCCTCTGTATGGAAAATAATGACTATAACTTCAATAAGATATTCCAAAAAATATTTAACGTACAGATTCGACTCATTTAGAATTTTATTATATGTATAGATTTATTTTTACATATAAAAAGTAAACCAGTATTTTAATAATTGTTGAAATAGCTGCAACAATACATGAGGACTATACTAAATAGTCCCCTAAATATTTAGAAAAACTTTAAAAACGATAGATAAACTACGCCGATATTTAGACGTGACCCATATCGGATCGATTGGTCAGTGACAATTTTGTCATGAGTCGCCTGTATAATGTTGATAGACCGTGAACCTTAGTGCGTTAGTAGGTCAAGCAACAATTAAATAAGTAAAAAATTTGAAAGATAAAAATAAGGTAATATTGTTTAATGTATACAAAAGAACTGATTTTATATGAATGGCGCATTAATTCGACGACAAGATTGGCTCAGTTTGTAGTGACCCTACTTGCTGCGCCAGCGGTCGCGGGTTCATTCATTTGTGTGATGAGCACGAATGTTTGTACTCCAGTCATGGGTGTATATATTTATAATATATATGTATTTAAAGTTATATATGTATAATGTATCAACTATCTGGTATCCAAAACACAAGCTTCGTAACTTCCATGGAACTAGATGGTGCTGTGTGTTAATGTCCTGATATATTTATATTTATTTATTTATATTTATATTAATACTTTAATTCTATTAAGACCACTTATACCTACTGAACTCTTTAGACATTAGCGAGTTACATATTTTTTTATATAATTTCCAACAAAAACATATAAAGAAACCAATAAAATAATTGTTTTTAAAATATCTGTCGCATCCGGCGCACTACACGTGAGTATATTTGGCACACAACAAACGTTACTCACCTATTTACTTCAAATATATCGCTTTGTTCATTGAAACGAATTGACCTGTTAGGGAGAATTCCACCAGAATAAATTCAATCTATACAAATAAATAAAGTTGAAGTGCCTGTTTGTAATGCCACAATAACAACTTTTTGATAAATGCATATAAAAGTAGGTACATACGGTATCTACTAATAAGAAAAAAAAATTTTTGTCTGTCTGTCTGTGTGTGTTGTCTAATCTCCGAAACAGCTGAACCGATATGTTTCCTAGACTAAATTATAACGCGACAGCGTCCTAATTTTTTATTTCTAAATGTAAGTGTGACCGCAGTTGCCATAATAACTGAAATATTTTATTGCCTTCTTGAACTAATTTTCTTTATGATTACACTTGCCAATTTTGCAGTACTACGTTAATATACAATTATTAAAAGAGATTTATATATAACTAGCGACTTACCCTCGCTTCGCTCGGGTCGTCGTTAGGTACGTTTTAATTTTTTTGAACGGAACCCTAATTCTTTTTCAAAAATTCAACATCAGCAATCTGCCGCTCGTTAAAATTAGTTTAGCCGTTTCGGAGATTAATCGGAACAAACAGACAGACAAACAAAAAATTTAAAAATTGTGTTTTTCGCATAAGTACTGCAAATAATTTCATATGCATTTAGTAAAAATCTGTTATTTTAACATTACAAATAGACACTTCAATATTATTTATGAGTAAAGATATGGAAAAATTAAAATAAACACTGGATTTTTTGCGCAACGAATTAAATACGCATTATAATAGATATATTGTAATACAATATAACATAATATGTCCATAGAATCATGACATTGCGGGTTGCCTTTGTCGAATGCAATGCAATTTATTGTGGCTCGTCTACGGCATTTCCTGTCATACCTGTAGACATTTAATTCTAACGCGATTCTGTATAACTAAAATTATCTTTACATATAATAAAACTGTAATCAAGCCGAATCCGTACATTAAATATTTATTGGAAAATCTTATTGAAATAGACATTATTATCGATACGAGCGCCGAATCTATAGTTTTTAGAATTTTTGTCTGTCTGTCTGTGTCGTGTAATCGCATCACGGAAAAACCACTAGAGGGATTTTGATGAAATTTGGTATGATGATAACTGATTATCCGAGTACTATCCTAGGTACATATAGGATACTTTTTACTGCGGAAAAATATCCGATTTCTGAGAAATCTATACTAAATGTTAAAATGTAACTAAGGACGAACTCGAGCAGAGCGTGGGTTAGCCGCTAGTTGATATATATAATAATTAACATATTGACGAATAATCACATGTGCAAATACAAATTTAACGTTTTTAACTTGACGTAAAATAGAGAAAGAAATAGCTATGACACACTTTTTCTTTACATAGTGTCTACCAATAGCAGACTTTCTTTTAATTTAATAAAAAAATACATTCTTACAAAAATGTTGATTTACAAAATACTTTATTCTTCAACGAATTCATTGAAATTGCTTAATATATCTATTATATTAATGTTTGCTGGATCCCGGAACAATTTCAAGGCGGGCGATAAGTTATTTCTTCGTAGACCGTCAGAAAGATCGATGTCACTCACCTTAAATGTTTCAATTCCTTTATAAAATACTAATATGGGTAACCTATAAATATACACTGCATTGCTGATGAATTTCGAGAACAAAGAGCCAATTAAAAATAAAAAATCGTATTTAAAAAAGCTTTCGGAACGAAATGTTTTACGCGTATTTTTGCTTTTACCATAAAAATCTTTCTATATTTTTACGTGTATGTTTTCTTTTTGCCTCGATTAATCTAACTTTATTTTGTATTACCACTTTGTATTTTTTTCTTACCATATATATATATATATATATATATATATATATATATATATATATATATATATATATATATATATATATTGTGTGTGTAATTTTAATCAATTCACACAATTTTACAAAAAAGTTATAATACTTACAAGAATAGTTTTTAATATATAAATATTGATCTATTAGTGTATTAAATTAAATATGAATAGGTGTATATTAAATACTAGCGCTTCCCCAAGGCTCCATATGCGTAGTTCACTTATGTATTACCTAGGTACTATATAAAAAATATAGATTTTGGGTTACTTTGAAAAATAAGCTATATAACTATATATACTGTAATATAAATAGCTATACAGAATTTGACTAATTTAGATGCCTAGAGAAAACTGTTTCAAGTATGATACTAGATGACTATACTCAAATTGAATATTATATTAAATAAGATCATAATTAAATTCAATTAACTAGTCTTAAAATTATATATAAAAATATTATATACACACACAAGAACAAGAGTGTGTTGATATCTGTTATGTAATGAATAAGAGTTTTACTACAGCTATACCTATTACTAGCAATATATGTATAAGTTTTATTTAAAATGTCAAATATTCGCGTAAATGTAAGATATATGAATATAAGTATAAGTTATATTCATTTCACTGATGCTAAGAAGACTGGCGAGTTGTGGATCAAAGTATCCAACATTCTAATAAGTAATTAAAACTTTTTTTGTTATGTAAGTAAACAACAGTAGCAAGAACAGTTTACGGTTTAAAATGCTCTTGTTAGACAGAAACCATTTTAATATTTTACTAACATTCACTTATTTTACATTAACAAATTATATTTTAATATTTTACTAACATTCACTTATTTTACATTAACAAATTATATTGTTGCAGTGTTTACTTTCAAATTTTTAATCATTAAAAATTATAACAAAAACCTTGTACAATTTTCTTTATGATTGTACATTAACACAAACAATACACTGGAATCTGTATGACACCATCACCTGAACATAATTATTCTAAGAATCAACAAGGACATATCTACAGATAATAAAGAATCAGTGTGGCAGTGTGGATTCAACTTATGTAGTACAATTGTATGGAGATTAATTATTATTTGGCATTATGTGCACAGAAAAAATATCTGCTGTTGGCAGCATTACAAAATAGGTTCCCACCATTTAATATTGATACATGTAAATACAGAACATAGTAAAAATATTCGTTTAATAATTAATAACTATAAAAAAACACTTATGTGATATTAGCACCTTGATACTGAACAAGCAATTTGAAAGATAATATATTCACAGTAAAATACAACTCACAGCACACCATAACCTTTATTGCATAAACCAACACCAATGCTAGTTCTTGTAGGAACAATTTGTAATAAAAATACCTAATAAGTTAAAAATATGTAGTCTCCATATAACTGAATAACAATATGTTGCAATACAAATAAATCACATATACCTTTAAATCTTTGGCTTTTAAATAACAATGTAATTTTTAAAGCTTTTTTAAAGATGTAATTATTAACACATTGTTACATTTTCTACAGCCAAAGATAGGTAAAACGGTATGTTTATATGCCATTCAAATAATTTATATTTCAAACTAACCTCACAAGCAGGCAGTTAGATCCACTCAGGAGCACTTGTGTTATAGCCAGGCATCAACTGTCCTGTGGAAAACCAGCAAATTGTTGCATGTCCATTAATTATTTCCCTTATTAGTTTATAACAATTAATGGCCCAATATTATCATACAGTCAAGGATACTATACTTGGATAGGAGCCAAGATCTTGCACTGAAGCGAGCAAAACTGAAAATCATCGATGCAATCATGGTGTAAGATGCGAGAACGTGTCACAATAATGCGCGGGATTAGTAAACAAATATGGGATGAAGGCCAAAAGCGATTGCATAATACCCCTTGTACACAAAGGTGTTAAAACGTGCATGGTAATATTAAGTACAAGCAAAAGAAACTATAGGAGATTAGATATCACATAACAATGATAAAATACTTACAAAACTTCTTCCACGAAGGGGCATTTCACTCACAAAAAATAAAATTCACAGTTTTACACTACAAATAATATCAAAGTATCAAATTCACTAGTGTCACGCCACTAACACAATTTCTAAACAATTTTATTCCGTCTGTCTCGCCGTTCTCAGCAGATAAAATTTGACAGTAGTGTTCCCCTTTCTAGAACAATCACATAAATAATCCATTTCACGCATTGAATTTAGTTTTTTCCGAAAAGTTACGGTAATTACATATTAACTATTTTTGAAGAAATATTATATACTATCTCTATTCTTTAAACTAGAAAAGTAAAGTAAGTCTCAAATATTATGTTTGCATTGAAATGCTCTGTAGGTAGTCTGTACTTGTCTGTATTGGAATTGTGCTACGCCGCACTACGGCTAAACTGCCGCGGTTTTTATTTTAATCGTGTGACTTTAAGAGTCAAGTAAACTAATACAAGCAGCCTTGCGGGTTTGTTCCGCGGGGCGCAACTGATTTTAGAACCGCGAATTGTTACAAAATGGCTCGCGGGTAAAAACCGCGCTAAATTTGTAACCTATAGCTAACTTAGTTATCGCGCACGCACTACCGCGTTATCCGCGCGCGATTTTTTGGTCAATAGTCGGCAGACCAATACACATTGCTGTCTTGAAATCCATTTTCAACTGTAAACGTGTATGGTTTTTAATCGTAGTGTTTGCTTCTCGAGCGGTTTCGCGATTATAGCTGTTAACCACCCGCTGGAAAAAAACCATAGTGCGGTCTTTGCCTTATTTGTGATCTATATAAAATAAATACTTGATCTTTATAGTATAACTATAGTATTATAAGATCTATGATCTTGTGCACTTATTGTCATCCATGACTGCAGATGAGTGATGACAGATCTTGACGATCACGTGTACTCGGTTAAATTAATGTTCAAAATGAAAATTGAATGTTTTTAGTCTTTACAAATTATGCGTAGCATCTTTCTATAGTTTGTGTACACTGTACAATTAATGTCATAATGCTACATAACCTTCTGGTATTTAAAATAGCAAACTTAAAAGGTTTTTAAAATATGGCCGCGTAATTGTTTTTCTATTATTATTCTTATCAATCTTATCACCATGGAAAATATTTTGATTCAGAATAAAGTGAAACTTCTATTTCAAAAAATAGCTGAACCACATTATGTTATGAATAATTACTATGCTGATCATTTTTTTACAAAAATAAACTGTGAGGATCCTGGTAAGTCTGATAACTATGTAATTTTATTTGTTATTAAACTTAGCAAATATAAAATCTTAAAAAGTTTGTCTTATAAGAGAATTTAAAGAATCATTGTTATTATCGCTATAAACAATTAAATACATATGTACACATTAATATATACTTACTATAATTAAAATGTTCTATTTTAGAAGTTGCTGCTCTAAAATCATGGCCTTTACTGCCTGATCTCCTTATAGAGGCCTTAAGCTGTGAGGACAGTTATCACAATACAGTTAAAGTGTTTTTGGTGAGAATATTAGGCGTTATTGCATCGGGGGAGGTTAATTTTGCCAAAATATTCTCAAAAAAAGGTGAAGAGATTTCAAAAGCTTTCAGTGAAATTAATGCTCAGGACATGGACACTAGCCTTAGAGTAGCATACATGGAAGTTGCTCTCGCTCTCCTTAATCATAATTCAGGTATTTGTTGGCTCCTTGAAAGTGGTGCTTGGCAACAAATACTTTGCTTATGCCATGAAAAACGAACAGTTTTTGTTGTAAGACAAACATACAAATTTGCATCTATATTTCTTTGGAAACTTAATGATTTAGGTAGTGAAGCAAGCATTAAGTTAGTGCTGAATTTCATACTGAAACCAATAGTGGAAATTGATTTTATAAAAATAGATTCAATGACAAGTGAGGAAGAGGATGTTATATGTAAAACACTTGAGCCCATGCTGCAAATATTAGTATCTGTTGTTAGTAATGAGAGCAATATAAAGACACAGAATTGTATCATTGATTTCTTGCTAAAAGATTTTAAAATTCTAACTTACTGTTATGTAATGTTGGATAGGTTGAGGAGAGAAGATGTCTCACTTCTTATAACAAAATTTCTATTTTGGTTGACAATTGGAAAAATATTTCTTACTAAACCAATAACTTCAAACATTGAATACGACAGAGAAGATTTTATGGAAATCAGTGTGACTTATTTTAACATAATCCAGCATCTGATTCAAAGACGATGTGCAACTTTAATTTTTGATTTTTGTAATGCTTGTAATTTAATATGGAGCAGTGTTTGGATTAATCAAAAACCTGCCATATGGGAACTGGATGGTAGAAGAGTTGAACTGCAGAAACAATTATTGGTTATTTGCCTAGTACCATCTTTAGTGTATGTAAATCTTAAAAAGAGTTGTACAATGGAAACAGATAGAGTTAAGGAATATATTATAAAAATTTTAAATTCAACATGCGAGCATACAATGCGAACTGCTTATTCTTTGAGAGATTTAATGCTTCAATTGGACACTCAATCTATTACATTACAAAGTGTAAAACGATTGACTTGCCTTAAAAAGAACTTAAACAATGAGCAAGCCAATTTAGTTTTTCAAACACTGTTTTATGTTATAAAAGAGTACGACCCTATAGATGATGAAGGTATTTTGAAAAAAGAGCAAGAGACCTTTGAAGACGACCAAGAGAAAGTACTTGTGTTAACATATGTACTGGATACTTTATTGTGTCTAGTTAAGAACTACAATATAAATTGGCAAGAGAGTTTGGAAATTCTATGTCTTTATACAGTGGTTTTCAATATTTTAAAGAGACCAAACTTGTCATGCAAAGTAAGTTCCATTATAACATATTAAATAATTTAACAGGCATTGATATATAAAAATATAGATAGATATATAATTCCTAACAAATATCTCTCCAAAAAGTGGCATTGACACTGTGACAATAAGTCAAACTAAAGAATAAAATTCAAAATTCGAAAGGTCTAATTGTCTAAACACAAATTCGAACTTATGCACACCAAATAAAGTACTTTTTCAAACAAAACCATGTGCCTTTAATTTTGTCACCCAAAAAGCAATGAACAAAACAGATTGAAAAAAGTGCTCAATTTCGAAGTGTACCCTTATTTTTGAGGAATGTAGTGTATCTTGAGGTTTTGTATATCAATGTTAACAGGTTATATATATAATCTATCATTTTTGTTTTTCAGTTTGTAGTAATAGCTTTAAATGTAATAAAAGTGACTGTTAAGAAGTTCCTAACTCCAAACTTATTATTATTAATGGAATCTAAGCCAGGCACTTCGATGGATGAACTTGGCAAGCTTATTTATATAAAGATGCAAGATTTCAATTGGGAAGTGAGAGACTCGGCACTTGAGTTATTATATGTCTGCACAAATATTTGTTTTGTTAGTAAGTAATAATTTATTTTGTTTTTTTTTTCAAGTACTTATGGGCATATTAAATAAATAAAGTTTTTTTTATCTATACTAATATTATGAAAAGGTAAAGTTTGTGAGTTTGTGACGTTGTAGGGGGTAATTACTGAATCTACTAAACCAATTTAAATGAATTTTGGTAAGAAGATAGTTTGAGACACTAGGAAAGACATAGGATACTTTTTATCCCGGAAATCATCTCTTACGAGGGTGAAAATGGGGATGCAAGTTTGTATTAGGAAGCAAGCTCCCTAGCTTGCTTCCCAATACAAACTTTTATCCCCATTTTCACGTCCCTACGAACCCAAGCAAAGCGAGGGTGAGTCGCTAGTCTACTATAGTGAGAAACTGGGATATGATATCCAATGACATTTAATCTTAGGCAAATACTTAATTTAGCCACCATAAGTGTATAAGTGAACCTAATAGATGTAATGGAATAAGTCAGCCTGTATCTCTTTTTTGCCAATTTTCATAGGATAATGATTGTATTTGGGCAAAAGGAGTGAAAGATAAAAAAGATGAACAAATACAATAAAACATTTCTTTTCGTTTTTAAATGACATATTAAAAATAAAGTCTTTTTACAGAATTCCCTCCACTACAAAAGCAGATTTTCTCAAATAACCTGATAAACTTGGCAACTACAGTAGCTCTCAATGATCATGAGTTCTACGTGCGCGTGTCAGCGCTCAAGTGCCTTGGTGCTGCGTGCAAAGTGAACACTCTGTGGGACCATTTGAAGACGGAATTTCCTAACATACAGGTGGGGTACGCTAGAAATAAAGCAATAAGACAAAAAGACCCTTGACAACACTCAAGCGGAGCGAGAGTTAGTGACTTACATTACATGTTTAAAATGCAAATAAAATTGCCGCTCAAGTCTTGTAACTAATGCACATCGATGCTAATTTAGTACAAAAGGTGAGATCTGTATCCGCAGATATTGGCTGTAATTATCCGCATCCGTATCCGCAGTTAAATATTTCCGATACGGCACATCTATTAAGTACATAAAAGCGTGATGAGCGTACATGACGTGTTAATCTATACATATAATAAAAATGTTACTAAGCCGAATCTGTACATTAAATATTTTTTGGAAAATCTTATTGGAATAAACATTATTATCGATACAGAGGCCAAATCTATAGTTTTTAGAATTTTTGTCTGTCTGTCTGTTACCGCATCACGGAAAAACCACTGGAGGGATTTTGATGAAATTTGGTATGGTCATAGCTGGTTATCCAGGTCAACATATAGGATACTTTTTACCGCGGGAAAATCTTATTTCTGAGAAAAAATACAAAAACTGCTATGTAAGAGTATACTAATATGTAAAACCTAAGAATTTGGTTTTTGGTCATCTGAACGCGGGCGGAGAGGCGGGCTATACTAGTTATAGAATAAACCATAAATAATTGAAACTGAGCAAGTATGAGTCGGATCTCCTGTAGAAGATTCAACTTAACTTTGTATTTTTTTTGTAATATTAACCTTTAGGATACATAATACTAAAAAATTGGTTGCAACATATTATTCGTTAGCATATGATTAGCGTAATAGTAAGAACGTGCAAACTGTATAAAATATTATTATTAAAACATGATGGTAACTGCAAAATGATGTCATATTAAATACAATGATAACACAGATTTGTGCTTTGTTATTATTATGATATAATGATAGGTTACCTAACATCAGGAAAATAATTTTGAACAAGAAATAAGTCTTTTTAAGACTTTGTACCAATCGTAATCTAAAAACTCCAATCGGGTGAGAAAATTTTTCAACGATATAAGCACCGCATATTTGATTTAAATTTTTATGTCCCTAAATTTTTGTTCTCAGGAACTGCTCATAACAATACTGTCTAACAACCCAGAAGGAATAGTTCGCAAAGAGGCATGTAATGTATTTTGTGAAATATATCAAAATGTTAAACTGACACCGGATTTCAAGACTATTCTATACAATCTCATGGTGTCATCGGCGCTCAGCGATTTTCATTGGGAAGTTCAACTGAGTGCTCTGAAGTTTTGGAGAGTTGTGATACAATCGCTGTTAAATGATCAAGGCATGCTCGATGGTACATTCCCTCCAGTAACATTTTCCAGAGAAACTAGGAAAATTGTTACCCTCAATGAACAGGAGATTCAAAGACGATTAACTCGAATCTTGGAAGAGCTCTCTTCTATTGGATGTCTCACAGTATTAGTTAAATTACTGCATGAGGAAAATGAAGTGGACATAATGGATGCAGCTCTTACAATTTCAACGGAATTGCTAGAAATTCTGTATAAGTATAATGTTCCTGAAAATCTTAAACAAAATGAGAATGAGCCAAGGAGTATCGACGAACTGGAACAAATCAAGCAAGATACTGCAAATTTCTGTGATAATGGGGACATGGAAGAACCAAAAAATTTAGCAAAGGCTGAAAATGTTATAGAGAGCATATTGAATGCAGATGATATTAATTTATTAGCTAAAATATATGAGAGACATATGAGCCTGCAGCCAGAAGAAACAGAGATTCTGACCCATAGTCAAACAAGACATGTAAAGTTTGTTTCTCCATATTTCTTTGTCTCTTTCATAAGAAGCAAGAATTTCAAACAAGTCATAGAACAAAAGAAAAATTGGAACGATGGCATCAAAAGTCTCTCATCATTGCTAGATGATGTTCTGGGTATATATGAAGTTAATGATGATGTTAACTCATTAGATTGTTACTGAGATTATACAGTACCTCTGTTTTTTAGGTTAAGAATTTAGAATTAAATTATATTTTTATAGGTTATATGTTGTCTCATTTATCTTACTTAGCAAAAACAAATTGTGTTTTATAATTATTTTAGAATGTTCTAACATTCGTATAAATTTCAGGTTTATCTACAGAACTCTGCATCTATTTAGATCTCAATCCTTTTGTCAGCGAAGTTATATGTCACGCATATTCTTAACTTAAATTGAACTTGGCTTCCATTTTTACAATTATGTTTTTGATGGGATGTTATTACTTTTTGTACAGAAATTATTATTATTCATCATTTAAAAGTGATCTGTAAAGTCCAGTAATCTGCATTTCGACTAGCGTTTATCCATACTAATATTATAAATGTGAAAGATTGTATGGATATTTGTTACTCTTTCACGCCAGAACGACTGAACAGATCTAAATGTTTGGCACAGAGATAGATTATATTCTGGAATAACATATAGGGTCCTTTTTATCCCGGAAAAATGTATGGTTGCCGTGGGATAGGTTTATTTTCGTTTTTGCTAGTATTAAATATGAATTCTTCCTTATGTATCCTTCCCTTACCTACCTAGATTTCTTGTAGAGATTATGTACATTTTCAAAGTGTCTAATAATTGAATTGAATCAGAGCTCTTCAAAATCACAGAATTTTACTATTTTCAAATATAAGTAGCAAGATCGTGTAAGAATGTATTTCTTCCATAATACAATTCTTCGCAAAGATGACGGTGCTGCCATTTTGTGTTATTTTGGTTGTCTAAATTTAATAAATAATCTGGTATAAGAAACGATAAAGTGATCTATCATCATGGAACCTATTCTCCTGTGAAAGAAAAACTTATCGATATTGCTATTATAATTTCGAAAGTCCCTTGGTGTTAATAAAAATTGTTTTGTGTGGTGTTAATAAAAATCATAAAAATTCAGTTTTTTAAATTTTTTCCTTTGTAAACACAACTGCCCAGGTGGATGCCAATTTTCAACTTTCTAGATCTTCTGAAAATGGGTTAGATTCTTGGATCTATATATCAGTCAGTGATAAAAATGCTGATTTTTTAGACGTTAATATCTCAATAACCATTTGAGCTGTATTTATGAAATTTGGGGTTCTAGTTAATCTAAGGGGATTTAATGAACCAAATTTTATGCATTTATGTTAAATAGATTTTGAGTTATTATATGGTTTTATTGATATGATACCGCATGTCTAGATACAAAACGGCTACTTGCATAATATTATTGCATGGGTACTTATTTGCAAAGTTTTTTTAAAAAGGTTTTTACAAACAAAATTGTTTCAAAGTATTAAAATAGAGTTTAAATAAAATTATTTTAACAGTATATTACACTTTAATTTCTAAATAAAACTAATATTATATAATGAATTAACATCTAATCAATTTCTATGACAGCCCCAACCTTGGACAGAGCTTCTTTAAGTTTTTCTGCTTCATCTTTGGAAATATCTGCTTTGACAACAGTAGGTACACTTTCTACGAACTTCTTTGCTTGCACCAGATTGAAGCCTTCTAAGAGACTCTTAACTTCTTTGATTAGTGCTACCTTTTGCTTTTCATCAAATTTAGTCATTTTAACCTGAAATAGATAGACATATATAGAATATTTATGAATGATTATTTCAATAACACCATATAGATTTACATAAATATTGTAAATATACTCTGACAAGTTTTATTTCAATACTCACAGTAAAGCTGGTCTTAACAGTTTTAGGTGTAGTATCTTCTTCTTCCTGAGCTGCAGGGGCTGCCATAGCAAAACCTCCCATTGGCATCACAGGTGCGTCAGGAAGGTTTAGCCTTTTTTTTAGAACTTGGCTTAGTTCAGATACTTCTAACAAATTGAGAGTTGTAATTTCTGATACAATTTTTTCAATTTTCGGAGATACTGGCTTGTCTACGCCTTCAGGTGGTGGTATAGTTAGTGGATTAATAGCTTCTGCTACATCTTGTTGAAGTATTGAGCTGTAAATGTAATTCATTACAATAGATATTAAAGAACGAGGTACATTCTGTTGTTTGTAGTAAAAATATTCTGTTCGATAGAAAATTGTCTATTGTAATAAATTTATCAACATTATAAAGTAATAAATTTATCAACATCGATAAAAATCTGAAGAATTCTTTGATCTAAAAATATAACCTATAAAAGAATAAATAATATATACCATCGTGAAAATGAACGCAATTGGCTAAAAGGTAATCTCCTTACGAGTCTGATATTGTTCATTGTATTTATTAATTTGAATCAATATAAATTTCGAAAAATTCTCAGCAAATAATTCAATCGCCTGCTTGATTAATAATTTATAAAACCACCATAGAGTCAAGCGTGTAGATTAGAGACATGGATGACAAATAAATTAGAGAATAAAGAATACTGAATAGTCAATATAGATACAGATTAAAAATTTTAACCTACACAAAAAATCTATGGATAAAATCAAAATTTATATAAAGTGTAAAGCCTGGCAGTCACCGACTCAAATACGCCGAATCAAATCTCCCGCACGCTTTGATCGTCAGGCGAATTTCTTCGGCGACGCGTTTCGATTCGATTCGGCGCGCCTTAATCGACGCGGGGAATCACATGCGCACCGGCGAGTTTTTTGTATATTATTTAAAGAGTACCTATGTTTCGTGAAAAGAAACAATAATTAACTATTATGTTATACTATAACTAAACTATTATACTGTATACTTAAAGATTTACCCTCACTTCGCTCGGGTTTTAATTTTTTTAGCAGAACCCTAATTCTTTTTCTAAAATAAAAGTATATAGCGTAAGGTCCCCCTTATAACATCAGCTATCTGCCAGTGAAAGTCAGACGGACAAAAATAAAAAATATATTGTGTTTCTTATAAGTAGCGTGGTTTCATGTTCATTTAGTAAAAAACTGTTAATTTGAGATTACAAACAGACACTTCAATTTTATCTATCTGTATAGGATTATATTAAACTTAGAGTTAAGAAGATCGATACTCGATTCTTCTCGCTCGCTACGCCCCATGCGGGGGAGGAGTGGGGAAATGGCTTCAGGGCTATGCCCTCTGGCCATGGTATCACTCGCCGCTCATGACTATGAGCGCGTCCTTGGAGAGGCCTCATTAAGGCCTTTTTCTGGTGTTCTTTGTAATCCGGAAGGTCGGCCTGGTTTTTTTTTTTTTGGCGACCGTTAGCCGAGTTAGCAGTTTTTAGCTTCTAGTTGTTAGGCCATCTCTGGGGAGCGCTCTTCTGTCTGGAGGACGAGTGTGCCATGGGGCGATGTCTCGTATGTGTGAATGTGCGGATGCGTCGGCTCTTTCGAACATTCTTTCTGTCTGGCGTCGGATGCATTCGTCCAGGCTCCCGAATCGAAGGTCTCGCGTTATCGTCGAGTTTCTTACGAAGCGGGGAGCTTGGGTTGCACGTCGTAGGGCTTTGTTTAGTAGTCTTTGGAGCCTTTTCTTTGATGCGTCGCTTGTGAGGGCTATCCATGCTGGAGCGGCGTATGTTATGCGCGGCACTATGTATGCCTTGACTAAGTTTATTTTTGTTTTGAGCGGCAGTGTGGAGTCGAAGATGGGGCGGAGTTGACAGAGGGCTGCGTCTGTTTTTGCTGCGGTGTTTTTGACGTGTCGGTACATTGTGAGATTTCTATCTATTGTGACCCCGAGGTATTTGGCGGTCTTTTGCCATTCGGTTTCTTGTCCCTCTAGCTTTAGTTTTGGTATCTTATCGCGATGGTATAGGCCTGTGGCCAGGCTCTGCGTTTTTGCGACGTTCACCTTCATGCGCCATTTGGCGAGCCAATCTGGTAAAAGGTCCAGGGACCTCTGGATCTTGGCGGCTGCGTGTTTGGGTCTGATGGAGCTCGTTATTAAGGCAACGTCGTCGGCATACAGCGCGAGGGAAGTGGATGGATCAAGCGGAATGTCGTCGGTGTATATCGAGTAGAGTGCCGGGGATAAACAGCTTCCCTGCGGCACTCCGGCCTTGATGGCTCTTGGTGTTGAGATTTTTGAGTCCACTCTTACGTGGAAGCTTCTGTTTTTCAAAAAGGATGCGATGACATGGAGAAGTCTTCGAGGGGTGGCGTTGTTGGCCAGCTTGTAAAGCAGGCCTTCGTGCCACACCCGGTCGAAGGCTTTCTCCATGTCTAGAAAGGCGGCTACAGCGCACTCTTTCTTGTTCATGGCCGTCGTCATGTGGTGGATGACCCTTGTAAGCTGTAATGTTGTTGAATGGCCGGAGCGGAAACCAAACTGTTCGGGGCGCGGATTGTTGTGCGCTAGAATAGTTGGAAGTATGAGCTTCTCGAACAGTTTGGAGACGGCTGATAGGAGGGTTATTGGTCGGTATCCTTCTGGTTTTATGGGGTTTTTCCCCGGCTTCGGAAGGAGGAATATCTCTCCTCTCTTCCAGGGCTCGGGGAAATGACCGCTGCGTAATATGGCATTGAAAAGGCGGGTTAGTGCGGCTATTGTGCGCCGAGGCATTTGGCGAAGTGCATTATTCGTGATTCCGTCTGTTCCGGGGGCCTTCTTCTTTGGTAGAGTTTTGATTGCTTTTGTAACCTCTGACGGGGAGAAGAAGAAGGTCTCGTCTTCCTCGTCGAGTGGCGGATTTATCTCCTCGGCGATGCATTCGGCTACGGCACGCTCGTGTTGGTTGTTTCCTGGATCATTTGGAGAGAAAGTTTTCTCTAGATGATCGGCGAAGATCTCTGCTCTGTCTTCTGCTCGATATCTGAGGTTACCGTCCTCGTGAAGCAGAGGTCTTATGGGTTCTTTGTTTCTTGTTAAGTTACGACAGATCCGGTGAATTAGGCTGGGGTTTCCTATGGCTGCGTTGATTTTGTTGTCCCAGCTAGTTGCCGCGGTGTCTCTGAGTTCTGCCCGGATGGTTTCTATTAGGTGGTTGAGTTTTGTTTTGAGAGCCGGGTCTCTTGTTTGCTGCCAGTTCCTCCGGGTTTCGCGCTTTTCGTGTATGAGAGCTAAAATGCGGCGAGAGGTGGTTGGCATGCGTCTGGTGTTTGGAGTACTGGTGGTGGCGGCGGATATGGCGTCGCTGATGGCTTTTGTGAGGCTATTTGTGAAGGCGTCGATGTCTTCTGGTTCTGTCAGGGGACTGATTCTGGTAGGCGTGGTGTTTGCGAGTTTCTCGCTGAAAATTTCCCAGTCTATGCGGTGGCGAGGGGGTGGTGGGATTGATCTTGCCACCCAGCCTGAGATGGTAGCGAGGACGGGCATGTGATCTGATCCGAAAGCATCTTGTAATGTCTCCAGCGAGATCTGGGGTATTCCGCGGTGGACTGCGAGGTCGATGATGTCAGGCGCTTGGTTGTGCTGCCATGGGTAGTGTGTGGGGGCTTCTGGTGCGGAGACGTTATACCCGTGGACTTCGGAGACTGTGAGCAGAGTATGGCCTGCCCCATTCGTGGAGCGGGAATGCCAAGCTGTGTTCTTCGCGTTCCAGTCTCCTGCTGCTAGTGAGGGCCCGGGTGGGTCAAACAGCGAACGCACTTCTGTAGGTGATAGGTTTGATTTGGGAGGCTTGTAGATGGCGTATATTCTTGTGTGGTTGCCGGCGAGGGAGACTTCTATTCCTGTCGCTTGAAAGCTTGTTGTGGCTGGAGTAGGTAGTGGCTGGTGGATCAGGCTTCTTCTAGCGAGCACAGCCAGTCCGCGTCGTCTGTTGTCTTGATCCAGACGGTAGATGTAGTAACCGGGGAAGTTTATCTGGTCTGCTGAGATCAGATGAGTTTCGTTGATCAGTGCGATGTCAATGTTTTGATCTCGCAGGAGCCAACGAAGATGCGTCGCTTTGGTTTTTAGGCCGCATGCGTTCCAAAAGATTATTCTGAGATTATCCATGTCTGAATAGTGTGATTATTCCTTGCAGGACCACTTCTGTGGGGTCCTGGCCGTTTCTTATGGTGGCGAGTACGTTCTTTAAGATTTCGATGGCTGCGTCTACGGTTTTCCAATCTTTGTTTGAGTGGTTTGGAACGCCTCGTGTGGAGGCTGTTGTGTCTTGACGGGAGGCTGTGACGGTGTTGAAGTTGAAGGAGGCCGTACTGGTAGCATTGCTTTTTGCTGTTGCGAAATTATAACTTGGTGGCTTGACCTTTGCTAGAGGTGATGGTGCAGGTGTCTGAGCTTGCGTTGTGAATGCAGAGAACACAGGTGTAGCGGCCTGAGTTATGGGGGTGCTTGTTTCACCGTGATTGCTTGTGACGCCGTGGTTAGGTGTGGCGTCTTGCGGAGCCGCGACAGCTTGAAAAGAGAACACTGCGTTTTCAGTGGTAGCTTTCTGAGTGGTTGTATTCTTCTTTTTCTTCTTTTTGCCTCGCAGCTTGCGTCGGGGGCTTAGATGGGGGTTGTTTGCGGCTGCCATCAATGTGGAGCCGTCACTCTCGAGTAAGACCGGAGCCGTAGGAGTGGCTGCCGGTTTTGTTTTCGGTGTGATTGTGGCTGTTATTGCCACGGCACCGGCTTTCTTGTTTCTGATTTCTTTCTTAAACTGTGAACATTTTGCGTAGTTTGCGGGGTGATCGCCGCCGCAGTTTATGCATGTTGGTGGGGCTTCTAAGGGCCGGGGGCATTCCCGGGCGCTGTGTTCTTCTCCGCAGCGTACACAGGCTAGGCGACGATGGCAGCCGTGGCTTGAATGCCTGAAACCCTGGCATCTGTGACACTGTGCGGGGCCTTTCTTAGCTCGCCATGCCTCAATTGTTATTCCTGGCATGAATAGTAGTTCTTTTGTGTTGTATATTCCCGGTAGAAGGTCGGGAGTGTTTGCGAGTATCGCGAGGAAGATGCATCCTGGTCGGCCTTGCCGGGCTTTAATAGGCTTGATGAACTCAGGTTTATAGCCGAGCTCTTCTAAGGCGTATTCTATGTCCGTTGGGTCGGTGTCCATCGGCAGGCCTCTGATGGCTACTTTAATGCTTCTCTCAGATGGTAGCGAATATGAAAACCATGATATGTTTTCATGTTTTTCGAGGTCCGTTAGGTATCTTTGGATCGTTCTGTATTCTTGATCTGTCTCTGGTGTGAATTTCACGCCTCTGCCGAATGGGCGGGCGTTTGGTGAGTGCCCGAGCTTGTCTCTCAGGGCACGGAAGTGCTTTGCCCAGTTTGGTAGCGTTTCTGCTATCAGTGGTGGGTATTTTGATCTCGTGGATGTGGCGGGGGCGGCAGGGGCTGTTGTAGTGGCGGCGGGCGTGGTGGCTGGGGCGTTTGTAGCAGCGGTTTGAGCTCGGAGCGCTCCGGCGAAGGTTTCATGGCTTCGTAATCTCGGGTCGCGAGATGTTGCGTTTATGCTTCCTGACGGGCAGTGTCTTTTTGGTTGATCCGATACATTTTCATTGGAAATGAGTTCGGAGGGGCGGTGACGTCTGATTGAGATGGAGTCTGTATCCATGCTTTCCGGTGCGTGCGGCGCGAGACTGGAGGTTGTGTTCGCGACGACTGTTTGAGGCGTTGTGGCGGTTACGCTCGGTGACGGCGGGGTACCTGAGTACGCTGCCGGGTGGTGAGTCATTGTTTGCGCACCTGTGTGCACCGTAGAGCGATGACTCATTTGAAGCACACCTGCGTGCGCTGTTGAATGGTGACTCATTAGGGGCTGCTTTTCGGGTTTTTCCGATGGTTGTAGTAATTGTGATTGCAACATGCTTGCGGGTGTTGCTAAGTGATGTGGCGTCGACGATATTGCGATTGTTGCTTGGCGTGTTGAGGGCGCGTTTGTTAGCGCTGGCGAAGTTAGGTGTCTTGTAGCCTGTTCCGCGGGGGCATCGCTTTGTCCTGCGATCATAGGCGTTCGTTGGCTTCGTGTGACTTGGCGGGCTGGAGATGTTGTTCTGTCGCCGGATCGGGAGGACACCGAGGTGCCAGCCGGTTCGTTCACAGCATTTCCTCGATGACGTGATCTTGAACGAGTTCTGTCTTGGCCCTGAGAAGGGCCGTTTGTGCCACCCATAAGATTTTATGGGTGGCAGGCAGCTGATGGAAAACTGCCTACACCGTGACCATCGGTTGTTTACAATCGAGATTGTTTAAACCGGGCGGCTAATACTTGGAGGTCCGTACAGTGCTTAGAGGTGTTATCTCTTAGGCGGTTGTAGCTCTCCAAGAAGATCGAAGCGCATTCACGACCCATTTTGCTGACGAGTTGCGATAAATGACAATTCGATTCGATTCTGCTAAAATGGACGCACCAGGAATAAATTCAACTCGAGTCGACTCGCCTCGATTCGACGCGTTTTTGCTGTAGGCGACGCCAGGCTTAAAAACGTATTAGCTTTACTAGTACTAATTTAATTTTGGATACTACTTAGTAATACTAAAATTAAGTACGATATACTCTATGGGATTCATAGAAAAAAAAAAAAAAAAAAAAAAAAAAAAAAAAAAAAAAAAAAAAAAAAAAAAAGCGTCAAATTGATTTAAAAATTATAGGTGTTAAATGCAAATGTTAAAAATACAGTATAAAAATAATTATAAAATTTATAATATGCATTTGATGGTGACCATAAAAATATAAAGTTTAAAGCCTGTATCTTTACGATCATTGTGTTATTATAAATTAAAACGATAACAATTTTGACAGTTGTCATTGAAATACGTCTCTTGTCAAGTTAAAATGACATTGACATTTTGATAGTTTGTTTTTGAACAGTGTTTGGGCTGTATTTCTATTTTCTTGTTTTACAGTATTTCACCCTGGATATCATCAGATTGCAGTCGTGTTCACTATTGCTTACCTATATTTACTTAATAATTATTTTACGCACAGTATATTTTTAGCTACATATAAATATAACACTTAAAACTACATCGTATCCAGCTACCGGTGCGAGCCCATTATTCTTCTCTTTACAAGGTATGTATATATTAATTACTTTCTTTATTGTCTAGATTTTAAAATATTACTTTTAACTATGGTTTATTCAAGATAAAATTCCTATTCTATCGAGTTCTATTTAAATCATTAACATTGAAACATATACTGAGGAAAAATTAATCGTTTATAAATAATATAATTGATATTTTGGACTTTTATTATTTTTTTGATATGATGATTGCGCTCTTCTATACTACGGAAAATTTGAGTATATTTATTTGTTATAAGTAACAAATAAATATACTGCCTTGACTTGCCCAATGTTCATTTACTGTTAAATACTCTCATATTTCATGTTCATTAAAGTAAATTCTATTAAAAATATATCACACTTTTAAAGATTTTGAAAAATAGCTTAACTTTTGAATAAGGGGTGATTTTTTGTTATTGTTAAATAAATAGTAAATTTGCTATTCATCTACATTGTGTTTGTTACATCTATACAGTGTTCCTATAAAATTATTGTATTATTGGTTACATTGCATATAAGTAGTGGCTTCCGTTTGTAATGTCAATAGATTATTCAATTTGCACCGTGCTGCACCCAACGGCTACAGTCCTTTTCTCCTTGAACTTAGATTCTTGAAATTGAATTTTACACTCGGACAATGTTTGTGCTTGAAAATTCTTTTTTTACCATAAAGAACCACCAAAATAAACATAATAACTTTATAACCAGTAATGTCTGAGACGTTATGAATATATTTGAAGAAGGTTTTTTATAAAAGCCCACTATGTAAGAAGCAAACTAAAAAGATGAGAACAAATTGAATAAGAAACATAGTATTATGCATGCAGTTAGAGATACACGTTTTATCCTCACTGCACGTCTTGCTACATGTATTCATGTCTCTGACTGCATAATGCTACGGTCATTTGTCAACTTTTTTCATCTTTTTAGTTCGCTTTAAATGCAATCAGATTTTTTTATTTTTGTAAGTTTATTTATTATTTACAGCTTTTTTTGGTCAGTTACACATTTTTAGTAGTATTGAGTAATAAATATTGTTGTATGTATTTGCTTCTTACATAAAATTGTATTTTGATAATATTGATTTGGATGAAAAAAATATTTCAAAATACACACATTATTGTTAAAGTTCCGCCATTTTGAATTTTAATTATATATTCGATTTATAATAGTTGGTTTCGTTTTTGTAAATTATTTATGTATTTAATTTTATAACTATTTAGTATTGGTCAGTTAGGCAATTTTAGTTGTATTTAACAATTTCTTGTCCTAATTAAGTTTTAAACCTCTTAAAAACCTGTATTTTGCTACCCCACTTAAACGATTCGGGCGTTTTTTTTTTCAAGACAACAAATTCGTGCCATAGATTTGCCTTTTTTAACTAATAATGATATCTATATACCTTTTGACACTCGCGTTATCAAGACACATACAATCTAACAAGGTATGAATCTTCAAAATCGGTTAAACCGTTTAGTAATTACGAGTGAACATAGGGTCGGACATACATATGTACATACAGGCCAGAAACATAACCCTCCTTTGGGCTTCGCAACAAAAAACAATACAAAAGATCATTTGATACTAAGTGAAATATGAATTTCAACTACCTACGAAAGGAGAAAGTAGAACTTGCGCAAATTCTTAAATTTATTCTACTTGAAATTTCAATTCAATAAAGTTTCACAATGGCAAAGAAGTTTTTAGAATCCCTTCAGTTTGTTACGTAAATTAATACTGCCACCTGCAAGCTTTCTATAGGTACTTGATAATTTTCATATTCTTTTTATAGCATATTTGTCGTAGAACAATTTGCTTATGTTGTATTTGCATGAAATTGCATAATCTTTTGCTAGTTAGACATTTAAATATTATAATTTATAATGTTTTATATGTAGTAAAGTCTAATAGAAAAAGGCAGTGGTAAACCAGTGGTAACCCGCTCGCTTGGGACACCGAGTGAAGCGGGTTCAAATCTCGGGTCTCGCACCCTGATATTTTCATGTGCTAATCATTTCTGACATTATCACTTGCCTTACGATGTAGGAAAAAATCGTGAAGTCCGCCAATCAGCACTTGCCTGATCCCCCTCGTATTGAAGGGTGGCCTGTGCCCAGCAATGGGACGTTAAAATGGGCTGAATAGATGATAGAATATAGATAAAAATAGCTTAGTTATTGTGAGAGTAAAATTTTCTAGTGCATTGTTTTTGATGTATCTCTAAATTTAATTAGCCAGCGTAAGCCATGGAATCGTACGAAAAAAAATGCATTTTCCCATGAAAATGAGAGATTTTACCGGACTAAATTGTTGTTAATTTTTAATCCTGCTACTTATATATTTTTTGTGTAATAAATCATTGAAATTTTTGTATGAAGGACAACTCGGCTCAACCAGTTATTGTTTTTCCCGTGGGAATGAAAGGTTTTCTAGTACTAAATGCCATCAATGGTATCCAAAATGTTGACTCGAGTGCCTAAAAAGTTGTCACTACACAAAATTTATTTAAAATTCGTTCAGTTCTTTTTTAACACAGACAAAGAGACAAAAAATTCAATAATAATTGTTTTGGGGTCTATATTCCGTCCATACACAATACGTAACAGTCACAGTTTTAAATAAGATTTCATATCATTGACTTTATTACTACTTTATTGTACACTAATAAGCAGCTCGCCGTATCATAGGTGATCAAACACTAACGCAGACGAAAATGCTTAAGTCTCCAGCATCGACGCATTGTCGCCTGTCTTTCGATCTTCTATCGGATATACTTTAGGGAGTGCGCGCAGGAACTTCACAACCTTGTGCCCCCTTCACCGTTTTACCACAGAACTGCGAGAAATCGTGAGCACTGGCATCCTTATGTGGTAGAAATCCAACCAACTCGCACGAAACGCTTCAGTTCTACGTTTCTGAATCGAACTGCTAAGGAGTGGAACACCCTTCCAGCATCTGTGTTTCCTGCCACCTGCAATCCAAGTACCTTCAAGGCTAGAGTGAACAGGCATTTTTCTAGGCAAGCGCGCTTCAACCTAGACCTCATCAGTGCTTTCCAGCGCTGATTGTAGTCAAGCGCAAGCCTATCTTACAATAAAAAAAAAACACTAGTGACTTACTCTCGCTTCGCTCGGGTTCGTCCGTAGGTTGGTAGGTTTTCTTTTTTTTTGCGATAGCCTAATTCTTCTTCTAAAATAAAAGTACCCTAGGTTACTCCATATAGCATCAGCAATCTGCTAGTGAAAGCTCTCTTAAAATGAATTCTTATACTCTTATAGTCCAATCAAATAAGCTCTGAAATCGACATTTTTCTAAACAGGCTGAATTTTTGTTCTAAGCTAACTTGAGCCATTCTAAACATATCTATAAGAAAAATATTGTTGTCAACAACCGGCTAGAGTCCGAAAACTGTCTTTTTTTTTGATTCAATATAGTTTTAAGCATCCTGCAATCACTTTAAAGTATAAATTGAGTGTCAACTTCCGGCAATGGTCCGAATAACAGGATTTCATATTTATATTCCAAACGGTAAAAGATAGAGAAAAATATTTCATTGGACTTTTATTTGTTTGGATTATAATTATCCATCTATATAGGTATTATTAATAAAGTATACTAGAAGAATTTCATTTGCCACACAACCAGTTCCAGTTATATTGTCTATATAAGTGTATTTTTTGAAAAAATGCAATTGTTATACCTTTTCCGAAAAAACGCGGAGCAAGATCGGTCGCCCAGGTACTGTAGAGTTTATACGAGCGGCGTAGATTGATATCTAATGCACAGTGTAGTGCGGGTTTGATTCGCGGAAAGTGAAAGAAGGAAAATTTTCTGTAAGAAATATGTGTAAAAGCTTGGGCACCACTACAGTATTTGTTTTCCTTACTACACACCTCGATATTCAATAAGCATAGGTATTTCCTAGTTCGAATCACTTAAGTTACGTAATTTTTTTATCAGTTAACGCTGTTTGTTTAATTTAATTTATATACCTACGAGTTACGCTATGTAGTATATAAACAATTCGTAGCAAATATAACCTACCGAGGCAAATACACAATGAACCCTTTGTTGGGCTGTACTTGCTTAAAATAAGGCTTCCTTTCCCTTTGAAAATAACTTTCAATGGCTCAGCACTAAAATGGGCGCTTATTGTGTGTTATAAGAAACTCAAACATTTCTAGTACCTACTAAGCTAAAATTTTCCATAACTTTTTTGCTGTTTGAAAATATTTTGATAATAATACTAAATATTGCTCTACGGGTCAAATACTCATTTTTTTCGTTATGTTCATTAACATATTCCATTCAAAGATAAGTATGTGCTAAATTGAACAAAGAAAAAAAGAAGTTGTATATGTAATGTAGTTTGAATATCTCAGCGACATAATGAGAAACCGAAAATACGACCTACTACAACTTATCATACAGGACAAGACGACAGACGACGACACGTTTGGCTCAGTTTGTAGTGACCCCTACTTGTTGTGCCAGCGGTCGCGGGTTCGAGTATCGCTGGAGGCATTCATTTGTGTGATGAGCACGAATGTTTGTACTCCAGTCATTAGTGTTTATATTTATAATATGTATGTATTTAAAGTTATATATATGTAGTGTATCAACTATCTGGTATCCATAACACAAGCCTCGTAGCTTACCATGGAACTAAATGCTGCTGTGTATTAATGTCCCTACATATTTATAAAAAAAAATAGATCCCAGGAAAGCGAAGTGTTAAAGAACCTACGCTAATGTTTTGGAAAAAACACACTTTTATTACTCAGAGCCGCGGCATCGAAGATACAAGTTGCCTTAATGATCGCCGACCTTCGAAAGAAGATGGCACTTTAGAAAGAAGAAGATTCAAAGATAAACAGATACATATTTGCAAACCCCTTTTTTAACTTCTATGTACTTTAAGCTTAATTAAATAAGTACTTATATAATTCACTAAAATGTGGACAATTAGCGAAGGTGTTGCAAACATAGAAAATAAGCCAAATTGAAACTAATTTACGTAGTAAGTTTGATTTGTTAACGACTTTGATTATAACTAGGTACTTGCAAATATTTTACTTTCCCGTCAATACGAGGGGGATCAGGCCTTAGTCCACCACGCTGGCCAAGTGCGGGTTGGCGGACTTCACATATCTTTCGAAAACTTGCTAGATTCTCTCACACATGCAGGTTTTCTCACGATGTTTTCCTTCACCGCAAGGCAAGCGGTAATCATGTTAGAAATGATTCGCACATGAAAATATCAGAGGTCCAAGACCCGGGATTTGAACCCGCTTCACTCGGTTTCTCAAGCGAGAGCGTTACTACTGGGCTACCACTGCCTCCAGTGTTTGCAAGTGGTTTTTAAAATAACAATCCACAGTTAGTTTTAATATGCAATGTCTCTAACACCTGTTGCATTTAAAACTCGTGTATATTACCAGGATATGTATATATATATATATATATATATATATATATATATATATATATACACTAATAATATGCAATATCGCTGTAGGCTAGATATTGTGATGAATGTCTTTGACGGGTGCCTGAAACTGAACATAATTGGATACTGCCTGTTAGTATCGATCTGACCTAGATTGTTGAGCAATTTGTTTGAAGCTTGTTAGTCTACTTGTTTGAATTAGGTGTTAGTTTGTGAAGTCAATTATAACTTCTAATGATGGTGTTTTTCTTGAAGAAACATTGAAACTTTATTTAGTAACTCAGAAAGTATTTTGCGCAATCAATAAAACTAAAAAAGTTTATTACTATTACGAGTATATTCATAAATCTATACATATAATAAAATTGTAACTAAGCTGAATCTGTACATTAATTTTTTTTTGGAAAATCTTATTGAAATAGACATTATTATCGATACAGAGGCCGAATCTATAGTTTTTCGATTTTTTGTCTGTCTATCTGTCTGTCTGTTACCGCATCACGGAAAAACCACTGGAGAGATTTTGATGAAATTTGGTATGATGATAGCTCATTTCTGAGAAAAAAATACAAAAACAGCAGTGTAAGAGTACACTAATATGTAAAACCTAAGAATTTGGTTTTTGGTAATCTAAACGCGGGCGGAGCCGCGGGCAATGCTAGTAGTATATAAATGTACCTATACCGACCGGATCGATTTTGATGAAATTGTGTGCGTATGTTTGTGTGGGTTCCTGGATGGCTTAGATTTACAACCGGATCCCGTAGGTGGCGCTACAGTCGGATTCTAGGGATTTTTTGAAGACCATATTAGAGCAAGGTCTGTCGGGTTAGTTTGCTATAAATTATTGGGATCTATTTTTTGGGGGGTAACTAGGTAGTAAAAAACAATTACTTAAATATACTTATTTAAGCTAATAATATAAGAAGTATATTTAAAGATTGCACTTACATAGTATTACTATAATAGTATTTATAATCTTAATTATATATTTTTTATTTTTAAATAACTTAGAAAAAGCCAATATGCTTGGCGGCAGCGTGCTGTGGTTTCGACATGGCTTACGTCTCCACGACAACCCGTCTTTGCAAAGTGCTCTGGAAGAAAGAAGCTTACCATTCTTCCCTGTCTTCATATTTGATGGCGAAACAGCTGGTAAGTAAAGATTTTGATTTGAAATTTTGAAATCAAATGCGGATAAATATATCGAATGGGTCTTTGACCATGACTCTTCACGGGTTTTTCTTCGTCAGAATCCACTACTCTTGTATACCTGTGATTTTTTTTCTGAAATTTATTTCAGTTTCAAAATGTAAATCCTATGCCCAGTTCCGCACATAACTCGGTACAAACAGACATACCAAAAGTTATCTAACGGTTATTTAGTGTTACATATTTATATAATGGGCTTTGCTATCATGCAAATAGGCATATGTACTCAATGCGACTACGCACAGTTAGATCTAGTTTTATGAAATTATAGAGAGACTTCAAAAGAATAACATTTTGAACATTTTCATTATATACATTCTTTTTAAATTCTTGGCAAAGAATTTGTCTACGACGCGACGCGACGGTCTGATTTAGTGGAGACATGTCTTATCGTAACAGACACAAAATGGCAGCCCCCTAGAACACGAGTTCACTACTAGTGAGTTACTTGAACATGCTTAGAAGAATACAATTGAAAGATAGAAAAGTTGAGGTTACTCTATAAGACCATTAGACTTTCATTATCCGATTCCACTCACGCGCCAATATAATCATACATTAACTAATCACGTACAATCTACTATACTTGTGAGATATGTTACAAACAGACATACATTTTTAAATACTTAAATATAATAAGTTAATAATATAATTAGATAAAATTTTGCCTCACCTATTTGAAACATGTATTACGATTGCAAAACTACCTACTACTAAAACGACCCTACAGTATAAATATGGATATGGTACTTATGCAGACTAAATAATTATATAGACAGAGTCCACCAAAATAAATGGCAGAGTCAATTATTTTTAGTTATAAATTATTATAAAAATTTTATTCTTACGTATATTTAAATAGGTACCAAGGTAGTGGGATATAACCGCATGCGTTATCTTCTGGAAGCTTTGAACGATCTGGATGCGCAGTTCAAGAAGTATGGCGGAAAATTGTTTATGATCAAAGGAAAACCTGATGTGGTCTTCAAGCGTCTTTGGGAAGAATTTGGTCAGTATGTATTAATGTGTGAAATAAAAATCTTACTAATTTCGATGCAACTAGCCTGACATAATTAATTTATTATTATACTAGCGACTCACCCTCGCTTCGCTCGGGATTTTCCCTAGCTTGATTCCCCATACAAGCCTTCCTTCCAATTTTCACCCCCTTAAGGCATGATTTCCAGGATAAAAAGTATCCTATGTCCTTCCCGGGGTCTCAAACTATCTTCTTCCCTTTCATCTAAATCGGTTCAGTAGATTCAGAGATTACCCTCTACAACGTCACAAACTCACTATCTCACAAACTTTATCTCTTTATAATATTAGTATAGAAGTAATTTGTTATACTTATTGTTTTCGTGTAATTTTAATTAATTATATATTTTTGTTAACTCCTTGGAGATGATTAAAATGATTATTTCCTTATGTTATTTGCCTTGAGTTAAGTATATATAGCTCTTATTATATTCCTAGAGCCTAAGTCCGTCAGTCTACAAACAGTCTTAAGGTTAAAATGTTAGGAACAAACACAGTTTTCATCACACGCATTCACGCATTCGTATAATTTACAGTACATGCATGTATATTTTTGCACTATTTACGTCATACAACATATTTCGACCGTCATTTTAGGTAAAAATCAATTTTGTATCTATACTAATATTATAAAGAGGCAGAGTTTGTTTGTTTGTTTATTTGTTTGTTTGTTTGAACGCGCTAATCTCAGGAACTACACGTAACCGTTAAAACGCACCCAGGGATGTACCCGAGCGAAGCGACTAGCGAGGTTGTGTCGCAGGTCGCTAGTTTATCATAAAAGTATGACCTTATTTCACTGATACTATTTGAAAACAATAAAAAATATATATAATTGAATAAAAATGAAAATTATCCCTTTAAAAGGAAACATAAATATTCGCCTGGAAAGATTTGGTTCTTTACTACAAATACTATAAGCTGGAGTAACAAATAGGCTACTGTTAGTAATAACATTTGCCGAAAGGTGGCGCTACCTGTAAATAATACGATAATTCAAAAAGCGTTTAGTTAAATATAAATAATATAATATTATGCTTGGACATTAACACACAGCGCCATTTAGTTCCATGGTAAGCTACGAGACGTGTGCTATGGATACCAGGTAGTTGATACACTACACATATATAACTTTAAATACATACATATTATAAATACATTTCATAACATTCAAATAAATCAACCATAGGTATCCGTAAGCTCTGCTTCGAGCAAGATTGCGAGCCAATATGGCGTCAACGTGACGAGGGCGTACGCACCATGTGCCGCGAGATAGGCGTCTCGTGTTTGGAACACGTGTCCCACACTTTATGGGACCCCGACACCGTCATACGGACTAATGGGGGTATCCCCCCATTGACGTATCAAATGTTTTTGGTAAGTTATTATATTTATTTTTAATTGTTGTTGCTATATTATATTTAGTACGAAATGTTGCATAAAGAAATTAAACTTCTTTTTTCAACATTTCGAGTCCATTCTTATAACAAATTTGTATCTCGGTCTTTTTTTTTTGCATTTTTAGTAAAACGTATTGGACTGTCACCATTAGCTTTATTTAAGAAATATGGTTAAAAAATAGTTATTTCAAAATATCTAAGACAGTATTTACTTAAAATTAAGATAGAATAGCGGTCATAATTTTACATATCATATCCTAGATCTCTTACTCTAATAGGAATTTATCCATTTCGATTAATACTTATCAAAAATAAACTAATGTGTTTGTAAAGATCTAAACAAAATCGGTCAAGTGGGAGTCGAATTCGCACACAAAGGGTTCAATACCATCGCACATGTACTTTTTATTAATATGACTTTTACTTTTAAGTATTTAGTACATATAGAACTTCGGTGATCGATTATGAACGTTAAAAAAATGTTTTATGTATTTTTATTTTTTTATTAATTGTTATTATAGCGGCAATAGAAATATATATTCTGTGAAAATTTCAACTCTCTATCTGTTAAAGTTTATGAGATACAGCCCTCTGACAGACGGACGGACGGACAGCGGAGGCTTAGTAATAGTTCTGTTGGCACTTTTCGGATGCGGAACCCTAAAAAGATTTTTGTGCAATACCTACTCGTTTGTTTCAGAACATTTAGGTAACAGTAAGACAAGTGTGTTCCATTTTCGATCGCTTATTATAAGTGATCGAAGTGTTTCACGTTAAAATAATAAATACATGAGATTTAATACGTAGGTAATTAATTACAGAGCGAGCTTTTCATAGCCTTCATTCTCAATAGTAAGATTAATTAATTACTTACATGGTTTGGTAATTACAATCTATATTTAGAAGCTTGTATAAATACTCCATACAAAAAAAAACATGGGCGGAGCTGCGAGAGAACGTATGTTAACACGTTAATAAATAAGTTTTTTATATTCTCCATTATATTCCTCATAAAAACTTTTAACCCCATTTTCCCCCCCTGAAGGGGTGATTTTTGGGATAAAAACTTCTGTGCTTCTCAAGTTCTCATACTATCTTCTTACCAAATTTTATCTAAATCGGTTCAGTAGTCCCAGTGATTACTTCCTACAAACAAACTCACAAACTTACAAACTTTACCTCTTTATAATATTAAAGTATGATATATTTAAAAAAATATACAAAAAATAATTAATAATGTTAATAATTCATTTTCAGCATACTGTAGCCATCATCGGGGACCCTCCCCGCCCAGTGGACGACGTTGACTTGAAAGGCGTCAATTTCGGATCTCTCTCCGAAAGTTTCTATAAAGAATTTACCATCTTTGATCAGGTATTTATGTAATGAAATATATATGTTCAATTCAATTTTCTTGTTAATGTCTTCAAAGCGTGCCAGTTCAGCACAGATTACTTCGCCAATGTCATGTAGAATGGAGAAGACACGAAGGAGATTTGTCGGTAAAGTAAGATTTATATATATATATATATATATATATATATATATATATATATATATATATATATATATATACTCAGACTCAAACTAACTAAAAAAATATATAGACTGAGTCCGCCAAAAAATGTCTAAGTAAAAAATAGTAGCACGATTTGCTGTTTATGCTACTTTTTTAGATTTTACTATAAAGATCGTTTACGTTTTTAGTCGTTAATTTTTGAGAAAAATATATAAATAAAAATGAACAAAAAAATATTATACATGTATGTACTTATATCTTTTGTTGGCTTAAAAGCAGCAGTTCCCTTCTCCTTAAAAAAGAGATACCATAATAGTAGCTTATTAAATTTTTTTCTTTATTATTATTATAAATTAGATATTTTATTAGCGTTTATACTATTAATATTTCTGTACTACGAGTATTTTAAAACCAAAATTATAGTTTGGCTTTATGTATGTTCTATGACACTATGTTGTTTAAATTAATCTCCTTAAATCTTAGTTGAAAAAAAAATTAAGGTGTCTTATTAGGATTTTCCAATTAACTACATACTTTATAATGAGCATAATATGATACTAAAACAATAAGATGTTTGTCTGTTTGTTTGTATCCACTAATCTTAAGAACGGCTTCACCTACTTTAACAGATTTTTTACTGTAAGATAAATAAAAATAAATAAATATAAATATGTTGGTACATTATAACATACATCACCATCTAGTTCCATGGTAGTACAAGTACAAGGCTTGTATTATGGATACTAGATAGTTAATACACTACACATATATTACTTTAAATACATACATATTATAAATATACACATCAATGACTGGAATACAAATATCCGTGCCCATTCGACAAATTAATGCCCGCAGCGGGACACGAACCCGCGTCCGCAAAACACAACAAGTAGGATCACTACAAACTGAGCCAAACGTGTAGTCAAATAGATCGATTAAAGAGATAGATTAAACAAAATATTTGTCTTTCTTTACCAGGCTCCGAAGCCCGAGGACTTGGGGGTGTTCTTGGAGAACGAAGACATCCGCATGATCCGCTGGGTGGGCGGCGAGACGGCCGCCTTGCACCAGATGCAGCAGCGGCTCGCTGTGGAGTATGAGACCTTCTGCAGGTAATAATAAACTTTATTCAAAGGGCCATAAGGTATAAAATGCTAGTGTATTATTTTATTATTAAAGTCATTTCTTTTTATTTGCCATTGACGGAGATATCGATACGAAAAAAAATTGTGGGGTACATTTGAGTAAGTTTTTTTTGTCAGGATTTATCAAGATCATCTCATTTATATATTATACATTATATATAATTTTTCTTATGTTTTCCAGGGGATCTTATTTGCCAACTCATGGTAACCCGGACTTATTGGGACCCCCTATTTCTTTGAGTCCGGCTCTTCGCTTCGGATGTCTTTCTGTGCGCCGGTAACTTACAAAATAATATAAATAATATATGTATATTAAATTATTTTTATTGTTCAGCCCCTTTAACGTCCCACTGCTGGGCAAGGGTATCACATCAGTACGAGGGCGATCAGGCCATAGTCCACCACGCTGGCCAAGTGCGGGTTGGCAGACTTCACATGTCTTTCGAAAACTTGCTAGGTTCTCTCAGACACGCAGGTTTCCTCACGATGTCTTCCTTCACCGTAAGGCAAGTGGTAATCATGTTGGAAATGATTCGGCCATAAGATTATCAGATGTACTGAGACCCAGGATTTAAAAACGCTTCACTTTGTTTCCGAAGAGATAATCTAACATTATATATATTACCTACTAATAAAATATTGGATTGGATATATATATATATATATATATATATATATATATATAAATTTTGTAAATAATGTTATATAATTTTTTAATTTTTTAATTATGATTTTCAGATTCTATTGGTGCGTCCAGGATTTGTTCCATCAAGTGAATCAAGGACAACTCGCCTCAACTCAATTCATTACGGGTTCGTGTAAAACATATTATAGAAGTCGGTCGGTATCGTGGGACATCCGGTAGGAACGAAGTTTCTTTCGCTGTCTGCTCTTCCCTCATACATCTATACAGATAAATAAAATTGATGTGCCTGTTTGTAACGTCAAAATAACAGCTTTTTACTAAATGCATATAGAATAACATACGGTATTTATGAGAAAAAACCCACAATTTTTTAAATTTTTGTCTGTCTGTCTGTTCCGGCTAATCTCCGAAACGGATGGGCCGATTTTGATGGGACCTTCACTGTGCACACGAATTTATTACAACATACTCCTTAACACTTATGATCGCCTGGTAATTGTGACGTTAGTTATATTATGGACTGCCATGAGCCTCTGGTGACAATAATAATGGAGAATATGTGTGATTTTATTTAATTTTTTTACACAGTAGTTAACATGGTTATTCATCTGTATAAATATAATAAATGTGAAAGTTTGTGAGTATGGATGTTTGTTACTCTTTCACGCGAAAACGGCACAACGGATCTGGATGAAATTTGGCACAGACATTGATTATAGTCTAGAATAACACATAGGCTACTTTTTGTCCCGAAAAAATGTACGGTTCCTGAGGGATAGGTTTGTTTGTGTTTTCCTATACGCGAACCCGCGAAGCGAGGGTGAGCCGCTATTTGTAAATAAATATTTAGCTCCAAAAAAAAATTATTATAATTTAAAAAAAATATATCATACCGATACCGACGTCACAGTATGATATACACAAAAAATGATGACTCCATTTGTAGCGACAAAAACGCTAATCTGTCTTTTATGATAATACTTTGTCATCATATTCGGTCTGACCAATGTCGTGAGTTTCAACTACTTGGAATTTCCCATATACATTTGCACTTTGTAATAATTATTTTCTTAATCAAAAAGAAATTACATTAAAAAATACTATATAGTGTGTGTATTCCATACTAACCGTCATAAGATATCTAGTAGGGGTGTGCGAATATCGTTCGAATCGAATCGAATCGAATATCAATATTGGATTCGAAATTCGAATCGAATAATTCGAATTTCGAATAATTCGAAAAATTTCGAATAATTCGAACATATATTGCAAATTTTAAAAATGAGCAATTGTTTTCTCTGGGTAATTGATTTTTAAACGAATAGTATATTATTCGTAAGTAGACTATTTTGACACACGATTTGAAGGAATTAAAATGGATACAATTAAAGATCCAGAGATATTTCATTAATTCGCGAATTATTCGAAAACTTTCGAATTATTCGAATTTTTTACGAATTATTCGAAATTTTTCGAATTATTCGAAATTTTTCGAATTATTCGAAATTTTTCGAATTATTCGAAATTTCGATATTCGCACACCCCTACTAGATATCTTATGACGGTTAGTATGGAATACACACACTATATTGTATTTTTTAATGTAATTTCTTTTTGATTAAGAAAATAATTATTACAAAGTGCAAATGTATATGGGAAATTCCAAGTAGTTGAAACTCACGACATTGGTCAGACCGAATATGATGACAAAGTATTATCATAAAAGACAGATTAGCGTTTTTGTCGCTACAAATGGAGTCATCATTTTTTGTGTATATCATACTGTGACGTCGGTATCGGTATGATATATTTTTTTTAAATTATAATAATTTTTTTTTGGAGCTATATATTTATTTACAAATAGCGGCTCGCCCTCGCTTCGCGGGTTCGCGTATAGGAAAACACAAACAAACCTATCCCTCAGGAACCGTACATTTTTTCGGGACAAAAAGTAGCCTATGTGTTATTCTAGACTATAATCAATGTCTGTGCCAAATTTCATCCAGATCCGTTGTGTTGTTTTCGCGTGAAAGAGTAACAAACATCCATACTCACAAACTTTCACATTTATAATATTTATACAGATTAATAACCATGTTAACTACTGTGTAAAAAATTTAAATAAAATCACACATATTCTCCATTATTATTGTCACCAGAGGCTCATGGCAGTCATTTTTCGAATTATTCGATTCGAGTTTCGAATCGAATATTAATATTCGATTCGGAACGATTATTTCGTAAGTTCGAATTATTCGCACACCCCTAATATCTAGGGACGAAACCGAGCGAAGCAAAGGTGAGTCGCTAGAAATATATAAATGTATGTATGACCCAGGCCAGCTGATATGGCGCGAGTACTTCTACACGATGAGCGTGAACAACCCCAGCTACGGGCAGATGAACGGCAACCCCATATGCCTTAGTATCCCATGGAAAGAGCCTGAAGGTGATGAGTTGCAGAGGCAAGTAGAGTTCTTTTGTATTTTAATAAATATAAGCACATTTATAGAACTTCCTATAATCTCCATATAAAACACCATATGAATAAAAAATCCCTGTATATGAGATTTACTGTTGTGTGTTTTCCATACACATTACACTAATCGCTATATTTCGCCATTAACAAATAAACAAAAACATTTTCATATTTATTATATTAGTATGACCAAGTATGCTTATTCGGAAGGAACGAAGCCCATCGCTTCGCTCCTTCTAAATTTATTTATGATTTCTAAATTCTAACGAATGGTGGTAGGACTCTGTCAAGCCTAAGGAGTCCGACTGGATGGGTACCACCCCCTTATCTATTTCTCCCGCCAAGCAACAATGATTACACTGTTGTGTTCCGATCTGAAGGATAAAGTAGCCAGCTCAATTATAGGCAAGAGGCATATCATCTTAGTCTTCACAGTGAAAACGCACCTGCGGTTCTGTATTTTTGTAACATAAAACCTAAGTGTATAAACCGTAGGTGTCATGGGCGACAGGTACCGCTTTCCATCAGGTGGGCTGTCTGCTCGTTTGTAACTGAATACCATAAAAAAAAATATTTATTTGCTGTAACTAGCGTACGTTCTCATTCATTTACTCAAACTTTTAAAAGATATTTAATAACTAGGTACATTTTTTTCATAATGGGTGAAAATACGACTGTTGAATTTACACAGATATTAGTTAATATTTTAACGGCATTGTTGAATGGTATGTGTGTGCGTAGGCGTACGAATGTAGGCGTGTGTGTGCAGTAATACATGTGTGACATACATGTATGTATATAGTAACCTTCATTCTATTATTATTGTGTCAATAAAATATTGTAAATATTGTACATGTGTCATGTATAAAGTGTGTGGGTGCGAGTGTCTGCATTTGAGTCTTCGTATGTGTGTGTATGTCCGTGTGCGTGTGTGTATGCGTAGTACACGCGTGTCGCGTGGCAGATGGCGCGAGGGGCGCACGGGGTTCCCGTTCATCGACGCGGCGATGCGGCAGCTGCGCACGGAGGGCTGGCTGCACCACGCCGCGCGCAACACCGTGGCCTCCTTCCTCACGCGCGGCACGCTCTGGCTGTCCTGGGAGCACGGCCTCGACCACTTCCTCAAGTACCTGCTGGACGCGGACTGGTGAGTGCTCGGTTTGTCCTCCACACACAAAGGTCCAGGTTAAGGAGTGAGAAAATAGGAGTTCTAGTAAAATTGGTTTATCAAAATAACAAGACTGTTGTTTTTTTTTAATTCCTTTTAAATTTTCGGTATTCTATCTATTTTCTATCTATATATTGATATGTAGGTGCCATTTATGACAGAAACTCAAAAAAATGTTTTTGTGGGTTGGATCCATTTCGCATACCTACCTCCATATGTGTGTACACTCACTATACGCAGGTCGGTGTGCGCCGGCAACTGGATGTGGGTGTCGTCGTCCGCGTTCGAGGCGCTGCTGGACTCGGGCGAGTGCGCGTGCCCCGTGCGCCTCGGCCGCCGCCTCGAGCCCTCCGGCCGCTACGTGCGCCGCTACGTGCCCGAGCTCGCCCACATGCCCGATCAGTACATGTCAGTTACGCGCCTCTACAGGAGGATAATCGAACCTCCCAAATCACATATATTTATTATTTTGATTTTCGTATTTTATTTAATTTTTCGTATTCTCAAACACCCATCTAGCCTTCTGTTTTTTAATATTGGGAGAAAACATTTACATATACCACCTGACACCTGTATAGACACAGGTGGTTAATTGAGACTCAATGGCTAGAAAAATCAGTATTACTCACTAAAACTCAACAGAACTTCCCCTGTCTTAATGGGGCGTCGCAGGATCGCTCACTCGCCTCCGACAGCAGGTCTGCTCTCACCAGGATAAAGTGAACGCACATTGAGGGGAAAAGTGAGACACTGCGCTAATCCCAAATAATTTGGGAAATGTGCAGAAAAACTAAACTCTTTCCCACCACGCCCTCAGCTACGAGCCGTGGAACGCCCCCATCGAGGTGCAGGAGCGCGCGGGCTGCGTGGTGGGGCGCGACTACCCCGCGCCGGTGGTGGACCACCGCGCCGCCGCGCACCGCAACCGCGCCGCCATGCAGGTACGCCCGGCCCTTCTGCTGGCCTCGCTGCTCTGTCTCTACTGTCTGTGCGACATGTAACTTGTGTCTAACATAAATGTACTTATTGACCCTTTTGTTCACTTTGCTTTTGTCTCTATAAAGTTATACCAACGATGACAGTTTTGAAAAAAATTATCCTTTGTATAGACTGTTCTTATCTGTGTCTGTGCATGTATACTGCGTGCTACATAACTTGTAGGAAAAGTAAGCTTTATACTGCTTATCCTTTCTGTCGACTTTGCTTATTTGTTTCTGTGTTTTAATTTTATTAAATTATTTTTTATTATATATAACACTAGCGGTTCACCCTCGTTTTGCTGGGGTTGGTCCCTAGGTTGATTCCCCGTACAAACTTTCATCCACATTTTCACCCCACTAAGGGATGATTTCCGGGATAAGAAGTTATATATTTATGTCCTTCCTAGGGTCTCAAACTGGCATCTTACCAAATTTCATCTAAATCGGTTCAGTAGATCCAGAGATCCCCTACAACATCAAAAAGTCACAAACTTTACTTCTTTATAATATTAATATAGATAATAATTTTAATATATTTCATTGTAAACAATTATGAGTTTAGGAGTTACGTCGTGTACTCGAGAAGGCTCCTCCTCACTGCTGTCCCTCATCAGAGGACGAAATCCGCCAGTTCATGTGGCTCGGCGACGAAAACCAACCGGAGATCACTACTGCATAAACTAAAACCGACTTTACCATAACGAAATTAAGTCGAAAATGCATTACATATTATATTTTCTTTTTATTTTTAAAATATTATGAAAGAAATAATTTGGCCATACACCATGTTTATGATGTTGTATATTTACATTTTATTTTATATTTGTGTTATGTTGTATATTTACATTTTATTTTATATATTTGGTTATTTTAATTGTCATCCATATATCATCATGGCTCATCAAAGTTGGCGATATTTTGATTAATCTATATTATTTTAAATTTAAGCTTAAATTGAAATTATTTGGTGTTTGAATGGATATGGAGGATAAATTTTAAGTTTAGATGTTAAGTAAATGTCGTGCTATTCTATGTCCATTTAGGTTAAGTTTTTTCAATCTCATAGCTATATATTTTAAGTTTTTAAAGAAATCGTATGTGATACAACAAAAATACAGGGAAAGATTTTGCTACATTCTAATCCGAATTTATAACAATAAGAATTTTATTAAACAAATATCATGGAATGAATATTTTACTACAATGTAGATGATGTAATTAAAAACATTAAATTAATTATTAAGTAAAAAATTAGAAAGTAAAAATGAAATTAGAAACACATAAGGAATTATATACACAAATACAACTGATTTTTGACATTTATATATGAAATAAATAAATAAGATAGAGAGAGATAAGAGAGGTGTATTGCTATCACTTACATTCAAACATTTTTAATTAAATATATTTCCAACAATCAGAAATTTGGGTAATGTAAAATTTCATTTAAATGATAGAATTTGATTTTTGGACGATATATTATTTTTATTTTAGATGTAAGTAAATGTTACCAATTATATTTTAGAATAAATATAAAAAAAAATATATGTTATTTAAATGTCGAAATAAATGTTTGTGTAATAAATGTTTATTTTATGCATTTTAAGACAAGTAATGGTCATAAGTGTAAACTTGTAATGGTATACGTCACTAAACTGGTACCGGTGATACATTTGTAATTTTATATTATTTGATTTTTTTAACGTTTATTGATTAAAAAAATCTGGAACCATCCGCCTATATTCTCTTTCATCCCAAAAATGCTGCCACCAGTGGTGATGGTATATATGAAAATAGTATAATTTGATTATTAATATAAAAATGGTTTTTATTTTTTTCCCAAAATGTTTTTTCTATCTTTATTTATTTGCGTTTTTGTCTCTGGCAGCTTTAGAAATTAACCTTATGCCTATATTTTTGAGGTGCGGCAAATAGGTATATTCAATATTGTATCAGTCATTATATATTTTTTTATATATTATTACCATTTATAGCCATAGGCTTAATTGTACCAAAGCAAACCAAACTGTATTATTTTTAACGAAATTAAAATTTTAATGTCTATGTGTACCTTAGAAGTTAGGTGAATCTGTGGTAAATATAATAAAAATCTTTAAAAATGTATTATTATTGTTTTATTCCCACTATTTTTACAATATATAAACATCCTTAAAATATATAGTCAGTGGTTATGGAGCAGTGTTGTCACAACTCATAGCCAATTTTAAAACTATTAATATAGTAAGTAGTCCACAGTTTTAAAGGAAAATATGTTCTAAGTTTTTTTAAATCTTCAATACTTTAAAAGAAAGAAATAACTAAGCAAAGCTTCCTATTTACAGATGTTTTTAGAGTTGATGCTTTTGGAAAAAAATTACTCATTGTAATGTAACAAGAGTCTGCACTTGGTTTACATGGAATGTATAATTAAAATTGAATTTGCTTTATTTTTTACAAATTTTTATATTTTTAAATAAAGGATATTAGTTTTTAACCTAAAAAGTATCAACTTTTCTTAGTCATAATTAATCAAAAATAACTGTACAAAGTAATGGACTTAATAAATAATTATAAATATTTACTAAATATTATGATCCATTGCTTGCTGCGAGAGTTAAATTACTAACTAAAGCGTTGAACACTTTACTAGTATTGCTCTCGGGTAATTCTTTGACTGCAGCAACCCCTTTACCAGCTAATGCACCAACTCTAGGATCAATCGGAATAGTCCCTAAAAATGGTATTTTAGATATTTCTGCTAATGATTTTCCACCACCACTTGAAAATATATTAGTACATTCACTGCATGTTGGACATTCATACCTGAAGAAATGAAAGAAAAAAATGAAAAATGTAAACAAGAAAAATAACCTCTATTGAATTTGACTCTTTAGAGTCAAATTTTAAAATTAATTTCAGAATGAATTAATTTATTGATTTCTGAATAATTTAAAAATAAGGCAGTCATGATTCATGACTATGGAATATTAAAGAGGAGAAAGATTGTTTTACATTGTATAGGTACATATATATGGTAACAATATGTGAGAACAATATCTATAAAATATTTTAATTTTAGTTACTTTTATAAAGGGTACTGATACCAGATTATACTATAAATACAGTGTAATCAGAAAGAAATTTAGCTTATATTAATATTTTTCTACAATTTTTTTATCTTCAACATTAACAGTTAAGAATTTAATCAAAAACTACCTAATAGAAATCAATAGACATTAAAATTAAGTATTTATTCAATATAAAGTACAAACTAGTAATGCTTACCCACTCATATTTTCAAGAATTCCCATAATGGGAATACCAGTTTTTCGACAGAATGTGATCTCTTTGCGGACATCTTCTATGGCAACTTGCTGTGGTGTTGTTACCAATATAGCTGAGCATTGTGGAACTTGTCGTAAATTCTCCATCACTGTTATATGTTCATCAGATGTGCCTATAATTAAATTATATATATTCATTAAAATCTCTATAATATTAACTTAAACAGAGTATTGATAATTTTGGTTTAAATCACTAATAATGTTTTTAAAATATTTTAAAAATCAATACTATACAAATACCTGGTGGTGTATCTATGACAAGAAAATCTAAATCTTGCCAATAAACATCCTCTAAAAATTGTTTAATCATTGATGTTTTTTTCGGTCCTCTCCAAACAACGGCATCGTCCCGAGACTTTAAAAGGAACCCAATAGACATAACACCTAGTTTTTGTTCTTCATCTAAGTACACAGGAACCCAACCTTCTGGACCTTGATGAATACTTTGGCCTTCTAAATTCAACAAATATGGAACACTTGGCCCACATAAGTCAATATCAAGTAACCCAACCTAAAAAATAACAATTATTTAAATTGTAACATTGGTGTGATGTACTTTATATCCAAAAATTAAAAGTACCTATGTGTAAGAAAATCTAAATACTTGTTATTTCTAACCTTAAAACCTCTTTCTTTAAGTGTCAGGGCTAACTGTGTGCTAACTGTTGATTTTCCAACTCCGCCTTTACCTGATAGCACTAATATTATTTGTTTTACGTTTTCTAACATATTTAAATATTTACAAATATGTAAAAATAGCTCAAATATTTTTAGATTTTTAACTGTCAAAATATTATTAAGTAATAATATATACTCTATGGTAATAATAGAGTAAAAAAATCATCTATTTCGAGCTATTGGAGCGATTTTTCTAAAATAACTTCTTGTGCTTATTAAACTAGTAAAAATATTTGTCTATATAATTTTTATAATAAAATTAATTTTAAAGTGGTTTTAGGTACAATAAAATAATTTTGAAGTTTATTCTAATTACTAAGAATCTATACCCAGAAATTAAAAAAAATATTACATAAAGAAGGCGCTTGCGCCAAAAAGCGATAGTAGCGACGCCTTGTATATTTTTTGTCAGTTTTGAATGGATTTTCTAGGCTGAAGTCGTGTGGATTGTGTGCCGGTTCTTTTATAGGGAGATGCTACATTTTTTTCATTTTTTAACAGATTACTGGACGTTTTATGACATAATTAGTTCTTGATATTGTTACTTCTTTTGTTTCTTATAATTTTTAAGTGAACATCAGTGCTTGTGTGTTTTATTTGCGTAGTATTTGAGTTCAGTGGTTGTGCAAGATTTTCTAGGGACAAGGCACGAGATTCCAAACACAATAATCTATAGCTTTCTGACATATATAAGGTATTTATATTCAACTATAAATAATTAATATACTTAATTTACTTTTGTGTTTAATTTGACGTAATACTTGAGAGTATTTATAAACGCTGCCTTGTGCGTACTCTCGTGTGCATGGTCGATCCACCCTTAAAATATCGCTATGATTGGTTGAGGATAGATTTAAACTAATGAACTGTATAATATTTATTCAGATTGTTAATCATAAAAATGACACTATTAATATCTGCAGCCACGCCTCTTACAAATAATATCGTAGTACAATTATTTTAACTCAAGTCAGTGTACTTGTGAAGCAATTAGACTTATGTTAATAAAAAAATAAATTCTTAATGAGATGTACGTGAAGCTTGTCCGACGAAATCAATATTTAAACAATTTATCACTTACTTTTTTTTTAATATATTCTAGTGTAATAGTATTCTAATAATATTGAAATAAATTCTTATTAAATATAGTTTATATTTAAAATAATCAATAATCAGTGTTAAATAATTAACTATGAATTGGGTAATTGTTACATTCAAAGTATGATTAGTATTATTTAATTAAAAGTTGTAGAAATTTGTATTTTATAAAAATTTTACCATTAATAGTTTCAAAATCCAGTTGTTTTCAACCATATGCTTATTGCTTAAAAAGAGGAATGCATTGTATCTCGTTTCTAAGATATTTTTCTTTTCTTTTAACCTATCTATAAAAATCTAAAATAATCCTAGTTATTATTAAGTAAGTATATTACAATTAATTACATATATTTTTGTTATCATGTCCTCTACATTCTATGTGCCATTTTTAAGGGAATATGTGTACAAATTTTTAGTTGATTATTTTTCTATTGTGCCTTCTGATATTTAAGTTTATTTAATTGTCATTATTAATATAATCTAGAAAGTTATACAAAATTTATTGAACAATATTTAAATGTTGAAGCTGTAAAAATAGTTAAACACAAAGACTCCAGAAACTATAAAAATCATCTGCTGTGACATTATTGGAGACCCAAGACCCTACAATGGTTAAAGGTGAAAGAAATAGCAACTCTAATGTAAAAATTACAGGAGCAACAAAAATATAAGCAACAGATTTGTGAGTGACACAATATTAGATGTGAATAGACTCAAACTGTCTTAAATATAATAACAATTCAGATCTTATTAAAGCTAAGTAGCTGATTGCAGATAAATAAAAATGAGGTAAACACAAAATACAAGTTAACTTTATAATCATACTGGCGGCAGACCCTCAATAAAAACAAATCTATCCCTCGGAAACCATATATTTTTCAGGATAAAAAGTAGCCGTAAAGTAGTAGTAAATATGTGTTATTCCAGACTATAATCTATCTCTGTGCTAAATTTCATCCAGATCCGTTCAGCCGTTCTGGCGTGAAAGAGTAACAAACATCCATACATACTCACAAACTGACATAATATTAGTATAGATTATTTCAAATCTGATTATTTTCATTGTCCATATAGCAAAAGCTATATTATTGATTTACAATTATTATTGTTCTAATAGCACTTTCTGCCCCGTGTGTCTGTGACCTTAGAGTAATAAATAAGGGTGTACCTTCTCACCCCTTGTGAGTCACAGCGAGGGTTGGAATTTGAACTTTTGGCTGTTATCTTAATTATTGATTTTAATATTTGGGCTACTTAAATGGTGAAAAAAATGAGTAAATACTTTATTGTTTACAGTTTTATTATGAAGCACTATGCTTTTTTATTAAGCATTCTGAATTATATATGATTAGTTATAAATTTATGATGTAAAGTAAAAAGGAAAAACAATAAACGTCACGACACTTTCGTCACGATGTTATTATATAGACGTAGTGCGTAACTGAATATCTAGCCATCTAGCCATCTACCAGTTAGGTAGTAAAAATGTAAGTGCACACACATATTTCTCAACGAGATTTCATCTTTTATACATTTACAGTGGAATATTAAAGAGCAGTGAACAAATGAATTTTATACCTCCAGGTAAATTTCTAAGAAAGTAATTAATTTTTTAAGAAATCTATTGTTAACTGTAACGCCGGCGTGTCCGCGGTCGTTGAGGGACTAATATGATATGGTTTTGTTATTGATATGACGACATATAAAATAAGATTTGGAACTTAGGTGTTTCTGGTGTTACCAAATGCGCGTTTGTCACCAAAATATAAACTATATTTCGAATTTCATTAAAATCCTTTGAAGAAGTGCTAAGTTAAACATTACTCTAATATTAAATCAAGCTTGAATTTTTCTATAGCACCTGTTTTCTTATTATTATTTAGTATTAAGCCAGTGGGTTACAGGCACGAGTTACGTAATATCTTCGTACGTTGAACCAGTGCTTTCCAAATTTTAATATTAGCTTATTAGAAAAGTTAGACAGTTTCATCCGATTAATTCGTAAAGATCTTCGATCGATTATAGGGTGCAACCTGGGTAGGGCGCACCCGCTAGCCCTCACCAAACAATTAACATTGAGATTTGTATATATATGCTACAGCGTGATTTTTGCTGAGTGAAAAAGTACTAATCTATACTAATATTATAAAGAGGTAAAGTTTGTGAGTTTGTGACGTTGTAGGGGGTAATCTCTGGATCTACTGAACCGATTTAGATGAAAGGTAAAAAAATAGTATGATACCCTGGGAAGGACATAGGATACCTTTTATCCCGGAAATCATCTCTTAAGGGGGTGAAAATGGGGATGAAAGTTTGTATGGAGAATCAAGTTAGGGACGAAACCGAGCGAAGCGAGGGTGAGTCGTTAGTTCTTCTTTAAAACTGAGTATAGGGACGACATGTTGTTTTGCATAGATTTATAGATTGAAGTATTTCATATGTTACTTTACATTTTTGTTGGTTAAATGATTCCTATATTGGTCTGTTACAAAATGTTACCTGATCTAAGGCAGACTTCATTAGTATAAACTATAAACATACAAAAAACCTATATTTATATAATAAACTTACTTCTGATATATATGATAGGTATAATTATAAAAGCAGTATTTAAATCAATTAGATCCAATTTTAGACATAAAATGTTACAGTCTGTAGCTATTATTTAGCATGGTTAGTTCAAAAGCCATGACGCGATCTATCTCCCTCATAATATTTCATTTGAAACATGAAAAAATATCCTCGTATTTATTACTGTGCTTGAAATGAGTACAAAGCATTGTTATTCTTTCATAAAATAAATATAGGCAAGTTGGAATAACATTTAGCATTCGTGGCATTCGAGACCTCTTAAAAATGTGGTTGCGTAAAAACTTCATGGAATAAATTCCCGTCAAAAGCAGATTAAATAGTCTCGCTTCAAGCGTTTTTATCGTATCGTTTTGGATCTTGCCAACGAAAATACTTCTATATTTTTATTGTTAGTTCAAAAAAGAACACGTATGTATTACACCTTCCCCATTTAAACATTTAATCCCTCCACGACCACGGACACGCCGGCGTGTCAGTTAACAATAGATTTTGTTAGAATTTTAATTAATTTCTTAGAAATTTACCTGGAGGTGGTCACACGAAATCGTCTATATATTAGTGTATAAATATTTGTTCAGTGTTTTTATAGCCGAAAAAAGCAGTGGAACAGGCAGAGGGATATGAAGTCATCCTATAAGGTACTTCTCACTCTTAATTTTTTTTATTACCTACAGATGTATCTATATAGTTTTAACATTACGTAGATATAATTAAATTTATTTTAAATAAAACTATTTTTTCGGATTTTTTCGCGGATTTATTTGGATTTTTGGTTCCAATCCAATTTTTGGTTCCATTCCAAAATTTATTTATTAAGTAACATCTTTTATCTTATTTTTTTATTATTTCGTAAACTCTTTATGTGGCCCTTATTTGATGGAATATTAACCACCTAATTTGTATCCGTTCCTGAAGTGGTTTGGTCGGGAACCAAAAATCAAAATAAATCCGCGAAAAATCCAAAAAACTAGTTTTATTTAAAATGTCAAATATTCGCGTAAATCTAAGAAAATATTAACAGAGTATTGAGATATTTTTTTAATACTTATATTAGGTATCGTGCTATAGTTTTAGCTTCATTTTACTTATTGATATCCAAATATGTACGTCCAAAGTCCGGTATTTTGTCAGATCTGGGGTTAGTAGTATCGTAACCACAGCCCTAATTCCTCCGGACACCGAATCCCCGTTTGGCAATGCGTTTACAAATATCTAGGTCATAAATCAACAGCATGGGGGATCGACTATTATTGGATACATCCAGCTGTGAATTGTTAATACTGTATTATTCCCTTGTGGTCAGGGGTTCTTATAATTTACATGGTAATTAATAATTATAATATTAGTGATTATACATAAATAATAAATGACATGACATGACGTTTGTAATCAAAATTAGTATTTTTTATTTTTTTCCCAACTATAAAGCTGATGAGGTCAATTGTTATGCTACGTGTGCATATCTATAAACATATCTGTTCTATATATATATATATCTGTTCGCTCGGGTGCGTGCGTCTGTAGGTACGTTTGAATTTTTTGAGCGGAACCATGATTGTTTTTCTTAAATAAAAATACCTTAAATTACTCTTTATAACACCAGCTATCTGCCAGTGTAAATTTTAGTCATAATCAGTCAGCCGTTTCGAAGTTACCGGTACAAACAGACAGACAAAAAATTTAAACATTGTGTTCTTCTTATAAGTACCGTAAATAATTTCATATTATGCATTTAATAAAAAGCAGTTATTTAAACACATAGACACTTCAATTTTACTTATTTGTATTGATATATTCTTGTTCTAATATAAGACTGTGACATTCTACTGTTTTGTCTCACTAAATTTTTACTATGTTTAAATGAATTCAATTAAATACTGCCTGGTGGATTAGGATTGCATTGTGCTCCCAATCTGATTATTGGGATTTGAATTTCCCTCGGGATATTTTGATTTTGTCAAACAAATACGTAATATATTGTCTGTATAGGTTTAGGTATCGCCCGAAATAATAAAAAAAAAACAGAGTAAAGCCCAATTTTACTACGCGCTTCTCTTATCTGTCAATTGAATTATATCTCTAATTTCTAAAGTTATTGCCTAAATAATTATTTGGTTCATATAACAAGTTGTTTTGAACTTTGTTTTTTACTTTAAATAACACATTTTCCAAATCCATTTTTTCTAAGCGCCTACAACGCGTTGTATATCGGATTAACGCGTAGATTAAAACCTATTTATTGCCATCAAGTCACTGGAATGGGTTCGTTAACATTGCTGCTATGCGGGTTCTGTTACGGGAAACTTTGTTAAGCTTATAATTTGGTCACACTTAATATTTTCGTCATACAAAAGAATGTTATAACTCGTCATATAAAAATGGGACGATAAAAAGTGTTATTCGCAAAATGGGACACGGTAAATTGTAAAGGTTTCCAGTTAAAACCGTAGTTTGCTCAAGCACTCGTCCACTGCAGCTCTCAGCTCGCCTCGGGGTGTGCTTTGAATTGGGTTAATGCTTCTTTTTCTATATCATGCACTAATGGCTCTGTGATGAACGTTTAGTCACGTATCTATAAATATAATAAAATTCTAATTAAGCCAAATCTGTACATTAAATATTTTTTGGAAAATGTTATTGAAATAGACATTATTATCGATACAGAGGTCGAATCTATGGTTTTTAGAATTTTTGTCTGTCTGTCTGTCTGTTACCGCATCACGGAAAAACCACTGGAGGAATTTTAATGAAATTTGGTATGATGGTAGCTGGTTATGCGGGTCAACATATAGGATACTTTTTACTGCAGGAAAATATCTCATTTCTGAGAAAAAATACAAAAACTGCAATTAAGAAACTAATACGTTAAACTTAAGAATTTTGCTTTTGGTCATCTGAACGTGGGCGGAGCCGCGGGCAATGCTAGTATTTCTATAAATATTAAATATATATTTTTTATAATGTATTTTTCCTATGAATATACATATAGGTACATAACAATCATATTAAACAAAAATTATTTTAACAATCTTTACATATAATAAAATAGTAACAAAGCGAATTTTACATGAAATATTTTTTATAAAACAAAATAAGTAACAGACGTGTTGTGTACAGAATATAGATCCCGAAAAATAGTTAATAAAATTTTCGTCTGTTTGTCTGTATATCTGTATGCATTTAACGCAAAAAGTACTTAACTGATTTTAAATAAATATTGTAACGCTGGCTTAAGAGATACATAAAAACTATACCACTTCAACTTAAGTCTTAAAAAGTCCTACTGAAAAGTCCGCTACAGCATATGTCGATCTCCTAAGGTAGACTCGCAATACTAACTAGTTTTATCTATTTAAAACGTTCCTAGGGACGCACCCGGAAGAAAATGAATAAATCCGCGACAAAATCCGAAAAGATAGTTTTATTTAAAATGTCAAATATTCGCGTAAATCTAAGAAAGTATTATAAGAAAATTAATAAATTAATTTTATGTTTCGCTGCATCATTTCTTTAGTACAAGAATAGTTCAAGATTATTCAAGGTTGGTTCTGTAATAGTTTTCGTTTGACTTCCCGCGCTATATTTATTTGTATTGACGCTGGGGTGGAAATCCAATCAACTCCCCCACAATAAGTGAGCTCTCTCAATTTGTTTCGACGACTTGACGCGCTTACGGTTTTAAACCAAACGCCAGAACAAATACTAAGAATTGCTTACAATTTGTCTGGCTACGACAGTATTATAATACCAAGTAAACTTAGAAAAAGAAAATAATTATAAAAATGTAACGTCAAAAGATTTTTCATTTACCCATATTATGTATTTTAATATAACACAAAAATACATATGAATTTACGACTAACCTATAAAGCTATCTAATTTCTTCTTCAAAGCCGCATTATACATAAATCCGTCGTCAAAATTTTTCGTCGCATCTGTGTAACGAAATTATATTCTTTGTTTGACAGACGGCCTTCACACTTGTGCAAGTATAAATTTTCATTTTCCTAATTAAAATTTTTCAAAACAGTTGTATTTTTTTTATGTGAATAACAGACAACATTGAATGGTCTTACGACAGCTGCACTATCGATGCCTTGACATATTACGTACAATGACTTAGGCTGTCTGACCTTATGTTAGAAAGCCATCTAACATTTATGATTGTTTAATCTATACAGTTAAATAATATTGAAGTGTCTGTTAGTAATGTCCAAATAACAGATTTTTACTAAATGCATATGAAATATGCGATACTTAAAAGAAAAACATTTTTTTTAAATATTTGTCTGTCTGTTTGTTCCGGCTAAACTCCGAAACGGCTAGACTGATTTTGACGGGTCTTTCACTGGCAGATAGCTGATGTTATAAGGAGTAACTTAGGTTACTTTTATTTTAGAAAAAGAATTAGGGTTCCACTCAAAAAATTAAAACGCGTCTAGGGTCGCACCCGAGCAAAGCAAGGTAAGCCGCTAGTCATTATATATAATGTTTTAATAATTTATCTTTCATTTTGTTGCATTGTTAAGTGCGAGTCTCGTATATAAAACATATTTTACTGAAGGTGTCAGTGTAATAACACTTAAAGTTTAAGTGTGACGATTTTTATGATAAATTACAAAAAAAACATACAAAGATAGGCGCGAAAAACATAACACTTTCCTTGCAGTCGTGTAAAAAGATACTCTTAACATGCTTTTTTTTAGTAAAATGACACAAGGTCATGTTAAAATTCAGCCGCCTCCATATAACGATTCAAAAAAATCAGTTTTTTTAATTTTTCTATAATCAATTATTTATTATTCTCATCTAGATTAATTTGAAATAAGTATAATAATATATTTAATTATACATAGATATTTTATACATTTTACTTTTTATTAAAAAGGATCTTATACATAATATTCAATTAAGCATAATGACAGAGCATTAATTTTATTCTGAACGCTTAAAAACCATTTAAAATTATCTTTATGAATATTAAAAGGTAAACCATTACTTCCATTTCATCATTGGTGAACTGCATATTTATAACCGCGTCTTTCATCTCGGAGGTGCAACTAGGTCATGAACCTCGTGCATTGGTATAGATATTGATCGCTGCACTGGATGTTTTTCATTACATAAAAAATGTATGTATGTATTTTGTGGGAATATTATTTGTGTAATCTATACATATAATAAAATTGTAACTAAGCCGAATCTGTACATTAGATATTTTTTGGAAAATCTTACTGAAACATTATTATTATTATCCATACAGAGGCCGAATCTATAGTTTTTTGAAATTTTTGTCTGTCTATCTGTCTGTTACCGCATCACAGAAAAATCACTGGAGGGATTTTGATGAAATCTGGTATGGCGATAGCTGGTTATCCGGGTCAACATATAGGATACTTTTTACCGCGGAAAAATATCTCATTTCTGAGAAAAAATATAAAAACTGCAATGTAATAGTATACTAATATGTGAAACCTAAGAATTTGGTTTTTGGTCATCTGAACGCGGGCGGAGCCGCGGGCAATGCTTGTTTGATAATATTTGTATATTTTGGTACTTGTTAGGTAGTCTATCTAGGTACGATTAAATAATTATTATTTCTAACTGATATATTTACCACAGTAAGTAGGTATAACAAACTTAAGAAGATGTTTGTTTGTACTTCGTCTGTCCGAAATATTATTTTTTTAGCATAAAATTATGTGAATTAACTCTTTATTTTGTGCATCATCATCAATCATCATGGTAATTTGACATTACTTTGTGTTTTAGTAGTGCTGAGTGTAGAAAATATGTGTTTTTCTGCTCAAAAACGTAGTTAACAGCTTTTATTCAATGGTGTTTTCACGTGGTGACATATCTAGTTATCTACTACTATAAAAAACGATAAAAAATGGAAAACCTTGATGCTCTTTTTTTTGTTATAGTAGTAATTGATTTATAAGGAAGAGAGTTCCTCATGAAATTGAAAACGGGCCATATAAAATAATAATATGATAGATAGATATATAAAATAATAAAATAAAATAACAAATATGATAGATATATAAAAAAAATTAAATTTAATTTGATTTTTTAGGGTTCCTTAGCCAAATTGTACCTATAGGTATTTAGAATGATAACATACTATAAAAAGGGAAATAAAATAGCACATTTAGTAATTGTTAAATATATATCATTTTTTAACTTAATTAGATTTTAAACTATTAATTTTGTTTGTATCAGTTCCAATGCAGTTGCAGTTGTGAATTCGCGCTCCCTTATCGTTCTCGAGTGGGCGGCGTCCGCCTGATAACAACCATGTATCTTCTATTTGTAATAGGCACATATGCTATTTAACCTGGTTTTATATACAAGTAATTATGTTCTGTATACTTGTAGCTACGAGTATGTTAGTACTCTTAGTTTTAACTGCCTCGGTGGTGGTGGCTAGCATGTACGGCTGCACACTCGGAGGTCCCGGGTTCAAGTCCTGGGTCGGGCCAAGTTTAGTTATTGAGTCTCAGTAACAGCCCGGAGTTGGGAAGTTGGCGGTGTTTCACCCCCGTGCCTCGGAGAGCACGTAAAGCCGTCGGTCCTGCGCCTTAACTCTCACTGGTCGTGTCGAGCACTTGAGTCTGCGCGTACACTTGTGCACTGTAATATCTCCTGCGCAGTTGGCTAGTCTCAATGAGATTGGCTGTCGTAGTCGGAATCGGCTAGGAGAACATCATCATCACTCTTAGTACTTAATCTAAATATCATACTTCATCGGTATGTGGCCCTAACATACTGTATAATAATGTGAAACGGTCTTATTCTGAACAAATATGTTGTTGTGTTTAGTTAAAGGACAATAAATCGATTGTAGAACAGTAGGCCTATAGTACAGAATGTAAGATAACATAACACATGTAAAAATCCGGTGATAGGAAAATTCAAGTCTCGCGGTAATCCGTTCAACGCATCCGTATCGTGGGTAACAGCTATCATAAATGTGAAGATCAAGTGAGGGTACCTGCAAGAAACACATCCGATCGTTGGCGATGCCGTACCTACACCGCTGTCCGCTAGTCTGTCCGTGTACTATACGGCTGGTGCAACCCAGTCGAAACGTCCGGAACAAGGTATTTTAGTACCGTTCCCATTGTATCATTCTTATAAGAAAAATCTAATAATATTTCTACAGATTTATTTCGTTTAAAATATTTAAAATAGCCTTATTAATTTGTTGTAATAATATTATGTAGATTAAAATATATTTTAATAATAATTTCTCGCGTGAGACATATATTTAGCCGGTATTTTATCAGAAATTGTAGTGACTAACCCGGAAGTTGGCTATCAAATTGTTGTATGAATTACTTTGTTTAAATCGCTTCATAATGAATTGATTGTTTTGAACCAAAAGCCACAATACCGAGATTGTGACGCGGTCCCGTTATATATACTAATATTACAAAGAGGTAAAATTTGTGTTGTTGTAGGGGAATCGATTTAGATGAAATTTGGTAAGAAAATAGTTTAAGAAACTGAGAAGGAAATAGGATACTTTTTATCCCGGAAATCATCCCTTAGGGGGGGGGGGGGGTAAATGGGGATGAAAGTTTGTATAGGGAATCAACCTAGGGATGAACCCGAGCGAAGCGAGGATGAGTTGGTAGTTTTATATAATATGATGAAAACCATTACTAATAACAGCTATTTATTCATGATTTATCGAAATTCATACATTTATACAATTTATATTATTAATATTAAATAAAGTAAATTATATAAGTATGTAAAATATACGAAATAGGCATTAATAAGACGTAATAACTAAGATATGTATATGTTGCCATCCATATACGAGTACCATAGTACTATAAGGTGTTCAACAGATACTAGTAACAGGTTGGCAAGAACAAGTTACCATAAGTTAGTTTAGCAATGGACGTGGAATTAATATAAAAACTGAATTGAGTAATTTGTCTGCGCTAATTTTGATTGCGATATCAATTGGAGTTCTTTATCGACAAGCTGCTAAGTGAAAAGTTATCGCTTTTGATGATGCAATTTTTAGCTTCAACTAAACGCTAGGTATGGATTATTTTTCTTTACTTATATAGGAACTTTTTGCAACTCTCACATTTGCGGGGACTGTTTAATGTAAGGAGATAAAATAGTAGCTTATGTCACTCTCCGGCTCAATATTCTAGTTTTATAGATAAACTAGAAAAACAAAAACAATTCTACCCCACGGGAACCGTACATTTTTCCGCGATTAAAAGTAGCCTATGTACTATTCCAGACTATAATCTATCCCTGTGCCAAAAATCCATCCAAACATCTAAACTTTCACAACTATACTAATATTATAAAGAGGTAAAGTTTGTGAGTTTGTGACGTTGTAGGGGGTAGTCTCTGGATGTACTGAACCGATTTAGATGACATTTGGTAAGAAGATAGTTTGAGACCCTGGAAAGGACATAGGATACTTTTTATACCCGAATTCATCCTTTAGGGGGGTAAAATGGGGATAAAAGTTTGGATAGGGAATCAACCTAGGGACGAAACCGAGCGAAGCGCGGGTGGGTCGCTAGTATTTTATAATATTAGTAAGAATATCATCATCGTCCATCTGTGTTTTTGACGTGTGATAGATTTACCAGAACTCTGTTGTTTTAGTAATTAGAAAAGTGTAATCTAAAATTAATAATTTAGATATACGTTATTTTACTATATATAATATTTCGGTCTATCAGGAAGTTATTTTAAAGTTTAATTAAAGGCACAGTCGGGATTTAAACGGTCTGCGAAATTGAAAGGCCAGTCCCGGCCAGGGAGCGTTAATTCACCGCTGTTTATTGCCCATTGAAAATGACGGTCGTTAAAGGCTTTTTGCTGAAAAATGAAAGGGTCTTGTACATTGCCTTCATCGAATGTGGTCTTATAGCTTTACTACCTCGAACTTTCAGAATTAAAATGGTTATTCTTGCTTAGTTTAAATATAAATAATATAAATATGTTGGGACATTAACACACAGCACCATCTAGTTCCATGGTAAGCTACAAGGCTTGTGTTATGGATACCAGATAGTTGATACACTACACATATTATATATCTTTAAATACATACATATTATAAATATAGACACCCATGACTGGAGTGCAAACATTCGTGCTCATCACACAAATTAATGCCCCCAGCGGGACTCGAACCCGCGACCGCTGGCACAGCAAGTAGGGTCACTACACACTGAGCCAAACGTGTCGTGGTGTCGTCGTTTCTTTACTAAGAATACAATAAGAACTTAAAACAAAGAGTATTTTTATGAAAATCTTACCGTTACTTTTCTAGAGATCATAATTATTACTTTGACTGCTCAATGAAATAAACACTCAGTTTTTAGTTCAGTTCAGTTAATATTGGAAAAAAATAAAAATTAAACTGAATTTCTTACTAATATTTAGTTTGGTTTTCTCATACTAATTATATTACTACTTTCTTTGAACTTTCGCTATTCTTGTACCGCTTATTGTTTTCTATTTTTGGCAGTCTTAATCGACAAGGCAAATATAAATTATGTTTGTGCATAGATTAATATATGATTTCGATCCACATACACCGTCCAACAACATACATACACCAATTCCATTTAACTTGAAGCCATATTATTTGTCTCTTTACGCGCCATAACCGTACAGGAAGCATAGACAAGAGAATCATAGACAATACTTGAGCCTAAATTATCCCGGCCGGACGTAGAGTGCATTGAATCGCGGCGTTTCCTTATTTGTTTCTTCCAAATATGTCCACACGTGTGGATCTAAAGGAAGTTTTGGTCAATGTGTATATATGAATATGAGATTACCTCGTTGGTTTGGTCTAATAGCTAGATTGTGTGGCTGTAGATTGGACTAGTGCGGGATTCGAGTCCCGGATCAGTTCAAAAATAGTAACTGGTTTTTACTGGTGCAAAATATTCAGTAGTAGTGGTCTGGAATCGGTAATTTGGCGGTTTAATTTGAGCTGTGCCTCGGCGACCATATTAAGCTGTTGGTCCAGCGCAATCTGCAGAGTTCCCTAAACTTATAATGAGATTTGCTGTCATAACCGAATTCGGTTAGAAGGACATTAATAATAAAAGAAATATAAGTTTTGTATTTTATAAATCACTTTAAAAAGCACATCGTACGCTTGCAATTGCAGTATAAGAAATATAAGCGATAGATAACACAAGTATTTAAATTTCGTTAGCTATATTATTAAATTGTTCGTAAGTTTTTCTGTGCCGTGAGTAACGTTAAACGTGATGTTATGAATCGTTAAAATATAAATATTTTCCATTGCATCCCATGAATTGAAAAAATTGTAATTGCTCATCCGACCTTTGCAAATTGCAAAACAATCAATAAACGCCATGAATGTCATGAATCAATAAACGCCATGAAAACACTATGAATACATTGTGAATAAAGGAATTTATTAATGGGTTAGGTACTAGTGTGATTTTCCGTTATAATAAATTTATTATGTTATTTAATATTAATTAGTCATGTTGTGGTTGAGTTGTTAACGCAAGAGGAAAAAAGGAATATTATTAAAGGCAAATATTTCAAGTATCGTGTAAATTATCCGCATCGTATAGCAGAAAAAATAAACATTGTACTATTGGATCGGAATCCGTTTATTTTTAAGAGAACAAAAAATTTAACCTGAAGTTTTATAGTTTTAAAACGTTAGCAGGTAGGGTATATAAGGAATAGAAATTCGGAATAGATTTAGTGTTCGAGTAATTTGCAAAAAAACTCGGTTTTTAGCAAATATCTCGGAAACTTTGAGGTTATTATAAAGATCTATATTATAAAGTGTCATCTATAAAAGTTGTAGATTTTTACTAGATCTACAACTTTCGTAGAAAAAGTTTTGTTTTAAATATTGTATATGTAAATTGCATGGGTGCCGGGAGGAGGGAGTGCAAAACAAAAGAAAATCTATTTGTAAAATCCCTGTTTAAATTTTGATATTTACGAAAAAAGATGATAAATATGATATGAATCAAAATTATAAAGTTAATCATTTAAAGATTAGTATTTTAATGTGAAGAAGCAGATGCACCATCCTGGAAATAACTCTGCCGCCGCCCATGGTAACTTGTATTGAATTAAATAAATATATTGGGACATTAACACACATCACTATCTAGTTCCATGGTAAGTTTGTAGCTTGTATTATAGATACCAGATAGTTTGATACACTACACATATATAACTTTAAATATATACATATAATAAATATCAACACCCATAACTAGAGTACATACATTCGTGCTCATCACACAAATGAACCCCCAGCGGGACTCGAACACGCGACAACTGGCACAGCAAGTAGGGTCACTACAAACTGAGCCAAACGTGTCATCAATTGTAATATTTAATTGATTGTAAAATTAATTTATTTTTCTATTCCAAAATTAAATACCGTGTAAATAAATAAAGAAAAAAGTGATTATTTTATTGAGCAACACTTTATAATGCACCTAATAATGTTCAGGCAAATTCATTGTGACATTTTTTGCCTTATATCATTGAGTTGCGACCGACAATGGTCTCCCGCTCAGAACGGATTTGCTTCATCGAATGAATTGAATTAATTGACTCGTGTCTTCGCGGCTCTGCACTAGTGATTCATTCGTTCCGGTTTTATCTTATACTTTCTAGAGCTTAAACAGCACCGGATTAAAAAGGGATTAACGTAAGTGGTAGGTGTTTCCGACTTTTATTTTTATCTTTTAATTTAATTCTTCGTTTATTCTCGAAACCGTTTGAACGGTGCATGTTTGAAAATCGTTACATATTGTATTAATATGTATGAAATTTTATTTTGAAATTATTTAAATTAATATAAAAATGTGTCCAAATTATATCTTAATTAATTTAGTGAAGACACGGCCATTGTATTTACGGTTACGAAAGCTCATTGTTACGTTTCACTTTTAACTTTCAGTTAAGACCTGACGCAACGCTGTATTGTCAGTTTTGTTGTTTTCTAATATCGAGTTTCTTTCAGCTTCGATCGAGCATGCACTTGTCGATACAAGACGCCCTAGTCTATAGTGCAATCAACCGTTTAGATCTATTGTACTTTTCTCATAACAATGTTCTAAATTCTCCTACTTGGGTACTGGCATCAATTTAATAAAATTTTAATACTTTCTTAGATTTACGCGAATAATTGACATTTTAAATAAAACTATCTTTTCGGATTTTTCGCGAATTTATTTTGATTTTTGGTTCCCGACGTTTCGAATGCTTTACAGCATCAATGGTCACGGGACCCGTCTCTCCCGTGACCATGGATGCTGTAAAGCATTCGAAACGTCGGGAACCAAAAATCAAAATAAATTCGCCAAAAAATTCGAAAAGATAGTTTTATTTTAATAAAATTTTATTATTTAATTAATTATATTTATTGTGTGTTGCAGTAAAGAAGATGTGTATAATAAAATCTGTAAATAAAGTTAAATAAAACTCACTCTTTAAACAAAACAGCCCTGTTTCCGTATTTGCATATTTTTTCAGTTACATTTTACTTTAAAATTCGCGTACATCCTGTCCAGACGGTAACTCATTAGGAAATTGCTAAAGTCCCGGCGGTATACATCCCCTACTATTTATAAGGTGTCTATCAACTACCAGACTCCAGACTTGGAATGAATCATTCATAAATTGTTTAAGACATCACTTTCAGGTGCTATATGTATATAGTACATATTTTATTGTGTTATCGAAAATATTTTCAAGAGGGATACCTCAAAGTAAAGGGATAAATATTTCTTAGAGGATATTGTTAGTCACTTTTAACAATAGGTATTACTTACACAGACTCTTATTTATGCTACTTGCTGGATAATTGGTATAGGTACGCCTGCAGGCTGCACACTAGGTGCATTAATTATTGTTATAATAAAGTTTTAAGGCAAAGGTATAAGCTATTTGTAATGCAAAAGTTGACAAGTTGGTGTTGATGTTTCAAACAGAACTAGGTGTGGAACAGAATTTATGTCGTACAAGTTAAGTGTGGAGTAGCTAGTTATGAAACTCTGGGTAGATTGGATCTGAAAACTCCCAGTGAAGGCAAAGTTTGTAGTGTTGGAACGTATAGCGAGCCTGTTTCAAATTACTTTTATGCGTATTTAGCATAATTTTAAATATTTCCTACTTTACTAGAGCTGGAAACTGGGTGACGGTGATTTTTAAATCCATGATCTTCTAAGTAACTGCTATTTGGAGTTGTATTGATGGATATAATTATAATATATCTTAAATTACTTGAACTTGATAATGTTATTATTTATGTGACTAGTGACTCACCCTCTCTTCGCTCGGTTTTGTCCCTAGCTTGCTTCCCAATACAAACATTCATCCTCATTTTTACCCCATTAAGGGTTGATTTCCGGAATAAAAAGTATCCTATGTCCTTCCCAGGGTCTCAAACTATTTTCTTACCAAATTTCATCTAAATCGGTTCAGTAGATCCAGAGATTACCCCCCACAACCTCACAAACTACCTTTTTATCATAATTATTAGCATACAAAGATGTGTAGTTGCGATTGTATAACATCTATTTTATCAAGCAGCTTTTATGATAGTTTGTATATCCACGACAAAAACAGCTATATGTATAATTATTATATTTTGCAATATTTTTTGCCATTTCGCTTTGTTTATACCGTCTTTTCTCAGTAAAGTCCCGTAAGCAAAAGAACGATTGTGCCGGTTGGCGGTTAGTCATAACTTCGACTGCTTCATGACGGTCGTCATATCGTTTAAATGTCAGCTTATATTGCATTTCGCAGTAAACGTTATATAGGAGCGTTGATAGAACTTTGTCTTCAAACTCTAGTTACGGTAAAGTTTCCTCTAAGCGAATGCCGGAACACCCCCGTCTCGAACTTCCGGATTAAGTTAATAACCGTCTAAGTAACATGTTATGAGATTTAACATAGTTTTACACTTACAAGATTAAGCGTATCACAGTAACGTTTCGAATATTTTCAACTTAGCGGTATAATACATATTAGTATTCTGCTTTTTTAACGTCCCACTGCTGGGCACGGTCCTCCCTTCAATACGAGGGGGATCAGGCCGTAGTCAACCACGCTGGTCAAGTGCGGGTTGGCAGATATTTTCATCTAATCTAGTAAGTGAATGATTTTTGCTAGATAGGTAAAAATAAAAAAAATATGAAATAATTTATTTTAGGACCTTTTTAAAGGCTCTCGTTTGACTTGCTTCATTTGTATGTTTTTCATTGAAAATTCCATTCCTACTTTAAAAAAAAATTGAGTCCTATGATACCTTTTTAGTAGAAAAGATTAATTGATGATTTTTACGTTTTTGAAACATTTTTACACATACGTAATACGTATAGCTGCTTTCTAGGATTCCGTAGCCAAATGGCTAAAACGAACCCTTTATAATATCCACAGGTCCGAATATCAGCTATTTTACTCGAAAACATTGGACATATTGAAGGAAAAATACATTGCTGATATTTAGTAGTAGTCTAATTACAAAAATTAAAAAAAAAATAGGGGTGGCACTCCATACAAGTAACAGTGGAGTGATTTTTTTTAGTATACTTTTAACGAAAATTATTTTGAAGAATAAAAGTCGAGTAGTTTTTGGGATATGAGATACTTTCTATTTCAAGTACTCGGTCACAAAGTTACCTTTGTTTTTCATAGTAGTACTATATAAATACAAACTTATTTATGCCGTCAATAAAATGAATATCGTAGATGGATATGTTGTTTTATTTTACGTTTGACGTACATACCTACTATGTAGGAAATTAGAATGCTATAATAAAACGTAAATGTAATGTTTCATGCTATGGAGTCCTCAGTGTGCGAGTTGGACTCGCTGTGATTTTTTTTTGTATGTATATATTGATATTAAATATTAATACTATAAGATAATATATATTATAATTATATAGGTCTTATAGGTTGTTGTGGGTTGTATTATAACGTGCTTTCCCGTCGGAAATGAGAAAATCAAGAAAATAAAAAAAAATAGCCTCTCCAGCCCCCAACTATCTTCACACAATCACGCCAATCTGTCACTGAGTTTTGACGTGAAAGAAGGACAAACAAACAAACAAACTTTCACATTTATAATAATTATAATATCAAAATATGGATTAAACGTTAGCTTATTATTTCACTCAGTAAAACATAAATATTTAAAGCATACTCTAGGTTTTCTAACTAACGATCGCATATCTAGAGCACTCTATCTTGTTTCAATTACATCTGAGCAAGCACGAACCTGACACGCATCCATCATGGAACACCGTGTAGTGTCAGCGAAACTTATGAACTGTTATTGATTACTATAAAGTGTTTTGCGTAACCACTAGAGAAACTGGATACGGTTTAGCAATTTAGTGCATCTGGAAAATGATATTGAGATAAATGGGGTAAAGATTAGATTAAATAGAGCTTTAAGTGGAGATTGTGCCATATTCGAAATTTAAATGGGCATAGTTTGACGGAGCGTTAAATTATTCTCAAAAAAAGGGTTTTATTCTTATTGTGCGTGTTTTGTACCGTGAGTTTCAAATTTACATAAATAATGGTGTATCACTTGAGAACGGCTTACTTTTTAAGACTTTGTGTAGTCCGAATAAGATTTTTTTGAGAAAATAAATTGAATAAGTTTTCTTTAAATTGGAAATTTCGGAGTGAATACGAGACGGTGTCAGCTAATTTATAAGTATAAATATCATATACTCATTCTAATTTAAATTTCCTTTGATGTTTTTGTATCTTATTGTTTTATATTATAAGGCTATTTTTTGTTATTTAATACTAGCATTGCTCGCGGCTACGCCCGCGTTCAGATTACCAAAAACCAAATTCTTAGGTTTTACATATTAGTATACTCTTACATTGCAGTTTTTGTATTTTTTCTCAGAAATGAGACATTTTCCTGCGGTAAAAAGTATCCTATATGTTGACCCGGATAACCAGCTATCACCATACCAAATTTCATCAAATCCAGTGGTTTTTCTGTGATGCGGTAACAGACAGACAGACAGATAGACAGACAAAATATTCTTAAAACTATAGATTCGGCCTCTGTATCGATAATATATATGTTTATTTTAATAAGATTTTCCAAAAAATATTTAATGTACAAATTCGGCTTATTTATAATTTTATTATATGTATGGATTGTAGACTGTGTCACTGTTCTATTTTGTATATCGATGCGTCGTGTCAGTTTTAATCGCTCTAATGTTTGCGAACTTTTCTAATATTAGTTAATTACAATCTGATAATGTAAGTCGTCCATTAGTCCAACTTTTTTATTAAAATTCTGTCTCCATTTATATTTTTAGGTTATATTAGATAGATTTTTCTTATGAAACTACTGCTGGGTGGGTCTATGTTGTCATTTAGAATTGATGAATGGGTATGAAGTACATATATACACATTTATGATGTTAGATAGGCAAAGTTTAATTACTCCGAGGAAAATATATGAAGTTGTTATTAACTATCTAACTTTTTGCTATCCTGAACTAAATTCCACATCGAGTCGTTGACTACTTTTTAATTGGAAATACATACAATATATACGAACTAGTATTGTCCGCGGCTCCGCCCGCGTTCAGATAACCAAAAATCAAATTCTTAGGTTTTTACATATTAGTATAAGCTTACATTGGAGTTTTTGTATTTTTTCTCAAAAATGAGATATTTCTCGCGGTAAAAAGTATCCTATATGTTGACCTGGACTACTATCACCATACCAAAATTTCATCAAAATCCCTCCAGTAGTTTTTCCGTGATGCGGTAACAGACAGACATACAAAAATCCTAAAAACTATAGATTCGGCCTGTGTATCCATAATAATGTCTATTCAATAAGATTTTCCAAAAAATATTTAATCTATAGATTCGGCTTAGTTACAATTTTATTATATGCATAGATAATAATGTTTAGTGTACCGTACTTATCATATTACAAACTTTGATAGAAATTAATTACATATATCCATGTTTCTAAGTTTACAATAATAATAATGTCATCAACTCCGTGCTACTACTAAGAATATCTTAACAGAAAAACTCAGTAGTCAAACTTGGCCTGAGCCGGGACTCGAACTCAGGACCTCCGGTTCTGCAGTCGTACATGCCAGCCACTAGATCGCCGAGGTAGCTTCTAAGTTTAACAATAACATTTCTAATATTACCTACTTAAGTATACTAAATATATACTGCCGTTTAAAATGGTTATATTTACCTAATTGTCCACAACGTCTCTATTGTCGGTCACTTGGCTTCGATTGATTTTCAGTGTTTTATGTCTTTTTGAAAAAGCTTCTTTTAAATGCAGAGTAATTTTCAATGTCCACCTATAAATATACTACAATGTATATTATAAAAGGTGCAGCTATCTGTGTCCAAGTACTGTTTTGACATAAATTTCACTCCTGCTGGGACGGCTGTAAGGCAAAATAAACAGGTTGTTTAAGATATATGTCGTGTAGCTAATAAACCTTTGGCCGTCTGGGAACCCTGACTTTATAACAGACCTCCGCAGAATAATCTGTTGTACAATAAATGACCAGATTACCATTAAAAAGTTGAATTGACTGAATAGATGTCACTTGAGAAGATTTACACAAGCCTGATAGATCATACGGAACCGGAACTGTTTGTGTTGCAAATGACAGGGGTAAGAATTAATTACGTCACACATGAATCATTCATTTGATTTCGTAGCAAATTCAATCTTCTATCTATACATATAATAAAATTGTAACTAAGCCAAATCTGTACATTAAATATTTTTTGGAAAATCTTATTGAAATAAACATTATTATAGATAAAGAAGCCAAATCTATAGTTTTTAGAATTTTCGTCAGTCTGTCTGTTTGTTACCGTATCACAGAAAAACCACTGGTGGGATTTTGATGAAATTTGGTATGGTGATAGCTGGTTATCCGGGTCAACATATAGAATAGTTTTTACCGTGGCAAAATATCTCATTTCTGAGTAAAAATGCAAAAACTGCAATATAAGAGTATACTAATCTGTAAGACCTAAGAATTTGACTTTTGGTTATCTGAACGCGTGTGGAGCCGCGGTCAATGCTATTAATAAATAAAAATGAATGTTCATATGTTTGCCTTCTATGTGTTCCTAAACCATTGATCGGATTGTGATGAAATTCTGGTGCATTTATCTTGCATACGCCTGCGAAGGTTTCTGGTGTTTTCCTTTAGACATTTATCTTTTACGAGTATGTGTGCCTAACCGAGCGAAGCGAGGGAAATTCGCAAGTTATATTAAAAATTCTAGTATAATATAAAATTTAATGTTTTTAATTCTATTGCAAATACTCTTAAAGTTAAAAATATAAAGTATATCGTTCAGATACAATAGCAGAGCATTATTGGATTCTGTGTACGAAGAAACAAAGTATCACATAAGCTTTGTGGGCATAAACTAGTTGAGTATTTTTTCGGTGCCAGTGTTTGGTGATTTTATTGCCGACCTCTGGCGTGTAAATCTGGTACACCGGTGAATGAAAAATGAGGAGTCTCAATTTTCTTTTGTTGGTTTGTCTCGCAGTACAATGTTTTATAGACTTGTTATGAGTGTCCGTTGATTTTTAGTAACAGAGTGTTGTAGAATTTATTGAATTTAGAAAATATTAAAGCCTTACTTACCCTCACTTCGCTTGGATGTGTTCCTACGTGTCTCTTGCCGTATATTTTATTGCTTTATTTTAAACCGAGTAGGAGGCGCACGCCGATAAAGCAGCTAGAAATAAAATAGCCAGCTTGTTACCAATTTTAAATAAAATTGTTATAATTTCTAACAATAAACTTATTTTTATCGAAAAATAGTCTATAGCAATTGGCGGTAATGTTAGTAAAAGAATTTTCATAATATGATCAGTAATTTCAGATATTATAGATTCAGATAAATACCCTTTATACAAACTAATAATATATAAACTTACAAATTAACTATACTAATATTATAAAGAGGTAAAGTTTGTGAATTGTGAGTTTGTGACGTTGTAGGGGGTAATCTCTGGATCTACTGAATTGACTTAGATACTTTGAGACCCTAGGAAGAAGTAGGATACTGTTATCCCGGAAATCATCCCTTAAAGGGGTGAATGGGGATGAAGTCAAATCTATAAAATAAAAAGTGGCAACCAAAACAATTCCTGCTAAACAATACCAAATGGATTTTTATTATAAAAACAATTTTATACAGTAATAAATATACAGTATAGTATGAATGTACGCTTATTGTTGTGTTTTTAAATGTGGTATTTTAAAGGGCAAGAATGTTCTATTAAATCAGTGTAACGTGCTTTTGAAATTTTATAAAGAACGACACAATCGGGATAGGATATGCGCTGTCACCATTGTTTCCTTTGCAATTCATTAGTCAGAAACTGGAGCAGGATTTATGCAGCATTATCTGTGACATTGATGAGTTCGGGCTCTAGTGTACTATGTCCTACATTGGTAATTAGTAGTAGGACTACACGTTCCGTTTAAAGGTCAAAATATCATTATCGAACAATCTAAAGATAAAATGTATTTCAGATAGATTTTCACAAGTACTTTTGAATATATTTACTCTTTAAGTTTTATATTAATGATCACGTAAAAACCGTCCGTCGGTTTCTATGCCGTCGGTCAATCTCACATAGACTATGTGAGCAGGAGATAGTAGAGATGTAGTGCATAATTGATATTTCGACACGACCTTTGACAGTTCATGCATAATATCGACGGCTTTACGTGCCTTCGGAACACTGCCATTTTCTAAACAAAAAAATCGATTAGGTATGTAAATATATTTGACTCGATTTAGGACTCGCAAGACCATATCTATCTATACTAATGTTTTAAAGAGGTAAAGTTTTGTGAGTTTGTGACGTTGTATGGGGTAATCTCTTGATTTACTGAACCGATTTGTATTAAATTTGGTAAGAAGATAGTTTGAACCCTGGAAAGGACATAGGATACTTTTTATCCCGGAAATCATCCCTTAAGGGGGACAAAATGGGGTTGAAAGTTTGTATGGGGAATCAAGCTAGGGACGAACCCGAGCGAAGCGAGTGTGAGTCGCTAGTCATTAATAAAGTCACAAAACATCATTTTGAAACAGTAACAGACAACTTCACGGCCAGATATATGACATGAGGATGTTCAGAAAGTGCATTCTAATATTGAATCGCACTCTCAAGTACAATCAAGCACCTCTTGACATTTTCAAATATTCGATTTGTATTTGCAATACTCATCTCTCACTCGACATTGAAAGAGAAATGGTTAATATTTTAAAGTCAGTAGCATATGAGTTTTCAATAGGTATATAATGAATACATTCTTGATAGTTTATATATTTTCTACTAGCGACTTACCCTCGCTTCGCTCGAGTGCGTCCTTAAATGTTCGTTTTATTTTTTTTCGAGCGAGACCCTAACTGTTTTTCTAAATTAAAGGTAACCTAAGTTACTCCTTATAACATCAGCTATCTGCCAGTGAAAGTCCCGTCAAAATCAGTCTAGCCGTTTCGGAGATAGCCGGAACTAATAGATAAACATAAAAAATGTGTGTTTTCTTATATATCCATATATTTCTAATATATATATATTTCTTATATACCTACCTACCGTATATAATTTCTTAAGCATTTAGTTGTAAAAAGCTATTGTTTTGAGATTACAGACACTTACATTTTATTTATCTGTACAGATAATCTAAACGGTACTTTAAGCTATTAGAAAAGGAGGAAAGATGTAGAAAATATTATGAATTATAGTGCGTCGTATACAATATTACATACGTATTAAGTGATCGATTGATGAGATTTCTGTGTCCATAAAATGTTCTAAGTGGCGCTAATAATGCTTACTCGTTTCTATTAAGTATAATGGAATTATGGTAGAAAATTGCGTCGGCTAAATAAAAATAGTTGTTAATTTAATAATGTTTTTAGTGCGTATATTGCGTTATTGAAGTGCAAAAAATAGTATAATAAGTCAGTAAATAATATTTTTATTTCTCTGATATTGTAGTTTAATAATTTATTAAAAGATTGTTAAAACAAATATTTATCTACTTTTAAATAAATTACACATATTTGTAACTTGAAAGTTATTTATGATCATGAGTGGGTTATATAAAATGGTAAATTAAAATGAAACATCGATTTCGAATTCGAATATTGTTATTTTATATATTATTCTACTTACACGTGGTTTGCCGGTGAATGGAGCACGTGGGGCGCGGTCGTTCGATACAGCGGAGGCTGCGCGTTGAGCTGAAGCCCGGAACTTTCAGCCCGCCAGTTATCTCTGAGCCATCCTACCCCTCACGCTTCCACTTGTTTCACTACAAGCAGAAACATCTCGACAACAGACGGAGGTCTCGCATGGCTGGCCGCCTCATCTCGTGCCAGTTACGCAAGATCCATCCCGCTACTATAATACTATTGCCCGTTGCATAGAAAGAGCGTTTAAAGTGGTTTACTGGTGTTCGTAGATGTATTTAGTAGAACGATTATTAAATCTCTAAACCGTAGAGTTATTATTTATACTTGGTTAATTTAAATATAATTATTTTATTACACGATATGTAATGACTTTTTTTCTTTTTAAGAGTATTCAGAAAGTCATACTATTTAATTTTGCTAACATTTTTAATAAGTCAACAACCTTGGATGCTCGCGTTAGCTCGGTACATACCGACTTAAAGATGTAACTTTGTTATTAGTGATTTTCTATCAATAAAAAAAATTTAGTAAGTACTTAAAAAGCTTAAATATGTTATTTTATTGTCACAATCGTATAAATATAGTAATGAATTATTGATTAAATAAATTAATAACGAATAATTTATAGTATCGATCTTTGAACTGTTTCTACTGCGTTAAAAGTTAATCTGGTCCTACACAAATAATCCAAACCAATTTGCATTCTTTTCATTAGTATGAATGCAGCCTTGATGTTTTTACGTTGTATTTTTAGGGACATTTCTAACCCGCGTCCTTTCTCTTTCCCGCCTTTATCTCGTTCGCCGAGCTAGCGAGATATGTATGTGTATATAGTAGAAAATTATTAGTATTGTAAACGTAAATAAAATATTTTGTAACAATTACAAGCAAAATTTACAAAGTTTAAAAACAAGAATGAAAACACTAAACTGGGGATAGGCCGACAGATGGCACTTATCCCAAAGCTGTGAACTAATTTATTTTATTAGTATCAGTGCAATAAAATTAGTAAAATCTATACATCTATACATAAGATAAATAAAATTGAAGTGTCTGTTTGTAAAGTCAAAATAACAGCATTTTACTAAATACATATGAAATTATATACGGTACTTATAAGAAAAACACATTATTTTCATTTTTGTCTGTCTGTTTGTTCCGGATAATGTCTGAAACGACTGAACTGATTTTGACAAGACTTTCACTGAAAGGTTATACACTGATGTTATAGGGAGTAACATAGGCTACTTTTATTTTAGAATAAAGAAATAGGGTTCCGCTCAAAAAAATTAAAATGTACCTAGGGAACGAGCGAAGCTAGGGGGAATCGCTAGTTTGCTATAGGTATATGCAAAAACAATACCGGCAATTACAGCGCGTCCAACCAGTATCAATAACTCATAAAATTCGAACATCGTATATATGTACACTTGTACAGTATACTTCATTAGTGTTATTTTTTTACCTAATACGTGATATTCTAATAGTCAGTAAATAAGTAATATTGTAAAGATTTAAAAACCTATTATATAATTTTTCATGGATGTCTTTTTAATTAAAATACTTATGCAAATTATAAAATGTACATATTTTTAGAATCTATTTAATTACGTAACATCGATTACAAATACATATTAAGCTTATCTATGTACATATATAGAGTCAGTAAGTATTGTTATTATTTTTCAACAGAACGTCAGAAAACGTTCGAAAAGCTTCTATTGTCAAACTAAAAAAAATGTTAAAGAATGTTTTTAATATACAATTTAGATTTTATAGAAGATGGCACGCCTTGATGATGATGTGATCGCCTCTAGGTCTACTTTAATGTTGTAAAATTATTGTGATTTATGAGGTAACTTGTAATTCTAAATTTATAATGTAACTAAAATAATTTTGGTCCTGCTGAGTTTCTTTCGCCAGTTCTTCTCAGATCTATGGTCTTCTTTTTTTGCGAAGTGTAGTACAGTAGTGGACTCATGACGTTCAGTAAAGAAATGTAATAAATTAATGCTGAATAAAACATTTCTAATTTGAGTTTTAAATATGATTAAAAATTAAAATGCATATTTAAATAGAATCAAATCAATTATTCATTTTTTATTACACAAATAAAACTGTATCGCTTAAAAATTCTCGGTTTAAATCTATATTTTTACGTTTGAATCACATTATCTAACCTACCTTTACATGTTAGGTAAATCTATTTCCGACCCTTATTATATATCAAATTGCAAATAATAATGTTGAATTAGGACATTGCAAAATTTAAGGTTTCTTTTTACACCAAACGATTTTCAACCTTAACTCGTTAGATTAAAGATTAGATTTCTAACTAAACGATTACATCATTTTATGCTCCTTGTCTTCTGAGTCTTATTTCGTTGGGAATAGGGTACATATTTTATAATATTTTGATTCGTTGATGGGGATCTTGGGTAGGTACGTGGGAGTTCTTCGTCGAGATAAGAAAGGTTATTGAACCTACGATTTAGTTCTTTTTATATACCGATCCACATTGTATAAGTTTTTATTACAAAGGAATATCTCAAAAACGTTAGTACTAACTCACTAAAAGAGCTCTCTGGCAGTGGTAGCCCAGTGTTGATGCGCTCGCTTGTGTAACCGAGTGAAGTGGGTTCAAATCCCGGGTCTCGCACCTCTGATATTTTCATGTGTGAATCATTTTTCAACAAGATTATCACTTGCCTTACGGTGAAGGAAAACATCGTAAGGAAACCTGCATGTCTGAAAGAACCTAGCAAGTTTTCGAAAGACATGTGAAGTCTGCCAACCCGCACTTGGCCAGCGTGGTAGACCCTGCCTGATCCCCCTCATATTGAAGGGAGGTCCGTGCCCAGCAGTGGGACGTTAAGAAGGGCTGAATACAAAAGAGCTCTCATGAAGAATACATAATATGTCTGAGGCTATAAAAATATTAAAAATATTTTGCATATTTTTTTCAAGATTTTTACTTAATATACATACAGATAATTATAATAAACTAATTACTATATTATTTTTTTCAATAGTTACAATGAATTAATTATAAATTTAGGTAATAATGAATTTTGTGAATTTTCATTAAGATATAAAGAATATTATATCTTAATGAAAATTCATACAAAAAAATATTAAAATTATTTGCTGATTTACGAAATCTTATCTAGTATCTAGCGACTCACACTCGCTCGCTCGGGTTCGTCCCTACTTACGTTTTAACGTTTAGTATAGATTTCTCAGAAATCAGATATTTTCCCGCAGTACTAAGTATCCTATATGTTGACCCGGACAACTAGCTATAACCATACATTCAATCAAAATCTCTCCAGTGGTTTTTCCGTGATGCGGTCACAGACAGGCAGACAAAAATTCGAAAAATAGATTCGGCCTCTGTATCGATAATAATGACAGTCTATTTCAGTAAGATTTTCCAAACAATATTTAATGTAGGTACAGATTCGGCTTAGTTATAATTTTATCATATGTATAGACGTACATTAGTCCCAACGACTTGGATACAAATAACATTATAAGTAATATGAATAGACAAAAATAGAAAAAAAAATCTATTATAATATATTAATACTTGTTAGCGAACTAACGTAAAGACTGTCACCTACAAACGTATTCAATGAACAAGCTGCCTTTTGGCACTGCTGCAAAAACTACTTCATTCAAATCTGAACTTAAAATAACCAAGTCTCTATTACATTGTGCAACAAAAATACTCTCAACTTTGAACTCGATTCTTTTTTCTATTTCAGTGTTTACATTTGAAAAGCGACCTTGTATCTGTAAGATTTGACTTATGTTTGAGGTGAAAGGGTAGTCTTTGTTGGATTTTTGCTAGTTTTCTTTTATACCCTTTGTCGCTACTTTGAACGAGGTTCCGAACCTTCGAACCGACCTTTCGTTTATAATGTGTTTTATACGGTCAATGTAAAGCTCTCGGAGAAACCTTTTGAATATCACAAACCTATTCAAACTTATCAAGCTATTGTTAGTTTCATTTCTTTCATAAACCAAATGTTAGACATCAAAATTTATAAGATTTTTTTTGATGCGGAAGGATATTCAAAGAAATCAGTGATTTTATTCGTGTAATAACGTTATGAATTTTTATTTGATACTAGCGACTTGTTCTCGTTTCGCTCGGGTGCGTTCCTAGGTAAGCGGATATGTTTAAATTTTGTTTGGGCTTGATTCTTTTTCTAAAATAAAACTAGCCTAAGTTACTCAATATAACATTAGCTATTGGCCAGTGAAAGTCCCTTTAAAATAGGTCCAGCCGTTTCCGAGATTAGCCGGAACAAAAAGACAGACAGACAAAAGTTTTAAAAATTGTTTTTTTTCTTATCAGTAGGTATCGTATATATACTCGTACTTTCATATGCATTTAGTGGAAAGCTGTTATTTTAACATTACAAACAGATACTTACATTTTATTTATCTGTGTAGATAACAGCTTTTATCTTAGGGTAAGTAAACGTAGGCAAAGACAAAACAGTTCAGCAAACCTTTTTCTCTTCGGTTCAGTATTCTTTTCGCTGTTTGTTAATCAATTTTATTTTCAATAGTTATTGACGTGCTTTAGTGATATCAATAAATCATTTTGGAAACAGTTTTTTTTGATGTATGTATAGATAGGAAAATTTTATTCATATATGTTTTTTTAACCTTAATAACGATTATGGTCGAATTTTATAACTGAGCGAGAACTAGTTACAATAAATATTTTAGTACACTCAAGGAATATTAGATTTTTCCATATAAAAGATGGAAAGCAGTCAGGAATTACTTCCGCTACATTACTTAAGTTTATTAGAAGTCTTACAAAAGTAACATGAGTTCAGGTCATTGTGTTTTAGGTCAACAGCATGTTAATCACATATGTTGATGCTCAAAAGACTACAGCCTTTGATCTTATTAGAAAACGCTGTTAACTTTGATTCTCGAGTTAGTACTTAACTTCCACTTTTACTTTTTCAACGTTTTTTTTTATATAATGGGGGATGCTAATCACACTAGTACTATAAGTGCGAGAGTTTGTTTGTGTGTCTGTTTGTTATTCTTTTACGCGTAAACGGCTTGATGGATTTGGATGAAAAGTACACATATAGATTATGATCTGAAGTAACACATCGGTCTGACATGTTAATAATAAAATTTGATAAAAGGTGTCGCCGATTGTTTGCCAAAATATAATACATTCATATACTGTACTAGTCGGATGTTTTTATATCAAGTCGCAAAAAGCGCCAAGGGACGCATCCGAGCGAAACGAGGAGGTAAGTTACTAGTAATCTATACTTATATTATAAAGAGGTATAGTTTGTAAGATTGTGACGTTGTACGGCATAATCTCTGGATCTACTAAACCGCTTTAGATGAAATTTGGTAAGAAGATAGTTTGACACTCTAGAAAGGACATAGGATACTTTTTATCCCGGAAATCATCCCTTAAGTGGATGAAAGTTTGTATTGGGAAACAAGCTAGTGTATAAATAAAGCAATTTGTATATTTGTATTATACACTTTCATATTTTGGGACACAAATACCCTTAAAGAAAAATAATATTAATTAATTTCATATTTATGAATCTGCTATGCTATTACAAAAATACATATAGGGAGAAAGCCCCAGTAAATAAATAGTTACGTAGAGAAACCAAAGAACTAGTTTTACTTTCAAAAGATCAAAAGATTACCGAAGTAATATTAGACGGACTGGAAATATTTTCCAATAAATGATTTCCAGACTAGTTGATAAGATGCCATTATTGTTTTCTAACGAATATCGTAGTGACTGTCTTACGGTGAGTTGATTGAAATCAACTGGACTGTGGAACTTGGAATCTAACTTTTCTTACTGTATATTTTCTTCGTTTATTATTCTTGATTATAGTAATGTAGGACGGTGTATATCGAGATGTTCGAATAAAGGATTTCGAATACCTTATTACATCATCAACAGTAGGTATGTTATAAGTAAATCCTCATCTTTTGTGTTGATATAAAATAGAAAGCTTTACGTTCTTACATAGAACCTTTATAATAAATACTTTCTTAGATTTACGCGAATATTTGACATCTATACATATAATAAAATTGTAACCAAGCCGAATCTGTACATTAAATATTTTTTGGAAAATCTTATTGAAAAAGACATTATTATCGATACAGAGACCGAAACTATAGTTTTCAAAATTTTTTGTCTGTCTGTCTGTCTGTCTGACTGTCTGTCACTGCATCACAGAAAAACCACTGGAGGGATTTCGATGAAATGTAGTATGGTGATAGCTGGTTATCCGAGTCAACATATATAATACTTTTTACGGCGGAAAAATATCTCATTTCTGAGAAAAAAATACAAGAACTGCAACGTAAGAATATACTAATTAATATGTAAAACCTAAGAATTTGGTTTTTGGTCATCTGAACGCGGGCGGAGCCGCGGGCAATGCTAGTTTTAAATAAAACTATCTTTTCGGATTATTTCGCGGATTTATTTTGATTTTTGGTTCCCGACATTTCGAATGCTTTACAGCAATCATGGTCACGAGAGAGACTGTCCATCTACGGGAACCAAAAATTAAAATAAATCCGGGAAATAATCCGAAAAGATAGTTTATTTAAAATAGAACCCTTATATTAGTTTTCTGCATTTAGCATGAGCACAGTATATCGTGAAAATTGTGATTTAAATATGTAAGTTATTAAATATTTTTGACCGAGTTTAAAAATGAAGGTAGTTGTTAATTAGGTTGTTTATTATTATAGTTTTTTTTAATAAATGATTATACATGGCACATGACAGTATAAATTTTAAAAAAATCTTCGCATAATAATAAACGTATTATGAAATCGGTGTACCTCTTTAGTTAAAAAGTTATAAGTATCCATTTTCACATGTGTTGGGCTGTATGGGGGATTGTGTAAGCTTAAAGTACCATATGCGTTATGCACGGTAACACTTCAATTTTATTTATAAAAAATATAGGCCGTAGTTTCATCGAACAAACATTACAAAAAAAACATACAGTCGAATTGAGAACCTCCTCCTTTCTTTCTTTTGAGGAAGTCGGTTGAAAATAGATACAGTATACTTATGTTGTGAGCATAATCACAAATTAGTGCAACAAAGCGGTGTTGTTTACATAGAACGATCTCCCATTATATGTGGACGATACCTATTATTCATGGTATTACAAGGAATTCAATTGATAGTATTGTAACTTGTAAGCTGAATCAACTCATTGTGTAATGCTGAATTGTTTACATGTAACTATGAATATAATAGTAGTTCAACTAAGTCTTTAATGTTCCAAAAAACTAGAAATCTCTCAATTATAAATGTTATCTTTAAAATAAATATTATAAACTGCCGGCTAACTCTTTCTTGGCTTGCTTCCCCATACACACTTTTATCCCCATTCTCACCTTAAGAGATGATTTCTGGGATAAAAACTATTTCACTCACTCACTTATCACACCATGAGATTTAAAAAAATATATTATTTTAGTAAAAAAATGTTTATCCTTTTAATTTTCTTCTATAGAAAACTTGTTCTGACAATAATAAACACGAAAAAAGAGAACTATCCAATTTGGTGCAGTCGATCGGAAGTTGTGCGTGTATAATTATATTTCGGTGATATGCACATTTTTTTTTTAAATGTAAGATAGAAAATTCTTTTCTCGCTGGTCGTGGGAGACAAAACCTGGTAGGTACTTGATAAGATGTCATTTAGCAATGTAAAAGTTAATGACGAACGCGCAGGATGCTGTTACGGTCTAGCAAAGCGAGGTCGCTGTTTTGAAACGAAACTTAAACTTTTGCTAAAGTGTAGTTTTGAAAACATTTTGGGTATCTACTTATGATGTTTATTTGGATTTTATGTACTGCGTTACGGACATATTGTCTAATAGCTTTTGCTCACGGTTAATTTACTTCGGGGTTATATTATATGTTTATATATATATATATATATATATAATAACGGGGTTTATTTAAACCAAAATGTAAAGCATTTGTAACGTCTGGAACTAAAAATTATAATAAATCCGCGTAAAAATTCGAAAAGATAATTTTATTTAAAACTAGCGACTCTCATTTCGCTCGGGTGCGTCCCGTAGGTACGTACGATTTTGTTCACAATGTCATAGGTTTTAATTTTTTTTGCGGAACCCTGATTCTTTTTCTAAAGTGAATAACAAACATAGAGACAGACAGACAAAATTTTAAAAAATTGTTTTATTTTTATTGGTACCGTATATAATTTCATATGCATTTCGTAAAAAACTGAAATTTTGACATTAGAAAGAGACAGTTTATTTTTATTTATCTGTATAGATGTCAAATATTCGTGTATATACGAGTATAAGAAATTATGACATGACTTAATTTCAATTATGCTATTACTTTTACTATAATACAAACTGTCTTTGCTATACGATTCACTGACTGTTTTATTTAAAAAAGCCACAAATAACAAAATGCAAAGTAAACAAAAATCGGTTCGTACATGTCCACACGCGCGACGCGTGTAAGGGATGCGAAGCGCGATAAACATCTTGGAAAGCAAAGCAATGATCGGCTAGGTCGACTAGTCGCCCGATAAATCGGCCTTAAACTAAAAACTCGTAGTCAGCCCATCTCTAATTTAAATCATTAAATAACAATGAAAGGCACTCGTAAACTTGATAATTTGCGTAAAAAACATTAACTCATGCAAATCACACCTACGCATCGCATTACACCTTTCGCTGATTATATCATAATTGCAAAAGTAGGTATATATATATATATATATATATATATATATATATGTATTTATTCTTTCTTAATTCATTTTTGACCGATATTAAGTATTGTATATTAAAATAATGACCGTAATGGTTATTGTTATAAAAACATAATTTATCTAAAAATATACACTGACATCCATCCGCCTTTAGCGGTAGATCTTTTTTTTTAATTCATCTGGAACTACTTTTGAGGTTACGAAAATCAGTTTCAATTGGCAAAAATAGCTTTTTGAAGTCTGTTAACAATATTATGTTTTTGATGTAGGTAATATAAAAACTTAAAAAGTCTTTCGATTAAAACTAAAATTCCCTCCACGACCGCGGACACCCCGCGGTACCGCGGTAACAATAGATTTCTTAGAATTTTAATTAATTTCTTAGAAATTTACCTGGAAGTGTTAAAAATAACTGAACGATAAGCGATCATAGCTCTTTAGATTCATAAAGTTCTGGGTCCCACATGTTTCATTGTTTTATTGTTTACACAACAGGTCCCGCGTGACTCACGATGTTTTTATTAATATATTGCCAACCGCAACAGCTTCAAAAATTACAATGAGTCAATTATTATTATTCTATTTAAAAAAGATTTCTATTGTATTATAATCTACACATATAATAAAATTCGAGTCGAATCTGTACATTCAATATTTTTTGGATAATCTTATTGAAATAGTCTGTTTTGAAACGCATCACGAGAAAACCACTGGACAGATATTGTTGAAATTTGGTAAGATGATAGCTGGTTATCCGGGTCAATAGTAGTAGTAGTAGAATACTTTTTACTGCAGAAAAAAAATCTCATCTCTGAGAAATCTATACTAAATACTAATAGTATTTCTTAATTGTTACTCGAGGTCATCATCTATCTATATCTGTATGTTTCAACAAAATCTGCGCAGCCGTTTCAGCGTGAAAGAGTAACAAACATACACATATACAAACTGCCGTATTCATGTGAAAGGTAAAGATAAACACGTATCATTTATTTATTATATTCATATGAATTAAATAAAATTACGTACCTACTACATAAAATTAGACCAAATTAAGAATAACGGTATTGCGGAAGAGCTGAAAAAATTAATCTCGTATATTGAACGAACATTCTGCTTAGTTCAGTAACCTATAACCTGATTTTGAAGGCATTGACGTATAAAGGATTTCACGGTCTCATGTCAGCGCGATCACGCAAAATTGATGGCTTTGTAAACTGAAATTTCTATAGAAAGTGAAAAAGCATTAATATTGACTATTGTTAGAATAGCTAAATAGGGAACTGGTATGGGCAGCTGTTATAGGCGGAGAAGTAAGCTTTTGTAAAGGCTAATAGGAAGACTTATTGATTGAAAAAATATACAGTTAGAATTCAATATCTCTTTTTTTTCAGTTAATGAATTGTTCGAATGATTACTTATATCAATATAATTAATATTAAGGCACAAATACAGACAGTGGTAGCCCAGTGGTAACGCGCTCGCTTGGGAAACTGAGTGAAGCGGGTTCAAATCCCGGGTCTCGCACCTCTGATATTTTCATGTACGAATCATTTCCAACATGATTACCATTTGTCTTAACGGTGAAGGAAAACATCGTGAGGAAACCTGCATGTCTGAGAGAACCTTGCAAATTTTCAAAAGACATGTGAAGTCCGCCAACCCGCACTTGGCCAGCGTGGTGGACTACGGCCTGATTCCCCTCGTACTGAAGGGAGGCCCGTGCCCAGCAGTGGGACGTTAGAAAGGGCTAAATACATACATACACAAGGTACCAATATGTATAAAATAATTACATGTAAGACTCATATTTTATATCCCTTGCGTGACAGTTAGAGAGGCCATAGGAACTCGCTAATGCTAGGTTTAATAATATCTACAACAAATGCCGCTAAAACATTATAGTATCATAACTATGAAAGTACGAAATATAATTTTTTTTTATATATGGAATTTTAAAAAAGTATTTTTGCCCAATAAGTCTAAAACTCTACACCTATACAGAGATCTATTATAATTAAATGTACCAAATATAACTTCAATTTGTTAAAAACGGTTTACAAGATTATTTATTACAATTTTATATATACTAGCAGAACCCGCGGCTTTGCTAGTGCTAAAACTACGAAAAATCTTTAAAAAGGTAGTTTCATACAAACTTTCATCCCCGATTTCGCCCTCTTATAGGATGAATTTCGAAAAATGCTGAAACACGTATTTATTTAATTTTATTGAAGAGTATTAATACCAAGTTTCGGGTAATTCTGATCATAAATATTTTTTTGGATTGTGTTATAACATGTTTTCCTGTGGGAATTATATAATCTCCCGCAGTAAAAAGTAGCTTATGTCACTCTCCAGCCCTCCAACTATCTCCACACAAAAAATCACGCTAATCCGTCACTTCGTTTCGACGTGAAAGGAAGACAAACAAACAAACACACTTTCACATTTATAATATTAGTATGGATACCAAATATAACTTTAATTTGTTAAAAACGCTTTACAACATTATTTATTACAATTTTATATATATATACTCGTATATACCTGCAAAGATAATACCTAGTTATACGATATCATAGCACGTCATTGCGGTTGACATTGGTATAGTTACCGCAGTCACCAATTGTAATTGATATATCGATATTCTTGCAGCCCATTAAAAATGCATACGACCTCTACTGCGACAGGATTTTACGTTGTGAATCAATAGCGCTCCGACATGTGTGAGAAATTCGAGTTAGATTCCGATGACTGTTTTCTTTGCAGCAATCCTCACTAATGAAACTCCAGGTAAATTTCTACGAAATTAATCAAATTTCTAAGAAATCTATGTTAACTGTAACGCCGGCATGTCCGCGGTCGTGGAGGGAATGAATTTTTCTTTTACACATAAAAATTAAGTTTGTATTACACTTTTATGTTCTTTGTTTTATGTACGAAGAATATAGAGACTTCTCAATTTCGTTTAATGGTTTTTATTAGCAGATGTTCTGTTATAGTGTGAATTGGCTGGCGTTGTCAAACGTGTGGTTTAACCGAACAGAAGTTATTAGATTGAATGAGCCTCTTCGCTCAACGGTGTAGTCGCTTATTAAACATATAATATTAATTATAGATTATGTATCTATATATACCTTTCAAAATAGGGCATTAAACAGATTGATAGACAAACACAACATGTACTAACAAATATATTTCATTGTGTAAAATCTCAACTTTCAACAAACAGGCTAGGTAATGTTTTATTTCAACAAAAGGAATTTTTTGAGAGACAAAACATATTAACAAAGTGCAAAACCTTCATACGACAAAGTGATTTAGTTATTTTGAATGCTACTACTCTGTTATATAAAAGGTTATCAACAGTTGTGATATTATACTTTGCTTTAAGTTACCCCATCACAATGCAGCTTTGTTTAGGATTTAAAAAATGAAAATAATATGAAACAATGTAAGCAGCCTAGATTCACAATATATTGCAATGATCAATGGTCATGCACATGTAAATAGGTCAACATGGTATATTGTTACATTTGAATATGGCTGGCTGGTTTGAAAGCCATTTGAATATGTCTAGTATCACCGCCGTGAGAAATCGTACGTCACGAATCTACTTTGATATATTGAACCTTTTTGTAACTGTACCTACTGCGTGTATTTGTATGATGTTACACGTAATGAGAAAACTTGCTTATGGTTTATTTTGTAGAACATTTTACTAGTTATTCAGACTAATAGAGGTTATTAGATGATCTATGTTTTTTAAAACAAAATCGCAGTCGTTTATGTTTTAGTGTATAATAAATCTTTCCTATTGATCGCTCTTATATGACGTATAGTGTATATAATTTAAGGCTTATAGGTAATAGGTATATTCTGTATTAAAATAATAAAAGAAAATAATTTTATTAAATTGATAAGAAAAGATCTATTACTATAAAAAATATATGTAATGTTAAAAGTGTACGTACCTATAATATATTAAAGTGGGTTCATTGTGGTCGCGGTCACCACCTTTGTGCAACATGTAACCAGTGAGAATCTAGCGGGCCAAGGCTGAAGATATTACCTTAAATAGTATGAATATTCATGAAATGTCATTATAACGACATACATTCTTTTTGTAGAAGTTATTAAAATTAATGAGATTTCTTTTTTTTTACTTATGACTTGTTTTGTTTCAGATTTTGTGTGATGTTCGTGATTGATTTTCTGGTACGTATCTGATGATCTACTAATTAGTAATTACTGTATTTATATATTTTTTGTTTTTTTTTTTCTAAATGTTGGGAAATGCGTTTACGCATACCTGTATACATACAGGTGTTCGTGTGGCACTCATTAGCAAGAAAACTAGTACCCACTAAAACCCAACAAAATCCCTCCCCTGCCTTAATGGGGCGTCGCAGGATCATATACTAACTGAGCGTGAGCGGTCATTGATTTTCCAACTCTCAATAACCTATACATAAAAATTGTAACTAAGTGGAATCTGTACATTAAATATATTTTGGAAAATCTAATTGAAACAGACATTATTATCGATACTGAGTCCGAATTTATAGTTTTTAGAATTTTTGTCTATCTGTCTGTCTGTCTGTCTGTTACCGCACCACGAGAAAACCACTGGACAGATTTTGATGAAATTTGGTATGATGATAGCTGGTTATCCGAGTCAACATATAGGATACTTTATACCGCGGAAAAAGATCTTATTTCTGAGAAAAAATACAAAAACTGCAATGTATACTAATATGTAAAACCTAAGAATTTGGTTTTTTGGTCATCTGAACGCGGGCGGAGCCCCGGGCAATGTTAGTTATGTTATAATAGTATTGAGATCAATTTTAATACAAATATAGACCCATAATAATTTATGATTATTCTAGTATAAATGAAGCAATGACGCCGACAAAGGTATGGTATCGTGTGAATGGCTTAGCTGATTCGCTTTACCATTGATGTGTCGGCGAGATAAGACCAATAACCCATAAGTATATATCTACTCGTACATTACACATCTCGCCTCGAATCGACACGCTCTATACCCATTTATTAAATAGTTTATCTTGACACGTTTAACTGAGGTAGTTTCCTTAATATTTCTGACTTCTGAGTTACAGTTAGATTGAAAATTACAGATAAAATGAAAAAAGAATAGGTACATGCTTCGTAAGTTTTTATTCTTTAGTCTTTTATCGGGACTTTTTTAGTTATCAGCCTGACATCAAAGCTGCACCGATTTCGTATTTTGCAAATAGAACAAATAAATCTATGACAGCCGCGACTGTATAACGATAACAGGTACAAAGCATCGACTAAAATTACAATAGAAACATCTTATGTAATACTTACCTATATAAGTTAAAAATGATTTTTCGTCTATGCAAAGCCGCTGCGATAATAAATAAAGGTTATGGGTCCTATGTATTTTTTTGACACGCGATGATAAAAGCTTTTAAATAGCATAGCTTTCACCAAGGCCGACCAATCACTGTTAAGATAAACTGAAACCTATCAATTTATATAACGTCATCTTCAAGGTCTAGAGAATAGAGTTGGCTGCAGTTGTACGCCATTATGATGTCGATGACCTACGATCTATAAACTTCTACCACGTGAACAGATATGTATATATACGATATTTACATGTGCGTTTATTATCAGGAACGTGTAGTAGTCTCAATATGAAGAATGAACTCAAGAGAGAAATGAATTGACCGATCATTCATAATATGTTATATACTCTTAGACAGTATATATATATATATATATATATATATATATATATATATATATATATATAGTTAGATAGCGTATAGCTAGGTACATTGTAAAGATTCAAGTGCATTAATTACATGTTTTAATATTATAGTGGCACATTTTCGCCAGAGTCGTTGTTGTTTCTCATTGCGTATTATGTTTTATTTGACCGACTTCGATCGACCGACGAAAATTATTCAATTTTGGTGTTTTTTGTGTAAAATGAAAACTATAAACAAATGTATTTATTTTATTAATATTGCTGTAATAAAACTACATCCTCCTATTTATTGCATTAAACAACAAGAGCAACTAATTTATGAAGTAAATAACTTACCACTTTTTAAACCTATTAGAAGAATACTAAAAATATATATATATAGATTAATGATAAAATGGTTTGTGCAGAAATTAATTTAAATTTTCGTAGGCTTTCACTATCTCAGTTTCGTGGTCACTGTTATCAATGTACAAAATACAGGGGGCAAGGCCGCCGGACGTCGACCCGCTACGGAAATAGAGCCACGTGCGCGCAGCTGGCTTCAGGTTATGTTTACTGACAATCGATAGCTGACCGCGTATACGATACCGATACTGCAGTGGTTTTTAATCGACCGACTTTGACTTGATTTTTTGCCCGTTTTCTAATGGATTAGAATTTTGGTTTTCGTATGTATGAAATGGTGGATATGAATTTTTATTTGTTGGATTTGATTAATTCATTCATTTCATATGATTCATTGTTAGCTTAAGGTACATTATTAGGTTATCACAAAACACTCAAATGCTCTTACAAAACAACTCTATTTCTAGTAAAATATTCGCTATGTCTTATATTTGCGTCATTTTAAATTGTTTTGATGTATGTATGTACCGCTCAGATCCTCATCGAATCACATTTCTTGTCCGTCTTTCGTCCATTATTGATTTTTCAGTAACTCCAGGAGGACGCAATGTTTGACTTCTAAGAAAGTATTGTATACTTTTTCAAACCCACGAATGTTAAATTTTTTATCATAATTATAGTGTAGAGTCTTAAAATTAGTCTCTAACTTATAATAAACTAGCGACTCTCCCTCGCTTCGCTCGTGTTTGTCCCTAGCTTGCTTCCCAATACAAACTTTCATCTCCATTTTCACCCCCTTAAGGGATGATTTCCGGGATAAAAAAGTATCCTATGTCCTTCCCCGGGTCTCAAACTATCTTCTTACCAAATTTCATCTAAATCGGTCCAGTAGATCCAGAGTTTACTCCCTACAACGTCACAAACTCACAAACTTTACCTCTTTATAATATTATTAGTAGGTATAGACTAGTATAGATAAATAAAACGAAATATCAAGTAACTCATTTCTCTTAATTACAAGTATTTTTATAAAAATAAATCATTAAAGATTTTGGTGCGCTCGTAAAGCGATTGTATCTACCGAAATTTTAATTAGAAGTAAGTTATCTTAGCTAATCTTTCGGCAATCTCTTAACGATGCTGGTGGCTTAAGGAATCTGGACCAAGTGGAGAGGTAATAAATATTATTTTTATCAGCTCTTCGTTATTGTTAGTAAAATTTAATTTTGGGATATTTTAATTATTATAAAGTACCTATGTCATTTCATAAGCGTTTTGAAATTGACGACCTGTCAGACTGTTCGCGCAAATTAATTTATTTTTCAATTTTATTTGGAAGATGCAATGTAAACATTAACAAAATTTTGAATAAGCTTTAACATTTAAAATATCTATCTATAGTGTTTTATGTATTTAAGAACAGTTGCTATCTCCATAACAAGTACTGTAAAGTGTTTAATTTCTCAGTAGGTAATCTCTGAATATAAATAACTAACTGCCCACGCACCGCCCACGATAACCAGTGTAAATTGTTTTCCAAGTGAAAGTAGGTACTCGCAGTTTAATCATTTAGTTAAGTAATGAATATAATGCATTTTTTCGATTTGGACTCATAATGTTGTATACTTAAATTTATTTTATGAATGTCTATCCATATAATTATAATATTACTAGCGACTCACCCTCGCTCCGCTCGGGTTCGCCCATAATTACGTTTTAACGTTTAGTATAGATTTCTCAGAGATGAGATGTTTTCCCGCAATAAAAAGTATCCTATATGTTGATCCGGATAAGCAGCTACCATCATACCAAATTTCATCAAAATCTCTCCAGTGGTTTTTCCGTGATGCAGTAACAGACAGACTGACAGACAAAAATTCTAAAAACTATAGATTTGGCCTCTGTATCGATAATAATGTCTATTTCAATAAAATTTCCCAAAAAAATATTTCATGTACAGATTCGGCTTGGTTACAATTTGATTATATGTATAGATAGATAACATAATATATACGTAGGTGTAACTATTTCGGTTATTGTTACATAATTCTATTTTTATTTTGTATGTATGTATTTAGCCCTGTTGGTCATGGCCTCCCTTCAATACAAGGGGGAGCAGACTATAGTCCACCACTCTGGCCAAGTATGGGTTAGCGGACTTCACATGTCTTTCGAAAACTTGCTAGGTGCTCAGACATGCAGTTTTCCTCACGATGTTTTCCTTTGCAGTAAAACAAGGTGTGAGGCCCGGGATTTGAACTCGCTTCATTCGGTTTTCCAAGCAAGCGCTTTACCACTGGGCTATCATTGCCTGATTTTTATTTTTATTTAAACCTGAATATATTAATATCTACATCTAAATTATATATCTTTGTAATTTATATCTATACTCTTTCCTCCTCGTGACCCTAAACGCAAAGTTGATTAGGCATGAATTAAGTTTGAACAAAAACAATGGACATTCATTATGTATTACATACAAGCGTACGTAATGCCTTTCTAACATACTGACATTGACACATCTATCTGTCTGTCGGCGCCACTAATGTATTGTAATAGGTGAGCATAATGGAACTGTCTTTTACGATTACAATTTACATGGAGGCCAGGAAGGGGTATTGTTTGGGATTTATTATAATATTTGTTTTAATAACTATTTCATTTAAATTATATATTATTTAGAAGTGTTGAATATATGTACGACATGTTTGGCTCGTTTTGTAGTGACCCTACTCGCTGTGCCAGCGGTCGCGGGTTCGAGTCCCGCTCGGGGGTATTCATTTGTGTGATGAGCACGAATGTTTGCACTCCAGTCATGGGTGTCTATATTTATAATATGTATGTATTTAAAGATATATAATATGTGTAGTGTATCAACTATCTGGTATCCATAACAAAAGCCTCGTAGCTTACCATGGAACTAGATGGTGCTGTGTGTGTGTGTGTGTGTTATTGTCCCAACATATTTATATTTAATGTTTAAAGATGGAGTAAAATCAATAATATGAAGATAACCTTAACTAATTGTTTATCCTTGTTCTGGTATTTTTACGAAATTGAAGAAATGTTTGTTATCGTGTATTTAATGGCCTTATGTCTACCATAACGCCGGCTAACTCATTATTAAAACTAACGCCTACGTGTAGGGTGTTATTGCTAACATTTTGTATGTAGATATTAGTTTGCTTTTCTAATGCATATGCATACATCGTAATATTTTGTAAATTTGTATTAAATTTAAGTAATTTTTGGATTGTCGACTGTCGTAAGTAACAAAAGAATGACGTTGACATTATAAGAACTAAGAAAAAATCAAATTTCAATACAAGAGTTAAAGTTTTTATAAAACTCAAAAATATTAATATTCATAATGCTCATGTACTATATAAATAATACTGTGCAATACTCAAATGTAAACGCGAATGCAGTTTAATTTAATTCAACCGACATCACATCACGTCAGTGAGCCGAACTATGAAGTAAAGCGTTCATAAACTGTCGACACTAAAGTGCGGGGATAGTATTAAAATCAAATCAAATAAAAAATGCACAGTCTTGAAAATCAATAACTCCAAGGGGAGCGAGGGTGATACACAGTCATTTGTAAAATTGTTAGCTGAAAGGTTTTACTTTTATATATATCACGAGCTTTATTCTCCATAAAAACTTCTATCCCCATTTTTACCCCCTTAAGGGATGATTTTCGGGATAAACAGTATCCTATGTCCTTCCCAAGGTTACAAACTAAATATCTTCTTACCAAATTTCATCTAAATAGGTTCAGCAGATCCAGAGATTACCCCCTACAACGTCACAAACTCACAATCTCACAAACTTTACCTCTTTATAATAATAGTAGGTATAGATTAAAAATTTGACAAAACCATTATGAGAACAAAATATATCAAATCTTAAATTTTAATGGTTTCTAAACGAGAGCAACGATTCCAATTCAATTGTATTGATCATTTCAATTCGCAAGATATTTAAATGGTCCGCTTGAATGATATCATATAATGGTCATATGATGTCACGAATGGTACTTAAAACCTAAATACGACGAAGTCGTAATTTTCTGATAAAGTAACAAATAGACGACCTACTTACCTATTTTGTGATGTGCAAGTGCTTAGTGCAATATATATGTTACTAGCATTGCCCGCGGCTCCGCCCGCGTTCAGATGACCAAAATCCAAATTCTTAGGTTTTACATATACACATATATACATTTTTTCTCAGAAATGAGATATTTTTCCGCGGTAAAAAGTATCCTATATGTTGACCCGAATAACCAGCTATCACCATACCAAATTTCATCAAAATCCCTCCAGTGGTTTTCCTCTCATGCTGTAACAGACAGACAGACAGACTGACAAAAATTCTAAAAACTATAGATTCAGCCTGTGTAGCGATAATAATGTATATTTCAAGAAGATTTTCCTAAAAATATTTGATGTACATATTCGGCTTAGTTACAATTTTATTATATGTATAGATATATACGAAATAATATGGCCTGTTGCGTATCTTTAAAAGGGATAGTTACCGGGTTTGAATCAACGCACAGTAGCCCTAGTACAACTACTAGCGATTCACCCTCGCCTCTCTGAGGTACGTCCATGGTGATGTATAGGGTAGGTGATATACGTAGGTATAATGTCGAAAACTTATTATTATTGATTTTAAATATAACCTATGTTACGTTTTTCAGTGAGTACTTTCAGATTTTACCGTTTAGAACAAACCAACAAATCTTTCCTCTTTATAATATTAAAGTTAAAATTAAAATATATGGGTATAGATTAAAAGGATACGCTGTAAAATTGCAAGATTCATATTTCCATGATGCAATAAAAATTTTACGATTGTTTTAGGAATATTGTGTTAGTTAAATATATTACGATTATTTATTTTGTAATTTACAAAACAACTTCAAGTAAAGCTTTCGTGTTTCAAGTAAATTTAATGCGAAAAAGTAGAGTATAAGAAGCTTTTTATTGTACTCGAGCATGGAATAATAAAATCAAGTATTTTTCTAGGCTTCATAAAGTTTTTCTTTAGTAGTTATTTAAATGAAGTACGCTTTTAGCAGATAACTGGTAAACAATGCATTTGCATATTTATTGCGTAAAGGCGCTTAAAGTATGATCACTTATAATATTGTAGTGTGAGTATGAGGAGAAGTAGAGCTCTCTATATCTTTTATTATTAAAAAAATTATTATATTATATATTAGAAACAATTATTGTTTAATTATGTTGGACGTTAAACGAAACTATACCCGTAATATTTCAACAGAAACCTAAACTAATCTATACTATAATAAAACAGTAGAGGTCAAATGCAAACCTGTACATAGCAAAAAATGCTAAAAACCGAGTCAGGGGGATGTAAGAAGACCAATAGAACAAATCCAGATTTTTTTTTAATTTTTTTGTTTCTCTGTCTGTTTGTTGGACTAAGAGGGCAAACGGGCAAGAGGCTCACCTGATGGAAAGTGATCACCGCCGCCCATGGACATCTGCAACACCGCAGGGCTTGCAGATGCGTTGCCGGCCTTTAAGGAAGGAATACGCTCTCTTCTTGAAGGTGGCCAGGTCGTAGCGGTTCGGAAAGACCGCCGGCGATAGCTGGTTCCACAGACTTTGTCTGTTTGTACGGACTAATCTCCGAAACTGTTGGACCGATTTAAATGAAATTTTGCATGGTGGTACCTTATATCCCCGGGCAACATCTTAGATACTTTTTATCCCGGAAAATTAAAGAGTTCCCGTGGGATAGTTAAAAAAACTATAGTATCTTATACAGCTTAGTACACAACAACTTATGAACCTAATTTAGTAAAATTTAACATTCTAATACCTTTTATTGCCGGTCAAACAACAGGTTACTTTTCATCCCGGAAAAATGAACGGTTCCCGTGGGAACTAATTGATCTCTATTAGTATTTTTCTAGCGAGGGTGAGCCGCTAGTAATTGAATAAAAGACAAAGGGCTTTCTCTTTTTAAAATTAAACATAGCGTTTTCCAAACGATTTTACCAAGGCGTTATAAAAACTCTTCGCAAAAACTTTTCATGGTGTCAAGGCACCGCAATGTTGACAATGAGGGTTGAAGACGCGTCGTTACCCAGCTTCGTTAGAGCCTTAGGTACAATGCTTGTGCGGTCGACAACCCGCCTCCTGTCTGGATAAATAACGTGTCGAAGCTTTTAAGTTATAATTGCGCGAATAAGTAAAAGGAAATATGACTATATAAGTAAAACATTCACTATTATTCACAGTCGGTGCATTTTTTAGACTAAATGTATCTAAACGTGCGTTATGTTCTTGTATGAGTAGGTACTTGTTCATATATTAATTACTCGATATATCATTTTTATACTCTATCTATACTAATATTATAAAGAGGTAAAGTTTGTGAGCTTGTGACGTTGTAGGGGGTAATCTCTGGATCTACTGACCGATTTAGATAAATTTGGTAAGAAGATAGTTTGTGGTCCTGGGAAGGACATAGGATACTTTTTACTATCCCGAAAATCATCCCTTAAGGGGGGGAAATGCTGAACCGATTTAGATGAAATTTGGTAAGGAGATAGTTTGAGACCCGGGGAAGGACATAGGATACTTTTTATTATCCCGGAAATCATCCCTTAAGGGGGTGAAAATGGGGATGAAAGTTTGTATGGGGAATCAACCTAGGGACAAACCCGAACGAAGCGAGAGTGAGTCGCTAGTTTAATTATATTGTTAATTAAACTTAAAATATCCTTAAGTAAATGGACAATAAACGGCAATTAATATAGTACAAATATTATTAGAGAAGTTGATATTAAAATTCACCGATGCTGAGTAAAATGGCCTGAAAAATAAGGGTCCAATAAGGTTAATATATAATCGCATAAATAAGTATTAACTTACTTTTGTAGGATTACTCTAAAAAAAAACCTTTTAATTTTTCATGTTTCTCTGTTCGCATGTCATAGTTATTTTACTCAGAGATGGCCAGAGGTGGTACTAAATATGTAGCTGAAATAACAACTCTTTAGTTAAATATGAAAAATAAAAAAAAACACTCCATAATATCCATCTTTGGAAGTAGGTGTTCAAAAATGAGATAGATGTTTTTAAATAACTTTTTAAGCTTATATTTTCTGGATTGAAAGATATTTTAAGCCACTATTTGACTAGGTTCTAGAGTTGTTAAAAATTGTGTACAAAATATGTTGTCTTGTACAGTTAAAACTGTACGACACCTTCAATGCTAAATATTATTATTATAAGTACAAAATGTGTCAAGTGTCAACGAAATAGCCATAGTATTAAAAACGATTACCTTTCTTCTGTGGCAATCGCGTTATAAGAAACAAAAAATGTAGTTATACTAACCAAGTAAATAAGCAAGACTGCGAACGAAGTTCGTGCTTGTTTGTTGTGGATCAATTATTTAAATAAAGGTCGGCAGGCTTTCCTCTGTGACTCACGGAATGACTCACATTTACCCTTTGCGAAGAAACATTTTGAAATGTATTGCAAGCCCTATACAGATAAAAATCGACATTATTTTATTTTACATATCGGTAATATAAATATTATTGCTATAGTAACAATTTAAGATTAAAAAAATAAAAGCTTTCTTTACATTTAATTAACTTACTAGCGTTGCCCGCGGCTCCGCCCGCGTTCTGATGACCAAAAACCAAATTCTTAGGTTTTACATATTAGTATACTCTTACATTGCAGTTTTTGTATTTTTTCTCAAAAATGAGATATTTTTCCGCGGTAAAAAGTATTCTATATGTTGACCACCAAACCAAATTTCATCAAAATCCCTTCAATGGTTTTTCTGTAATGCGGTAAAAGACAGACAGACAGACAAAAATTCTAAAAACTATAGATTCGGCCTCTGTTTCGATAATAATGTTTATTTCAATAAGATTTTCCAAAAAATATCTAATGTATAGATTTGGCTTAGTTACAATTTTATTATATGTATAGATAACTAACTAAATAATTATTTAATCAAATCTTGTAGTATTACGATATCAATAAAATACGCATCTAGCAGCTTTTTATTTTTTCATAAGTATTAAATTTGTCGAGCTTAGCTAATTCTTTTTTGTTAATTATAAACTTTGTTAGAAAATGTAGCTTCAACTGTTTGACCTATTTTTCCATCAAATCCACAGTTAGTAGCTTATTTACGAGTACATAAAGAAATTCATTATAAATTGTGTTTATAATTCAGTATTGTTGTTTGTGTTGTTTCGAACAAACTTCGCCAATAAAATGTGAGGGGACGTTGAATAGAAAACTTTTTTCTATAAAATACATATTGCACCTAACGTTTGTTTGTAAATTAATTCAAAACAATTTCTTACTATAATGCCGAAAATTTAATAACAAAACGACAGGGCTATTTTTGTTTCATAGAGTATAAAAATTCGCGTACAATAATGTACTTTGTGTGTCAAACCTCTTTCGACGTGATCCTGATATCTGGACACGTTCAAGCGGCTTGTTTGATTAGATGTTAGATTTCAATCGGCGACCCACACGTTGAATAATGTTATGAATTTTATCGTTCATATCGTATACATTTAAATTTATAAGTTCACTGCAATGCCCGGTGAAAGCTACGTGACTAGAATTTGCGAGTAATCAAAAATTGTCGATATTTAATACAACCAGTTCAATACTTAGTAATAGTATAGAGTATCACTAGCATTGCCCGCAGTTCCGCCCGCGTTCAGATGACCAAAAACCAAATTCTTAGGTTTTACATATTAGTAGGTATACTCTTACATTGCAGTTTTTGTATTTTTTCTCAGAAATTAGATATTTTCCCGCGGTAAAAAGTATCCTATATGTTAACCCGGAGAACCAGCTATCACCATACCAAATTTCATCAAAATCCCTCTAGTGGTATTTCTGTGATGCGGTAACAGACAGACAGACAGACAAAATATTCTAAAAACTATAGATTAGGCCTCTGTATCGATGATAATGTCTATTTGAATAAGATTTTCCAAAAAATGTTTAATGCACGGATTCGGCTTAGTTACAATTTTATTATATGTATAGATTACGTTATTGCGATTTAATCAAAGAATAGGATACCAAGCGTTATAGATTATCTTTATACTTCTTTTCTTGCGATTATTCTTAGATTCACGTATTATCCACTTTGGCCGAGGACTTTTGACCTAAATGTCCCCGAGGTGTACAAATGATTGGTCTTGAAAAGATTTTATTTATGAAATGATTTTAGTGATACTATATATAATAATAAAACACCTTGTTATGTCCTTCTAGATAATCTTAAAAGGTCTTCTTATAATTATAAGGTACAATAGAAATGTGCAAATATTACACAGAGGTAACGAGTTGGAGGAGGTAAGGAGTTGGAGTCTGGAGGTTGAGTCCGGAACTGATGTTTTGGTTCTGAAAAAATTACTAATAGGAAGCTACAAACCCCAGTATCTCTTACTAATATAGGTTTGTTTCTATCTAGATATATCAAATATATTATGTAATTATGACCGAGGGCGTGTCGCTTGCTTAAAAATAAAGGTACATATTTGTAACACAATGCGTCGTTATTACACATTCGACACAAGCTTTGATCTCAAGCGACTTACAAATTATACTCTACAATGGAGAGCTACAATTACAATTATCATAAAAAAATACCATTTTATTTTCATCTTACTTAATGATTGAACGATTCTTTCCACCGTAAGTATCAATATCTTTTGTGTTATTATTTAAACAATTTATATTTTAATAAATTCACCGAACTCTACATATTATGCTCTATTAAATACTACTAATAATTTGTCTGAACTAAATATCTTTTATTAGCGACTAGTGACTCACCCTCGCTTTTCTCGGGTTCGTCTCTAGGTACGTTTTAACGGTTAGTATGGAATACATAGACCACGAGTATATATTATATATCTACATAGGTACAAAATAAAGAGTTCTGTTTTTTTTATCCCGTGGGGAGACGGGTTTAGAATACATTTCTCCTCCGCCGCTGGAAAAGCGTCTCGTAAAAGGCGAGTAACCCAGTATAGTGTAGAAAGCACTGCTCTCGACTAGCTTGCGAGTCTTTAGCTGTGCCGTCTCACTTTTATGCGGTGGTAGGTCTCGCAAGGGGCCGCCTGGAAGCTACCACCCTCCCGTCGGAATCAGACGCCAAGCAGCTCGCTGCGTTCCGTCTGCGAGCGGGAGAACCAGTGCCTTGGGGGAACGGATAGGTATCAGTTGCGCTGCTTATTGCTAGTCTGGGCTTCAAAGTAAAGCTATACCGGGAAACTCATCTTGGAGGGTAGCGGGATCCGAGGCACGGTCTTGCCGTTGGCCGACCGCAGGTAGTTGGGGGCCCAAGTAGCGCGCCAGCCACGTGCCAAAGGCTGCCCCGCCAACTCGCGAAAAATCCCGAAGTGCTCCACCGTGCCAGTTGGCGACTGGATGGGAGGAACCGGTGGCCATTTTCGGGGGGGCTCGGGCGTCCCCGCGGTCTCCAAATGAGTTTCCCTTCAGTTGGCTAAGCTCTGGAGTCCTGTAGGCTTATTAAGTCGCGCCTAGATTTCCTAACTGTTTCCCCACCAACACCCAAAACCACTATGACCAAAGCTAAGAAGAAAAGAAAGTTTAAACAACGGCAGCACTTCCTCCCACTGAAAGTGCACCTCATAAACATAAGAGGACTGCACTCCAATCTCGACCCGGTCCACCACCACCTCGAGACCGAGAAGCCGCACCTTTTCTTCTTAACGGAGACGCAGATAGCAACACCGTCTGACGTGGCGTACCTCAACTACCCAGGCTACACGTTGGAACACAAGTTTCAATCGCATGCTGGGGTCTGTGTGTATATCCGTGACGATATTTGCTGTCGGCGTCTCCGTTGCTTTGAGGGTTCAGGATTCTCGACTTTGTGGATTTTGTTGGACACTGGCGTGGAGTCTACCCTCTATGCCTGTGTCTATCGATCGCACAGCGGAGACCAGGAGACGACCAGGCTCTTTGAACACCTGTCTGAGATGGCTGATAAAGCCCAACAACGGTACCCGGCGGCACAACTGGTTTTTCTTGGGGACTTTAATGCCCACCACAAAGAGTGGTTGTTCCCCTACAAATTCACTGACCATGCTGGGAGAGAGGCGCGCAAATTTGCGCTATCGCTAGATCTCACTCAGCTGGTCCAAGTTGCGACGCGGGAACCAGATGTGGACGGACATACACGCAATTGCTTGGATCTTCTACTGACAACAGAACCGGACAGGCACTCAATTTCGGTATCATCCCCTCTGGGATCGTCTGATCACAATCTGGTGAAGTCCGTATCGATCTTCTCTCCTCCGGTTGACTGCCCAGTGGGCACGAGGAGAGTATGGCGATACGAGTCAGCGGACTGGGATGAGATGCGGCATTTTTTTGCATCTTTCCCGTGGCAGCAAGCGTGCTTTTCTTCGACCGACCTCTCGTGCTCAGCTGATGCGGTTGTCGATGTGATACGGCAGGGAATGGAATACTTCATTCCGTTCTCCGACATCCCGCTGGGCCACAAAGCCAAGCCCTGGTATAATACGGACTGTGCTCGTGCTGAGGCGCGAAAAGAGGCCGCCTACCGGTCCTGGGTTTTGGCTCGTGATCGCAAAGTCAGAGCTCGGAGGGTTCGTGCGAAGAAAAGAGCTTATAATGTTGCTACCAAATCTTGCAATAGGGTTCTCCGTAGGGCACGTTTTGACCATGTCAGTCGTATAGGAGCCAGACTTGCTTCCTACCCTCCTGGTAGTAAACAATTCTGGTCCCTGTCCAAGGCTGTCGAGTCCAATTTCTGCCGTCCCTCTTTACCTCCCTTGCAGAAACCAGATGGGTCACTGGCTCACTCCGCGGTAGAGAAAGCAAATTTACTTGCAACTCTGTTCGCGAGCAATTCGCGTCTAGATGCTGGATCCAAACATCCACCAACTCTTCCCCACTGTGATTCTACGATGCCCAAGATTGCAATTCACACGAAAGAGGTCCGTAGAATACTGCAAAATCTTGACGTGAATAAGGCCAGTGGACCTGACGGTATACCTGCAAGAGTCCTAAGGAATTGTGCGCCGGAGTTGTCTCCTGTGCTGACTCGCTTGTATCGCCTCTCTCTCCAAACTAGCACAGTGCCCAATTCTTGGAAGCTTGCCAATGTTCAGCCAGTACCAAAGAAGGGTAGTCGTGCCGATCCCTACAACTATCGACCAATCGCCATTACCTCCATACTCTGTAAAGTTATGGAAAGGGTACTTAACAGAAAGCTGATGTCGTACCTTGAAGCTAATGATCTCCTTAGCGACCATCAATATGGCTTCCGCAGGGGACGGTCTACAGGGGACCTTCTTGTGTATGTCACACAGTACTGGGGTGAGGCCATCGAAAACCGCGGTGAAGCTCTAGCAGTTTCACTCGATATCTCGAAGGCGTTTGATAGGGTTTGGCACGCAAGTCTACTGAGCAAGCTTCCTGCTTACGGCATCCCTTCCGACTTCTGCGACTGGATATCAGATTTCCTAACCGAACGGTCGATCAGAGTCGTCGTTGACGGCTGCTCCTCCGATCTAATGGCTATTGATGCCGGAGTTCCTCAGGGGTCTGTTCTCTCTGCGACTCTTTTCCTGCTACACATCAATGACCTACTTTCAACAGGTATTGTTGCATATGCAGATGACAGCACAGTCATAGAGAGCTATGTGCCCGGTGCAAGGGACGGAGGGGTATTAATAAGTACTTTGAGAGAGGCCATGGTAGAGCGTACAAATGCGACCTTAAGTCTTGTCTCACAATGGGGTGATGACAATCTGGTCGATTTTAACGCCGCCAAAACGCAAGCCTGTCTATTTTCCGCGAAAAGGAGTCCGTTCAGCTTGACTCCTACTTTTCGTGGTACACCTGTAGAGCTTTCCGACAGTCTAGAGCTTCTCGGCATAAGGTTAAGTGCAAATCTTAACTTTGGCGACAACATCGAGTCGAAGGCACAGACTGCGGCCAAGAAACTGGGCATCCTTAACAAGGTTAAGCGATACTTCACGCCTGGACAGCTTCTCACATTATATAAAGCTCAAATCCGATCATGCATGGAGTATTGCAGTCACCTATGGGATGGCTCTGCAAAATACCAACTAGCCGCTCTTGACTCGGTGGAACGCAGAGCTAAAAAGCTAATCGGCGACGAAAAGCTTGTGAAAACTAAGCTTCACAGCTTAGCACACCGTCGTCAAGTTGCTTGTCTGTCGGTTTTCTACAGACTGTACTTCGGGGAGTGTGCCCACGAGCTCCACAGTCTCATACCGCCATCGCCATTCTTCTATCGGAACAGCAGACGTACTGCAGGATACCATCCTTTCTTGGTTGACATTCCGACCACTCGCACTAAGCGCTATTCGTCATCTTTTATAATGCGCACAGCCAAGATGTGGAATGCGCTGCCTGCGTCTGTTTTTCCGAGTGCGTATAACCTGAACCTATTTAAGGTGCGTGTTAACAGGCTTCTCCTGGGCAAACTCGCTAGATCGTAGACCTTATCTGTGCCTTCGAGCTAAGATAAAGGTCAAGAGTGAGCCCATTTCTAATTAAAAAAAAAAAACTTTTCAATTTTCCAGCTGTTTTTTTTTTGTTTAAATTTTTTACGATGCGCGCGCACACCGACAGACAAAAAGCGACATGATGAAGTTAGCTGCATTCCTTTTACAAACAGAAAGTTCTCACGTACCTACGGGTAGAATTTTTTGGCTATTACCAAAAAATAAAACATTCATCGGTCCAGTCGTTTTTGAGTTTTAGCGAGACTACTGAAAGGCATTTGATATATATATATATATATATATATATATATATATATATATATATATATATATATAACTCGGGATGGCGAGTGGAGTAGGCGAATCATCTAGAATCTCATCATTGAGTTCATCCATTGTGGGCGTTATACAATTACGAATTGATAAAATGACTTTAACAAAATGTTCTATTATAATTAGTTTAATCCAAACAGTATCAGTATTATTAAAATATCAAGTGATTACAAAGAAATAAATGGATTTCAGAGTTGATGGTTTTGTAAGCGTACGCCACGTCTCGGTTGTCAAACAGAATCCTTCACAACGGATTTCCTATCTCGACGTCACTTACAACTCCATCCGGTGTTACCGCTCCAAAATACATTTTTAAAGAAAATTAATAAACTAACCAAATTATATTCTATACATTGAAAGCAATAAAAAATAAAAAAGAAACAATAAGTAGAATTAAAATAATGTGCGCCGTCATATATATATATATATATATATATATATATATATATATATATATATATATATATATATATATATATATATATATATATATATAAAAAGCAAAGAAAGATTTTTATAAGTAATTATACTGTTAGAGTTGTTGCAAAAATAAATATAACATAACATTTATAAATGCAAGCTGCGTACGTTACCCTTTATAAAATATTCTAATCTCGTAAATGTTTCTCCGAAGTTCTGCCCTCACAGCAGGCCTTTATGTACATAAGTACCTATTACGATAGCCGCGATAATCATATTATTTTAGGAAAATATAAGATTTAATCTTCTTTAGACCTTCTCAGTAAAATATACAATATCAACAAGTAAAATAAAGGTAGACGGACGGAAGGTCAGACAGTCGTTTTAAATTTAGAAATAAGTATACGTCTTGAAATAATTTTATATAGGGAACAGGCTAGGTTGTGCAGAAAGAGCTACCTAGAAATCTAGTCTGGATTCCGGTATGCAATCACTATAGTGAAAGCGTAGAAAAGGAACATCAGTATTAATTAATAAATTACTTAATGAAACGTTTGGCTCTTAATCCAAACGACTAAGGCACAACATGTTATTTCTATCTTAATGTTTCCCGTGACTTAATATATATATATTGTAAATTAACTTTAATTTTGCATCGTGCACATATTTATTTGTGGTTGTGATTTACGTACACAATAAAGTTTGAATAAAATGTAATCCAAAATGTTGTTATTTAGTATCTTGGAATGTTTTTCTATAGGTATAATGTTTTTAACGATTTAATACATAAACATGAGATTATATTGTCAAAAATACAATCCCATACTAAGCGCGTATGTATGTACTATAGTAATAATATAATAATAATAATATGTTAGAACATTAACACACAGCATTATCTAGTTCCTCGGTAAGCTACGAGACGAGGCTTGTGTTATGGATACCAGATAGTTGATGCACTACATACATATAACTTTAAATACATACATATTATAAAAATAAACACCCATGACTGAAGTACAAACATTCGTGCTCATCACACAAATGAATGCCCCCAGCGGGACTCGAACCCGCGACCGCTGGCACAACAATTAGGGTCATTACAAACTGAGCCAAACGTGTCGTCATAGTAATAATTATGTAGGAAATATGTACATGTGAATACAATGTAATGTTTTATGTATTACATAAGTGAGAAGTCGCCGGCAAAAGCTTGTATATTATACCTTTAGACACAGTGTATAAGCAGTACTCTGCTTGAGGTAAATTAAAATTGCCCAAGATTATATTTGACGATGTTTAATTGGTATGTAATGAGGAATGATATGAGCCTATCTCGTGGCTGTTCCACTTGGGAGACATCAGGAAATTGCTAAACGATTTCTGCTATTGGAAGATAAGTCGGCGTCGTAAATAAGTCCGGGGGTACAATGACTTCAATCTCGCCTATTATTACTGGTCCGTCGGGCCGGATTTCAGTTCATCTGAGTGAAAATAGGCCGAGATGTACATTTTCACATCTTTTTTTGGGCTTAGAAATTAAGCGCGATACTCTCTTAGGCCTTTTTATGGGTGATTCGTCATTTTTATATAGCTTTTAAAAGTACTCGACTACTTGGGTTATGTATCTTTACAATACAGGAATTGTTTAGAGTTACAAATATGCCATATTTAATACTGAGAAGATTAATTACACTCGATTAAACTTCACTATAGTACTTAGTCTTTTTAGTTTAAGTTTTGTAATATAGATAGTTGGCTAGATATAATTATAATTATCACGTTTTTACGATGTTATTTCTTAACTAGTTCTATCATAACAAACCTATGTTACTATATGTTTAAAACAATGAAGTATTTCTTCATGTTATTTTCCTTTTGAACAGTGAGTTGGACTTGCGTTAGTTATTTCTACCACTATACAATATATGAATATTTTCTATATATGACATACGTACGTGGTATGGAATCATCGACCACAACTGATCCATTTTATTATATTTGTTAATGTTCTTTCAAATAATATTACAAATCGAAATTAATCATATAATTACTACTCTATCAACCTTAGAAGATTGATATTCAAAGAAAACTTGAAATTAAATTTTACCTAGTTAATTGTATTTCCTGTACTTGGCATAAACAGAAGTTTACTCTGTACGATATCTGATTCCAATATGTCTGACGCCAAAACACTCTTAAAGTTACAGGATTTACGATCCTCACGTACATTAAAGGCGGTTTGCGTGCGATGAAATGCGGTAGGTATAAATTTAGTGATAATGGCGTTTTGTTTTTATTAATAAGATTATAGCTTGAGTTTAAAATTAAATTTAAATTAAATACATAAGAAAACAATTTTTTAGCTTCTTAAAATAATTTGTACATAGAAATTTTCTGAATAATATTAATTATCACCTCCAGGTAAATTTCTAAGAAATTAATTAAAATTCTGAGAGATCTATTGTAAAGTCGTGGAGGGATTAAATAGTTAGAAATATCTAGTGCATGCATCGATCAAAAAAGTACTAGATACACAATCCCATGCAAAGGTAGTGAATGGTGGACACATCTATCATATTTTGTTTTAACATCATCCAAAGGCCCAAATAGAATAAGGCTTGTAATAACTTCTTCGTATTCAGTAACTTAGTCAGTAAAATAGAGTGAGGCTTCTTAAATAACATAATAAACATCACTGAGAATATTACCTACTACTGTATAAAAAGAAATTTCATTATTTTATAAGCTTACTCTTTTCGCTATTCCCCTAAACTATAGCAGATATGAGCTCAAAGCTCGCTCAAAGTTCCTATTATGCACCATTTCGTTTCTCTGTATTTCACTGACAATGTAATAAACAACTAGGTTTATAGACGTCTCGCTGTAACATGTTTTGTCGAGAGAAAGTGCTTCGCGCTTTTAGAGATACAACTGTCGTTATTTCTTGGGCTTACACTATCGATGTTCATAAAAGTTATTCCTTAGGCAAATTTAAAACTCGTTTAAGTTCATTGATGCTATTGGATTTTAATATTACTTTGTAATATAGCAAAGTTCTTTGAAATTACATTAATATATGAAAACTTATTTAAGTGGCGTGTTTGTTATCTTCTTACCTTTCATCGAGATACGATCAATAGAAGTGTCTCGTTAAATAAACCAATTAAAAATATCAGTTTACGCCTCTTATAATTCTTACCTAACACCAATATTAAGTTGTGTCTCACAGCTTTTGGAAATAAGAAAAATCCAAGACAAAGTAGGTCGATACTGATTGATGATAGTTATGTTCCGACTGCGCATCCATCAAAGGGAAATCACTTATGAGTAGATCAAAAGATTACAACGTTATAATGAGTATCTGTACAAGGCGTATAGTTAAATATATATACGTAGCTTTTATATTTATACGATGCTTTTATTACTACTTCCATATATACATATGGCTAAAGTTCTTTGCAGTATGAACTGCAGTGTGGGCGTTTATGTTTAAAATGAAATCCAGGTTTTCTATTAAATATATAGACATAAACACAGTAGTACTCTTGTAGCGTGATAGTTCTTGCGTAATTGGCAAGCGACGTATTGTCCAGACATTGTGAGCTCTGCACACTGTGAAATTTTTCCTCTATCGCCTTATTTCCTAGGAATAAAAGGGGATGTGGAGGTCTAGGTTTTCTGGTCGCCAAAGGTTCCGGGCGTCCTCTCAGCGCGCAGCCTCCGCGGTATCGAACGGCCGCGCCCGCACCCCACGTGCTTCATTCACCGGCTGACCACGTGTCTAACCATACTAGCGATGAAGTCTATAGTGATAATACTATAAATATTTAAATTATTGATCTCAGCAGCTATGATCTGCACCGTGTAGTGGAAGTATTTACGTATGAAGGTAGCCATAACGTTTAATATAATAGTAAACGTTTTACATTCTATTATAACGAACTAATGTCATAGTGTTGATATATAAATTTTATCTTTATAATGTAATTTTACTACGTCATAATATGTGTAATATGACGGGATTTGTCTTAATATGATGATATTTAGGTATAAGTTACATACATCCAAAATTTCGAGATAGATTTTTAAAGTACAACTCTTTTCTAATGCTGATTTTCATATATAATTTGTACCAGAAGGCCAAAGCGCATGCGTCATTCAGGGGAACCCGAAGGCTATTAATGCTAACGGTCCCTCGTGAAATATAGCGCTGTGTTTTAATTAGAGGCTTCGTCTTTCCTTTTAGAGCAACAACTTGCACCATTTTTAATGTTTTAAACGATCCCAACTCTCGACCTTTTTCCCTTATTAACACATCAAGACAAACAGTCTTTCTGAGATCTCAATGGGAAGTTATGAAATAATTTGAACTCAATTTACACTTCAATTGCTAAATGTTATTGATTAATTTACACTTATGTTGTTAAATATTGAATAATTGTTATGTTTTCACAGAATTTTTTATTCATTATAATATATATCCATACATATAATAAAATTGTAACGAAGCCGAATCTGTACATTAAATATTTTTTGGAAAATCTTATTGAAATAAACATTATTATCGATACAGAGGCCGAATCTTAGAATTTTTAGAATTTTTGTCTGTCTGTCTGTCTGTCTGTCTGTTACCGCATCACAGAAAAACTACTGGAGTGATTTTCATGAAATTTGGTATGGTGATAGCTGGTTATCCGGGTCAACATGTAGGATACTTTTTACTGCGGGAAAATGTCTCATTTCTGAGAAAAAATACAAAAACTGCAATGCAAGAGTATTCTAATATGTAAAACCTAAGAATTTGGTTTTTGGTCATCTGGACGCGGGCGGAGCCGCAAGCAATGCTAGTTTGATCCATAATTTTCTTTGACCGAATTTTATATCATTCACGTATCACTCAATATGTAACTTCCGAGGTCGTGTTTCTTACCGGTGGGGGACATGGATATTCTAGAATAATTGAACGTCTAGTATGCAGATTATTCAATTAGGCAATCGCCTCGACCAGGCATTTGATTGGAAACTTCCTCAGCTGAAACCAAGGCACAAATTGTTTCTATGTTTGCACAATAAACTCTTGTATAACATCTATGACGAAAAAGTTGTTACACTACTTTGGATCTTAGCATCTTAACTAAGATCGTTTATTTCTATTGAATTTTAACACGAATACAAACGAACAGTTACAAAATATTTATTTTATTACTAGCGGCTGACCCTCGCTTCGCTTCGGTTCGCTTCTAGAAATACAAAGACAAATCTATCCCACGGGAACTGTATATTTATCCGGGATAAAAGGCAGCTATTCTGGCGTGATCGAGTAACAAACATCTATCGAAACATCTAAACTTTCACATTTATATCTAAAATTGCTCAAAATTAATTATGCACTTGACATATTTTTAAAGTAATGAACTATATTCCTTTTATGAAATATGGGTCACAGCTATCACATGTGATATACACGTTACAGACTGTGAGAGTAACTGGAATAAAGTTGATAGACATCAACAGTGGAGTAAAAAAAAACGTTGGATTTGAAGGCTGCTGTCAGAATATAGATTGAATTTCTAAATATAAGGTACATTTTAGAGACAGCTGTTGAGAAGCTACATATGACAATTTCAAAGAGTCTCATATAAGAATTGAATAATGTTAAGATGTACCAGTGTTAAAAACTTAATTTTTAAAAGATTAATATAATAATATACTAGCAGTACCCGCGGCTTCGCTCGCGTTCAAACTACTAAAAAAACAAACTTTGACAAACCGACAGCAGCGCCACCTACCGGGTCCAATTGTGTTTTCAAACCATCCAGTAGCCCATAAAAATATATTGAGAGTAACTGAAATAAATTTGATAGAGGCATCAACAATGGAGTAAAAAAAGGTTGGATTTGAAGGCTGCTGTCAGAATATAGATTGAATTTCTAAATATAAGGTTCAATTTAGAGACAGCCGTTGAGAAGCTACATATGACCTAATAAGTATATGATACTATATTTTAAATATCGAATGTCTTACGATATGAATTAATGCAAAGCACCTACATCACTACCTCTTTATGGTGTATTTATTGGTGTTAATTTCTACAGTATTATATTTTTATTGAGCAATATTTGAATGAATGGAAATTTAGGAGAAAATTTAAATGAATTGAAAATTTCATTAGAATTTTTACATATTTACATATATGGTTTTAAGTAAAAATTGTGATTCAGTAAATTTTTTATCAATTTGACGAGTTAGAATAGGCGATGCTCGATCATAAACATCGAGCCGGGTGCAGGATGGCTGCCACGTCCGATACGGATCGAAGTCCGGATGCCCGGAATACAGATAGCGACGGTCGCTTCCGCACTCTGATGTACGGATTTATGAGATATTGTATATTACATTTTTGTTTATGTAAATACTGTTTTTACCCGCGGTTCCTTTGTATTCATTTATATTCGATTTGTTTGAATTCGATTTGAATAAAAATACCCATGGAATAATATAAAAATAACATTATACATAGTTTATAAATCACTATGAAAGTAATACGAATATTTTTCTTAGTTCTTTTTGTAGCATAAAGTTTAAAATAGACTACAGTGCAGTGTGGATGTGAGTGGGAATGTGTATAACTGACAATTTGTCGAACTACGTCGGCCGTAGGTTCGATCTCTGTCAATGAATTGTTTTAAACTTTGACATTTTAAAGGTGTGATGTCGTCCCATTCTGTGATCATCTCGTTTTGTGAATGTGCTCATTCTCTATAAAAATGGCAAGAAAAGGTACCTACATATATAAAATAATATTTTATTAATTTATGTATGCACTGTCTATAATAAAAATCTATGAATATTAATGTTTGTTTGTTTTTCTATATGCTTGTAGGTATAATTCTAATGCCATACTAAGAAGCCATGTTTGCTAGATTAGATAATAAAATCCAAATTATAATTTCAAATTGTATGAAGAATTTTATAGAAATACACGTGTGAATAACCTTATAACTACCGCCATCTTATTGAAGAACGGAAATTAAATGTTACTTCTATATCGAATTACAAATAAACCAAAATTCCGCGCTGACATTCTAAATTAATTAAGAACTAAGGAAATTACCAGAAGCCTTAGCGTAAATTGTTTATAACTTTATTAAGGTCGTACAAATTTCAAGATTTTATTTTATACTAGTTTTCGTTTGCGTCTCCACTCGTTCAATAGTGAAAAATTTATTATTAGTATGTAGTAGTTATTGAGATTTTATGCCAATAAACTAGCGTTGCCCGCGGCTCCGCCCGCGTTCAGATGGCCAAAAACCAAGTTCTTAGGTTTTACATATTAGTATACTCTTACATTGCAGTTTTTGTATTTTTTCTCAGAAATGAAACATTTTCCCGCGTTAAAAGTATCCTATATGTTGACCCGGATAACCAGCTAGCTATCACCATACAAAATTTCATCAAAATCCGTCCAGCGGTTTTTCCGTGATGCGGTAACAGACAGACAGAAAGAGAGACAAAAATTCTAAAAACTATAGATTCAGCCCCTGTATTGATAATAATGTCTATTTCAATACGATTTCCCAAAAAATATTCAATGTACAGATTCGGCTTAGTTACAATTTTATTATATGTATAGATTATACCTTTTTATTATATGTACATATTTCTAGATCAAACTATGAAATTTTTAGTTTAGCTTGTTTGAATATATTGCAAATTACGTCGCAATACTAAAAGCATCACAAAGGGGCGAAGCTCCACAACTAAACAGTTAGATGCTATTGTGTTCAGAATCTGTTACATGGTTACGTCGGTATTGTTGGTCGCACTTTGATCTGTGATAGCGACATACACATATAGACTAGTGTTTGTATGTATATCGTAGATATACACATACATGATACACATGTTTAAGGTCTATAATAAGGAGAATTGATTGGTTATTTTTTTACTATATTAAATGTTTTATAATTAGTCAAACTGAGTTTGATCCTGTAATTAGCTGATTGGGCATCTTTAAATATGAATAAATTATCTGCACGTATTTTTTTCTCTCTAAGACTAAGGAGGAAACACCGCTAACTTCCCAACTTTACTGTTACTAAGATTTTTTAAACAGAAGGGCTCAATAACTTGATTCGACCTTAGCTCCGAACCCAGGACTCTAATTAGGACCAATTTCATTGAGAAAATATGTTTTAACAATAGTAAGGTAGAGCATGAATAGTTATTATTTATTAGTATAAAATTAGAAATAATTGGTGTCGAAAATAATAAATTTAATATGTATCATGTACAAAATACACATACGAGTATACTTATGAACTATACAGTTAATAATCTCGCACAATAAAGTAGAGAAATTTAGATGTAGCTGACAGCTAGCGCTTCAATCGTAGATGAAATATTGTACACGAAAATTCTTTTAATATTGGACATTGCTTCATAGATATTGGCATAACGCCATTGTTACGTCTTTACCTACAACATTGAACTGAATTTCAAAGAGTCTTATATAAGAATTGAATAATCTCAAGATGTAGAGAGAGAAATTAGAGTTTAAAACTTAATTTTTAAAAGATTATTATGTATAAGATCAGATTATATTAAAAAAAAACGTAATTATTACACACCTATTAGTTATTTTATCAAAAATATCAAGCTTTTTTGAAGCATTTGTTAACATTCTTTGTAAGAACATTATTAGAGCTCATAGATCGTTGACCTTTACCTTTCTGTATACCACCTGAATATACGGGCAACATAAAATTGAATAGTCCGTCAGGTGTTAACGTAGATGGATTGCTGTATCACGCCCTGTTTGCTTTAACAGCGCCGATTAATTTTCAATGCCCTCTTCATTGTTTATGGTCCATCAAAATTGTAAATGCTTCTACGAACCCGATGAGTAAACAATAGCCGCCCGATAGCTTATGAAGATATAAGATTTTAATCGATATGCATTATGTGTTTATATTTCCGCATACATAAATGAGTAAAAATCTAATTTTTAAACTTATAATCGCAGCCTGCTATTTTAGATTGTATCTATCAAAATAAAAAAGCCAAGTGCGAGTCGGATTTGCAAGAGGGAACAGAATATTGGGGGGAAGTGTGGAAGCACAATTTATAATGTATGTATGGCCAAGTTAACTTAAAACTTATGATTAATGTTCTAAAACGTCAATACGAGACATGACCTTTTTTATTTTTACCCTCTTAGGGGATATATCTTAGGGTGATGACCTTTCATGTATATGTACAAATTAATCGACAGCCAGGGCGAGTCACTACTACATATATATATATATATATATATATATACATATATACATAACATAATTGCTCCATAAAAATAATCATATAAAATTGACTACTTACTAACTCATAAACAAATTACATAATCTCGTTACTTAACGTAAACCTTTCATTGGTTATATTATGAACAGATAAAGGTCGTCTGTATAATAAAGAAAGCGGTTCACGACGTTTTAAATACCAACCAATAAATCCTCGATCGCCATATGGGTTTCGTAATGACGTTAAATCGTGATTCACTGTGGGAACTGGGACTGGTACGAGTATCCTGTACGGAAATTATATACACGCACGTACAAAGTGCAATATTTTTTAATATTAAATTTAATTGAGATATGAAATTTATGAACGCAATTATAATATTTTCATTTCGTATAAATTTCCAATATCAGTTTTGTCAAAAATCCGGATAATAATATGTACATGTAGTTGTCACTTTTATCTTAATATTTCTATGCAAAAATGTAGATTTTTTTCTCCACTGCGTAATAAAAGGACTAAAAAGATATTTTAGCATAAATAACGTTATTGAGGAAATAACAATTTATTAATAAATACTTTTTAAATGGTCACTTACTTGCCTTGAATCATTTAATGTAATTTTTTTACTGATATTTTTATGCTGTATTTTAATAGTTTAGTTTAGAAACTGGCTTACCTAGTTCATTGTGCATAGTTAAGTTACGTCACGTTTGTTTGTTTGTATGTTTGTTTGTTTGTTTGTTTGTTTGTTTGTTTGTTTGTTTGTTTGTTTGTTTGTTTGTTTGTATGTCTGAAAACTCTGTATCTACTGTACAGATTTTCATAATTATTTTACCATTATAAAGTTACATTATCCAAAAGTAAGATAGGTTATGTTTTATTTTATTTTTTCAAAATTACTGATTTTTTTTCGACCCTGATATCAGTGGACGTGAAGGCGGGTAACTAGTTTATACTAATATTATAATTATAAAAAGGGAGAGTTTGTTTGAACGCGCTAATCTCAGGAGCTAATAATCCGATTCGAAAAAATCATATTGCATTAGATAGCCCGTTTATTCAGTAAAGCTATATATATAGCTATATATATAGGCTATAGGTATATCATATAATATGTATAGTCTATCTATTCCATACTAACCGTTAAAACGTACCTAGGGACGAACACGAGCGAAGCGAGACTAAGTCGCTAGTCATTTCATAAGTTAAGAAATAGTAGTAATTTTACATTACTCTAAAAGGCTTGTAAGCTGTGAGATAACATAAAACTTTTGCGTTTTGTAAGCAACACATGCACGTGTCAAGGTTTTTGACGTTTTAATGGGACCACTTAAGTGTTCTAGATTTGAGTTTGTAAAAAATAAGCTTTCTTACATATCTAGGAATTGTAGACTGGTCTGACCGGTCCGTGGTTGAGTCACAGCTCTCGATCGATCTGGTTTCTTGATACTTTTTTAGATTCTTCTCTAGCATATATAGTAATCTGGCGTGCTATCTCCTGCATATTCATTGCCTTATTTAAGTGTTAAAAGTTAATATTTTTCCACAAAGAAAAAGTATCACAAGTAGAAAGCTTCTGATACTTGTAAGTGGTGCAGCAGTTCGATTTACATTTATAAGTCGATAGGATGATCTCAATAATCTTAAAATTGTTGATTCATACTGCTTTGTGAACATTGTTCCGCATTCATATAGAAAAAGAAGGACGAAGCAAAAATTTCCTACTATATTTTTTCACTATCCTGTGGGAAATAAAGTCAAAATTGTCACTGGATTGATTCTGCACGGACAGACCATATAATTAAGTTAGAACTAGGAGAGTATCTGAAAAACACTTCAGGCATACTACCAGCCATTGCCTTTTATGACAGCATTTTTTCTTTTTTAATAGATACCGTCAGTCCACAGAGACGGCACTGGCCAACGGAGTTATAAAGCGAATGCTTTACGAGCTCGTATTCGCCGGGGTACTTAAAATTTAATATCTGCTCTATCGGACACGCGTAGTTTAGATAGCTGAACTTTAATATATTACATAAAACGCTCATAATACTTGTGAGGTCTTTAATGTAAAATGAATTTATATTAAGACTAGCATTGCCCGCGGCTTCGCCCACGTTCAGATGACCTAAAACCAACTTCTTAGGTTTTACATATTAGTATACTTTTACACGAGACATTTTTCCGCCGTAAAAAGTATCCTATATATTGACCCGGATAACCAGCTATCACCATAACAAATTTCATCAAAATCCCTGCAGTAGTTTTTCTGTGATACGGTAACAGACATACAGACAGACAGAGAGACAAAAATTCTAAAAACTATAGATTCGGCCTGGTATCGATAATAATGTTTATTTCAATATTTTTTTCAAATTTCCAAATTATTTTCCAAAAAATATTTAATGTACAGATTCGGCTTAGTTACAATTTTATTATATGTATAAATGATTCTATAATAAAGTGGTATGATTTGCTTAGTTACTACTGGAGTAACTACTGCAGTTATTATCTGACAATTTATGGTATAGACATTAGCTTTATTTGTTTTTCTTTCTTTTTTTTCCAGATATGTCTCCGATAGAGCCGTGATTTTACCTGTTACTCGGAATATGGCGTCGTAGGTGGTGTAGTATTGTTTAAGCGGTAAGTCTATTGATCCCATTAATTATAATATAATTATATCCCAATAATATATATTAATGATTAGTCATTAGTCGTCATAAAAATAAAATGCGCTTCACGAGTTTAAACAGACAGCGTACCAACTGCATAGTTTAAAATAGAGAAACAAAAAACTAATTTGTTTTAACCATTTTTATATCTTAAAAGGTGCATTGAACTAAATGTGTCATATTACCTTACGGTGAATATGAAACTTCAGCTTAAAATACATAACTCCATTTTAAAGCATTACGGGCGAGATGCGAATGTTTTCTTAGCCAGATGTTGACAGAAACTGCTTATTATAGTTTTACAATGCCTACGCGTAGACAAGGCCATTTATGTTTCAATTTTAAGCATTTCAGTACTTCAATTTAAAAAAAGTATATCTGTATACATATTATAAATGTGATGGTTTGTATGTATGGATGTTAGTTATTCTTTAAAGCCGGAACGGCTGAACGGATCTGGATGAAATTTAGCACAGAGATTATAGTCTGGAATAACACATAGGCTACTTATATTTATCCCGGAAAAATATACGGTTCTCGAGGGATACATTTGTTTTGGTTGTATTTGTGTATATATAATATCGAAATCTCATTCGAAAATCATTTTCGATACTCGAAAACTGAGAAATTAGAGTTTACCGATTATCCCGTATTAAATGTGTCTAAAAACTAGATTTTATGGCACACGATTCTACATCAACGCGAGAAATAAGGATATTTGAAAGTCAAACCCAAAAGATTTTTCAAAAAAGCTTTAAAGTTTTGTAAGAAAATGACTTTTATATATTTTTGTTTAACTTTGAAATGCTAGCAAAAAGTTTGAAATTGCATAATGTTAAAGTACCTACAAAACTATAATATTATCATGGAAAATTTTGATTCGGTGACATTACACCTCCAGGTAAATTTCTAAAAAATAATTAAATTTCTAAGAAATCTATTGTTAACTGTAAAGCCGGCGTGTCCGCGGTCGTGGAGGGATTAATTTATTAATTGATATTGTTACCCTTGACCTGACTTGACCTAGTGAATAGAATTTGAAGCACTAACTCTTGTAATTATCTCTTGTAATATGTAATATTGTATGTATCACAAAGATTTTTAAGTAGATAATGCTCATATATTATCATAGAAAAAGGCAGTGGTAGCCCAGTGGTAACGCGCTTGCTTGGGAAACCGCGATGCGGGTTCAAATCCCGGGTCTCGCACCTCTGATATTTTTATGTGCGAATCATTACATGATTACCACTTGCGTTACGGTGAAGGAAAACATCGTGAGGAAACCTGCATGTCTGAGGGAACTTAGCAAGTTTTCGAAAGATATGTGAAGTCCGCCAAACCGCACTTGGCCAGCATGGTGGACTATGACCTCATCCCCCTCGTATTGAAGAGAGGCCCGTGCGTAGCAGTGGGACGTTAAATAGGTCTGAATACAATGCTCATATACAGAGTGAATTTGTAATTTGTAATTATATCATCCAGGTGTCGGTGTGAGTGGCGGGCATGGGCGCGGCGGGCGCGTCGGACGAGTACTCGCCGCCGCGGCTTGCGCGGCTGCTGCACGCGCTGCCGCATATAAACGTAACGCTTCATCGCGTTAATGACACCTTCGCGCCCAATTCGCCCATCTACCTTGAGGTTAGCTGGTCCAAGTCAATTAGCTTTAATTTAAACATTTATGTTTTTATTTAAAAGACGGACGGATTGCCTCGTTGGTCTAGTCACTAATGGGAGGTATTGAGTTCGAGTCCCGGGTCAGAACAGTGTTGAACGATTTCCGGTCAAGGAACTCTCAGAAATAGACCGGTGTTGGGAGGTTAGCGGTGCTACGCACCCTTGCCTCGGAGAGCAATCACAGCCATCGATCTTGCGCCTGATCTGTCACCGGCTTTTTGCAAGTTATTATACCATCAGATTTAAAGAGTGTAAGAAATGTAGAGTGCACTTGTGTCTGCACATAATCTCTTGTTGTGTAGCTACGAGTAATATTGGTGGGATTAGCCATCGTGACCGAAATCAGTTAGGAGGACCTTAAAATTATATACGCTTGTGGTCGTGGCTTAAAGTTCAGTTCTAGCACCATATTTGTACAAACTACAGACTATTCTCATAATTCTTTGTATAGTCATTTACGTACCATAACAATTGATCGAAGAATTGACATTAAATTGAAATTACTGTTTCTACTTCTACTTCATCTCTTATGTATAGGTACTAATATTATAAAGAGGTCAAGTATGTGACTTTGTGAGTTTGTGACGTTGTAGGGCGTAATGTTCGGATCTGCTGAACCGATTTACATGAAATTTGGTAAGATGATAGTTTGAGACCCTAGGAAGGATATAGGATACTTTTTTCCCTTAAGAGGGTGAAAATGGGGATGAAATTTTGTATGGGGAATCAACCTAGTAACGAACCCAAGCGAAGCGAGGGTGTGTCGCTAGTAACAGATAAAAAGTAGTATCGTATTTTCTTAGCAGTCATCTATGTGCTATTATTTAGGTTAAGCAACGGACTATATTGTTGCTGCTTTTAACTTCTAACTGGCCTATTTTTAAAGTAGGGATTACTAAAGTAGCTGGCTGTAGATGCTATACGAACTAAGTAACTAACGTGGACGGGGACGTAGAAGCTTGTTGACAGAAATAGGCTAGGTCCATCGCTCGAGTACACGTCCCGAAGTCTAAGAGTGTCGTAGATACTTAAGGTCACTTATGTTATATTTTTAGCCAATTACATTTTTACTCTACATTTTATATAATAAACTAGCAACTTAACCTTGCTTCGCTCGGGTACGTCCCATGGTACGTTTTTTTTTTTATTTAATCATTTGTTTTAGGTAATATTTACAAAAGCTTATATATGTAAACAGAGGCCCATAACATAGGTATATACCTCAAAAACTAACTATATATTAATTTTAAAACTTAGTTTTGAATAGAAAAAAATAGTTATTGTGAGTGTACCTTCATATATCGAGGTCGTGTTTTTTCTATATAAAACATATGTTTACTCGATGTCCGTAAATGAATATCACCATATTTCTGTCGTTAAAAAAAATTGTACTACCCATACGAGTTTGGCATTAAAAGCTGTGTTCCAAACAATAAAACGGCAATCCACAATGACTGTCACAATTAACTGTAATAATCGACGTACAACTTATATACAAGTAACTTTAGATTTACACTTTTATGCTATGCATTTTTCAGAGCCTGGGAATACTCGGCTCGATACCCGGTGCATGGCTGATTTTGACACTGACGGTGTTGCTCATATACTTGCTTACAAGATGCTGCGACAGAAAGCAACGCCCGCCAAGGAGTATAACTGCACTTAAGGTGAGCTATATTTTAAAAAGATTATTAAAGTTTTCATCTATTTATCTTATGAAGTTTTTTTGTTTTTTTTTTTTTTAATTTACATAGGCATTCTAGGTTAGGTTTTACGTAGGTCTTCTGTGGAAATTAAACCTACATATAAATTTCATCACAAACAGACACTTAGATACACCAGATAGTTTTATTGAATGTGATTCTATGAATCTCAGTAAACTGAGAATTGTATGGAAGGAAATTTGGCAACGATTCAGTTAAGACAGTCAATGAACGAACGCATGTAGCATGGAATTGATAACATAAGGGCCTTTACGAAGTTCAGCGTCCTTTGAAACTGACCTGCAAAACTAATTTCGTTGGGCGTCCTGCCAATTAGGCTATTGGCTTGCTAGCGTTCGATACTATTACAAAATACTTGTCGCCGTTCGCATGCACTCGAATCCATAACAGCAATTACGGTCTACTATATTGTTTGACTTTGTGTTTTTTTTGTAATAACCATAACATTTTATTCTTCTAAGAAGAAAAAGATAACAAATGTGTTCGTGGACGTTTGCGAATGACGCATTTTCGATAAGAAATAATGTTTTTATAATAAAACTTAACAGCTGACGGCTCACCCTCGCTTCGCTCAGGTTCGTCCATAGCTTGCTTCCCAATACAAACTTTCATCCCCATTTTCACCCCCTTAAGGTATGATTACCGGGATAGAAACTGTATAGGTGTAATATAAACGGAATAGGTTTTAAACATCTTCTTACTAAATGTCATCTAAATCGGTTCAATAGATCCAGAGATTGCCCCCTACAACGTCACAAACTCACAAACTTTAACTCTTTATAATATTAGTATAGATTGAATGATGCCGGAGTTGAGCAAGGCAAGTTTGTGTGTACATATGTGTATCATATCATTGTATAAAAACATTTGTTTAAGACATCATATCTGATTGGCACTGCTTGTATACGTAGAACTGAAGTAGTAGGTACCACTAATCTATGTTACCTACAGTATATTAATCATTAGCGACTTACTCTAGTTTCGCTCGGGTTAGTCTCTAAGTGCATTCGTATTTATAATATTACTAGCACAACCCTAGGCTTCGCTTGCGCTAAAAGTCATCCCCTATTTTACCCACTTATGGGATGAATTTGGAAAAATGCTAAAACATGTATTTATTTAATTGTACTTATAATTGAAAAGCATTAATACCAAGTTTCAAGTAATTCTGATTCTGATCGTAAATAATTTTTTGGGTTGTATTATGTGTTTTCCCGTGGGAATAAGATAATCTTCCGCGGTAAAAAGTAGCCAATGTTATCTCCACAAATTCTCCATCCTCCACAAAAATTACGCCAATCCGTCAATCCGTTTTGACGTGGAAGAAGGACAAACAAACACAATTTAACATTTGTTATATTAATATGGATTATATACAGGTAGTTACTTAGCTACGGCAGGTACTTTTGGAAAATTAAAAATTTATTCAAAACAGCTGGCCTGTTTCAGCGAAATCGATTAACAAACATACACACATACAAAATTTCTCATTTATGAGAATAGTGTGATACACAAAATTCTCTTTTTAAGAATAATAATAATAGAAACAAAATTCTGTGAAGTAATATAACAAGCATGTGTGAAATAAACAAACAGAAACAAAAACATTCATACATATAGATGAAAGACTAATCATATAGAGGATGTAAATGTGTTTATCAATTCGTAATAGAAGATTAGCTTTCACCACCCAGCCGTCTTATAATAACCCTGTGAGTTAGATCATATGTTCTCAAGCTGACTTTACGCGCCATATGTTTTTGTGACTTGCTCCTCGTTATGGTCGTTCACTGTCGAGTGTCCGCCGCTTGTTGATTTGATGTAATCTCATGGTTCGTTATGGAATGGTGTCTTGAAGCTTTTTTTAAGCTTACGATTGAAGCTTTTTGGTGTTGTTTTATTTTATTCTGGCTTTTAGTATAAGTCTTTTATATAAGTAACTTCAAGACAATATTTTCTGCTGGAAATTGCATAATAGTGTTTAGAAGTAGTGGAGTAAGTGTCTGATTGTCATTATTTTGATATCTTGGAGCTAGTGTATTCATTTTTTGTACGTGTCATATAAAGAACGATGAAAGATGTGTGAAATATAGGGTTGGTAAAGTTTTTATCTAGCAATATGATATAATAATATATAATCTGTCTTATAGTCCTTTCCGATAATGGAAGGTTTCTATGCATCTACTTGATGATACCTATTTTAAAAAATATTTTATTTAAAGACTCAATATTTAAGAAAAACTAAAGTATTTGGTTGGTTTGGTTAATTTGGTTTGGTTATTATATAAGGTTAACTTAATATTTAATTTAATACTAAATTGATACTCAATTTAAAAGCTTTATTTGGAAGTAATAATATGTACAGTATGAAATAATTGTTATTGATCAAATGATCTAATGTCTATGCGCTATGCCCTTGAATATCTCAACACTCATTCCTTACCAAATTAATAATAATCATTAATATGCCCAATAAATATTCATATCAAATATTTAGTATTTGTATTTACTACAGTAACTAGTAGCAACTGTATTCAGCCCTTTTAACGTCCCACTGCTGGGCTCGGGCCTCCCTTCAGTACGAGGGGGAATCAGGCCATAGTCCACCACGCTGGCCAAGTGCGGATTGGTGGACTTTACTTCACAAGTCTTTCGAAAACTTGCTAGGTTTTCTCAGACATGCAGGTTTCCTCACGATGTTTTCCTTCACCGTAAGACAAGTGGTAATCATGTTAGAAATGATTCGCACATGAAAATATCAGAGGTGCGAGACCCGGGATTTGAACCCACTTCACTCGGTTTCCCAAGTGAGCGCGTTACCACTGGGCTACCACTGCCTCATATAGAATGTATATATATTTATTAGCATATATTATATATTTAGTAGCAACTATTTTAGATTAATTTATAACACTAGCGACATAGCCCCTCTTCGCTCGGGTGCGCATGTTCTTAGTAAAAAACTGTTATTTTACATTACAACTAGACGCTCCAATTTTATTTATTTGTATAGATGACTAACTAATGTTTCTTTTATAGAATTGTAGACTTGGAGCAAGTTCAAATTTCAAATAAAACATTCTTGATTTATTATCTGGTTTCATAATTATTGGATGTTATTGGGTGTATACGTAATCTTACAATATTAAATGAGCAGATGTAGTATATTTACTCGAATATATAAAATTTCGTGTATCTCGGAAACGGCTTTAACGATTTGGATCAAATTATATATTTAGGTAAAGTTTAGATTCTTAAGTTTACCTATATAGGGGTCTTTTCTGAAAAAAATCGATGTTACCCTATTACCTACCGATAAGCTCGGTCGCCGATGTCGGTCGCCGATGTACTCTATTTTAAAGTCAATTGTTTAAATTTTCAGATAACATTGATGATATTATCGGTGTTATGCTGCGGCGCTATCGGCGTGGGTCTGTTTGGCAACGACGACCTCCACAATGCGATGCTACAGAGCATTCAAGCGGGCAACCAGCTGGCAGCTCTCGTTAACACCGTTAAGAATCAGGTATGTGACCTTTGTTTATAGTGATAACTAGCTGACCCGACAGAGGTTGTCCTGTCTACACATCTTTATTTTGAAAGTTTCAAACTTTTTTTAATAAGCTAAAACATTCTGGACCATTTTGATGAAAATTATTATTCAAATTGTGAATCTAAACCATTCTCAGATCCCCTTGAACACACACAAAAAATTTCATCAAAATCGGTCCAGTCGTTTGAGAGAAGTTCAGTGACATACACACTCACACAAGAATTATATATATAAAGATAATAAATCTATATTTCGGAATATTTTTCTATATAGCTAAGAAAAAATTGTATCCCTTTAAAAAAATAAATTTGTGTAAAAAAAAATTGGCCCAGGATCTTAAAATTTATGAGTCATAGCTGCCTTCTATAGAACGTATGACATTGGTGCTAATCATTATTGTTGACAATGAGATTAGGTTCGCATTGTTTGTTATATAGCTATTATCTATTGATATTTTAAGTAAGTATTATTGATTTATGTATGTATATGCAAATCGATACTTTATATTGTACATGCTGGGTTGGTTCGAGTGTCTGCTTTCACAGCTAAAGATATGTGTGGATTTATTATGAAGATTGTATGGATCAAATTTCTTATGTAAATATATTACTTGGTGTACTTTTATAAAACATACTCGAGAGAAAGTACTCACAGTGGGCAAGTATTCTACTGGCAAGTTGCAGAACTAACTTTGACTGATAACGTTACTATGTATTTGTATTAAATGTAAATAATATATTATAGATACATTTTAAAATTTAGATAACGTTAGTTCTAATATTAAATTAAATGAATTGTATTAAAATTTGCTTACGTTAGGGGCAAAAATAGTTACAAATGAATCCTAATCACCACCAATAAAAAGGGCATGCCGTTGTATAGTATCAACGCGTAACGGTGCAACTTATCGATGTTGTTTTTTTGCATAGGCCTATTTTGTAGGCCAGAGAGTATCGTAGACTTTTTATCTACTTTTTAGTATCACATTAAGCTATTAAGGTATTATGTATACAACGTTTTATAAATGTTCTAATGACAAACGTATCATAAACATTAAACTACCGTCTGTGAGTGTTTTTCCCTGATAAATTTAAAATAATGCAGAATGCTTACGTTCTGAATTTCATATATAATGTCAAAGATTAATTTGCGAAACAAAGTGTTAGTAATAAATCTTAAACAATTGCCGTCTCGATACAAACACGTCGACAGCGCCTTTACTGCGCGTGGAACGGGCATCGAATGCGCGTCGATAGTGCTTTAAAAAAAAGACGACTTTTTTCAACGGACTATCGACCTAAGAATCGTTTCATTCTACAAATATATTATAAATAATATATTATCCTATATATAAAACTAGCTTTTTGCCCGCGGCTACGCTCGCGTGGACTAAAAGTTTATTTAGTTTTAATTTCAATTAAGTTTATATGTTGTCACACCGAATTTTTGATATTATTTGTGCATTTATGTAAATCAATCAGATTCACTTAATTTATTCTTATCAGTCTAGACTCAACGTAGTCTTATATACCACATTGGTGGTTGTTCTGTCTGGTAATAAAATGTCCATGCAATTCTCATCAAAATTTAACGACTGGCCCTGAAATTTATCAATGGTAATTGCAAAGCGAACTTTAAAGGGGAATTGCAATCGATTAAATTAAAAATAATGAAAATAATTATTTATTATAAAATCCGATTTTCCTACAGTCAAGTATCCTAGAAGAAGCAATGGGTTCCCGAGCCCGAGCCCCGCTCACGCGCCTAGCTGACGCCCTGGACGCGCCCGTCGCTAACCAGACGGCTTTAGGCACGTTGCTACGAGCGCTCTCGGCATTGAGGAATAACGCGAGCGCCGCTGCGTCCGCTGCAGATAACTTGAGGAGACCTCTCGCTGCACTCAATTTGGATGCTTTTATGAAGGTAAATGTGGCTTCTGGAATATTCCAGATTATTCTAGAATGTAGAATATATGTATGTAGATGTTATAATGGTTTGGGTTTCGAAACATGGACTTCTATGATCGGTGATCATTTTATTCTATATACAAATATATTTCAATTAAAAGTTTGACAACTTTTAATTTGAATAAACTTTGAACTGTTATTAAGCTTAAGTTTAATAATACCTTACAGAATGCCATTGCTTACAATATTATAAGCCGTTGATATAGGATAATAATGATCGTAATAAAATTTAGACAATGACCGTATCAACATGTTTTTACCCACAATTTTATTTACCACTATGCAAAAATTATATTATTTATTGAATAAAGTAATAAAAACATTATATGACACCCAACATAACAGTATATTATATGTACTAAATATTTATAAGGATCGGTCAAGTTCGAGTCGCACACAAAGGGTACCATCGTTCAAGATATAACACTACGTAATAATTGTTAATAGGGCTGAACATGCTGAACAATACTAGTATAAACGAATTTTTTTATTTAGCATGGCGGTCATTTTGAAATTCGCCTTCTTGGCTTTATATTATTTATTTTTATATAGGTAATTTTTAACTCTTAACCTATGAAATATTGCCCGCTGACAGACAGACGGACGGACAGCGGGGTCTTAGTAATAGGGTCCCGTTGCCACCTTGCGGGTACGGGACTCTAAAATGTAAATGTAGTAGACTCGTTTTCCGCACTGGGACTCCCTTTTGGTCCGTACGGAATATACGGAACCCTAAAAAGCAGTAATGTTTCCAGCGGCTGTGGGTGTGGGAGGCGGCGCGCTGGGCCGGCGGCATGGCGGGCTGGTGCTGCGGCGGCGCCGTGTGCGTGGCGCTGCTGGCGGCCGCCGCGCGACGCTCGAGGCGTGCGCTTCTGCTGTTGTGTGTGAGTTCTCTGACTTTATATATTTATTATAGTTTTAATGTTGGGAAATGCATTTAGGCATCCACCTGTAAATGTACAGGTGGTTATGTGCGACTCAACGGTTAAGAGAAGTCAGTACTACCCACTAAAACCCGACGGAACCTCCTCCCTCTTAATTGAGGTGTCGCAAGATCGCTTACGCACCTTACTATGACACCTCGATGGCAGGTCTACCGAAGTAGACCACACAACGAAGAGGTTACTCCCTCGGTCCAATCTTAGAGGAGTACTAGGAGCAACACGACAAGGTGAACACACATCGGGGAGAAGATTGAATCGTCTCGTAATGAAAGTTTTAGCATAGCTAATCATATAATGCAGAATGACACAAATGCATACAAAATAATAATATAATAATAATAAAAAAAAACTCGTGTGTGTACTTAAGAAGTTATACTTCTTAGGCGTAACAGAACAAAAATAGCTAAAGATTTCATCCCGTATGTCACAACTCTCTGTTTGTAAAAGGAATGATAAATAAATAAAATAATTAAATAAGGCATATTAGGCATATTACAAATTCAATATATTCGTTCTAATCAGGTGATGGCGCTGGGCGCGCTGGTGGCGTGCTGGGCGGCGGGCGCGGCGCTGGCGGCGGGCGCGGTGGCGGCGGCCGACGCCTGCCAGGACCCCGCGCGCGCGCTGGCGCTGCACGCGCCGCACCGCCTGCCCGTCGACGTCAGTACACAGACTCGCCTCAAACTACTTCATACTATCTCAGATTTATGCGAATATTTGACATTTTGAATAAAACTATATTTGCGGATTTATTTTAATTTTTGGTTCTCGACGTTTTGGATCCTTGTGTGCAATCATGGTCAAGGGAAAGACATGATTGCTAAAAAGTATTCAAGTTAAATCAAATGATACTTTATACAAATAGACTTTTATAAGCATTTTTGAATCGTATTTATTTTTACGTATTAGTTAACTAGCGACTCACCCTCGTTTCGCTCGGATTCGCCCCTAGGTTGATTCCCCATACAAATTTTTCACTCCCGTAAGGGATAATTTCCGGGATAAAAAGTATTATATGACCTTCCCAGGGTCTCAAACTATCTTTTTATCAAACATCTAAATCGGTTCAGTAGATCCAGAGATTACCCACTACAATGTCACAAACCCACAAACTTTACCTCTATAATATTAGTATAGATATAGATAAATAAAGGTGTGTACCCAGATGGTGCACTACTACCTGTCGTGCAAGGTGTCGCGCGAGAACGTGCTGACGGCGGAGCTGCGCAACGCGCAGCGCGCCGTGGTGGCGGTGCGCCAGGCGCTGGCCGTGCTGTCGCGCGGCGCGCCGCAGCTGTTCAACGACCCGGGTTTGTTTGTGTTCTGTTCACATTTAAAATAATCTTATTGTTAGATTTACGCGAATATTTGACATTTTATGTAGAACTATCCTTTTTCGGAGGTTTATTTTGATTTTTGGTTTCCGGATGTTCCGTTTGGGTTTGGTGGGTAGTACTGGCTTTTCTAGCTAGCAGTAAGATTAACTGCCAACTAGGTGGCTAAACTCACTGAGGCTAGTCAGATGCACAGGAGATATTATAGTGCAGAACGTGTACGCGTAGACACAAGTGATATGTACTTCGACACGACCGGTGAGGGTTAAGGAGCATGACCGACGACTTTATGTGCTCTCTGAGGTACGGGGTGAAACGTCACCAACTTTCCAACTCCGAGCAGTTATTGAGACGAAATATTCAATAACTGAACTTGACCCGACCCGGGAATTGAATTCAGGACCTCCGGATCTATGGCCGTATACGCTATCCACTTCACTATAGAGGCAGTTACTACTACTCAGTGAGTATTGTAGCGGTATGTGCCTCCTTCCTACTAGTAGTTTAATAAATATATGTAATTCTAACATTAATAAAGTAGTCTTTCGTCGACTCTCGTCCTTACAGTATGATTGAGAATCAGTGAGAATGCTAATTGGTAATTGTGTACCGTGCAGGGCTGCAGCCGGCGCTGGGCGCGCTGGGCGCGGGCACGGGCGAGGCGGAGCGCGCGCTGGTGTCGCTGAGCGGCGCGCTGGAGTGCCGCATGGCGCGCGCCTACTTCGTGGCGGCCGCGCGCGCCGCCTGCGACGGCGGCCTGCAGGTGACGGGTTATCTTTGTTTTTAGGGTTGCGTACCTCACCTCTTTCCTGTCCGTCTGTCCGTGTATCACCATCGATCTTCTCAGGAACGGGTCGATCTAGCGAGTTGAAACTTATACCAGATACTGAGATATATAGTCCCTATTAGGCGTATAAAAATCAAGGTCCTGAGTCAACACGATAAAAAGATATGGGCAAATTCAAATTTTCGCGAAAACTTGTAAGTTCCAAAATTTACCTTAATTTTCAACTTTTTTTATTTTTCGAAATTTTTCTTACTTGTGCTGTAAGACCTTGCTTTTAACCAAAATTGACAATTCTAGGTCAACCGGAAGTACCCTCTAGGTTTTGGGTCGAAAACCTATATGGTAAAATCACGAAATTTGGCAAAAACCAAAGTCTTACAGCATAAATGAAAGAAAAATTCCAAAATATCAAAAAAGTTGATAATTAAAGTTAAAACAGATTTTCTACAAATTTGTACGGAACCCTCCGTGGGCGAGTCCGACTCTCACTTGTCCGTAATTTATTTGGTTTGTCTGTTTGTCTGTTTATGAAATTGAAGAACACGGTTATTGATACATGCAATGGTATTTTATTCCTATAGTTCGATTCAAACTTATTGGCGGTTCTGAAAATCGTACGTTTTGATACACAGAACGCAATGTTAGGTATCAGCGGGGCGCAGAGGGACGAAACGCTGCTTTTATCTATGTTTCCAACTAATATCCGAGCAGCCATTAAGTTTGCATCGAACTGTAACTAGCGATATATCATTGCTTAGCTCGAGTGTGTTCGTATGAGTTTTTAATATCAGGAATTGTGATTGTCACGGCAACACTTAAGACATTCAGATGGTTATTAATATTTTATTTTTGTTTATTTTATTTTTGATAAAAATTAAATGAATAATATTATATTTTCAGGCTTTATCACTCCAGTTGCTGGCCGCCATTGTTGCCGGTTTCCTGTTCACTGCGATTGTTCTAGTCGATTCCCATGCATGGATATACATTAACCCGAAGTAAGTAAAGATGTATTATTTTATTGAAAGGAAATAGAAGGGGAGCTCGATAGGGGATTTTGGGATTTAATCAAGCGCGATTGATTACTTTATACCAGTGTATAAGTTTGTACAAATAAGCATTAAGGTGACGAATAGTCCTTCTACTAAACGAATCTATACTAATATTATAAAGGCGTAAAGTTTGTGAGTTTGTGACGTTGTAGAGGGTAATCTCTGGATCTACGGAACCGATTTATATGAAATTTGGTAAGAAGATAGTTTGAGATCCTGGGAAGGGCATAGGATACTTTTTATACCGGAAATCATCCCTTAAGGGGGTGAAAATGGAGATGAAATTTTGTATCGGGGATCAAGCTAGTTTATTATAAAAAAGCGACTTACTTTAAGTGTTATTTTATATACATGTACCTATGAGTTGAAATCTCTCTGTATTTCAATAAAAATGAAGTGTATAAACTAAATAATAACAATTTTTCTGTCCCGGATATCATCCCTTAAGGGGGTGAAAATGGGGATAAAAGTTTGTATTGGGAAGCAAACTAGGGTTGAGCCCGAGCGAAGCGAGGGTGAGTCGCAAGTTCAATAAATGAAGCTAACCAAACAATATTTACTTTTTATCTCCAGACGCAGCGTGCCCGGTGAAGAGCAGGCGCCGTTCCTGTCGACGGGCAGCGCGGGGTCGCGCACGCTGCCGCGCCCCGCGCCCTTCCCCAACGGCAAGCCGCCCTCCTACAGCGCCGCCGTGCAGCTCATGGACCTCGCCGACCGAGACCGCGACCGCGACCGGGACCGGGAGAGGCCACGGTTCGTAGAGTTATAGTGTTCTGACTGAACGAGAGTGAATGATGATGTTCATCTAAGTGAACGAGAGTGAATAATAATGTCCAAACAAATGAAAGTGAATAATATTGTCCGTCTAAGTGAATGAGAGTGAATAGTAGCTGGTCGTGTGCGTGGGAGATAGTATAGTATAAACACAAGTGTACTCTACTCTTTTCATTATCATAATCGATGGGACGAAAATTTTACACGACTGGTGAGAGATAAGGTAGAACAACGAATATTTATGTGACCTCCTAGGCGCGAGAGTGATACACTTACAACTTCATAACTCCGGGCTGAAATGAGAGTTCCTAATATGAAAACCTAATAAATTACTCTCAACATGACCTCGGATTCGATATCATATTATTTACATATGAATTACTATTAAAATCGAAAGTGTGTAAGATTACCAATAATAATTACAAATGTAATATTTATTACCGTGTGTGCGTGGTGCGTGGTGGTGCAGGTCGCGCATGTCCGGCAGCGCGACGCTGGGGCGCGGCAGCGGCGGCGCGGCGGCGGGCGGCGCGGCGCTGGGCGCGCTGGGCGGGCTGGGCGCGCTGGGCGGCTCGCACACGCTGGGCCGCGCGCCGCACAACGGCAAGTACGCCACGCTCAGCAAGCAGTGCAAGACGCTCGAGAGCAACGACTTCTACTGAGACCGGGCGGGCGGCGCGCCACACGAACTGAATTCAGGTGATATCACTGTCGCTTATGGGAATTATTGATTACATACATTTAAGTTTTATATGGATACTATATATTAATTGGAATATGGTAAAAAATAATTTTCAAGTTAAGTTTTGATTACATAGAAATAATAAAAGCATGTTAAAAACTGTTTCTTTTAGTTGTTTTAAAATTGTAATTGTAATGTGCAAATTATTTCAATAGTAAATTTAAGAAATAAAAATAATAATATCAATAATTCAAAAATGTTACCTAAACGCGCTATGTGGGATAAAATATTTTTTACAACATTAAATGAAGGTTGTAACTAATAAATTAAAAAAAATTCCTAATAATTCAACATTTACCTTTTATTAACGCTAACCTTAATAAATAAAATTCCAGGTCAGGCTAACCGTTCAGGCTCGCTGAACCGCTTCGACCCAAAATACGCGTCGTTTGGGCCGCGCGCCCCGCGCCCGCGCCCGCCCGCGCCGCCGCCCGCCCTCGCTACCTTCTCGCCAGATGCTCCAAGGCACCACCCCCCGGCGCACCCCACGCACACCCCGGCGCACCCCACACATCCCCCGGCCGACAAGTACGCAACAGTGCGCCCCCAACGCCGCACCGACCCCCAACCCCTCTCCGCAGCCGCCTTAGAATATAGAAGCCTTCAACGACCGAGACGACAGCCCAACAATCAGCACCGACGGCGACACGAGGCACGTGACCCCCGCGACACACGTGACCCCCGCGAACAGCGTGACCCCCGCGACCAGCGTGACGCCCGCGACCAACGTGACCCGCGCGATACACGCGACACGCGCGACCTATATGCTGTTACGGAATTGTAGAACCAGCCGCCGGGGAAACAGCTATCTGTGCATCTCCGGTGCTCCTACGATTGCAAAACAGCAACGAAACTATAAGTGTTTTATATTCTCAACAGTGTCACGTGACTAAGTGAAGTGATGACGTGACGTGACAGCTTAAGATTTCTAGTGAAACTTCTATTAAACGAATCACTCGAACGGGTGCTATGCGGTATCATAGTGACGCAGAGAGTGACATAATGGCTACTTTATTGCCATGTTTGATCGATTTTTTATTTGTATTATGTAATCGAATCGATTAATCTGGTATCGATTTACCGATGCTATGTATATGACTGTGCTCAATTATATTATTATTTATATTGTGGTCTAATATTTTATACATATACTTTTATAGCACTTGTATTCATATATCTTATTTGTTTTGCACAAATGTTTTTATTTCTAGTTCGTGGCCTATTTATTTGGAAGTGTTGGCAAGATTTTGCTGGACGCATTTTGAATCGGTCTCTCGAGCTAGCAAAACATTTTTTTAAGTACAAGGATGTACATACATATATAAAAATAATTTAGAATGTTTATTTATACATTCATCGAACTTATAAATAAAAATAAATAGTGTCTCGCAACAATACTTGGCAAATTCACTTATGACATTAGGACTCGAACTTTTTTTGTAAACTTTATAAATAAATAAAAACTGTCTGAACGTTAATTGTTGCTTATACATATGTTTTTTTGTTTTTTAATTTTTGTGTACATAAAAGTCCACATATGGCTGTGCTGTAAAAGAATAACTGACAGAAAGCAACCGATACATATTTTTTTTATAATTTCTCATCAGTTACGCTCAATATAGACATAAGATGTAACACTATAACGGTAACAATGACCTAATGATGACATAACGAGTTAAATCAATAAACTTTTTTATATCTTTTCAGAAATTCGGGATTTATAAATAATAACGGTTTAGCTATAAGTATATAGAAGTAAATTAGTGGACATATAGGAGTATAGTGTTTGATATTGGCTCGGTATGAGTTTTGAATCTTATATGTTTTTCTTTAAGAAAATTGTATCTCACATAATCAACTCATTTTGGGTCATATAGTGCAAAATATAACTTATTGAAGATATAGGATTTCGATTTTTTTTTGTCAACTGAAAGGTTGATTTTGTATGTTAGTGCATATTATAAAAAAATGTACTAATTTAAATAAATTTTTCAAATGTATCTTTGTTATTTTGCGATGGAATATAAATTGATTAATAATTTTATAGTTAATTATATGAAAAATGAAAGTCAGAATATTAGGCAGAGACTTGAACACCAAAGCCTATATATTCACTGACTTCATAATATACAAACAAACTGTACATATTAAATTTAAATATTACATTGTCACTAGGATACTTTTAAAGATGGTATATTTGAAAATTACACATCTCATTAGTTTTTTTTAAATATTTATTATGGTAAATGTAAAATTAACCAAATTTAATTTATTACTAATATTCAGTAATACATGACAGATGTGACGTAAGTTCTAGTGTAGTTTCAACTGAATTGCATTGCAATTTAAGGGTTACAGCTTATTTCATTGACATATAATAATAATCTAGTTTTGTGTAAACAAAACTTTTTTTAATCTACCCCCAGTTATTTGGAGTGATTTAGAAATATGCAATTAGAATCTCGTAATGGCGTAGCGTTTATTTCATTGTTTATACAATAAATATAATAAAAATCGGCTCAATCGGTTTTATCTAGTTCAAAATAGTGGACCTAATTGTATATAGACTAATATTAGGTATCCTTTCATATGCTATGTTAGAAACATCTGTTTCGTAAGTAATCATTCCAAGTGTGTAGCTAAAGTGGAATTGGTAGTGTAATATGAAATCGACCTAAGTACATGGTTATAAGGTGCAAACTAAAACTGCCATTTGACGAAAGTTATTAGGAATAATTGGACAAATTGCTCTTGCTATAACACCACAAACGTACTTTAATGTAACAGAATATGATCACGGAAATGTCTTGTCGGTAGGCGCCGCCATACTTTGCAATACTTCACCTGAACAAGCTATTAATAAAACTTAAGTAATGAGAATACTTATAAAAACGGTTTAAATTTTACCGTTCGTAAAAGGCGGCGGCTGTATAAACGGATTTCATAGTCAATAAAAAAAAGTTGACATATTGACAGTTGAGGAAATGTCGATTTTTGCGCTCCAAAAAATTTTCGCGATCATTTTTCTAACCTAATATTCGTATTAGCTGTAAATTTATATATTAGTGTTAAGCAATGTGGTACCAGTTTTTATTCAGTATTATAATAGAAAAATTTGTGAGACTTTACAACGACATTAAATTTTTTATGGTCGATGTATTTTTTTCTCAACGTTATTTCACAGTACCGTAAGCAGTGTATTCGCCAAAGATAATGCATAATTTAATTATAAGTAGTAAACGTAAGTATTGTAAGATTTTAGATTTTCAGTGGCTGCTGTGTGTCGCCATTATCATTTTTTAAATAAATTAGGTATTGTACAAATTACTTTACAGATTTTGTCGAACAATACTATCCCATGTCATGTTATTTTGTGAGTAAATACTTGCTCAATTTTTTTTGTACCATTATAGAATCAGTTTTCTTATATTATATGTAATAAATGTTAATTTCATATTTAAATCTTATTGCAGTGTATTATCTAACAAGAGACAGTTAAGTCTATATAAAACTTAATGGACAAATCTACATACAAAAATATGCTAAAAGTAAGTTCACAGTTTTTCGATGTAATAAATGCACACTATTTATCAACATTTATTAATATAATTAGACATTTGTAAAATATTTTAGAGGTATTTAGAGTTCTGTTGTTTCTTATTTCTAATTTTGAGAGCATTTTTTACTGATGGAGGTCCATACATGAAACAAAGTTACCAAAGCGTGGTTAAATAAAATTTTAAATTGTGAACGTCTGTGTAAGTTAAATGTACGTGCCATAGTTTTGAAAATTATTTGATTTGATTTTATGTATAAAGAAATTAAATTGAGATTCTAAAACTATTATTTCGTTCCCGTATGTTTTCATATTTATGTCTTAAGTATCTGGATACGTTCTAGAACGGCGTACTAAAAGAACTAAAGAATATCCTGGTCTTTGTAGAATATCCTTTTGTTAATTTATACTATAATTTATTTTAAATATGTATGTAGGTATTTAGTTGATTGTTTTCATTATCATTTGCTTCAGGCATTACTATTTTTGCTTTTTCAAGTCAATTATGGTGCGAGTATGTTAACTTTATTAAATAATTTCCATTTTACATTGCAAGGGAACATAGACTTGTGATTTATGCATTTTTTCTTATATTGGTTTACGTATTGGAAGTAATTTAATATTAGTACGTAAGCCTTTTTATATTTTATATCAGGTTCTACAAAACATTGGCAAAATAAATTTTATTGCAAAAATTATAAAACATAATTTTTTGTTTTGTGAAGTGCTGTTGTAAAATAATATAAATAGATCCTTCTTGAACGTAATTACATAAAATCATATTTATTTTATACAAATTCAAATATTGTGTTCTTGCAATGTAAAAAGGAAGTATAGGTGATGTAATGTCTTGTCTAAGGTAAATTATAAACGGTTGATGAATAGATCAAGTGTATGGGTTTACAATGCAAATAATAAATGGATAAAAATATATAGTGTTGTTATTTACTAAAAAGTTTTTTTTTAATGAAAAAACAAGTGATTCACTAGCGCTTCCTTTAGAACTGCTTGGCAGCTTTTTTGCATCCAACTAATTTAAGACTTGAAAAATTTTCGTCAAGGTTATTATAATTTAAAAATCAGTGTGCATTTTGAAAAAACATTTTGTTAGATGTAACTAACTGGTCATGGCTTCATTCAAGTTTAAAAAAAACATCTTATTTGTACAAGTTTCATCTAACTCTCAATCTTATGATCCAATTAAAGTTTAGTCGAGTTTACAAGAAAACGAGTCAGAAATATGCTAATTGCTAGCTCTCGTTATGTGGTTTTATTTTAAACTAGCGACTCACCCTCGCTTCGCTCGGGTTCGTTTAGGTACGTTTTGTTTTTTTGAGCGGAACCCTAATTCTCTTTCTAAAATAAAAGTAGTCTATGTTACTCCCTATAACATCAGCTATCTTCCAGTGAAAGTCCAGTTTCATAGATTATCCGGAACTAACAGAAAGACAAAAATTAAAAAAAATACGGTTTTTCTTATAGTATATAATTTCATATGCATTTAGTAAAACGCTGTTATTTTGACATTACAAACAAACACTTCAATTTTATTTATCTGTATAGATTCACCCTTTTCCGGCCTTCACACGTCAATTTCACTTTTAATTTTCCCAAACAGTAAGTAAGTACCATTTTCAGTGGATAATATAATGAAACTGTGCTTAATTCACTCCGTGAACATATCTTACCCTAAGCCTAGTAGACAATAGTGCATAGGCTCCATTCATAAACGAGTCTCTAATTCGTTCATGGCTCCATTGTACCATAGTAATAAATGTTATTCGATCACCTTTCTATGGCAGATATTTAGTATGTATATTAAAGTCAAATTGCTGTTTCTTACAGTATTTATTTTAATCATATACATATTTGTATAAAATTTAGTACTTTATAAGGAAGTAGACCTATTTGGAATTCCCTCTTCTTATACTTAAAACAACTTGATTTTATTTCTCTAGAAACCTAAGATAGTTTTAATTTATTATTTGCAAGAACAAATAAAATAAAGCGAAAATAATGCTTTCTGTATGCCATTTGTACCAATATTTTTTATTAAATTTAAAAGTCTTAACACGTTTATTAAAGACTAGCGGCTCACCCTTGCTTCGCTCGGGTTCATCTCTAGGAAAACAAAAATAAACCTATCCCACGGAAACCGTACGTTTTTCCGGGATAAAAAGTGTTATTCCAGACTATAATCTATCTCTGTGCCAAATTTCATCCATATCCGTTCAGCCGTTCTGGTGTGACAGAGTAACAATTTAACAAACATCCATAGATACTCACAAACTTTCACATTTATAATATTAATATTAAATAAATAAAACGGATATTCTGTCCATTCAAGTGAATTTAGAATTAGATGCAAGTGTCCCGTAATATTGTTCCTAGTAAGGTAAGTTTGCAGAGTAAGTACTTAGTCAACGACCTCAGTGTCTTAGAGGACACCATTGAGAAACTGACAGTCTAAAATAACTAGGTTCTATGTAGGTTATTCAATTCGATTATTCTCCTATATAAGACCATAGAACTGTTTGTGTCTATACATCAACATTTTTTAGTAAAATAAAATCTATCACAATGCTTTAAATATGATATTCCTTTAAAACTTTTAAAAAGTTGTGCCGCACCGCTCATTATACTTAATGACACTTCAAAGCAATTTCACCTTTGTTGCTTTCTCACTTTGATCGTTCACGGATCGATGCCTTTCTTGTAATTAAAATTGAGCAACTAGCTATCTTAGGAGTCTTTCAAATTTTACACTACAGGGCACATAAAGTACATACATTTATGGGTGTATAATCTAATTGAAATATATTATTTTAGACTGTCAGTTTCTTAACGGTAAGTCCACTAAGACACTGAGCTCGTTGACTAAGGTATAGGTACTTCCTCTGTAAACTTTACTTACAAGAAATAATATTACGGGCAACTTGCATCTAATTCTAAATTCACTTGAATAGACAGAATATCTTTAATAAATGTTTTAAGACATTTAAATTTAATATCCTTTTTCTTATAATAGACTAGCAACTTATCCTCGATTCGGTCGGGTCTCTAGATCCTAGGTACCTATGTTATAAATAAATGAAAATAGTGTGTGTACCTTAGGAGATAGACATATTATGAATACTATTGCGGACTTTCCTGTAGGCCTTATTAAGATCTACAATTTTAATGATGTTCTCCCGACCGATTCCGGCCACGGCGGCCAATCTCATTGAGACTAGCCAACTGCGCAGGAGATATTATAGTGCACAAGTGTACGCGCAGACACAAGTGCACTCTCTATTCCTGTCACTCTCATATTCCGGTGGGACGACTGCTCGACACGACCAGTGAGAGTTAAGGCGCAGGACCGACGGCTTTACGTGCTCTCCGAGGCACGGGGGTGAAACACCGCCAACTTCCCAACTCCGGGCTGTTACTGAGGCTTACTTATACAGAAAGACTCAATAACTAAACTTGGCCCGACCCGGGACTCGAACCCAGGACCTCCGGGTGTGCAGCCGTACATGCTATAATTTTAATAAGTTATATATTATATACAAAGTTTTCTTAAATTCGGCTCAGTACTTCTTGTGTACAACGCACACATAAAATTTTTAATAACTTTCGTCTTGGGGTCTATATTCTGTAAACAATACGTAACAGTTTTTGTTTTTAAAAAATATTTCATCTACAGATTTCGCTAAATTACCATTTTATTATATGTATAGATAATACAACGTCTTTGCATCATACATATATAGATAGCGAGCTTGTTTGTTCTATACATATTTAAAGTCAATTAGGAAATGGGTGATATCTAGTATAAATTACTATTATTTATTAAAACATATGGCTTAAAATAATTAAAGGCTGTAACTTGGAGTGTTGTCATTGTGTCTTTAACGAATACCACTTAATATTAAAATAGCACAAGATAGTGCGCTTGTAAAGCGATATGGTTCAAATATTCTTGGCCTCCTTCCAAAATATAATAATTGGACACAAAAATCCTCCTGCAGTCGGAATATTACATTTCAATAGACCCAGTTCGTGACTGGAATCATAGTTATTGAAAGAAATACTCGCAGTTATAACTTGCATTCTAAATTTATTTATACTTATCTTCCTTGATATAACAATCGGTTTAAGTGTTCAGGAAGTCAAAATAAATCCAATAATGGCGTGAGTTTATTAAAAAAAATAACATAATTGCTACATTTTTACTCTATTTCTAATTAACAAACAAATTAGTGCACAATTTAAAGCCAATTTAATATTATATGCGAAAATTTCTATTATAAAACTATTAAAAACTCGATGAAAAAAACGAATGAAAGTCGATGTACGAGTACTTTTATAAAAATAAAAATTATTTGTCTTACTAATGGGCATTTGGATTTTATTAACAGATTGATTCCCCATACAAACTTTCATCCCCGGGTCTCAAACTATCTTCTTACCAAATTTCATCTAAATCGGTCCAGTAGATCCAGAGATTACCCCCTACAACTACGCAAACTCACAAACTTTACCTCTTTATAATATTAGCATAGATCTAAGATCTAGAATAATAATAATTGGTGCTATTTAATTTAAATTGGCCTGAAGTGTAACTTCTTTATTATATGATAGGCTGAATACCGTCAGCAATTACTGAATTTGGGCGGAAACTGACACAAAGGCTCCCTTTGTAGAGTCAACTCTTTACCTTAAAGTAATAGATTAATTTTAATATCTTCGTTTATATGGCATTATTTAAGTAAGGCTTTTTATTCAGTGGATTCAAATGTCTAATTGTTATTCGACTGTCGCCTGGTGTAACTACGTATGTCGGGGATTTGAATTTCGTTCGTCATGGTTGCTTGGCTATAGGTACCTACTAGTGGTTCTTATTCGCTTAGTGGTGGAAATTCGGCTATAATCATTATTAAAAATTTGAGGTCTAACCTATATGAATATAATTTATCTATCTATATTAAAAAACAAATGATTCTAATTTTTTTAATTGATAGCACTAAGCTCGTCAAATTAGGCAAAATAAAAAAAAATCGGGTGATAAAGAGAGGAGAAAAATGTACTGAATTGTTTTGTTTTAGTCTATTTATATTTAGATAAACTGTAGGTACTTTTAGCCCCCGACGCAAAAAGAGGGGTATTATAAGTTTAACGTATGTCTGAATGTGGCTTCGTAGCACCTAAACACCGATTTTAATTTAATTTCTTTTGTTTGATGTTTTGGCTCATTGAAATGTTATTTAAATTTTTAATTTAATTTCTTGTGGATGAATTAAAAAATATTTTTTGTGTATATGCTTTAGCCAAGTGTGAATCGAGTTTCATTTTTTTTTAATAAAAATTATACCTTAACATGTTCTCATATACGTGTGTCTCTTTTCTTAAAAAAAAGAAAAAATTAACGGTCATTTCGAAATAGCAAATAGACCGGTACAACATCTCATTAGTCTCACTCTATTTAGGCTTTGTAGGAAAACGTTCCTCTTCAATTTTAGCTCAATTTCACAACCCAATGTCCTTTAAAATATCCAATTTTCCTTCACGTCACTGCGCATGAAATTATCCTCACAATATTGCGATACCGTAGAACGCTATAAGATTACCTTATATTAGAAGGCTGTGGTAAACGCTGCACGACGTAAATTAAAGTAAATTCTATGAAATATATTTATTATTCACGATTTTTTCTTAAAACATGTTTAAACTTTAAAAAAAATATTGATGGATTTTTAAATTTCTAAACGATTTTAACCTTTTAATTATTTTCAATCGTTCGATATGTTTGAGGTTAATCTATTCGAACGTTGTGATACTCAAAATCTCTATCAATCGTTTTTTCTGAAATGACCTTTTAAATTGATAAACATAATAAGCCAAACCTTATCTAAATACAAAATTTTATCTAAATTGTTAGAGCCGTTTCTAAAATACACGAAATAAATTTATATATAAATATATATATATATATATTTATATATATATATATATATATATATATATATATATATATGTATATATATATGTATATATATACACAAGAATTACTCATTTAATATTATAAGACAATAAGACAAATTGCCATTAGATTCTTTAAATGCGTGACTACATTTTCACTATTGAACGACGAAGAAAATTTTATTTAAATTCAAACTTCCTATATGTGAATACTATTGATAAAGCGAAGGTACACTAATTTTCTAGTCAAATATATTCAGCGAGTTGAACTCGCGATGTGGGACGAGCGAGTAAACACCGTTTGGATGCCGCTCAAACCTAATTGACGTTATGGGTTCTTTTAAACTCACGTGCAACGTTGTTATTGCAATCGATTAGATTTGATGGTTTAAATCTAACATGGTGGTGATGGATTAACTGTTATAATGAAACTTAAGATAGTTTGCCTCCTGATTTATAAAAATGTTTAACGGTTATAATAGGTATAGGTTTTTCGGAGATGAGATATTTTCCCGCAGTAAAAATTATCCTATATGTTGACCCGGATAACCAGCTATTATCATACCAAATTTTATCAAAATCTGTCCAGCGGTTTTCTCGTGATGCCTTCCCAGACAGAGAGACAAAAATATTAAAAACTAGATTCGGCTTCTGTATAATAAATAATATATAATAATGATTATTTCAATAAGATTTTTCAAAAAATATTTTATGTACAGATTGGACTCAGAATTTTATTATAATATGTATAGATTCCATATCTTTTTGTAACTATCATAATGTCACACTATCTAGTCAATTACTTATTACTTATTCTGTATTCACAAAAAGTTCAACTTCTTGAATAAGTAAGTTGGAACGAACCGCTGAACTGAACGAAGCGACGGTGGGTCGCTAGTTTTAAATAAAACTATCTTTTCGGACTATTTCGCGGATTTATTTTGATTTTCGGTTCCAGGCGTTTCGAATGCTTTACTTACAGCAATCATGGTCACGAGACAAACCGTCTCGTCGAAATTTGAAGAGATGTTTTTATTTAAAATACATATAGGTATGTAAAGTAACATTTAATTGTCATAAAAAAATCAAGCCAATTAAAACACGAATATTTTGCATCTATATTTCACTCTCAAATTAAAGTGCACCGCTTCCATATGCTACGTCTACTTAATTCAAAGCTACGTACATATTACTTGAATAAAGCTAGAGCTTGTACCGGAAATGACGTCAGGAATTTGTGATGACGTCAGATTAACTCTTTCGGGAAATTAAATTACGAGAAGTGAGAACTCTCACGAGGATATCAAGCCGGGAACATTAATTGATGCCTAAATACGTTTCGCATTGGCTTTGTTTTGTAGTTGGTATTGCTTATGATTGTAGAAGGTATAAGGGATGTATGTATGTACATAGCTAATATAAGGTCGTCCTTTTTTATTTTTATCTGTGGTGATGGAAGTGGAACATGAATGTATATAAATGTTTAATAAACTGCCTTTTGGCCTCGGCTCTCGCTTAGTACCTATCTTGGTTTGAATCCACCGCTCTAATTTTTGTAGAATGATGCGCATGTGAAAAATCGCATAGAAAAATCACGAGTAAAATTTAATCAAGCAACTTAATCATCATCCTTTTTTCTATTGTCATCACATTTCTACGAGTATATACACGCAGGAGTAATAAAAAGGTTTTTTTAGATTGTTAAGAATTATTTAAAAACTTTTCAATGCATTTTGGGACAGTATGTCAATACTCGAAGTCGCTGTGGACGTTTTGTCGCCTTTAGCTCCACTATCCTGACTGTTTGACGCTGAGTTCCAAATTCCAATGTAGTAAGAGAAAAGTATTATTATTGTTATAAGCTTCGTCGGTATATAATGACAAGTTAAAAGCGCCATCTGCCTTACCTGAAATTGTTACCGTTACATGTGAATGCATAAACTAATAGCTCTGCAGTGTTTCCCTGATCGGTGTTAGGCGCGAATGCAGCAAATCCTTCCCTTGCTTAAATAAATGTCCAAATAAAGCTCTTTATCTTCCCTAATCTTCTAATTTGAGCTTTTCAAAGCCTGCCAAGAATAGGTTTAAGGACGAATCTCTAAAGCTTGCAAGTTCATTAAGCTTTATCATTATTTTACAAATTTCATTAAAAGTCTAGATTGTAGCCCGTATCAAATTTGATTAATTAAAACTTGGATGATACATACCTATTACTAAACTATATACTTTGTATAATTATTAATTATTGTTGAAATATGACTAAACTAAACATTTTTTTAATTGTTCTACATGTGTCTGCAGCTTTTCCCCGTATTTTTTATTATTAAATCTTTATACAATATACATATACTGTATACGTGGCTTTTAACCTGAATCATTAAATGTAACTTATGAATTTGATCTAGACCTGAAGAATAAGAGGTAATCTATATAAATAAAAATGAATCACCGAAATGTATGAACGCGCATAGCTTCCGATCGACTGCACCAAATTGGATGATTCTTTTTTTTGTGTTTGTAATTTATTGTCAGGAAGTTTTTTATAGAAGAAATTTAAAAGAAAAAAAAAGTTTTTTGTACTAAAATAAGATCTTTTTTAATTTCATGACAAGTGAGTGAAATAGTTTTTATCCCGGAAATCATCCCTTAAGGGGGTGAGAATCGAGATGAAAGTTTGTTTGGGGAAGCAAGCTAAGGACGAACCCGAGCGGAGCGAGGGTGAGTAGCTAGTACATTATAATTTTTAATCAACAATATTCCAAAGTTATGCCGCTTTTTTGGTAGTAATATTTTGGTGACCAATAATATGATTATGTTAAATGCATAGAAGATTTGAACTTTATATAAAAAAATATTTAAATTCGTTTTTATTTCATCATAATATGAATTATTAGGGAGCCCGATGAAATGTCCCATTGGTAATATGAACAGAATCTTAAGCATCAATTTCCATCAAAAATCTAACTTCAAAAATGATTTTCAAAAACGACGCTCACCTTAATATATGTACATATTATGTATCTTGTGTGCTAAATTTAATTCTTTAACATTTAGCGTCAGTGATAAGAATTTTATATGATAGACTAGCGTTGCCCGCGGCTGCGCCCGCGTTCAAATGACCAAAAACCAAATTCTTAGGCTTTACATATTAGTTTACTCTTACATTGCAGTTTTTGTATTTTTCTCAGAAATGAGACATTTTTCCGCGGTAAAAAGTATCCTACTTATATGTTGACCCGGATAACCAGCTATCACCATACCAAATTTCATCGAAATCCCTTCAGTAGTTTTTCTGTCATGCGGTAACAGACAGACAGACAAAAATTCCAAAAACTGTACATTCGGCCTCTGTATCGATAATAATGTTTATTTCAATAAGATTTTCCAAAAAATATTTAATGTACAGATTCGGCTTAGTTGCAATTTCATTGTATAACTTTGGCGTTCAATCATTTGACTTCATTTTGTTATTTAGTAAATATATGTATAACCGCATATACTCGTAGTGTCTAAACAATACAATATGTGCCTAAGCATGAAATATTTCCGGTTTCGTATCCTCGCGGGAGTTCCGCTAATTCAGTCTCAATTCCCCAAAAGAGTTAATTTGATGTCATCACAAATTCATGAGGTCATTTCCGCGACGAGCCCTAGTAATATTCAGGTAATATAGATATATCATATATGTATGTATATACGTCGTTTTAGGTAGATATCGAAGTGACATATTGTAATATTATAAGTCAACTAGCATTGCCCGCGGTTCCGCCCGCCTTCAGATGACCAAAAAGCAAATTCTTAGGTTTTACATATAAGTGTACTCTTACAATGCAATTTTTGTATTTTTTCTCAGAAGTGAAATATTTTCCCGCGGTAAAAGGTATACTATATGTTGACCCGGATAACCAGCTATCACCATACCAAATTTCATTAAAATCCCTAAAGTGGTTTTTCTGTGATGCGGTAACAGGCAGACAGACAGACAAAAATTGTAAAACTTTAGATTCGGCCTCTGTATCGATAATAATGTCTATTTCAATTAGCTTTTCCAAAAAAATTTTAATGTACAGATTCGACTTAGTTACAATTTTATTGTATGTATTAAATTTCAATGTTAAATATAGTACATACCAATATACCAAAAGCAGTACAGTGTATTGTATAGATAGGGGCTACGGCGATTGAATTCACCGCGAGAGGGTGCTAGTGTAGAGTGAGGTCGCCAGAAATGTCAAAAGGTATTGAATGTATACTGCTTGCGAGCTTTTTAACGCGGATTTTCACTAATATTCATGATTGTAAAGATTGTGCCATTCCTGATTAATTATGGTAGACACGGTACAACAAAACTTATTCGTTTAATAGAAGAGTTAAGGAAAAGTCAATATTTTATTTATTTGGTTATGATTAATTATTTAAAATCCTGATAGAACTGTTTTCGCCCTAAAATAATAATTATTATATTAAATTTATTGCTCCTGCCGCACTAATAAATACTTTTCAACGACAGCGATAGGACCCCACTCGCCAGTGGCGCCAACTGGTGTTGCCAGAAACAATATTCCTCTTTAGTATCTTTTAAAATGTTACCATAGAAATTATAATTTCAACGTATGAGTAATAGTAAAAATCTTTTAACTTTATGAAGTTTCCAACAAAATTGCTTAGGTCATATATTTCTATGAGCTGGACTCTCGCTTGCGATATCCATTAGAGATCTTCATCACTGCATTTCAAATTAAAAACAAAAATAAGTAAAAGATAATTTCATTATATTTAAAATATATATTGATATTACAAAGTAATATATTTTTATACAAAATTGATTGACTTTTTAGGAAAATTCATTATGTGATTTTAAATATTTATGGGAACTTAAGGTCACTGTTTTTAAGATGTTTCTCAAAATATTCTTCAGCTTCCTGTCGCATTTCTTCAGTGTCAAAGTAGTTCACCCAGTTTCCAGACTTACCTATAATGAAATTAACCAGGATAATATTAACGTGCAAATCAGTCAAAATAGTAAAGAAAAGCGAACAATGTAGTCGATATGATCTCTTTGTTATTTAGAGAAAGAGTGTGAAAATAAAAACATTTAGTTTTTAAATAGTTTTTTTTTTTATCAATTTATTGTTCAAGTTAAGGACAATAAACTTGTTATATCTTCTGTACAACACAAGTAAAAATTTACTTCTATTTAACGATGCATGAAATATTGAAAAGCCAACAAATACTATCTCCACTCATTTGTATAAATATTATAAGTGTGAAAGTCTGTGGGTATGTATGGATATTTGATACTCTTTCACGCCAGAACGGCTGAACGGATCTGGATGAAATTTGGCACAGCGATAGATTATAGTCTGGAATAACATATAGGCTACTTTTTATCCCGGAAAATATACGGTTCTCGAGGGATCCATTTGTTTTTGTTTTTCTAGGGGCAAACCCGAGTGAAGCTAGGGTGAGCCGCTAGTACTATCAATATATGTAAGTAAGCCTTAAACAAAGACCTTCATCATAATAAATTAAAATACCACAAGTGTTCACTGGACTTTATGTTAGCTAAAATTAAATCGATTGCAAAAACAAGACCAGTTAAAAGGAACCTTAACGTCAATTAGATTTGAGCGGCATCCCAACGGTGTTTACTCGCTCGTCCCACATCGCGAGTTCAACTCGCTGAATATATTTGACTAGAAAATTAGTGTACCTTCGCTTTATCAATAGTATTCACATATAGGAAGTTTGAATTGAAGTATTTTTTTGTAAGTTTGTGACATGTAAGTAGGATTAGTATAATTTTGTAAAATCGTATTAGAATCTATGGCTGATTGCAATTCAGCTTAATCTAACAAATTTTGGGACGCAGAAATATATATAATACTAGCAGAACCCGCGTCGCTCGCTCTAAAACTACAAAAATATCTCTAAAATGGTAGGTATCTTAGTTTCATACACACTTTCATCATCTATTTTAACCCCTTACAGGAGGAATTTCGAAAAATGCTAAAACACGTATTTATTTATGTTGAAGACCATTAATACCAAGTTTCGAGTAATTCTGATCATAAATATTTTTTTTGGGTTGTATTATAACGTGTTTTCCCGTGGGAATGAGATAATATCCCGCGGTAAAAAGTAGCCTATATCACTCTTTAACTCTCCAAATATCTTCACACTAAAAATCACGCCAATCCGTGATTCCGTTATCGCATCAACAAACAAACACACTTTCACATTTATAATAATATTTTAATAAATACTTGCTTATCAGACATTTTTAACGCTGATATCTACTGATTAATGAATGGATTAGAATAAAAGAATAATCACCTTTTCTTAAAAATTTCATTTCTGAATCTTTATCATCTGATTTACCAAATTTAAAATTTGAAGATTTCTTCATATTTTCAAAAGTAAGATGTTCCGCTAGCTTGTTTTTTTGCTCGTCTGTGTACGTCTTGCCGAGGAATGCCGATACTTTGTCTATTACGCTACGGAGGCTCTGGAAAATAATTTGATTATTTAAAAGAATACAATGTACCTATTGTGTGTTTTATATTAGTTTCTGATAGAATTCCTGTCGCATGAAGTAGGTGGGAAATACAGAATTCAGTGCAGATCTTATGTTTTGGTATAGTAAATCTAGCGTCTTTTCATTTTCTATAAAACACACGTGTATCTAAAATTTGTTTGTTCGTCGTTTTCGAGTTTGTTTCACTTTAATTTCAGATTTCAATAAAACTTTTAGTTCATAGCTTTTTTATCTCTGTTAGATTATAGATATATTATCATTTTAAATAGATTAATAAGTCGCTCTATATAAAAAAGGAGAAAGAGAGGAGAGTTACCTTTTGCATTTCTTCATAGAACAAAAACATCATGTTGGGATGGTCGCGGACTGCCCAGGACTCTTTGATGTGTGGGAATATGGGCATGTGCATTACTGTAAACATTATTGTAACAAATAATAATTAATTAGTGTAAGCTCAGAATAAGGGCACAATTTGCAAAATATTTGACTTTCAACCATTTTTCAGTCATTAAGGAGTTTCAAACTTTTTTAAAGTAGTATTATTTTACTAAAAGCTAAAATTATGAAAAATAAACTTAACCTTTTTAAGGTATTTACCTTTTTATTACATGTATATCTAATAATTTTAAATTTAAACCTCAATATTTTGTCAATAAAATAAATTTACAATAAAGAATTCTCAAAGTGAATACTATTCTAAAATATTACGGCGGGAATCATCAATAGGTACGAGTATATTAGAAATAAAATCCGCCCCCGAATTTTGTATGAGCTTAAGATATTTCGAATTGTTTTGAAGGCCTCAATTAATAGTTCTGCACTTTCGATTCGACTTTCGTGGTGCGATGAAAACTATCTGCATATCTTGAATTTTCAAGGAAGCAGTGAACACTTTGATATTATCGTAATGCAGATTGAAAAAGTTTGCAAGAAGTAAATTGGACCTTTAAGTATAAGACTCAAATAAATACTTACATAAATCTTTCTTAAATAGTTCCCAGAATTCCTTAAACTCCACCCGTTCGTCGAAGTATCCGAACAATTTGTGCATGAAGTGGAATGAAACGGCAACGTCGCGGGGATCTCTAGCTATGTAAAGAACCTAAAAACGTTGCTTTATATTGGTTGTATATTTTCATTTAAAACTATATATATATATATATATATATATATATATATATATATATATATATATATATAACTGATTTTGAAATAGGAGTGTATTTTTTGTGTATATGCTACGCGATATCTATGATTTAACTATTTTTTTTTTAATTTCCCATATATGTACATTTTAGGAATGATTACCACATTATTACTTTTAAGATAAAATGTCGATGTACTTTTATAAATAAAAATTATTTGGGCAATGCCCAAATAATGCCCATTGGGCGTTTGGATTTTATTAATAGATTGATTCCCTGTACAAACTTTCATCCCCATTTTCACCCCCTATTAAGGAATAATTTCCGGGATAAAAAGTATCCTATTACCTTCCCAGGGTCCCAAACTATCGTCTCACTTAATTTCATCTAAATAGGTTTAGTAGATTCAGAGATTATCCCCTACAGCGTCACAAATTCACAAACAATACCTCTTTTTAATATTAGTATAGACAAGACTTTGTAATAACAATAATATCTATACACTAGGTATATTATTAAAATTATATATTTAACATTTCCTGGATATTTTTATAAGTAGACATGAATTACTAGTTTTTGACTGCAGCTTTGCGTAATTCTCACGGAAATTTCTTTTCTTTCCCAGGATAAATATAAGTCTATGAAATATGCTAGTGTTTGAATTAATTATCTAACAGCCGGGTAAATCCAAATAATTAAATTAATTTTGTATCGTATAACCATATGAATAAATGAATGTGGGTTACCTATTTTGAAATGAGATATTAAATTTTATTTATAAGTAAGTGTGGATTCTATACCTTGGCAGTATCGAGTAACTTAGGTGGTAACAGAGATAAAGGCAAGTGAGTTTTGACAAAACGGGGCGAAGGCAGCGTGTGAAAGTTTCTAAAGTCGTCGACAGTGGCTCTCTGCCCTGGTTTGCCGGCGGGCGGTTCATTTTTCTTAACTTCAGATTCCAACGTCGGATATCTGTAAGAAATAATACCTTAGTTAAATTTATTAAGGACATTTTTAGATGTAATAAATGTAAAATATGACAAATATCATACGAATCTTAATACATAGTGTGTACTTTACTTCACACTGGATTTTGTTCTTGTCCTGTTTTTGAAGTTTGTCAAAACGGGATAAGACTTGTAATGGACGAAAAATGAATTTGTGACCTCTATAAGTAAGGCTACTTTGTATTCGTGAATCTAGTTTAAAAATATAGTGGCGATACTCACTCAATAAAAGCATAACGTTTGGTAAGTGAATTGGAGGAAGCGTGTTCATAGTCGAGGTTGTTAGCAAGCATCCACACAAGCTCTTGAAGCCATGTTGTACCTGAAAAATAGGAAAATTATCGTTTCTGAGAAACTTTATTTAAATACTAGCGATTCTTCCTCGCTCCGCTAGGGTTCGTCCCTAGTTACGTTTTAATGTTTAGTATAGATTTCTCAGAAATGAGATATTTTCCTGCAATAAAAAGTAGGTATTCTATATGTTGACCCGGATAACCAGCTATCATTATATCAAATTGCATCAAAATCTGTCTAGTGGTTTTCTCGTGATGTAGTCACAGACAGACAGATAGACAAAAAATCAATAAAACTATAGATTCGGCCTCTGTATCGATAATAATGACTATTACAATAAGATTTTCCAAAAAATATTTAATGTACGGATTCGACTTAGAATTAGATTATATGTATAGATTTTTGTAGTCAATTCACTTGAAAATGAAAAGTTTTTAGGATATTTTGCTTAATTAATAATTTTTTTGCCCCGTATTGATCCACATCTTAACACTTTTTTAACTTATCGATTATTTTGCTAGCGGTTCTAAGTATTTCGTCGAAATGAAAAGTACAACCTCTTAAAGGCGTGTCTCTCCTTAGTCATCTGTAAATTAAGAAGCAAATTACCAAATTACCTGATCGGGAAAAAGAAATCACCCATATATCGTCAGGTCTGACTTCTAAGTTATATATATCCGCAGCATGGTCGCCATACGCCGCCATTGAGAAGTACCCATGTGGACCCACACGGACAAATGGACGTATGTAGTCTGTAATAACATAACAGAAAGAAAGTTTGAAAAGTCATGATATGTATACAATGTTTATTAATTAAAATTTAATTAATTTTAACAGCCTCGGTGGTGTAGTGGCTAGCATTCGAGTCCCGGGTCGGGCCAAGTTTAGTTATTGAGTCTTTCTGTATATTAAGCGTCAATAATAGCCCGGAGTTGGGTAGTTGGCGGTGTTTCACCCCCGTGCCTCGAAGAGCACGTAAAGCCGTCGGTCCTGCGCCTTAACTCTCACTGGTCGTGTCGAGCAGTCGTCCTACCGGAGTATGAGAGTGACAGGAATAGAGAGTGCACGTTGTGTCTGCGCGTACACTTGAGCACTATAATATCTCCTGCGCAGTTGGCTAGTCTCAATGAGATTGGCGGCCGTGGCCGGAATCGGTCAGGAGAAGATCACATCACTATCATTAATTAAAATTAATAAGCGTAGAAAACATGGGAAATTTCGTAAGAGCGTTTTAAAAATAAAATAGCGTCATCTAGTTTGTGTTTTGTTCCATGAAACTAATTATATTGATAATTGTAGGTTATAAATTTTAACGTGTTTTTCAGAGGGAAGGAGATTTTTTCCGTTGTAACTTAAAGAAACCTCACCATCAGTCTTCTAACTTTCTACATACAAAAACTAACATCAATTCGTCACTCCGTTTCGACGTGCAAAAGGACAAAACAAATAAAAAACAACTATAATAATATAAAGTATAATAATATATCTAGGTCTCTGTCAGTTTATTGACGCAGGACAAATGAACATACATTTTTGCATTAAAAATATTAAAGATTTTACTTTGATTATTATCTTTCCTGATTTCACTATTAGATGACACCTCTGCTGACAAGCCTCGTATTTTACTGTGCTTTTATGTGATAATACTAGCGACTCGCACTCGCTTCGCTCGCCCATTTTCACCTCCTTAAGGAATGGTTTCATGGAAAGTAAACTTGCGATTTATGGTGAAAATCCACGAAAATAAATAAATAAATTAATTTATTGTATACAAGTGACACACCTATATTTGTTTACGTTTCGTTTTTGAAGTGAAACTTCTTTGCGCGCATGAGAGTAAAATTTCAAGGTCGTGTCACGACAAGTCATCACGAAAAAAAACTTTCTTTTCATATATACAAAATATTTATAACTAGAACTAGAGGTTGACCCCCGCTCCGCTCAGGTGCAGGCCCTTCCCCCCCCCCCCCTCAACGTGCGTTCACCTTGTCGTGGTGGGGGGGCTCAGTAGTGCCCGGCAATCCAACCGGGCGCGAAGCTAAGAAACGCACAGGGAGGTTGCCCACTTCGGTGGGCGGTGGGAGGTGGCCCTCTTCGGGGGGCGGGGTACCATGCGGGTTGCTCCTGGTACTTCTCTGATAGCAGAGTGGACCTTGGAGCAACCCCATGGTTGTGGTGGTCTGCTTCGGCAGACCTGCCGTCGGGGCGTCGTAGTTGAATGCGTAAGCGATCCTGCGACGCCCCATTAAGACGGGGGAAGGTTTTGTTGGATTTAAGTGGGTTGTACTGGTTGTATTACGTCGGTGAGGCCCCACGTCGTGTGTAAATGCATTTCCCAACGTTAAAAAAAAAGGTGCAGGCCCTTGGAGTAAATGCGATAGACGTAAGAATCCAGCTAGGTAGAAACAGATAAAATATTATTATCTTTTCTTTGTGTGATACTTGTTGGTTGTTGGTAATATTAAAAGTTTTTATTTTTATTTTATTTTCGACACGTTTGGCTCAGTTGGTAGTGACCCTACTTGTTGTGCCAGCGGTCGCGGTTTCGAGTCCCGCTGGGGCCATTCATTTGTGTGATGAGCACGAATGTTTGTACTCCAGTCATGGGTGTTTATTTATAATATGTATGTATTTAAAAAAAAGTTACATATGTGTAGTGTATCTACTATCTAGTATCCATAACACAAGCCTCGTTATATATCGCCATAGTTTACTATGGAACTAGATGGCGCGGTTTGTTAATGTCCCAACATATTTATTCATTAATCTAGAGTTTAAATATAAATAACCAACGAAGTTTCATTTTAAACACGCTTTCATAGAAACTGGATTTTTTGGTCATATGAGTGTTTGGAAACGTGACAGGTTAAAAATAAAATAAAAATAGATTTAGGTGAAAATATTTTAAAGCAAACTCATGAATAATAAATCTATTTCGTAGAATTTTACATAGCAAAGCGTTTACCACAACCTTGTAATATAAACTAATCTTATAGCGAACCGCCGTATCGCGGCATTATGACAATAATTTCGTGTGCAGCGACGTGAACGAAAATTGGATATTTCGAAGGACATTGGGTTGTGAAATTGAGCTAAAATCGGAGAGTAAGCCTTCTCTACAGCGCCTGAATACGTTGACTTTAAAATATTTGATATATTTTTTTATTATGAAAAATATTTTTCCATTCTACTTTTACTGGTGGTTGAAAAGGACGAAAACTATTTTTGCAATGAATACCCTTACTTTATTTATTATTTTCTCAAATAAAATTCTCGAGGTAATTAAGGGATGTTAACAAACCACCAAAGTCGAGTATCCTTGTTTGGTTATCTTGTATTGACATAATAGATTTTTTTAAATCAAATTTATGTAAAATCAAATCTAATAACAAGTAACATTAATTATTCAAAGATGACTCGAGTATAGGAGTTTTTTTTAAATGCCTAATATTGGTAAAATTGTTCAAGTTTTTTTTAAATTTGAAAGCTATTCAACTGATAGAAATACCTTTGTAATACTTTTTCGCTATCTTATCTTCTTCATCGGTCACCTTTTTGATTTCATGTGGAAACGGTAAATTGGCTGCCATTATTATCTGAAAATAAAGAAAAATAAATACACTTAACCTATATAGATAAAATAAATGTTTCTAGATGCTATTTATTACTTAATCGTAAAATAATAAATAATAATAATAATAAATAAATTATGTTGGGACACAACACACAGCACTATCGTGTTCCATAGTAAGCTACGAGGCTTGTGTCATGGATACCAGATTGTTGATTCACTACACATACATAAATAACTTTAAATACATACTATAAATATAAACACCCATGATGGAGTACAAACATTCGTACTCATCACATAAATGAATGCCCCCAGCGGGACTCAAACCCGCGACCGCTGGCACAGCAAGTAGCGTCACTACAAACTGAGCCAAACGTGTCGTCAACAAAATTGTATTTAGCTTTAATTATTGGAAAAGTCGAGAACATTTTTTAGTTTATTTATTTAATTATTAGGTTTATTTACAATCACTTACAATAATGCACACAATTTTAAAAAGTAGAACTAAAAATTAGGAACTAAATGTAGTGATTACTTACAAATAAACACAGCATGCACAGAAATAGTTTCTTAAAATATTATAGAAAATAGATATATTTTAGAAGTACATAGTTTTTTTTAAATTAATCAATGAGCAGATACACAGTTACATTAATTTAGCAATAATAACATTATTTAAGACTATCAATGCATTTATTTAGGAATTTGGTGCTAATGGTTTTGCGGAAATTGGTTAAGGAATCAGCAAATATGTCGACATCTATGCTATAAGAATTTAGAGTCTTACATAACCGTGGGACTGGGGAATTGGCACCTAGGATCGTTAAATAAGTAAGTATAATTTAAATATAATTAATAATAAAGTATAGGTAGCCGACCCGGTAGGTAGACATCGTTTTGCCACACAAAAGATATAAAAAAACCGGAAGTCGGAAAATTAAAAAGAAAATTTTATAGATTTCGTCAACAACGCCATCTATCGCGTTAAAGTATAGTGAACAATAATCCAAGTTATCCTGCCTGGCTCTTTATGGCCAAAGTATTGATGAGCTTTTAAGTTCTGAGTTTTTGCGTGACTCGAAAATATGTGTGAGAAATAATTTTCAATTTAAAAAGAATTATTATAGCAAAAAACTGAAAAATGTCGAGTATCGAAATTAAACAATTTGAGTATCGAACTTAAATGTGCATATAAGCAATTATTGAAATTTTGATTAGAGATATAGCCTTTATCTATAAGAGGCATGAAATAAATTGTCATTATAATAAATATAATTCATGTCAGACAACAAAAATAAAATGTCAATCACAGTCTTAGTGAAATGTGCTTAAACATAACCGTACATTGGCTTCTAAAATACGATATTTCATAAGCGATTAGATAAACAGCGCTCAAGATATGCCGGCTGACTGACATGTGTAGTTAGGCAATATCTAAATCCTTCAGGGATACCTTCATTTTTATTTTACAAGCATTGTAAGAATTGTATTGTACAATAAATATAAATAAATATGTTGGGACATTAACACACAGCGCCATCTAGTTCCATGGTAAGCTACGAGGCTTGTGTTATGGATACCAGATAGTTGATACACTACTCATATATAACTTTAAATACATATAAACACCCATGACTGGAGTAAAAACATTCGTGCTCATCACACAAATGAATGCCCCCAGGGGGACTCGAACCCGCGACCGCTGGCACAGCAAGTAGGGTCACTACAAACTGAACCAAACGTGTCGTCATGTCTAATGTCAGTATGTAAGTCCGTTAAGAATCTACCGTCGTCGCATCAAATCTAAAAAAAACAAACACCGGATATCTTAATAAGAATATTATATATTTATAACTGGAATCCTAATTATGAGAGCTGTAATTATTATATACTTTGTTTATTTTATTTGCAAATTATTTAGAATATAAATGAAATGAAACATTTTTAATAAATTATCAATATTGGGTGCTTCCATCACAGTTGATAATACAAATATTCTGTAACTTATTTAAAATTTTGCAAAGTTAAAACTCAATTATTTGGAACCTACCTTATTTTAAAAATAATATAAATAAAAAAAACACGTGCACTGTTCAAGAGATCTACACTACTGATGTCGAACTAAAAAGATTTTATATCTGCGACCGGTTTTATCAACGCCAGACTCTCTACATATACAAATATAAATATACAAAAAATGACGGCATCGAATTGTTTATTGGTTATTTTTGTTGAATAATGTAGTATTAATAGAATTATTATATAGGTATTTAGAATTGAGATAGATAAAATCTATACAGATAAATAAAATTGAAGCCAGTTTGTAATGTCAAAATAACAGCTTCTTACTAAATGCATATGGATGTATACACGGTACATATACAAAAAAAATTTTTTTACAATTTTTGTCTGTCTGTCTGTTTGTTCCGGCTAATCTCTGAAATGGCTGGACCGATTTTGACGGGACTTTCACTGGCAGATAGCTGATGTAATAAGGAGTAACTTAGGCTACTTTTAGTTTAGAAAACAATAGGGTCCCACGAAAAAATATTAAAACGAATGAAAAATTTAATAATATCCGATTAAAATGGAGTAATGAACTATTAGTTAATCTGTGAAATAGGGAAGTTGTATGTACGTACGGTACATACCCGGTTGTTGTGACCAAGTTGCACAAGTCGTATTAGTTTGTTAATTTTATAGGATTTTTATATATTTAAGTTAAAAAAAATGATTAAAATTCTTGTAGTTGTAATAAAACTTTGTGATCAGATGAGAGTCATGGGTAGGTAACAGCTAGATTAAGTGCAATAAGTACACTGCGCTCGCAGTCAAAAGTGACACGTATGTTTTAATACATATAATTAATAAATTTAGTTTTATACAGATTTAGATGTGTGGTTAACACAATATCTGTAAAATTCAGACTCGATTATGAGACCATGCAAATTCTGCGAATTCGCACGCACAAGAGCTAACATTACAGAGTGACCATAAGACACTAATTTTTGCTTAAATAAATTTTAGACACGTCGGGAACCAAAAATCTTAATAAATTCACGAAAAATCCGAAAAATTAATTTAAAATTTTGGTTAATTTTAAATAAAATACTATTTTAAGAAAATAACGTTCGCGTTATTTTTAAATTATAAGTAAATATTGTAAATAACATATGATTTTTAAGGGATTATGTTAAATATGAGTGAGCCCACGGTTTAAGTTAGTAAATGAATTTTATTATGAATAGGATTTTCTATTATAATTTTAAATTTTCAATTAAACTTATTAAATCCACGCAATATTTGTGAACAATTGAGATGAGAATCTTTAAGTACATATGACAAGTTTAGAATATTATATTAACGTTCTTTCTATTACGTTATAGCTGAAGGATAATTAAAACTATCGACCTAACCTCGCTTCGCTTGAGTGCGTCTCTATAAATACAGATAAAAATAGTTATTGTGAGTGCACCTTAAGAGATAAAAAGTAACCATATAAACTTCTCGATATTTTTACAATCAGCTTAGCAGTTCTAAAGATTTATTCGGACAAACAGAAAGACAGACAGATAAACATTTTAAAATGGGTTCTTTAGGTAACGGTTTAATATAAATAACTATATGTACATAATAAATAATTATGTAATAGGAAATAAAAAAAAGTGCAATGTCATCTAAGTTTTCATATCCATAGACACTGCAATTTTATTTATATGTATAGATGTAGGTATGTCTACTCTCTAGGTATGTCTACTCTCTATTCAGGGATTGTTCAAACACTAATTATTACATAATTACCTATTTAAGTAAATTTTAAAGAAAACTGATATTAAAAACTAAACGATTTTACCTAAAAACATAACCCAGTATAGCTTTAAAGTTCTATATTTTTGTTTTTTTTAAATCTTAATTGATAAAACTTTTGTTTTGATTTGGCCCCACTTATTTAAAATGGTGTTTTATGAGAGGTAGATAAATCTTGACATGTACAATGTAAATGAAGCTCATTCTTATTCTAATTCATTTGAACTTTTTAATTAAAACCCATTGTTTGTGTCTTACTTAATCATAATTAAATATATTGAATTATTATTCGACACGTCATGGTTAAATCATGACATTAGCTAATAAAAAATATATTATAGATTCAAGAATATTCCCTCAACGACCGCAGACACGCCGGCGCGGAGTTTACAGTTAACAATAAATTTCTTAGAAATTTAATTAATTTCTTAGAAATTTACTTGCAGGTGTTAATATTAGTTTTATTTTACACAATATATTTACAGGCTGTCTCGCACACGTAAATTAATTATGAAAAATACCCCTTTTTGAATTCCTATGTGTAACAGTTAGAAACAACGGTAACTAGCAGCGAGTTATGACAAATGATAGCATTTAAACTTTCTAAATGTAAGACTCATACTAAGGAATAATATAGAGAGTGTCATAGAACGAAACATGAAGCCAAAAAATAGTATTTTAAAACTGTATACAAATATTAATAGATTTTATTACACTGATAATTGAATAAATGTTAGGTAACAATAACAAACAAAAATAGCTAACAGTTTTATTATAATAAAGCAAAATAAATATGGCAGAATCGAAAATATTACACTATTTTTGACATTTAAAATTACTATTTACAACCAAATCAGGATTAGCTAAATATTACTTTTCAGCCTATACATTATTATTTATTATCTTCGTGGAAAAATAACATGTCCAATCGTCCATAGATAGCTCCGTTTGTGTATGAAAAGAGGCAAACTAACGCTCATACTTTGCATTTATTATCAACTGGCTGACCCAAGTTTGTCGTTACCATATTTATAATTTGTTTGTAATTTTTGACTTCATGCAAAGATCCTAAGAAAAAAGCATTTAGAGCTTTTCCCGATCTTTCGGGTATATTTCGGGTCCATTTTTTTTTCTGGCTGAATCATACTCGGACTATTACAAGCATTACTGAGATGCGTGAGTATTTTTATGTAATAAATTAGTCTCCCAGAGGATCACTGGACGTAATGGCATGTAAAATGAAATATTAATTTTAAAGAAAGATATAAGGTCGATGCGTTGCTATGCCGCTACGCGAAACGAATCACCAACAAACAATTTTAATATATTATAACGACACTTAGATGACATTGCATATTTTTTATATTTTCTTTTATAAAATACTAGTTTTCAATTTATATCCTCGTCAAATTTTATCAAAATCTGTTCAGCGGTCAAACGTGAAAAGAGAACAGACAGTAACTTTCACATTTATAATATTAGTATGGATTTATTAATCAAAATATCCTTTTATCTGTGGCACTTGTATAGCTCCAAAATTATTTTATAAGCATAATTTTGCTACTTTCATTCTGATTTTAAATGTCTACTTCTGAATGAGATGTTTGATATTGGTAAGTATAAGTTTAAAAACAAAAATTCTAAAAGTCTTACCGCTTTTTGTAGTATATTAGAAGTGAACGAACAAAACGTCAACTAAGTATGTTGTTTCAGTGATAACTGCAGATATGAGAGCAAAAATATGTGATACGAGACATAATATCTACGTATTACTTTTTTGGGACGTTTCATGAATAATTTATTTATTTATTACTTACTAGCAGAACCCGCGGCTTTGCTCGCGCTAAAACTATCTAAAAAGGTAGTTTCATACAAACTTTCATCTCCTATTTTACCCCCTTATACGATGAATTTCGAAAAATGATAAAACACGTATTTATTTAATTTTGTTGAAGAGCATTAATTCCAAGTTTCAAGTAATTCTGATCATAAATATTTTTTTTTGGATTGTAATTTGTATTATAACGTTGTTATACCGTGAGAATGAGATAATCTCCCGCGGTAAAAAGTAGCCTATGTCACTCTCAAGCCCTCCAAATATCTCCACACAAAAAATCAAGTCAATCTCTCCATTTCGACGCGAAAGAAGGACAAACAAACACACTTTCACATTTATATTAATATTTATATGGATTCCTTTGTTGTTTATATTATATAGCCTCGTTGGTCTAGTGGCTAGCATGTACAGCTGCAGATTCTGAGGACGTAGGTTCAAGTCCCCGCTCAAGATTATTTATTGGGTTTATCTGACATCATTCTCAGGAGCAGATTGGAATAAGGTACAGTTCTGAGCCTGATAAGGTATAGTTCTGAGCCTGATTTCTTCCCGTTCCTGTCAAATTGTTATCAGACAGGACTATGAGAGTAAGAAAAAAGATTTTAGATTATACTAAGCACACACTAGTGCAGTGTACATGCATAATGACTCCTTCGTAGATGAATCTGTGCCTTGACCGAAACCGGTCAGAATGGCATTATTGTATAGAATCCTGTTTAATATAAATAATATAATATTCTTAATTCTTATTAATTTTATAAATTGGCTGTTTTCATTAGTCGAAAAATAATAATTTCTTGTGATATTCAAATTTAGGATATTAAATTATTACATTTCCTTTGCATCCTGGCACTGCACAATTTGTCATCTGTACATATAATAAAATTATAACTAAGCCGAATCTGTACATTAAATATTTTTTGGAAAATAATATTGAAATAAACATTATTATCGATACAGAGGCCGAATCTATAGTTTTTAGAGTTATTGTCTGTCTGTCTGTTTGTCTGTTATCGCATCACAGAAAAACCACTGAAGGGATTTTGTTGAAATTTGGTATGGTGATAGCTGGTTATCCGGGTCAATATATACTTTTTATCGCGGGAAAATATCCCATTTCTGAGAAAAAATACAAAAACTGCAATGTAAGAGTATACTAATATGTATAACCTAAGAATTTGGTTTTTGTTCACCTGAACGCGGGCGGAGTCGCGGGCAATGCTAGTTTTAAATAAATTTTAAATAAAAAGAAAAAAATTCCATCCATGCTATAGAGCTTTAGAATATACTGAGGTTCAAAGCGATCGCGACTTCTGGCGGGAGAAAAAAGCTAAATTGTTCCCCATTTGGAATAAACACTACTTTTTATTCTAGAACATCAAGTGGTTTGGGATATTAGGATATTGCATATGAATATATAAATAAATATCTTGGGACGGTGGAACGTCGAAGATGAGTATTAAATTGAAAAATCGCGGTTATAATGTAATAGAAAGAAAACGAAACAAATTAAAAAGATTATGTTTCTAATATTTATTTTAGCGTATATTGATATAATTAGCGGATCACCTTCATCGCTCGAGTTCGTCGCTAGTGTTGTTCTCCTTTATTTAACCTTGCTGTTGTTTTACCCGAGCGCATCACTAGTGACATTTCATATGCATTATGCACTTGACGACCCGTTTGGCTAAGTTTGTAGTGGCCCTACTTGCTGAGCCAGCGGTCGCGGGTTCGAGTCCCGCTGGGGGCATTTATTTGTGTGATGAGCACAAATGTTTGTACTCCAGTCATGTGGGGTTTGTATTTATAATATGTATGTATTTAAAGTTATATATGTGTAGTGTATCAACTATCTAGTATCTATAACACAGGCCTCGTAGCTTACCATGGAACTAGTTGGTGATTTGTGTGTTTATGTCCTAAAATATTTATTTATTATAAATGTTATATTAACATTTATTATTTCGAAGAATAAACGTTTTAGTCGATTAATTAAAATTAATTTAATTCTAGCCAAATTCCCTTTATTATGATTTTACTAATAATTGTTTTACAATACGAGTATTATGTTAATCAAATAGCAAATTGACGATAAACTAATAATATTGTATTATTGCAAATTGAATCACTAATTGCAGATGAATTGATCATAGAATGTCTGATCATATTATAATATATCCTCGCTTCTTTCGGGTGCGTCTTTGGGTACGTTTTGAAAAGATAAAATAGTGAGTGTACCTTAGATACACACGGATGCTACTGCGGACTTTTCTGTAGGCCTTTTCAAGGCCTACAATTTTTTACTACATTGCTTTGATGTATCTAAGGTCTAGCCCAGTAATGTACGCGTACGAAAAAAGTTTATTTTTGACAAAATTTAGTTAAAATCGCTCAGCACTTTTTGCGTGAAAACTAAAAAGATATACAGACAATGATAGAAAAAATTGAACAACAAACTTTTTGGAGTCTATATTCTGTACATAATATCTAACATTCATTGTTTTAGGAAAATATTGTATGTTGAAATTCGTTTTAGCCCGAACACATCTACTATTGGACATAGGCCTCCCCCAAAGATTTTCACGACAACCGGTCTTGTGCCTTTCGCATTCTGTGGGTTCTAGATACTTTGAGCAAGTTGTCATTCCACCATGTGGGAGGCCTGCTGGCCTTCCGGTACGTGGGAACTTTTCGTCTCCAACGACCGTCCGTTTTGCGAGCGAGGTGCCCTGTCAACTACCACTTGAGCATGGATATTAGGCAGGCTATGTCGGTGTGCTTGGTTTTTCTGCTTATATCGTTATTCCTGAGTCGAACTCGCAGGGAAACCCCGAGCATAGCTCTCTTCATTGCTCTCTTCGTGACCTTGAGCTTTCTTATCAGGCCCGTCGTGAGTGGCCACGTCTGTGTTAAAATTGGCTAAAATTATTCACCTGTGTGCTAAAAAAGGCAAAAGCGTTCATATAATACTTGCAGTTTGATAAAGGTTTATTTAGATAGAATATGGGTTATGGACCTGAAATAACAAATAGGCTAACCTACTACCCGATCTAAGTGAGTTTAATTCATTGGTTTATGTTATACTAGGTATTGCCTTAGTTTCGCTCGGGTCCATCTCTGGGTCTCTTACAGTAGCTTATGTGTTACTTTCTCGTTACTTCAGGTCATGGTCTGTCTGTGCAATAAACATCCAGTTTTGTCTAGACGCTTCAACGCGGAGGAAAGAAATTGTTGTGTATGTAACAAAAACAAACACACATACAATTAAATATTCGCATTTGAAAGAGTAGTCCAATTTATACAATTTCAATCTATATTGCAAACGTCTTTAAAGCATTATAGAAAACTATGGCTAAAGAATACTACGGATATAGCTTTCCGAAGTTAGATACATACTTTTGGCTGATGGTTGGCAACAACTAATATCCGCTTTACAATTCAGCATGGTATAAGTTCATTCATGTTTCTTGCAAATGCAATAGGATTTTCATCTAAGCGCTCGCTATTCCTGGTAAACTCAACATTATGGTGCACGTTGGACATTTCGACCTTTTTTTACATTTTTGAATTGAGAATGAAACGTTAGTCTTCTTTCTTAAATTTTGCAGGTTTGACCGGTTTATTCATGAACTTAAAAAAACACAAACACAGCAGAGGAGTGATCTTATAAGGATTATGTTTTTTTTTTGTTTTGAGTCGCCATAAAAACGCGCTGTGCTACAAAGTCACGTATATTCGATGAGCTGCTACTGATTGAAAGGGTGACCAGGTTTTGTTTAATTAAAGTTTACTCTAAACTAGTAACTTAACACGGGGTCTATATATTTAGTTTTTGTATTTGTGTTAAAATCTAAGTGCAAGAACGAATTAGTGTATTGTGAAACACTAGCACTACCTCACAAGTGATATAACATGTAAGGAGATTAATGATAAGAGCTGTCGTGTTTCTATCATATTCCACTGTGAATGGAACGAGGAATATTCTAACTCGCGAGCTTTAGAATAGTTTAGTATAATATGACATTACTAGGTAAGTGATTGTCAGGGAAATTAATCCTTACTAATGTTGTACATGGAAAATGTTGACTACCTCACACCATATCAAGCCGTATCAAATAATCAATATACAAGGGCTGTATTTTATCCCATTGATCGGTTAACAATGTTTTCATTACGGTTATGGTAATTCACCATAACGTTTAAATGAGTGTTTTGTAAATTATAGGTATTAGAAAATGTATGAACTTTTCAAATGGCAAAAAATTAATTCAAATTAAAACATAGAAATATTGTAGTTTTCGAGAAATTTATTGAAATGGTCGCTTAAACTTTAAATTATTTTTTAAAATTAATCATGACAATCGGGTCGCATTTGGCGAAGATATTGAGTAGCATACTCATATAAAAAGACGTACATTAAGTCTATCATAGAAAATCTTAAGGACAGAAAGGTATAATTTCGCCTTTAAATAATGACGAGTTGCTATTTCTAATCTATATAGGTATCTACATATATAAAAATCGATTGCCGTTCGTTAGTCTCGCTAAAACTCAAAAACGGCTGAACCGATTTGTATAATTCTTTTTTTGTTTTGTTGGGGGTGTGTCAGGAGTGGTTTAAGTATAAAAAAATAGGGAAAACCCAAAACAAAAACAGCTTGAAAATCGAAAAGTTCAGAACTGTTATTATAATCTGATTATTCCATACTAAACATTAAAACGTACCTAGGGATGAAATCGAGCAAAAGTCAGGTCAGGGTGTGTCACAAGTTCCCGGGGGAGAAGCCAACTCCTACCGGGCGCGTCCCCAGGTGGCGGATAGGGGAATGCCACCCGCTTAGGGCGGCGGGTGGTACCGGAGAAATCCGGCGCGGACCAAATGGCTTGGATGGGGCCGCTCGTCTAGGCCTCGAGCCGAAGACGTTGCGGCCACCGGTGGTGGGACCGCTTGGTCCCACAACCGGATGATGGGTGCCGGTTGCGGGACTGTGGTCGCCCGCCTGCGGCGGAGGAGTAGGCCGCGGCGGGAGAGGAGTGCCGGTATTTCGGTGCGCCGTTCTCCCTACCTTCCGCGGCCTAGACGGGGCCGCCACCGTTTGATGGCGGACGCGGTGGGGCTGCAGGGGAAGAGGAGTGTCGGTGTTTCGTTGCCGCTCTCCCTGTCCTCTGCAGCCGATTGGAGGTGGCCCACTTCGGTGGGCGGAGTTTCGGTTTAATGGGGCTGCTCCGGGTACCTCTCTGGTGTAGCAGAGTTGACTGTGGAGCAGCCCCATCGGTATGGTGGTCAGCCGTTGGCAGACCTGCCGCCGGGGCGCCGTAGTAGTTATGCGCAAGCGATCCTGCGGCGTCCCATTAAGGCGGAGGGGAGGGGAATGTCGGGTTTTAGTGGGTAGTGCCGGCTCTTCTAGCCGGTGAGTCCCACATCACCACCTGGGGGATCAGGTGGTATGCGTAAATGCATTTCCCGACATAAAAAAAAGGGTGTGTCACAAGTTAGTAGGTATATAAATGTGATTCATGATGTTTATTGAACATTATCACTTGACAGTTTAGTGGTGCTATCAATCGTTACAAAGGACACGCACATCACCTGTGATCATTGTTATCTTGGAATTTCCAGCATGAGTATTGTCTTACTAGCTGATGAAGTAAATCGATACATTCCCTATTAGGAGATACAAGTAATAAAAGTCTATATTGTATTGTAATTAGCCCTTTTTAACGTTCCACTTCTGGGCACGGACTTTTCTTCAATACGGGGGTGATCAGGCTATAGTCCACCACGCTGGCCAAGTGCGAGTTGTCGGACTTCATATGTCTTTTGAAAACATGCTAGGTTTTCTCAGACATGCAGATTTCCTCACGATGTTATCCTTCACCGTAAGGCAAGTGGTAATCATGCTAGAAATCTATATAATTTCCTAGTATTCGAGCAACATTTACAAAGCTTTTTTATAGATATTTTTTGAGTTTATACGAAGAGAGTCGCAAGATTTTGGTGTTAAATGTGTAAATCTAAGACAGTATTAATAGAAATTTTCTCAGTCTTAGTAGCACGTCAAACAAGAAGTGATAAATGGTATAACAATGGGTCTTCATTAGTGCTGCACATTAATTAATTTCACGTCACGGAACCCGCAAGATGAGACAGATTTGTACTAAGTGATTTTCTTATATAAGATGCAATTACACGCGCTTTGAGGTTTTGTGTAGCTTTAATGAGATTATAATTTTATTTTACTTACAGAACGTTGTTGTTGGACCTGCCTTAACGTTAGAAACAGCAAGTTTTTTTTGTATTGGGTATACATCTGGTTGATACGGCTTTAATTTTTTTCATTATTTAAGTGGCTTGTGCGGATGTGGATGAAGTAAAAATACTACATTTAAATTGAGATTTGGGTCAGAGATTTGTGATATATTATTGGCAAGTATATTTTTATTACCAGTTTGAGACTCTAGATTTAGTCTGTTATTATTTATCATTATCTGCCATGAGTCTCAATACTGCCATTTTTATTTTGCCGTATTGGTATTATGTTTTTACTAACGATTTATATGATGATTAGGTATTCCATACAATACAAAAATTTTAAAATTATAATCGTCGAGTGTAGAAAGGTAAACAAACGCCTTATAATTTATAGCATTACCTATATTAATACTAGCAGAACCCGCGGCTTTGCTCGCGCTACAACTACAAAAAAGCTCTAAAATGGTAGGTTTCATACAAGCTATTTTATTAAAAAAATTATTATTAAATTTCCTATTTTATCCGCTATTTTACCCCCTTATGGGATGAATTTCGATAAATGCAAAAATACGTATTTAATCAATTATAATATTGTTTGAAGTAATTCTAATCATAAATCATTTTTTGGATTGTATTATAACATGTTTTCCCGTGGGAAAAAGATAACCTCCCGTGGCACAAAAGTAGCCTGTCACTCTCCAGCCCCTCAACTATCTCAACATAAAAAATCATGCCAATCCGCCAAGCCGTTTTGATGTGAAAAAAATACAAACAAACAAACACACTTTCACATTGATAATATTAGTATGGATTAACATATCCACGGATTACAGAAAAAAATGTTATGCGATTAGATATTTGGATGACTGATTTAGAAATATATACATAATCTGATCTAATCTGATCTAGAAATATATAATAAACAGTGATAAAAAAAATTCTGAATTTTGAAATTGGATAAACCCACTAGGGTTTATATTTATATAATTAGAGCAATAATTGTTTCAGTTACTAGCATTTCTTTCACATGCAATTTCTTATCTATCTCAACTATAAAATTTGTCTTTATCGATTTCAGCCACGGCGGGCAATCTCACTAAGACTCTTCATCAGCAAAGGAGATACAGGATATAGTGCATCAGTGATCAGTGTGTCTGTAGATACAAGTATTCTCCAGTCCTTTCCTGTTAGAGATCAGTAGCAGGATCGATGACTTCATGTGCTCTCCGAGGAACGAGGATGTAACATCGTCAATTTTCCAATTCCGGGTTATTTCTGACTGATTGTTTCTATTGACAAAAAATTCATTAACTGTACTTGACCCGACTTGGGATTCAAACCCAGGATTTGCAGCCGCAGCTTAATAAGGCAGAAAATGTCACCTTAAATATAGTAGGTGCATATGCCCTGAGTCACATGTAACATCACTATTATAAGTGATGGGGTTTTACCACTTTTAAGGGTATCGTTGATATTGACTAATATAATAGATAACACAACAATAATAATCAGCAATCATTTAACATAATTCATTCCATTAGTGTATTCATATCCTCAAGTTTCCTTTACTAATTTTGCTAGATCTTACATAGATCATTGCAATCTATTATCTATACTATAATAAAACAGTAGAGGTCGAATGTCTGTACATAGCAAAAAAATGCTAAAAACCGAGTCAGGGGAATGTAAGAAGACAAATAGAACAAATCCAGATTTTTTTTCAATTTTTTTGTTTCTCTGTCTGTTTGTCTGTTTGTACGGGCTAATCTCCGAATCTATTGGACCGATTTAAATGAAATTTTGCATGGTGGTATCTTATATCTCCGGGCAACATCTTTATCCCGGACTTCATCCGGATCAACTTTTTATCCCGGAAAATAAAATAGTTCCCGTGGGATAGTTAAAAAAACTATAATAACTTATACAACTTATGCACCTAATTTAGTAAAATTTAACATTCTGATACCTTATATTACCGGTTAAACAACAGGTTACTTTTCATCCGGGAAAAATGAACGGTTCCCGTGGGAACTAATAGATCCCTATTAGTGTTTTTATTTTTTATTAGTTTATTAAATAAATATAATATAATTAAATCTATTATTACAAGATAGATAGAAAAAAATAGGTACTTTCATATTAGTGTTCGCTCAAAGGAAGGGCGCCAAATGAATGATTTGTCCGGAGCATCTAGACGGTTGAAACAGATCCTGAATGCGACCATACTCATTATATAAAAAAACTAACTGTTTCTAAAACAATTTTAATTTTTGTGGTATCGTTAATAGCTACTAAATAAAAAAAAAACAGTTGACACACAGGAGTGAAAAAATTACTGAACTTTTTTGTCTTCCCTATTTGTATACGTATAGATACTAGCCATAGCCAAAGGTTTTCTTGTTTTTTATTATTCATTGCGTGATGCAGGGAACTCAAACTACATATTTATGTGTACTTGGTTTTTTGTATTAACTGGTTTTTGCTCGTGACTCTACTGCTGTAGTTAATTTATAAAAGAATTGCTCTACTTTTAATGGTTGTAGCGTCTGAGCCTGATAAAAGCGTCTGAGTCTGTTCTGAGCCTGATAAGGTATAGTTCTGAGCCTGATTTCTTCCCGTTCCTGTCAAATTGTTATCAGACAGGACTATGAGAGTAAGAAAAAAGATTTTAGATTATACTAAGCACACACTAGTGCAGTGTACATGCATAATGACTCCTTCGTAGATGAATCTGTGCCTTGACCGAAACCGGTCAGAATGGCATTATTGTATAGAATCCTGTTTAATATAAATAATATAATATTCTTAATTCTTATTAATTTTATAAATTGGCTGTTTTCATTAGTCGAAAAATAATAATTTCTTGTGATATTCAAATTTAGGATATTAAATTATTACATTTCCTTTGCATCCTGGCACTGCACAATTCGTCATCTATACATATAATAAAATTATAGCTAAGCCGAATCTGTACATTAAATATTTTTTTGAAAATCTTATTGAAATAAACATTATTATCGATACAGAGGCCGAATCAATAGTTTTTAGAATTTTTGTCTGTCTGTCTGTTTGTCTCTTACCGCATCTCTGAGAAAAAATACAAAAACTGCAATGTAAGAGTATACTGATATGTAAAACCTAAGAATTTGGTTGTTGGTCATCTGAACGTGGGCGGAACCGCGGGCAATGCTAGTTTTAAATAAATTTTAAATAAAAAGAAAAAAATTCCATCCATGCTATAGAGCTTTAGTTTAGAATATACTGAGGATCATAGCGATCGCTACTTCTGGCGGGAGAAAAAAGCAAAATTGTTCCCCATTTGGAATAAACACTACTTTTTATTCTAGAACATCAACTGGTTTGCGATATTAGGATACTGCATATGAATAAATAAATAAATATCTTGGGACGGTGGAACGTCGAAGATGAGTATTAAATTGAAAAATCACGGTTATAATGTAATAGAAAGAAAACGAAACAAATTAAAAAGATTATGTTTCTAATTTTTATTTTAGCGTATATTGATATAATTAGCGGATCACCTTCATCGCTCGAGTGCGTCGCTAGTGTTGTTCTCCTTTATTTAACCTTGCTGTTGTTTTACCCGAGCGCATCACTAGTGACATTTCATATGCATTATGCACTTGACGACCCGTTTGGCTCAGTTTGTACTTTGTAGTGGCCCTACTTGCTGAGCCAGCGGTCGCGGGTTCGAGTCCCGCTGGGGGCATTTATTTGTGTGAAGAGCACGAATGTTTGTACTCCAATCATGGGTGTTTGTATTTATAATATGTATGTATTTAAAGTTATATATGTGTAGTGTATCGACTATCTGGTATCCATAACACAGGCCTCGTAGATTACCATGGAACTAGTTGGTGATTTGTGTGTTTATGTCCTAAAATATTTATTACAATACGAGTATTATGTTAATCAAATAGCAAATTGACGATAAACTAATAATATTGTATTATTGCAAATTGAATCACTAATTGCAGATGAATTGATCATAGAATGTCTGATCAGCGTGTACCTTAGATACACACGGATGCTACTGCGGACTTTTCTGTAGGCCTTTTCAAGGCCTACAATTTTTTACTACATTGCTTTGATGTATCTAAGGTCTAGCCCAGTAATGTACGCGTACGAAAAAAGTTTATTTTTGACAAAATTTAGTTAAAATCGCTCAGCACTTTTTGCGTGAAAACTAAAAAGATATACAGACAATGATAGAAAAAATTGAACAACAAACTTTTTGGAGTCTATATTCTGTACATAATATCTAACATTCATTGTTTTAGGAAAATATTGTATGTTGAAATTCGTTTTAGCCCGAACACATCTACTATTGGACATAGGCCTCCCCCAAAGATTTTCACGACAACCGGTCTTGTGCCTTTCGCATTCTGTGGGTTCTAGATACTTTGAGCAAGTTGTCATTCCACCATGTGGGAGGCCTGCTGGCCTTCCGGTACGTGGGAACTTTTCGTCTCCAACGACCGTCCGTTTTGCGAGCGAGGTGCCCTGTCAACTACCACTTGAGCATGGATATTAGGCAGGCTATGTCGGTGTGCTTGGTTTTTCTGCTTATATCGTTATTCCTGAGTCGAACTCGCAGGGAAACCCCGAGCATAGCTCTCTTCATTGCTCTCTTCGTGACCTTGAGCTTTCTTATCAGGCCCGTCGTGAGTGGCCACGTCTGTGTTAAAATTGGCTAAAATTATTCACCTGTGTGCTAAAAAAGGCAAAAGCGTTCATATAATACTTGCAGTTTGATAAAGGTTTATTTAGATAGAATATGGGTTATGGACCTGAAATAACAAATAGGCTAACCTACTACCCGATCTAAGTGAGTTTAATTCATTGGTTTATGTTATACTAGGTATTGCCTTAGTTTCGCTCGGGTCCATCTCTGGGTCTCTTACAGTAGCTTATGTGTTACTTTCTCGTTACTTCAGGTCATGGTCTGTCTGTGCAATAAACATCCAGTTTTGTCTAGACGCTTCAACGCGGAGGAAAGAAATTGTTGTGTATGTAACAAAAACAAACACACATACAATTAAATATTCGCATTTGAAAGAGTAGTCCAATTTATACAATTTCAATCTATATTGCAAACGTCTTTAAAGCATTATAGAAAACTATGGCTAAAGAATACTACGGATATAGCTTTCCGAAGTTAGATACATACTTTTGGCTGATGGTTGGCAACAACTAATATCCGCTTTACAATTCAGCATGGTATAAGTTCATTCATGTTTCTTGCAAATGCAATAGGATTTTCATCTAAGCGCTCGCTATTCCTGGTAAACTCAACATTATGGTGCACGTTGGACATTTCGACCTTTTTTACATTTTTGAATTGAGAATGAAACGTTAGTCTTCTTTCTTAAATTTTGCAGGTTTGACCGGTTTATTCATGAACTTAAAAAAAACACAAACACAGCAGAGGAGTGATCTTATAAGGATTATGTTTTTTTTTTGTTTTGAGTCGCCATAAAAACGCGCTGTGCTACAAAGTCACGTATATTCGATGAGCTGCTACTGATTGAAAGGGTGACCAGGTTTTGTTTAATTAAAGTTTACTCTAAACTAGTAACTTAACACGGGGTCTATATATTTAGTTTTTGTATTTGTGTTAAAATCTAAGTGCAAGAACGAATTAGTGTATTGTGAAACACTAGCACTACCTCACAAGTGATATAACATGTAAGGAGATTAATGATAAGAGCTGTCGTGTTTCTATCATATTCCACTGTGAATGGAACGAGGAATATTCTAACTCGCGAGCTTTAGAATAGTTTAGTATAATATGACATTACTAGGTAAGTGATTGTCAGGGAAATTAATCCTTACTAATGTTGTACATGGAAAATGTTGACTACCTCACACCATATCAAGCCGTATCAAATAATCAATATACAAGGGCTGTATTTTATCCCATTGATCGGTTAACAATGTTTTCATTACGGTTACGGTAATTCACCATAACGTTTAAATGAGTGTTTTGTAAATTATAGGTATTAGAAAATGTATGAACTTTTCAAATGGCAAAAAATTAATTCAAATTAAAACATAGAAATATTGTAGTTTTCGAGAAATTTATTGAAATGGTCGCTTTAACTTTAAATTATTTTTTAAAATTAATCATGACAATCGGGTCGCATTTGGCGAAGATATTGAGTAGCATACTCATATAAAAAGACGTACATTAAGTCTATCATAGAAAATCTTAAGGACAGAAAGGTATAATTTCGCCTTTAAATAATGACGAGTTGCTATTTCTAATCTATATAGGTATCTACATATATAAAAAATCGATTGCCGTTCGTTAGTCTCGCTAAAACTCAAAAACGGCTGAACCGATTTGTATAATTCTTTTTTGTTTTGTTGGGGGTGTGTCAGGAGTGGTTTAAGTATAAAAAATAGGGAAAACCCAAAACAAAAACAGCTTGAAAATCGAAAAGTTCAGAACTGTTATTATAATCTGATTATTCCATACTAAACATTAAAACGTACCTAGGGATGAAATCGAGCAAAAGTCAGGTCAGGGTGTGTCACAAGTTCCCGGGGGAGAAGCCAACTCCTACCGGGCGCGTCCCCAGGTGGCGGATAGGGGAATGCCACCCGCTTAGGGCGGCGGGTGGTACCGGAGAAATCCGGCGCGGACCAAATGGCTTGGATGGGGCCGCTCGTCTAGGCCTCGAGCCGAAGACGTTGCGGCCACCGGTGGTGGGACCGCTTGGTCCCACAACCGGATGATGGGTGCCGGTTGCGGGACTGTGGTCGCCCGCCTGCGGCGGAGGGGTAGGCCGCGGCGGGAGAGGAGTGCCGGTATTTCGGTGCGCCGTTCTCCCTACCTTCCGCGGCCTAGACGGGGCCGCCACCGTTTGATGGCGGACGCGGTGGGGCTGCAGGGGAAGAGGAGTGTCGGTGTTTCGTTGCCGCTCTCCCTGTCCTCTGCAGCCGATTGGAGGTGGCCCACTTTGAGGTTTTGTGTAGCTTTAATGAGATTATAATTTTATTTTACTTACAGAACGTTGTTGTTGGACCTGCCTTAACGTTAGAAACAGCAAGTTTTTTTGTATTGGGTATACATCTGGTTGATACGGCTTTAATTTTTTTCATTATTTAAGTGGCTTGTGCGGATGTGGATGAAGTAAAAATACTACATTTAAATTGAGATTTGGGTCAGAGATTTGCAATGCAAAAATACGTATTTAATCAATTATAATATTGTTTGAAGTAATTCTAATCATAAATCAAAAAGTAGCCTGTCACGCAAACAAAAAAGCGCGATATTTTATATTAGTACTAGTAACTCACCCTCGCTTTGCTCGGGTTCGCCTCTAGACAAACAAAAACAAATCTGTCCCACAGGAACCGTACATTTTTTCGGAATAAAAAGTAGCCTATTTGTTATTCTGATGTATGAACTATAGTTTTGTAAAGTTTCATCAAAATCCAACTAGTATTTTTGTGTACTAAGCTGTATAAGTAACTATAGTTTTTTAAGTATCCCACGGGAATTCTTTAATTTTGCAGTATCAAAATTATTGACCGGGGATATAAGGTACTACCATGCAAAGTTTCATTTAAATGGGTCCAACAGTTTCGGAGATTAGCTCGTACAAACACACAAACAGATAATCAAACAAACCGACATAGAAACAAAAAAAAATGAAAAAATCTGGATTTGTTCTATTTCTCTTCTTACAGCCCTCTGACTCGGTTTTTAGCATTTTTTTCTGTGTACAGACATTTACACACCTCTACAGTTTTATTATATGTATAGATTCATTTATTAAATTCATTTATTAAGCAATTCTTCCAGGAGACAAAAGATAGAAGCGATACCTTATTATAAAAAAAACCGGTATTTGAAAAATATGTTTTGGATTTAAGCTTTCGATGCAAAAGCCAAAGAGTCAATCAAGGCTATGATGTACATAGACAAACTATGTATGTAAGACAAATATAATTATTTCTATCAAGTACTTTTTATGTAAGTTGCCACTGCGTTAAATGGTCATTTTGTAAAAGAAATATTTTCCTAATTTCAAGTCATATTTTACGAATTTAAGACGATCAATTAATTTATGCTTAACACATTTTATGCAAAAATATATAAAAAACACATAGCAATTTTTACTATTATTCAAATAGCTAAAATATTTCAGAATTTCCAAATAAGTAGAACGCTTAAAATGCACATAATTAAAGGAATCAAGAGTCTGTTTCCTAGAAAACTAAGCATCTAAGAGTTTGCGAGAATTTAATTAAATGTTAAATTTTCATAAAATGGGAAATCATAATACAGTCAGCAGTTGGCTGACTGAAACAATTTCATAAATTAAACCTGCTGTTTAAACGAGTTGCTGAAAATGTCAAATTATCTCGCTGTGAAACTTTAAAAACGATGTCATATTATTATTAATTTTTGTTTTGTTTGTAATCAGAATATTAGATAATAGTAATAATAGAGTTACAAAAATTACTTTTCAACCGACTTCAAAAAGGAGGAGGTTTTCAATTAGGCTGTATTTTTTTAACTTAACCACACCGACTTTAAAATGTCTTTGAAAGTGTTTTTTCTGTCTTTAGAGATGGATTTTTTTTTCATATTTATTTTCATAGAATCATGAGCTACAACTTTTTCTTCAGGATTCAGGTGAGAGGGTCTAAGGTAATCTTTTATCTCTTAAAACATAAGAGATTTCTACGCGATAGTGGATTTATAAAAGAAAGACTTAAGGCGACTTTCTCTAGCGGATAGAGGATTCTGCGGGCAATGATATTCACAGAATATTTTGCTCCCAGAGCGGACTTCAACTGATTATAAAAAAACTAATATATTTAAATGAGCAATTCTTGTATATTTATTTATTTATTTATACCGGCGCTAAATTTTGCTGAAATTTGATATGTGAGGATTTTCGGGGGCGAAAAATCCATCTAGATTAGTGATGGAAAACGCGTCTTTTCGAGTTTTCATGCGGTTTTCATTCGCATTATTCCACGCAAAATGTGGTGGCTAATTTCGCAGGGCATAAGCATCGTGGTCAAGCGGTCAAGATTGGCAATCACAGGTGTCCGGGTTCGAATCCTGGTTGGATAAAAAGTTTTTACTTTTGTTTGTTTTTGTATTTATTTAAGTTTTTAGTTTTTTTTTTATCCAAAAAATACAATATAACAAAAAAGAACTTCGAGCGAAGCTCGGTCGCCCAGGTAATATAATTTGTTTGTGGATAAATCGGCTTTTGTCACAACAAGACATCAAAATAAGTTATGAAGAAGAATGTAGTTAAAAGGCCATTGTTATTATAAAATAGCGTAGTGTGCCAACCAAGTTTATAATAAAATATTCTGACATTCACCAAATCACTACATTTTAAGGAGTAGTAATGATGAAGTATATGTAAGTATAGTAAGAAGTACCAAACTAGTTTGTCTTAGAACCCTATAAAAATCAAATTTGATTTATTAATTAACTTAATTTTAAGGCAAAAATAAATAATTATGTAACTTTTTTTACGGAAAATTGAGTTGACTTTTCATATATATATATATATATATATACATATATATAAATAAATAAATAAATCAATTCCTGTTCGTTAGTCTCGCTGAAACTCAAAAACGACTGGACGGATTTAAATATTTTTTTTGTTTTCTTATGAGTGTGTCAGGGGTGGTTTAAGTATAAAAAATAGGAGAAGCCCCAAAACAGTAGCTGGAACATGGACAAGTTCAGAACTGTTTATTTAGCTTCTATGTATATTTAGAATAGAATATATCTTTATTGACACAATTATTTGTTTTTACATAAGACTGTTAAAGCCTCTGATTCCCAAACTAGAATAAATCTTTCCCATCCCAAACCTCTTCCATCTTTAATCATAATTGGTGGCCAATAATATTACAGAGCATGTTTAACAGTAATAATTATAATTTAATATATAAAATTTAATAAATGTATACGTATAATATAATCTATATATTCCATACTAATCGTTAAAACGTACCTAGGGATGAACGTGAGCGAAGCGAGGTTGATTCGCTAGTTTGCGAGTAAATTTTATGAAACCAATCGTCACGACTTTCAACTAATTATCTGATATCGCCTGAACTCATCCGATTTCAGAACTGAGACCACTCACAACTTAAAGTTTACAGCAATATTATTGAATCGCCTCCTTTAACTTAAAGTAAGTCTTAATAATATAGAAATAAGGTTCAATTATTATAGAAAATGTGTATATTTAAGTTTGTAATTCATAAAGAATCCTACCCGCGTAGGTTTTCTTGGTACTGTTAAGAAGTTTAATAGCTAATTAATCTGTCTACACGCCGTCTAAATGAGGAGAATTTGATTTGTCCTTAATGATATCTATGATCATTATTTTTGTCTTTATTACCTGACTGCGACTAAGCCCAAAGGAGGGTTATGTGTTTGACCCGTATATAATAATTATTCCTATGTAATCTGTATGTATGTATATATGTATGTACTTAACGGCTTAACCGATTTTAAAGATTAATACGTCGTTAGATTCGTCTTGATAACGCGAGTGTCGTAGGATATATAGATACCATTGAAAATTGAAATGGCGAAAAAAAACAAATTTTCGTCCGAATCAATCGAGTGGCGAATCAAAATACAGGTTTTTAAGAGGCAATTATAAAAATATATGCAAATTATATGTTTAAAAATGATTAAGGATAAAAAATTGTTGAATAAAATTACAAATGTCTAACTGGGCAGAACTAAAAAGCTGTAAATAAAAAATAAGAAGAAAGCGTAAAAAGCGAATTAAAAATATGAGTACAAGTTGATGAAGAAACATACTATTATGCAGTCGGAGACATACACACACGTAGCAAGATTCGTAGCTAGTACTTATAAAACATTTTTTTCTTGTGGGATCAAAATTGTGACTATCTTTTCAGATTTTTTCGCGGACTTATTTTGATTTTTGGTTCCCGACGTTTTGAATGCTTTACAGCAATCATGGTCTAAATAGTCAAAAGATGGTTTTATTTAATTAAATTATTGAATCAAAAACGATTTTAAGAAGTATAGGTAAAGGTTCACAGCAAGGTGTGTATATTATTATGATAACAGAAATGAAATAAAATGTAATCTTCATTCTTTTTTATTAAAACTTCAGTTCGTGACTACAGGTATTGTATGTACACATATCACTTATACCTATCACAGATCATATAATACTATACTAGTTATATCTAGTTCGGTTTCGATAAGAATTCAGTTATCGCCATTCAAAGCTTGTACTTTGAAGATGCCGCCAAATAAAGCAAAAAATATGCAATTAAATATTAAAATAATTAATTATTGCTAAATATTATACCTTTGAATCCAGAATGCCTTAATCATTAAAGGAACTGGCAAAAAACTCACTATATTCTCCTTCCTATAAAAGAAAATAGCGAAAATAATAAAAAAACACTCGTTTTTGACCGACTTCATAAGTGGATGATATACTCGATTTGGGCGTATGTTGTTTTTTTTTATATTATATCTTTGATTTTTATAATTTTTCGTGGTTAAGTAAAAAATATATAATTTTTTTTAACTTAGCGCTACCCCAACGTATAATATTCCATCTATGTAAATCCTAATTTAAAGAACGTCAGCTTCTTTGATTAAATTGAAACTACTATTATTTAAAACTTTTTATGGGTTCATTTTTAGCTTTAGTATAAATTAAACTGTGTATTCTTATATTATGATTTCTCCAATTGCTATGAAACTATGTAAAAGTAAACAAATACATTAAATCAATACAAATAAATACAATTTAACAATCAAATTTTATTTAGGAATTTTTGGTCTTAATACAAGAGATATTGGCAGTTAGTAATTAACTAAAGTTAGTACATGACTCTAGAATATAAAAAAATCGTAATATTATAATAAATTCTAGATATTTTCGGTATTATTGATAATAATCCGTTTACGTCATCAGTAAACACCAACTGTTTTTCAATGGCCTTCATAAAAAATACATCTATTTAAGTTACCTAGGGTTAATTTATAGTGTTATCTGTATTTTACTAAAAAATGAAGATCATCTTGAGGCACTCGTTATTTTTGTTAAAAAAATCCCCCATATTTTTCCATCAAAAGGAAGTTTTTTTTGGAGCGTCGGAAAAAGTTGAATTTTTAACGACCACCCAAATATTGTATTATTATTTATTATTATGAATTAATTAAAATACATATTTATTTAATTTAGGCACTAACAAACACCGACATAGCTTTTAGAGTTTTTTCTTTTTAAAAATTCATACTTATCCACTTGAGCAGATGTCGAGATGTCTTACAAATGATTGAGGGCAGCTTGACCGCGGTGTCTCGGGGCAATGGGGTACATCACTCACTTTCATACTGTCTGCTCGTAAAGACTCGTAAAGCTTCTAAGCTTAAAGTAAAAAAGCCTTATAGCTGCAGCTTTTTAATATCAATTAGTCTTTAAGAGGGCACCGAGCTTTTTATTTTAGTAGGGCGACAGCGGGCAGGGGGGGGAGGAGGAGCTAGGATGGACTTGGTATTATTAAAACAAATACACATTTTGAAAATGTAAAGTTATATACGTTATAGAAAACGTATTTTTTTATTAGTTTTTTTTGCATTAAGTTTTGTTATTATTAAAAAACTGATGAACTTCCTTTAATTATTTACACCGCACTAAGGGTTTATTTTGTTTTTTAGCGATCATTTTGGGTTTTTTTCTATCGAGGAAACTACAAGTAATCGTGTTTCTAAAGCGTATTTATAGAATAAATCCTTAAATATCCTACATATAAATTGCATGAAAAAGTAAAACTTTAAAGTTGTTTTAACATTGTTCAAGAATTTTTAATTTTACGTATTACTGAAGTATAATAATCAAAGAAGTTTACAAAAAGTATTATTTTAAATTTATCAAAGTAGAATAAAAAGCCGATTTCACAGAAATAATAATTATTAAATTTTCTTTCGGCTGTATTTTAAAATTATTTAAATACTAGCGATTCACCCTCGCTCCACTCGGGTTCGTCGCTAGATACGATTTAAGGGTTAGTATAGGTTTCTCAGAGATGAGATATTTTCCCGCAGTAAAAAGTATTCTATATGTTGACCCAAATAACCAGCTATCATCATACCAAATATCATCAAAATCTGTCCAGTGGTTTTCTCGTATGCGTTCCTAGAAGACGGACAGACTAACAAAAAAATTTAGAAGCTATAGATTCTCTATCGATAATAATGATTATTTCAACAAGATTTTCCAAAAAATATTTAATGTACTGGTTCGACTTACAATTAGTTGGAATTTTATTATCTGTATAGATCGAGGAGATACAGCAATAAAAGTTTTATAAAATGTTTATTTTGGTAGTTATTTTTAAGCCTTCTTTCTGTTTTACATATTTTTTTTTACATATTTTTTTAAGTATAGTAGTGAGGTGTCATTTTTTTAGGAAGTTCGTGTAATATATCTATTCTACACAGTATTTTCACTTTAATTTAGAAAAACTTATATATAGCTTGCAAAATTGGCTACAACTTTACTCATAAGATTTTTTTTTATTTATATATGATTGATTACTGTTTATCAATCAAAATTAATAATACCTAATTTGATATCAATCTTGTTTAATATTTAATATTGACGCATTAAATTATTTATATCTAAAAAAGTGGTTTTATTCCATACTAGCGGCTCACCCTCGCTTCACTCGGGTTCTTCGCTAGGTACGTTTTAAATAGATATAAATGGTTATTAGCCAGCGCTAGCCATATAAATTTATTTTCTTAATTTTTCCTATATTTCATGCTTAACACGACTTTGTTATATATATATATATATATATATATATATATATATATATATATATCACTAGCATTTCCCGCGGCTCCGCCCGCGTACACATGTCCAAAAACCAAATTCTTAGGTTTTACATATTATTATACTCTTACATTGCAGTTTTTGTATTTTTTCTCAGAAATGAGACATTTTCTCGCGGTAAAAAATATCCTATACCTATGTTGACCCGGATAATCAGCTATCACCATACCAAAATTCATCAAAAACCCTCCAGTGGTTTTTCTGTGATGCGGTAACAGTATGTATGTATTGTATGTATTCAGCCCTTCTTAACGTCCCACTGCTGAGCACGGGCCTCCCTTCAATATGAAGGGGATCAGGCCATAGTCCACCACGCTGGCCAAGTGCGGGTTGGCAGACTTCACATGTCTTTAGAAAACTTGCTAGGTTCTCTCAGACATGCAGGTTTCCTCACGATGTTTTCCTTCACCGTAAGGCAAGTGGCAATCATGTTAAAAATGATTCGCACATGAAAATATCAGAGGTGCGAGACCCGGGATTTGAACCCGCTTCACTCGGTTACCCATGCGAGCGCGTCACCACTGGGCTACCACTGCCTTTTGCGGTAACAGACAGACAAAAATTCTAAAAACGATAGATTTAGCCTTTGTATCGATAATAATGTTTATTTCAATAAGTTTTTCAAAAAATATTTAATATACAGATTCGGCTTAGTTACAATTTTATTATATATATAGGTATATATATATATATATATATATATATATATATATATATATATATATGTATAGATGTATCTAAGGATATTATTTGTAAACATTAATTAAAGAGTGCACACATTTTTTCATAATATTCATAAAGCATTTATCAAAATTGCTCTGACATACGAACAAATATACGAAGAAATAAGGATAAAAATTTCTTTGGCTACCTTAAAAATGTCATTTAAGTCGTAAAACTTTCATGTAAAAATTAGCGGCAAGTGTTACATCTATAAAATTTGTAAACGACGTAATAATGCAAACGCATAGTGATTTTATCGAACTAGTAGATCGATATGATTACAGTGATATCGAAAATCGGACGTTTATTTCGTTGTACCACAGTTCAGTGTTAGCTGTGACTATGGCTCCATGGTTGGATCTTCCATATGAGATACGAGACGTTACTGCGGAGGAGGATAAAGTTATCAAGAAATGCTTAATAGGTGCGTTTAGTGATATGTTATCTGTTTATATACAAATTCCATCAATTTAGTTATTAGGGGTTGGACGAAAATTGTGATTTTTAACTATATTTTTACTAGATGTTCAATTCTTTGTATCCATTGTTCTTTTCTGTCTTTAAATTTGACTTGGGAGCCCTTTTTGCTTGACTCAGGTCATGCCCTTATAACAACAAACGCATTTTTGTTTTGTATTCTACAAGAATATCTTGATATATCCGTGTAAAGTAGCCTGTGTAATGTGTTGCTCAGAGATAATAGAGCTTATTATATAAGACTAGCTTCGGGTTCGTCTCTACACTAAAAAATATCTAACCCACGGGAACCGTACATTTTTCCGGGATACAAACCTATGTGCTATTCTAGACTATAATCTATCTCTGTAACAAATTTCATCCAGATCCGTTCAGCCGTTCTGGCGTGATTAACAAACATCCATCCATCCTCACAAACATTCATATTTATAATATTACTAGGATATATCAGAGTCGAAACTGCTATTCCGACGTATACCACCCTTATTCATACTCGCAACCGTTACCCCTTTGTAATATAGTCGTCTCAGCCGAAAGACGTTCACTGTAGGCCTACCCCAAACATTTTCATAGTGTCCAACTGGCACGCCTAAAAGCCAAATAACAAAGAATTGAATTGAACATTTTCATACTAACCGTTCTTGAACTACTTTCATCTAGGCTGTGACCAGGTTGTCAATAGGAAACCTAAGCACGTTTACCGCGGTACCATAGACCACGCTTGGCTGCTTTGCTTTCCGGTTTCAATTATTCGTATATGATTAATATTTGAAACTTTTGTACTAAATATAACTATTTTTCGCATTCGCATATTTGAATTTTTTGTACTGAATAAATAATAATATTTTTTCACAATCGAAACGTAGGGAACCAAAATTTAAAATAAACTACGAGTATTATCACAAGTGCAGATAACTCTCATAACGTTGTGATGTAACGCAGAATTACTTTATATGTTTTCGTCATGAAAGCCGCTATCTAAATATTTTCATAAACGTTATTATAATTTCATAAGGATTATAATCGTTTAAAGTAGATATAGAGAAATTATCTTAGCAAATGAAAACAATAAATATATAATTCTAGCTGTAAAGATATCATAGATATTTTTGATCTCTTTACAGCCTTGGACTAATTTGATTAAATTTATATAATACTAGCATTGCCCGCGGCTCCGCCCGCGTTCAGATGACCAAAAACCAAATTCTTAGGTTTTACATATTATGTAGTATACTCTTACATTGGAGTTTTTGTATTTTTTCTCTGAAATGAGATATTTTCCCACGGTAAAAAGTATCCTATATGTTGACTCGGATAATCAGCTATCACCATACCAAATTTCATAAAAACCCCTCCAGTAGTTTTCCTGTGATGCGGTAACAGACAGACAAAAATTCTAAAAACTATAGATCCGGCCTCTGTATCGATAATAATGTTTATTTCAATAAGGTTTTCCAAAAAATATTTAATGTACAGATTCGGCTTTGTTACAATTTTATTATATGTATAGATGTAAGCGCAAAACTGAAATAAAATTATGCCTGATTTATGCGTGTCATAATAAGTTTTATAAAAATTAGTGAAGAAATGCCTAGAATTTTTTTTGAAGTGAAAACTTCTATAGGCAGGTTTGGATGGGGAGTAGGTAAATTCATGGAAGTCGTCATCGACATGGTTACGTGTCATAGACGTGACGTGTTAACGCTAACACTCAGAGTGCCGATAGATGTCAAAACTAGATAAATGTACACAGTTTTTATATATAAAATTTAATTTAAGATCAAACGATTAATTTGAATATCCAAAAATAACAACTGTTTGTTTATAGTTTTAATTTTTCCCTTCTGTCGGCAGTCTTCATGACTGCTTTTTTTACGCCTACCGCTGTGCAATAACTGTATGAAATAATTACAATGGTGACATGTAATAGGTTTATGTACTGAATAACCTGAAAATTATATTTGTAATATAAAATAAATACTTACAGTTTGAGAATAAAATGATATAAGACTGGAATATAACATATTTTTATATTGGAAATAAAGTAATCATATATTATTTATTTTATTTGTGCTTTGAAAAATTAAACTGTCTGAAGATACTCTTAAATTGTATCCATTCTTAATAAACTCGCTTCTTACCCTCGCTTCGCTCGTGTGCGTCCCGTTCGTAGGTACGCAGATTTTGTTCACAATTTTATGGGTAATTTTTTTTGCGCGGATTCATAATTATTTTTCTACAATGAAATTAGTCTAAGTTAGAAATATATATATATATACATATATTGTAAAGGGCTGTATTGTTTTAAAATTGTACTTGTTTTTTGGTGTAATAAAGGATTAAATAAATAAATAAAAATTAGCACGGACGGACGCACGACAGGCTAGTGTTATGAAGGCTGTGTGGTTAGCATTGTCGTTTCACTATAAGAATGAGGGTTAAAAGAAGTAAAGGTGCACTTGTATCTGCGCGCACACTTATAATACAATAATTAATAAGTTCCACTCGAGTGGTTAATCTCAATGAAATTGAGCAGTGTAACCAGAATCGGTTAAGAGGACGAAGGAGAGTAATATGGAGCGGAACTGACCCTTCAGGAACAGTGTCTAAAAAGAAGTTTTTATAATTACGAAACACAAAATTAAAGGTGCTGCGATCTTATAGTAGGAAACATACACTATCGTAGTATTGCGTACAGTGATACACTTTATTTTTTGACATTACTAGCGACTACTACTTTGATGGTTAGTATGGAATAGATAGACTATCTATATATTATAGGTATATAAAAGTAGATAAGTACTTTAAAAAATTTAAATACCCCTTACTTGAAGAGAAGAACGATTGATTTCCGATAAATATTTCAACTGTTATTTTCACCCCCTTAAGTATTGATTTCCGGTATAAAAAGTATCCTATGTTCTTCCCAGGATCTCAAACTATCTTCATACCAACCTAATTTCACCAACATCGGTTCAGCGGATTACGTGTTAAAAGGTAACAGACAGACGGACCGAGTTACTGTCACATTAATTGTATTAGTATGGATAAAGGTATAATTAAAGTGCGATTCGATTGTTGTCAGGTTGATTTTGAACCAACGATTGTACGATCTCGGTCATCGAAGTATAAACAAATAAAAAATACTTGTTTCTACGTGTACTATATTATGTTATCATAGATATTGTCAGAAGATTATAAGTGCGAGTGTACGCGACGTACGTGCTTTTTAGATAATAATTTTCGATTATATGTATATAAATTAGGCTTAAGTTGCAGATTTTTTTTAGAATGTCCATCATTAAACATTGGTTAAAATTAAGAGCTTCACTTTATTAAAAAAATATAATAATATAATATTTTGGGACATTAACACACAGCGCCTTCTAGTTCCATGGTAAGCTACGAGGCTTGTGTTATGGATACCAGATAGTTTTTTTTTTTATCGTTGGGAAATGCATTTACGCACGACGTGTGGGACTCACCGGCGTAATACAGTCAGTACTACCCACTAAAACCCAACAAAACCTTCCCCCGTCTTAATGGGGCGTCGCAGGATCGCTTACGCATTCAACTACGACGCCCCGACGGCAGGTCTGCCAAAGCAGACCACCACAACCATGGGGTTGCTCCAAGGTCCACTCTGCTATCAGAGAAGTACCAGGAGCAACCCGCAAGGTACACCGCCCCCCGAAGAGGGCCACCTCCCACCGCCCACCGAAGTGGGCAATCCCTGTGCGTTTCTTAGCTTCGCGCCCGGTTGGATTGCCGGGCACTACTGAGCCCCCCCACCACGACAAGGTGAACGCACGTTGGGGGGGACCAGATAGTTGATACACTACACACATATGTAACTTTAAATACATACATAATATAAATATTGATTAATAAAATAATGTTTATCAAGTTTTAATTAAATGATAATTTTAGAATGTATTTAGCCCTTTTTAATGTCCCACTGCTGGGCACGGGCCTGTCAATACGAGTGGTATGAGGCCATAGTCTACTATGCCTCGTTTGTTAGTATAGGTTAGAAAAGCTTTAAGCTCGGTCTCTCAGACATGTCTCGTCTCCTCACGATGTTTTCCTTCACCGTGAGACAAGTGGTAATCACGTTGGAAATGATTCGCTCATGAAATATCAGAGGTGTACGAGAATTTTTATTTATTTATTTATACATATATAATATTGTTCAGTTCATTTTTTTTATGCCTTTATAAGCATTTAGTAAAAACGTTGTCAATTTTTTAGAAATTTATGGTGTAATCAAAATTTATTTTAAAATATATCCGAAAATAACATTAAAAATTTAAGTAATAGTATAAAAAATGTTTTAAAAGACAACAAAATCGAAAGTGCATAATAATTACAAGGCTTCCGCGACACCATTCAGACAAAGAGAGACAATAGCATTCCCAAGGAGGGTTGATGTCAGGCAGGCGTGAGGCGGCCGGTCGTAAAACTTTTACCAAATCCTATCAGCAGTACAGAAGATGTACTGCGCCGACCCCAAGTGATTGGGAAATGGGCAGGGAGAAGAAGAAGAAGAAGAAGTTCATTCTCTACGTCTATGGATTTCCATATTTTGTATCACTTTAGTTGTCATCGATTCCTAGAATTAGGTACCGATGATAACACATCGGCATAGTATTATAAATATGAAAGTTTTTATGTTTGTGTGATTGTATGTGTGTTCTACATTCCCGCTAAAATGGCTGACCGGATTAGGATGAAATTGAAATGTGAAATGTACAGATAGACTATAGTACCTGGAGGATGTTACCTCGGTGTGGTATCTCGGGAAACACTCGATCGAAGTAAAGATCAGTTTCTAGTAGGAAATTATATAAATACTTAGTTTCTTTTCCCAATTTTAAATGAATAGAATAACTACGATCAAATGGTTAAATAACTTTTGCATTGCTGGACACTGACCTACTTTCAATACGATAGGGATTAAACTATAATCTAACACGCTGGTCAAGTACAGGATAGAGTACTCAACATTCACGTAAATGCACTTGCACGCTCCTTCTGAGAGATAAAAAATAATTTTGTAGTTTTCTTTTTGCGCTAATACGAATGTGTCATATCTGTATCATAAAATAAATATGTCATTTTATATGTTTGTTTTTGTATGGGGTTTTCCTGATTATGATTAGATATTTGCTTTTATTATTAGATATTGTCGGAATTTTAATTAATTCTAATTTATAATTATAGAACATTGAGGTTCGCTTGCGTAGTTAATACACGTGTTTGTGATTTTTCTTTTGTATTTTGAGATTTTGAATATGAATAATGAGCTTTTTTGAGCCTTTTTCTTCTTTTGTCTTGCTTTAACATTTACCTTAAATTCGGGTTTCTTCTCTTTTGCCCTTCTCGTTTTTTTTTGGTTTTGTTTGATCCCTGATCTGTTAAATTGTAAAATTTTCACGTTTTATTTATAAATAATAGTAAGAAAAAATATTATAATAAACATAAGCTTGACTAAATTCAAACATACTGCAAGGTTTTCGTTCAAAGAATTCAAATTTTATTCATTTTTATGAATTATTTGTTGAATACTATATTGGCTAGGCATAGTGGTAATATTTTTAGTTTCCGTTTACATTTACAGGCAAATACCAAAAAGGTTACTAACACAATATGAAAAGTTTGTTTCATGCTTCTTTAAATTCCTTAAAATTATAATTTTTATTTCTTATAGGATGATTACCGTTTTTGTGGTTTGGTAAAATAAAATAAGTCTATAAATAAAAATATTAAATTTAAGTAAAAAATAATCCAAATAAGATATTTTCGTTTCGTAATACAAATGAAAAATTGTGTTTTTATTACAGTAAAATATAGACCATTTGTTGATAATGTTGTATGTCAAGCCTAGATTAATGAAGCGACGGAAATGAGAATGTCAAAATAATGACTGATGGCCGTTATTTATATAGAAAAAAAGGTAGAAAATTGTCGATGATGTTTGTTATTGTCCTTGGGTCTGCTCTGTGTTAGATTTAAAGTGTTAACTATATTTGCTAGACTAAATTATTTATTAGGTGGATTATAAACAGACTTAATATTAGATATTATAATATAAATAATAGACTTAATATTGCATTACTTATATCTGTAATAATAAGTTTATCTTTGGATTAAAAAAAATATCGCTTATATTAGGAGATCTGAAGGTAAAGTCGACTTTGTCGTACGAAGTCCTTACCCATTATTGGTCGCTGTGCCACTAAATTTAGAAAAAGTGCTTCTTGAAATAAAACTTCTTTAAAATCGTTGTGATTTGAAACTCGATAAAATGGAAATGCGTCACTAAAAAGAGACAAAAACATAAATATATAGGATTAAGCCGGCGCGGCGGGAGAATGAGATAGAGTACATTGCCATGTTGCCATGGTAACCGTTGTTATTGTTTGACAAATATATAATATTATATTCTTTCCGTATATTCTATATTCTATAAATCTGTTCTATAAATGTATGATTGTAATATGCTTATTATGCCTTATTTAATTGTTGACTTGTTTTAATTTAATTACGATATTTGCCAAAGAGGTTTTACTTGAACCGCGCGTAAAGGTTACAAGCACCCATTTTCTCTTTAATATTTCATCATATCAAATAAATGTACCTAATATATTAATTGAAAGAGTATGGGGTATATATTGGTAAAAGTATAAAGTAGGGGAACATGCTTAATTTAAGTTGCTTGCGAGAAAAGCTTAGAAATTTAAAAATTAGCGATATGTACGATATAGATAGGTATTTGTTTATACGTTATATTTAAAATAAAATAATAAAATTTTGAACAAGTAAGCTGATAGGTAAGGATCAATTTATATTCAGATCTTAGACTATTAGAAATATTTTAATTATGTCAGCTGAAGATGAAATCTATACATATAATAAAATTCTAACTTAGTCTAATCTGTACATTAACTATTTTTTTGGGAAAATCTTATTGAAATAGACATTATTATCAATATAAAGGCCGAATCTATAGTTTTTAGAATTTTTATCTCTCTGTCTGTCTTTCTGTCTGTTACCGCATCACAGAAAAACTACTGGAGGGATTTTGATGAAATTTAGTATGGTCATAGCTGGTTACCCGGGTCAACATATAGGATACTTCTTACCGCGGGAAAATATCTCATTTCTGAGAAAAAAATATAAGAACTGGTTAGAATAAAACCACGATGATACTATATATTTTAGCGAGGTAACTTACTAAATCAGGCAAAAACTATTAAAAATAGCTTATCTTGAAAAAAAATAACGATAGCGTTATTTTATTTGGTTTTTGGTCATCTGAACACGGGCGGAGCCGCGAACAATGCTAGTAAAATAATACATTTATTTGTATATATTTTATATATCATTTTTGATATTATTGGAACATATAACAAAATAGTAACAAACTAAACAAGTCGCTAATATTGGATAAAATATTGGAATTTAATGACGTGCGGTTGGTGATGCGTTTGAAACAGGTTTCAGGTTTCAAATGAAGTGTTTCGAGGAAAGCTTGCTTCATTTATATTATAATAACTTCGCATAAAGCGAATAATTATTACATTAATAGCATCCATGTAATTTTAATTTTAACTTACAAATGATAATAACGTGTAGTTCATTATATGAATAACGAATCTACATACGATTTTAATTATAATGAACTATTTTTAGATATTCAATATGAAATAGCTGTTACGAAATGAGATTAAATGAGTAAAATGTCAAGCGTAAAATGATAAAATCATAAAATAATGAAGTCAAAGTTAAAAGAAATCAGACTACTAATAAAAGTGTGTGTGAGCGTGTATGTTTGTCACTCTTTAACGCTGAAACTTGAATGAAATTTGAAACAGATAGACTTTGTATAATATATAGGCTGTTAGTTATAAATTTTGCTTAAAGATGGCGCTACCTGTGTATTATATTATAAATACAAAATCCACCTATACGCACCCGACTGAAGCGAGAGTAAGCCGCTAGTTATTTATACATACACCGCCGTTTCGCTCGGGTTCGTCCCTAGCTTGCTTCCCCATAGAAACTTTCATCCCCATTCTCATTCCCTTAAGGGATGATTTCCGGGATAAACTCACTAACTTTTTGTATCATAAGTTTTAAAAAAAAACTTATTTTACTTTTTTTTTCTTTTAATTTTCTTCAATACAAAACTTTCTGACAATAACAAACACAAAAAAAAAAGAATTATTCAATTTAGTGCAGTCGATCCGAAGTTATACGCGTATATACATTTCGGTGATTCATTTTTATATATATGTATAGATGATTTACAGGCTACACCAAACCCTTTGTGAAATGTGGCGAGAAACAGTACGTGATGCCCGGTGCATTCAGAAAGCACGCAGAGGCGATATACAACATGCAGGTGCGGCCAGATGACATATGGGTTATCACGTTCCCTAGATCAGGTTAGCTAAACATACATCTATTAATAAACGATATCTAACCTTAAAGAAAGCAAATCAGATTCTACAAACCAAAAAAACACTATCAAAATCCGGAAAAATATTTGTATGGCAAATTCAAAATTAATTCAAACTTTGAATTCAAGCATCTCACTAGTAGCATGATGATATATAGCCTTTATCAATAAACGGACTATCTAATGCAAAAAAATCTAATCGAATTAGTAGTTACTGAGTTTAGCGCGTTCAAACAAACAAACACACAAACAAAAAAACTGCCTCTTTATAATATTAGTATAGAATACGAGATGTTTGCAATTTTTGTTGTTAGTTTGTAGTTTACACCTTTATTATAACAAAAACATACAAAATATTCACTATCATAGTGTTTTATGTACACAGTACGTATCATTTTATTTGGTAAAACGTATGGTCAAGTGTCTAGAGCTATCTGATAAGACAAAGTTATATCAAAAACGTTATCATTACGCATCGACCATGGAATTTTTTGGTTCGAAACACTGGAAAAATTAACTACAAGTAATTTGACAAAAATAATACTGCCGTTATAATAAAGAAGGCCCCAATTAACAATTTGGACAAAAATGACTTAAATGCAGATTCGGAATCAGCAAAAAAAATGCTACTTGATAGTCCTACTTACAAAGCTCTAAGTCTTATGAATCCGGAGATACCATAACCATTTTCATCGTGACTACGTCAAAACTACTACTTCAAATATCTCGAAATCAACTTTGACGAAGTTGTGGCATTCATTTTTATTTTTATGACGGCAGAATAACTTTGAAAAATATTTATATTGAAAAATATCTGATTTTAGGAACAACATGGACTCAGGAGATGGTGTGGTTAATTGAAAATGAATTAGATTATAAAGGTGCTAAGGAAAGGTCTCTTTTCGAACGATTTCCTATGTTAGAGTAAGTAGTCCATACTAATATTATAAATGTGAAAGTGTGTTTGTTTGTTTGTCCTTCTTTCACGTTGAAACAGAGTAACGGATTGGCGTGATTTTTTGTGTGGAGATTGTTGAAGGGCTGGAGGGCGACATAGATTTTGTACTGCAGGAGTTTATCTCATTCCCACGGAAAAACACGTTATAATGCAAACCACAACAACTCATCATACCTATGTATAGTCTATTTATTCCATATTAACCGTTAAAACGCACCTAGGGACGAATCCAAGCGAAACTAAGGCGAGTCGTCAAAAGTTGAAATTTTTGTATAGATTGTTGTGTATTGAGTACCACTGATTATTGCCGCGATGGTCTACTGGCTACGTTAAGACTTATACGGCAGTAGACTATGAAACCTTAGATTGAAGTGCTAGCTCAATTCAAAAACAGTTTTTTAATATTTGTAATAAGATAATAAGAGTATACCCTAGAACGCATGCAACTACATATCTATACATATAATAAAATTGTAACTGAGTCGAATCTGTACATTAAGTATTTTTTAGAAAACTTTATTCGGGTCAACGTATAAGATACTTTTTACTGCGGGAAAATATCTCATCTTTGAGAAATCTATACTAAGCGTTAAAACGTAACTAGGAACGAACCCGAACGGAGTGAGGGTGGGTCGCTAGTATAAATATATGATTTATTTATATACTAAATAGGTTATATATTACAAAGGCAAAGTTTATGTAAGAAGTAAATCTTGATATAAATTTTAGATTTCCAAAAACACGAAGATCTATTAATGTTCAATAAGCCCTATATCACCAAAATTTTAAATTACTCGATCACATAATATTTAGTTTAAATATATCCATTTTACTGATTACAGAATAACAGCATTAATACCAGAACTGGCATTTGATTTAATTAGGATCAATTTTATGAACCTCGCCTATTTCCAAGGCTTGAACCAGGCAGCGAGAGTGCCAAGTTGGAAGACCATAGAAGACGCGCCTTCCCCACGCTTCATAAAGACACATCTACCTCTTTCACTTCTTCCTCCAAACTTGTTAAGCACAGCCAAAGTTATTTATGTGGCGAGAGACCCAAGAGATGTGGCTGTATCGTACTATTATCTGCACAAAATGGTAATAAAGACTCTCATGCGTGCGACATTCAATCATTTCTGGGATGCTTTCAGAAAAGATTTGTGTAAGTTAAAAAATGTTATATAAAATCAGCGCGTTTGTTTATAAGATTAGGAAAATATTGATATTGGCAACAAAAATGTGCTTATCGGTTACATCTGTTTGTTATCTTTAGGTGAACACAAATTACGTAATTTCTTCAATTTGTGTTTCGATGTTACACGCTTACTATCGGACGATCTATATATTAATACGTGAAGCAAAAACTTTGTACCCCTTTTTAGAAATATGCGCTGACAGAGGAGTATGAAATTTCCTACGCTTGTTTATATAGAGAAGAAGTGCAGAATGCTAATATTTTTATTTATTTTTTTCGAAATTTTTGACTCAAAATCCAAAAAGAATAGTTGTACCTGCTTCAAACGTCTAATATATGATTTTAAATAAACTTAAATATTTGATATTAATACTATCTGATTTTGTTTTGTTATTGTAAGACATTTATTATGTAAAGTAAAATGTTCAATTAAATATAAGCTATTTCCAGTACCCTGGACCCCCATTATTGAGCATACAAATGAAGCGTGGAAGTTGCGGCACAATGAGAATCTCCATTTTCTTTTTTATGAGGATATGATAAAGGTGAATGAATAATAGTATTTTCGTAAATATTAGTATACACTTACAGTAATAATAAATTGAAAAATATATCATATTATTTAGATAGATTTGCCTGCATTTTTCATACCAAATTTTATACTTAACCGAAGGTCTCCCTGATTTTTTTACGGAAATAAAAAAATCTAAAATTGTTTTTGTATAATAAAATTCCCATATCAATTCTAAAATATGTAAAAAAAATTGAGATATTATTAGTAATTATTTATATACTTATCTATACATATAATAAAATTGTAACCAAGCCGAATCTGTACATTAAATATTTTCTGGAAAATCTTATTGAAATAAACATTATTATCGATACAGAGATTTTTAGAATTTTTGTCTGTCTGTCTGTTACCGCATCACAGAAAAACCACTGGAGGGATTTTGATGAAACTTGGTACGGTGATAGCTGGTTATCCGGGTCAACATAATTATAGGATACTTTTTACCGCGGGAAATATCTAATTTCTGAGAAAAATACAAAAACCGCAATGTAAGAGTATACTAATATGTAAAACCTAAGAATTTGGTTTTTGGTCATCTGAACGCGAGCGGAGCCGCTAAGCCACTAAAGAAAAGAAAAAAGATACACTTCAGTAAAGCAAAGAAAGATCTAGATTTTTTTTAAATTTATAGCGTTATTGTATTTACATGACAACAAATTAAATGTAGAAATTATTCTGTTGACAGGATTTACCAAAAACGATTCGAGGAGTTTGCAACTTTCTAAACAGAGATTACTCGGAAGACCAAGTCCGTTTTCTCGCCAGCCATCTCAGTTTCCATAACCTTCGAAAAAACAAGGCTGTAAATAACACTACTACCGAAAACAATGAAATACAATTCATACGAAAAGGTACATTTATTTATTTTCTTTGAAAGACAAAAGTACAATTCTCTCTATTCGCCTAATTGATACAGAGCTTCTTTTATAGTTATTTGATGATTTTTATGTTAGTTTTTCCTAAATCGGGATTAAGGATAGTTGTTATATATTAATAAATATAATATACTCCTAAAAGATTTATTTATTTATTGAATTACCAACAAAAGTTACAATGATTAACCCATACTCGTATAATCTAGGCACTACACTTAATTAATTGCACTTTTAATTATAGGTAAATACAGCGTGATAATTATATTATTAATTTAAATTGGAAAATCTCATTGAGATTATTTGGCCCATCTGTTCAAAAGATTGCACAATTATGTGAAGTATGCATTCAAACATAAGTGTATTCCTTTCACACTCGCAGGGCTGACAGATTTCCAACTCTGGGCTATTATTAAAAACTTCTGGACCTGACTCGGGATTCGAACCCAGGTTCTTCCTTTCGACTGCTACATATGCTAGCCATTAGACCAACATGGCAGATAAAGTTATGTTCAATTAACAGTAAAAGTTCTAATCACTTTACCGTATGTTACAAACTTTATTAGCCGAAATAAGTTCTGCGAGTAGATTGTAAGGAATCCGCTCAACACCAATGGCTCATTAATTGTTCTTTTATGAGGCGGTGATATCCGTAAGAAACAAATATTTATATAACACATTTCTCTGTATATAAATTATGTAATATATGTATTTATGTACGTCTATACTAATATAATAAAAACGTAAAGTTTGTGAGTTGGTGACGTTGTAGGGGGTAATCTCTGGACCTACTGAACCGATCTAGATGAAATTTGGTAAGAAGATAGTTTTAGACCCTGGCAAGGATAAAGGATACTTTTTATCCTGGAAATCATCCTTTAAGGGGGTGAAAATGTGGACGAATGTTTTTTATTATAAGCAAGCGTGTATAAATATAGTTGTTATATACTAGCGACTTACTCTCGCTTCGCTCGGGTGAGTCTTGGTACGCGGATTTTGTTTACAATTTTACGGGGTTTATCTGCGCGGAATACTAACTCTTTTTCTAAAATAAAAGTAACCTAAGTTACTCCTTATAACATCAGCTATCTGCCAGTGAAAGTCCCGTCAAAATCAGTCTAGCCGTTTCGGAGTTGAGCCTGAACAAACTGACAGACAAACAAAAGTTATAATTTTTTTTAATAAGTACTGTATACACTCTCATATGCATTTAGTAAAATGCGTTATTTTGATATTACAAACAGACACTTCAATTTTATTTATTCCTATAGATGTATAGATTATTGATAATATTACATATATTATGTGTGTACTACAAAGTATGTTTATTTATATTTCTATAATTTTTAGGTAATTAGTATTTTATGCACCTTCCATATTCAAATAATTTTACATTTTTATTAACAGGTGAAGCAGGCGGTTGGCGGACGCATTTTGACGCTAAAATGGAAGTCCAAGCTGAAAATTTTCTCTGCACCAGATTGCACTACCTCGACTTAGCGTATCCCTCAATAGCAGTCGATATAGAAGAAACACGTTTATAAACCATTACTTTTGCCCGCAGCTACACTCGCATAGTTAAGAGTATATATATATATATTATATATATATATATATATATATATATATATATATATATATAGTACGCTCCTTTTTAATCGTTTAGTATTCAGCCCGCTTTTACTTTCCACTGTTGGGCATGGGTCTTCCTTCAATGGGAGGGGCCCAGTGCTGGTTCGTGGACTTCACACGTCTTTCAAAACCTTGCTAAGTTCTCTTAGATATGTAGGTTTCTTCGCGATGTTTTCCTTCATCGTAAGACAAGTGATAATCATGTTGGAAATGATTCGCACATGAAAATATCAGAGATGTGTGACCCGGGATTTGAACCTGCGTTACTTGGTTTCTTAAGAGAGCGCGTTACCACTGGGCTACCACTGCCGAAGCTCTTTTAAATAGTTTCATAACATAAAATTCAACGCGATTTAAAAATCTATTGCAATATGTGATTCATTTTCTTATTTTGATTTCTATAACTTGTTGCTAAAGAGTATTTTTTCATGCAGATAAAATAAATCTCACTGTAAATAATTCATTAGATTTCTAGGATTAATTGAAAGGAAAATATGTGGAGAGTGTAAACAGATTTTTTATTGTTACTTTTGAATTTTCCTTGCATTGTCTATTTTTACGTTTAGACTAGCGACTTACCGTCGCTTCGCTTGGGTGCGTCCTTAGGTCCGTTTTAATTTTTTAAAGCGGAACCCTAATTCTTTTTCTAAAATAAAAGTAGCCTAATAACATCAGGTATCTGCCAGTGAAAGTCCCGTCAAAATCAGTCAAGCCGTTTCGGAGATTTTTAAGAATTTTCGTCTGTCTGTCTGTTTGTTTCGGCTAACAAACAGACACACAAAAATAAAAAAGTGTTTTTGTTATAAGTACCGTATATACTTTTATATGCATTTAGTAAAAAGCTGTTATTTGGACATTACAAACAGACACTTTAATTTTATTAATCTGTATAGATTAATCTAGAGTTAGTGTAGTATTAATTTGAAAGAATATGATTGAATCTCTGAATAGCTGAGCAGATTTCATACTTCAAATTAATTAAAATATATTTGTATTATTATTATTAAAACTCGATTATGATAGATATCATATTTAGTACATATTTAATTATATAAGTACACTAGCATAGCCCCTGGATCCGCCCGCGTTCAGATGACCAAAAACCAAATTATTAGGTTTTACATATTAGTACACTCTTACATTTCAATTTTTGTATTTTTTCTCAGAAATGAGACATTTTCCTGCGGTAAAAAGTATCCTACATGTTAACTCGGATAACCAGCTATCACCATACCAAATGTCATCAAAATCCCTCCAGTGGTTTTTCTGTGATGCAGTAACAGACAGACAGACAGACAAAAATTCTAAAAACTATACATTCAGCCTCTGTATCAATAATAATGTCTATTACAATAAGATTTTCCAAAAAATATTTAATGTACAGATTCGAGTCAGCTAGAATTTTATTATATGTATCTATAGATAAGAAATGTTGATTTAATTTATATAAAGATACTACGAACAAAGCAGCACATTGAAATTGGAAGTATTGCATGTAAAATGCCACAAAAGAATTATATGGATTACAGAAAAAAATGGCTCAAAAGAAGGATTTTTTTTTAAATTTGGACCGACTATAAAATGAAAATAAAAACATTACTTATACTTTTCTTCCCTGCCCCGTGTGTTTGTTTCACGATGTTAATTAAAGTCGATATGTATTAATTGTAAGAATTCATGATTTTCAAGAAGATATGCGTCTTCGGGAGATTTTATGCTCATCCTAGATTCTACCGATTAGTTCGATTATGTAAATAATGACGTCGTATTTTTTGACTTTTAGGTTTTTTTTACTTTTTTTTTGAAAAATAAATGTAGTTATTTTTATTTAAAAAAATAAAAGAATGTCAGGGTAAAACTTGATAGCTTTAATATTTAAGAAACTTTTCTTCCATGTCCCATTTGCCCCACGCTATATATATATATATATATAAACCCTTAAGGTTAAGACCATTGACTGATCTCAGCACACTGACACCAAATTATCAACAAATCACCTTATATTTTTAACTGGTCTTAGAATTAGGTATGTACCTTAATTTATTTGTAAATGAAGAGGAATATAATGTAAGATAATTATAATTACTATATATTTATTTTATAAAAGTGTTGTGTAATTTTTGGTTATTGTAAACTCATTTAAGTTAAATAATTCAAATAAATTGAAACTTTCATCCATAAAAAAGTTTGCTTATACAAAAAAACCTTTTATTTGGTGCCAGATTTTAATGCAATGCAAATAAATAATTAAAGCTATCCTTCGATAAAACCTCTTCTATGAAGAATAATCGTCAATATAAAGCAAATGCAAAAATTTAAGAAAGTAGAGATCTAAGCTTATCTTGTAAACTCTATACCTGTTCCAATATGGATACTGTTTCTGAAAAATATAGTCATATATTTCATATAGGTTTGTTGTTTACTTTTAGATTATACAAAGTTTTTTGTATTTGCCTAATCCTACAATTTAGTACAATTTCATAATCTTAATTGAATTTTATGGACGGATATGAATATGATTGAGCAGATCTGATAAAGGATTTAAGAGGTCGACAGTGGATCTCTTCAATGGATGCTGATAAAATTTTCGAATGTTGACTGATTTGACTCGTTTTGATGAGTATTATCATGCAGCTGGTTCGAAGCTTGCTATTTGTTGCATAATGCTATTTGGTTTAATTAGTGTTCGCCTAGTGACCGAAACTCGACAAAAGTCATTATCGAAAAGAGCAAAACATGTACCAACAGAATTTACTAAATTTCCTAAATTTAGTTATAACATTAAAGCTAATATATAAATTAACTACTGAACAAAAAAAAAAGAAAATCTGTCGACAAATAAAGGAAGAAAAAGGTACTGAACTGTTTTGTCTTTGAATGAATGAATGAATGAATGAATGAACGAATAACTCTTTATTGTACACCCAAAAACAAAAACAGAAAAGAAAATATACAAAATATAGAACAAGGTACAAGAGACGGCCTCATCGCGAAAAGAGCGATTTCTTCCAGGCAACCATAAGGTGTAGGAAATAGTACTAAGATAGAAAAGGCGCGAATAATAAATAAAGAGACAGTAGAAAGAGTATATATTTATACATATACGTATCATGTAGGTATATAATAAATACACTTTACCTATTTATATATAGTATTTCTGCTTTTAGTATATAAATAATTAGGCCACGAGGTGAAAGCGCAAAAAAATGTAAAGAATCGGACAAGTGCGAGTATGAAATATTAAAACAATCGAAATTTTTTTTTGTAATATTACTACAAAACGGTTTTCGGATTTTCCCCAAATTTTTGCCAAATTTCATGATTCCATTATGATATACTTTCATAATAAGCTTGGATTCCCTTGCGAGTTTTCATTTGTCAAAATATGCGGCATTAAAAACCGTATCTTTTAATTGCGTTAACTCAGAAGTTTGATTTTTACACAGCTCCAAGGGATTACAAACCTGAGTATTTCATATTAATACTAACTTGATACTTCCAGACGTTCTTGCGAAAAGGGGTTTTGAGAGATGGACAGACAACGAAGTGATAATTCCATTTTTCTTTTTGAGATACGGAACCTTAAAAACCACATAACATGTAACTAAAATGTAAAGGCACACTTATTTTCCATGTAGGTAAATGAAGATAATAACAGGCTAACTTAGGCGAGAACATCTAAAATCCATTACTATTACTATTCTAGCAGTCTATAGTTGAATAACTTCTATGTGAAGTGTGCTGGTAGTTCGTTAACTACTGTCAGTTCTAACTGTATACATAAGTTTAGTTATTAAATTACATAACAATTTACTTGCCCATTTTATTCTTAGATTAAATAACTTTTTTAGCACATATGGGATCGGTGGGGACTTTTGGGACTTTATTTCTACTGGTGTTCCCAAGCTCTCTACCAAAACTCAGCTCTGTCTTAGTTTTTGTTATTTGATCATTTTTTTATGTCTAATTTGACCAGACTATACTGCGCTATTTCTTAATTAATAAAAAGTACAATGAAATACACTTAAAAGTAATTAATATATCGAGCAACATTAATTTTCTGAGTATAGTAGTAGTGATTTTAAAATTAACGTTGTAAAGCACGTTCTCACGCCCATCCTTAATTTAGTCATTAAAAAAATATTATAAGAGAAATTCACCATTGGCATTTCAATTCGAGTACTAATCCAATACTTCCTCTTTTGAAATCGTTCAATAAAAATTAATTTAATAAGCAAGTCCTTTAACAAAAGGCGATAGCATTTCAAGCAGTCTGTACAAAGTTCGGTGTGAAGAGAGCTATGAGTACGTATATTAGGTTCTGGTGTCTGGTTGAGAGTTGATAGTTTGTAACTTGTTAGTTATTGGATCATATATCGATGTTCAATATGCTTCGATGTTTATGACACGTCCTACTTTACTACTTGTTTCTGCAGACAAGTTATACACTTTCAAGGTACTATTAGTTTTCAAGATTAATTAGCTTTTAGATTATATATTCGTAGCAATGGTGTATGGTCGAGATGTTTCTGGCAGCTTTATATCTCTTTTTTTATGTTGGAAAATGCATTTAGGTATATTACCTGTAGAGATACAGGAGGGACTCACCGGCTAGAAAAGCCAGTACTACTCACTAAAACCCAACAAAACCTCCCCGTCTTAATGGAGCGCCGCAGGACCACTTACGCACTCAATCACGACACTCCGACGGCAGGTCTGCAGAAGCAGACAACAGCGACCAACGGGTTGCTCCTATGGTTCATTCTGCCATCAGAGAAGTACCAGGAGCAACTCTGTTATATTTGAAATTCTCTACATTATGTAACACTTTGTAAAATATTTAATTTAATCCCTCCACGACCATAGACACGCCGGCGTGTCAGTTAACAATAGATTTCTTAGAATTTTAATTAATTTCTTAGAAATTTAACTGGAGGTGTAGCTCTTGTGCAAAAAGAAAAATGTCTATATGGGAATAGAAGCCATGACCTAGGTAGCAATTCCGATCCTATGATAGCGATAGTTCAAAATCTATTTGAACCGTTTAGTTAGAAATAAGCGTGCATGTAAATGCCAGTATAAAATGACAATGATATACGATTGCAAACTATACCTTATTAATTCTTACATGTCGCTACCCTCTGTTTGGATATGTTCCTGCGATAAATCAAAATGTAATAACCTGCACTATAAATCACTTGTCCGTTCCGATGGAACGCTTTTTGTTTTTGAATAGCAAAATGACTGGGCCTAGTGGAGACCACTTTATTGTGAAAATGGTCTTTATACACTCATCAACCGCTTCGTAGTATCGTAAAAAGGCTCAGAAGTGTTGTCAACAAAAAAAGAATAATTGATTACTAACAATTATGTTTATTAGTTTTTCTAAGTTGTTTTAACACATCACATTAGAATTCGAATGATTTTTTTTCTTTATATAATGGCTTATAAAGGCTTCAATGCATGCCAGTTGAGGGCAAATTATTTCGCTAATGTCACGTAACTCGACACACATAAAAAAATATAACTGTCAAACGCTAGAAGTGACACATTTTATGACTGAATGTTAAAGTCGTCATTATTAAAAAACGTTTATCGAAAAGTATAAAAGAGAAATTTTATCATTTTTATAATTAACTAGCATTGCTCGTGGCTCCGCCCGTGTTCAGATGACCAAAAAGCAAATTCTTAGGTTTTACATATTAGTATACTCTTACAACGCAGTTTTTGTATTGTTTTTTCTCAGAAATGAGATGTTTTCCCGCGGTAAAAAATATCCTACAATATGTTAACACAGATAACCAGTTATCACCATAACAAATTTCATCAAAATCCCTCTAATGGTTTTTCTGTGATGCGGTAACAGACAGACAGACAGACAAAAATTCTAAAAACTATAGATTCGGCCGCTGTATCGATAATAATGTCTATTTCAATAAGATTTTCCAAAAAATATTTAATGTACAGATTCGGCTCACTTACAATTTTATTATAGGTATGTACAGATTGTGTTTATTGTTCATTCACTGTGGAAGTTTAGTTGTTCAAAATTGCTTAGGACTACTATTTCAATAATCGTATCAATTTAATTAATTATGGCTCGACCGTTTATTGCTATAGAACAATAATTATTCATTTAAGTATTTTATTGATACAAATGTTATTTTTTAATTTGTTAATGTTGTATTTTATACCTTTAAATTTTGTAAGATTGTTCAAAATCTCCCCTCTTAAGTAAATGTTGAAGGAGATATCGGTTACATGAGCATGAAAATTTTTATTCTTATTATTTTCGTTTTATTTTTCGAAAATATATCAAATCGAGTCAAAAATAATAATAAAAAAAAATTATTTGATGTTTGAGTAGGTATTGATATCTCGGAAACTAAGCAAGATATCGAATTTTATTCTTATTTTTCGGTAAATCTCGTCGAGATCTATGCGAATCCTTCAAATCGTGGCGCTGCCGTAGTAACCGTAGAAGTGCCATCATTTCTTTTGACGTTGGGAAATACAATAATTTACACATTTCATACAGTTGATTATGTCATCTATTCATGTACTTGACGTAGTGGTGATTTTTAAATGAGTTATGTTCGTCCTCATATACCTTACCACCAGGTGGTACTCTCACGGTTCTCCCTGCTATCAAGAAGTATTATGGAAAAAGTGGCCCTCCAAAATTTATATATATTTTTTATCCTTGTGTTGTCTCCTGTTCAAATGAAATTCAAATTAACTTTTACAATAATTTTATTTATTCCAAGTACATTACTCATTCGCCATATTTTATCAAAATACCCTACTACAACCAAAATGTGCGGGAAAACCATCTCCGTTCCCGAGTCTTCCTTTTTTTTAATCAAAAGCCTATTATTAAATTCCTTATTAATATATAATATACTTAAAAATACTTTTTTTTAAATTATTGAATTATATAATATTATAATATAACATTTTCTTTCTCTTTTTTTTAAAACCTTACACTTGGCAAATGCATTTACGCCTGCATTAAGCCTGCATTAACTTACTAAAATAGCTTCTAAACAGTGTTGTTGACTGATTACAAGAAAAGGAGATACTATATTCGTTTTTTTAAGAAATAGCTCTGCTCAGGATGATATAATTAAAGTGATTTTAATATATTTTAAGTTCATTATAGTGTAGTATATATAAGTATATTCTAAAGAAAAACTAGCTGTGTATTATTATTGTATCTATTAAGTTTCAATATCAATAAACTATAGACTAAACAGAACAAAGCATTTGTTTTGACAGGCTTTACTATAAAACCCGTGGAGCGTTAATTATTACATTAATCAAGCGATAAGCGATGGCTGAACTTAAAGCGGAGAGTTTTCTTCACTTGGCTCTTTTGTATTTCTTTTTACTTTAAAAGTAAATATACTAATTATTATATGTGTATTATTTTATTCATTTAGTCATATCAGATTATACTTTATTCAAATAATCTTACGTTTAAATTAAATATCAGTATTGTGAGTCCATGATAACGCTTTTACCATCTGAAAAGGCAGTTTTTGTTGAGAGAAGTCGATGTGAAACTCAATAGGTTAAACATAACGGTGCAGAAGTGCTAAATATATGTAATAAAAACGCCTGATAAAAATTAAAAGCAATCGAATGTTTTTGCTTAATTGATTAATATAAAAAAATAGAATTTAATCACACTAATTATAAATGAATAAGTTTTTGCATATTTATATTCGTTTTTCTTTTACGTTGAAATGGCTAAACCGATTTGGATGACATTTGCTACACACATGGAAGTTAGTAATAAAATTTTCCAAAAAGTGTAAATTGGAAGTTATGGATAATATAGTCTGAGACTTTTAAATAATCTCTCGGCTTCTTAACCAATTTTATAAAAGTGATAATTTATAAATTTTACCTCAACTAAGAAGGAACTAGTGACTACTTTAGTACTCTAAGCAATTTAGCAATCAGTAAATAAATAAATAAAATATGTTCCGACATTAACACACAGCACCATCTAGTTCCATGGTTTCTACGAGGCTTCAGTTATGGATACCAGATAGTTGATACACTACATATATGAAACTTTAATTACATATATATTATAAATATAAACACCCATGACTGGAGTACAAACATTCGTGCTCATCACAGAAATGAATGCCCCCAGCGGTAGTCAAACCCGCGACCGTTGACACGACAAGTAGGGTAACTATAAACTCAGTCAAACGTGTCATCAAAATCAATGTAAGCAGTTTTATATTTTATATTGCAGTTTTTTCAAAGAACGTAAGGGAGCATATCATAATTCTATAATAACTTAGAAGCTCACCGCGGTCCATTGTAAAACACAAAGCGTAAAGTATTAACTGACATAAATGAACTTACTTAGAGCTTTCATTGTTAATTTTCTTGTTTATGATATGCGGTTTATAATATAGAATATAAAAATTAGTGCAATTTGCACAAACTAAACTAAAGAAAATATATCTTTTTTTACTTTTAAAAGTTAACTGCATTGACTTATTTATCTTTAGATCTAAAGGTTGAACGTGAATTTTAGCAGTATTCTTATTTTTAATAATAGTACATATATAATACACCAGCGACTCACCTTCGCTTCTCTCGGGGTCGTCCCTAGGTTGATTCCTCATACAAACTTTCATCCCCATTTTCACCCCTTTAAGGGATGATTCCCGGAATAAAAAATATCCTATGTCTTTCCCAGGGTCAAAAACTATCTTCTTCCTAAATTTAAATTAAATCGGCCAAGTAGTTTTTGAGTTTATTCGTTACAAACATACAAAAACGCCAATCTTTCCTCTTTATAATAGTAGTGTAGATGTAGATTATTAATAATTAATGACACAAACAAATCCATACTTTTAATATTATAAATGTGAAAGTGTGTTTGTCCTCCTTTCACGTGGAAACGGATTGATGGATTGGTGTGATTTTTTGTATGGTGGAGGGCTGGAGAATGACATAGGCTTTTCTTTTTACCGCGGGAGATAGTCTCATTCCAACGGGAAACACGCTATTATACAACCCAAAAAAATATTTAGGATCAGAATTACTTGAAACTTGGTATTAATGCTCTTCAATATAATTGGAGGTGCTAAATATTTTAATCCTTGTTTCGCTCGGGTTCGCCTCTAGAAAAACAAAAACGAATCTATCCCTCGGGAACCGTATATTCTTCCGGGATAAAAAGTAGTCTATGTGCTATTCCAGACTATAATCTATCTCTGTGCCAAATTTTAACCAGATCTGTTCAGCCGTTTTGTCGTGAAAGAGTAACAAGTACAAACAAACAAACATACATACATTCTTGCAAACTTTCGCGTTTATAATATTAATAGAATAATATTTTCCCTAGTATCGTCATATTTAGTATTTATGTTCTGACTTAAGCATTAGTAATTAAAAACTTCGGTTGTAAAAGAGGATGAACGGCTACTAATGAGTATAGTTTGGCACGGATAAGTCGTTTGGAAGTAATGTAATACAGTTTTTATTATATATTTATGAAAATATAACAGAGTACCTACCTATATAAAAATATTTTATAATTTTTTTATACATATGAAATTAACTCTTACGGTCATGACGAAATATCGTCAAATCAGACTTTGATAGAAAAAGAATTATATAGAGTGCACTTGTATCTGCCCGTACTCTTGTGCATTGTTATATCAACTGCGTATCTTAGACTCAATAACTAAAGTTGGCCCGACCCAGGACTCGAATCCTGGACCACCGGATGTGCCGCCGTACATGCTAGCCACTACATCATCGAGACAGTTAAATATGAGATACATATATTATTTCTAGACTCTACAGATAAATAAAATTTAAATGTCCGTAATGTCAAAATAACAGTTTTTACTAAATGCATATGGCATTATATAAGGTATTTATAAGAAAAATACAATTTTTTAAATTTTTGTCTGTCTGTTTGTCTATTTGTTCCGGCTAATCTCCGAAACAGCTGGGTCGATTTTGATGGGACTTTTACTGGCATGTAGTTGATGTTATAAGGAGTAACTTAGGCTATTTTTATTTCAATAAAAGAATTAATTAGGGTTCCGCTCAAAAAAAATGTACCTAGGGATGAAACCGAGCGAAGCGAGGGTGAGTCGCTAGTATTATTATAATAAACAACAATTGGTCCATTTGTAGACCAGAAAGTAACTTAAACTATCTATTTCTTTTTTCTAACCCCGTATTTGAACTAGTTAGCATGCGATATCGCATGTCGCATGATAAGTGTAATGTCAATTTTCAAATATCTAATAAAATAGAAATCTGTATATGAATCTCAGTTATTCTACTAATATTATAAACGCGAAAGTTTGTAAGAATGTATGTATGGATATATGTATGTTACTCTTTCACGCCAGAACGACTGAACGGATCTGGATGAAATTTGGCACTGAGATAGATTATAGTTTGGAATAACATATAGGCTATTTATCCCGGAAAAATGTATGGTTCCTGTGGGATAGGTTTTTTATTGTCGAACCCGAGCGAAGCGATAGTGAGCCGCTAGTAGGAGAATAAATACGTATTAATTTGAAAATAAATGTGTGTATATAGCTTGTCTTATTTAGTTAATTGCAAAGTAACAAATTAAAGCATTCTGATGGGTCAATCGCTGCAAAGCCATAAGCGGTCAATAGTTCACTATCCACCGCATTTTGTCGAGTGAATGTATATGTGGTCAGTGCATAGCTTTAAAATATATATTGATTGCGGTTAGACACACTAAAGTATAGAAATGGGAAATAAAATTGCTGTTATAAATATTATATATTTCTTTTTGACTGTCATTTTAAGGCAGGGAATGAAGGAAAATTTTATTGTATCTCTGTCTCGTAAGCGTAAAAAGTAATAGTAGATTCGTTCTTTTTACTTTTAAACTAATATTATTTGTACTAATATTATAAAGAGGAAGGTTTTGATGTTTGTTTGTTTGTTTGTTTGTTTGTTTGCTTGTTTGTTTGTTTGTTTGTTTGTTTGTTTGTTTGTTTGTTTGTTTGTTTGTTTGTTTGTTTGTTTGTTTGTTTGGTTGTTTGGTTGCTTGTTTGTTTGTTTGTACTGAATAAGCTCCAAAACTAAATAACCGATTTAAATGAAATTTGGTAAAAAGATAGTTTGACCTTGGAAAGATCATAAAATAGTTTTTATCCCAGAAATCATCTCTTAAGGGGGTGAAAATGGGGATGAAATTATGTTTGAAATTAACCTAGGGACGAACCTGGGTGACGAAGCGAGGGTGAGTCGCTAGTACAATACAAACCATATTAATTGTGTTTTAATAAAAATATAATATAAATATGTTGGGACATTAACACACAGCAACACACAGCTTGGCTTGCGTTATGGATACCAGTTGATACACTACACATATACAACTTTAAATACATACATATTACAAATATAAACACCCATGACTGTAGTGCAAACATTTGTGCTCATCGCATAAATAAATGCTCCCAGCGGGACTCGAACCCCGACCGCTGGCACAACAAGTGGGGTCACTACAAACTGCGCCAAATGTGTTGTCATAAATAATTAAAGATAAAACATTTCAGTACCTTTTTCTGCTCTGTTTGTCGACTTATTTTTTTTTTTGTTTAGCAGTCACGAGTCACGAGCACGTTAATAATAAAAAAAGCCGTCATGAAGACTGCCGACAGAAGTAAAAACTTAAAACAAACAGTTGTTATTTTTGAATATTCAAATTAATTGTTTGATCTTAAATTAAAATTTGTGAATTAAAACTATTTACATTTATCTGGTTTTGACATCTATCGGCACTCTGAGTGTTAGCGTAAACACGTCACGTGACCATGTCGATGACGACTTACATGAATTTTTGTGTGGTTATAACTTATTACTAGGATCAACATTTAGGATACCTTTTACTGGAGAAAAATCTTTTATTTCCACGGGTAAACACAATAACGGTTTTAATAATTGGAGTCATGTTAGGTTTAACAAGGTTTAACTTAAAAAGGTCTACAGAAAAATCCGCGATATCATATGAGTCTATCTCATAAGGCACACTTGCAATAACTATTTATATTTAAACTAGCATCGCCCGCGGCTCCGCCCGCGTTCAGATGACCAAAAACCAAATTCTTAAGTTTTACATATTAGTTTACTCTTACATTGCAGTTTTTCTATTTTTTCTCAGAAATGAGATATTTTACCGGGGTAAAAAGTATCCTATGACCTTGTTGACCCGGATACCCAGCTATCACAATCCCAAATTTCATCCAAATCCCTCCAGTGGGTTATAAATTATAATATGACAGATAGACAGACAGACAAAAATTCTAAAAACTATAGATTCGCCTCTGTATCGATAATAATGTCTATTTCAATAAGATTTTCCAAAAAATATTTAATGTACAGATTCAGCTTAGTTAGAATTTTATTATATGTAATGTACGTACCTATATTGATTACAGAATTCGTGGTAATTTTTTTTTAACAAAGTAAATAAAGCCGTGCTTTTTTAACAATATTTTGAGAGTATTGGAAAAAGCGAAATGGACCTTTTCCTTTATATCTTAGGCTCCATGAATTATAATTTTCACCTTTGAAATAAATTGAAAAACAGGTTTTTCTTTAATGTCCCTATTTGGACTTGACAGTGAAATCTTTTAATTTTTAAATAATTTTTTAGCCTCTTAAAAGCAATTGGATATGAAACATTTTAATATTTTTAAATTTACTTTTAAACTCAAGATATCGAAAACATCTCTAGGTAGCAACAACTAAAATAAATGTAATTTAACTTATCATTATTAAATAATTTTAGTCAAACAAATGACAACGCCACGCATATAGCATAATCAAAAACGATCAGTTGTACTGCGCAAGCGCCGGTCACGCATGTATTTATAGCAATGGCGTCGCATACAGTTAACCGATTTGTTATTTTATCAAGACATTATAGTTCGAAAGCAGACAAAAATGTTGCTTTTCTTGGCCTCGGCAATATGGGAGGCTACATGGCTGCAAATCTTGTGAAAAAGGTATTTATTTAATTTTTAGGTTAGTTTTGATGTAAACATGTTAATAGGAATGTTGATGTTAATTATTTAATTCTATGAACCGGTTGTCGATAGAGTAAGATAGAGAATTATTTAATACTAACTCATCATCGGGTTCGTCCATGGGAATGTTTTAACGGTTAGTATGTAATAGATAGACTATATATTATACGATATAGAGACTAGCCTTCCTCAATAAACTGGTTATCTAATTCGAAAATAATTTTTCAATTCGGATTTGTAGTTCCTGATATTAACGCGTCCAAACAAATAAACTCTGCTCATTATAATATTAGTATAGATTTTAACCGGCGACTGATAAATTATACTTAATCCCTCCAAGACCGCGGACACGCCGGCGTTACAGTTAACAATAGATTTCTTAGAAATTTAACTTTAGGTTCGAGGACATTGATATATTACTATATTGTAAAAAAATATTAAACATTATGTGTAATATCAATTGTTATAGTTAGGGTTTGAGCAAAGTGAGAACATATCACTAGTTTATAACATAATAATTTTTACGTGTAATGTACTAGAATCTACTTGCAATGGAAATAATGTTTTCTAAAACATAACCACTGACCAAAGATGTAAATAACATGAAAAAAACATTAGGAACCGAAAATGGTTCCAATAATTGCTGTTCTTAAATAAATAGCTATGTAGTTATAGAGTGGGCGTTTTATACTCATTTAAATATGAATTATTGCTCATTTTAAAATATTTATATATATAAGGTTAAGTATTTTGTAATAAAGAATGAAATATTATAAAAATATATTTTTTTCAGTATAAAATATTTTTCCTTTTTAACGCATTTTTGACAAAACAAAGACAGTTTTATAATAAGATTTTTGTACTTGTTAAATTGTAATAAAAAAAGTTCTTATTCTAGTAAATTTATATGTATTAAAAAATCGTATCGAGCTAGGAATTTTGTTTCAATACATATTTCATTATAAAAATCTACGCAAATGAAATTACGGGAAATAGCGGGTTTCAAAATAAAATATTTAAAATGCTTGCTTGCTTTGCTAATACTAATACTTTGTATATGAAAAATTTAATATTTAAGTTTCGTATTATATAGAAAAACTGGGGTAAAAAATTCAGCGAAAGCTCTATATCGATAAAATAAATACGCATTTTATTATTATAGATATACAAAACATAGACATATAAAATTTCATCCCCATTTTCATCTCTTAAGGGATGATTTCCGAGATAAAAACTATCCTATGCTATTCCTAGAGTCTCAAACTATCTTCTTACCAAATTTCATCTAAATCAGTCCAGTGGTTTCGGAACCTATTTAGTACAAACATCAAACAAAAAATCAAATCTTTCCTCTTTATAATATTAGTACAGATATCTATATCTTACAATTAGGTAAGAGTATATACCAGACCTGATCATGATACATTGAATCACACAAGATAATACTGCTACAGATTTTTTGATCCTGTCAACCTGTCACCACGCTGGCCAAGTGCAGATTGGCGGACTTCACATGTCTTTTGAAAACTTGCTAGGTTTTCTCAGACATGCTGGTTTCCTCACGATTAAGACAAGACTTTCACCGTTAAGACAAGTTGCAATCATGTTGGAAATGATTCGTACACGAAAATATCAGAGGTGCGAGACCCGGGATTTGAACCCGCTTCACTTGGTTTCCCAAGCGACCGCGTTACCATTGCCTTAACATAATACAGGCTACGATATAATTCTCCCCCCCAACGTGCGTTCACCTTGTCGTGGTGGGGGGGCTCAGTAGTAGTAGCGAAGCTAAGAAACGCACAGGGAGGTTGCCCACTTCGGTGGGCGGTGGGAGGTGGCCCTCTTCGGGGGGCGGTGTACCTTGCGGGTTGCTCCTGGTACTTCTCTGATAGCAGAGTGGACCTTGGAGCAACCCCATGGTTGTGGTGGTCTGCTTTGGCAGACTTGCCGTCGGGGCGTCGTAGTTGAATGCGTAAGCGATCCTGCGACGCCCCATAAAGACGGGGAAGGTTTTGTTGGGTTTTAGTGGGTAGTACTGGCTGTATTACGCCGGTGAGTCCCACACGTCGTGCGTAAATGCATTTCCCAACGTTAAAAAAAAAGGCTACGATATAATTCTGGTCGAATTTCGAGCACTGAACGAACATTGGTATGAATAAATAATTAAACTACATAATATATACAAGTTTTGTAGCTTACGAATATAATACATGTACATACATAATTACATAATATGTATAAAAAAATCTCCATAACAGATTTTGGTCACAGCGGTATGTTCTATATATCTATATAGAGAATATATAGAGAGAAAATTTAAAATATAAATATTTATATTAACTCTTTATAGAGTACTTATGTAACGGATTATAGTAGAGACTTATGTAACGGATAGATATGTGATGTATCACTATTTTAGATTGCATAATTGTAGCGGCTTTTTATCACGTTTAAATAAAAGTAAGTATATATAATACAGAGCAATTTATTTAACGTTTTATGTTAATGGAGTGTTATCTTAAAATTGATAAGGAATGATAGTGTATTGTTTGATGTTCTTTTCATCTTTCGTCATTAACATTTTTATGATAAACTAGCGACTCACCCTGGCTTTGCTCGGGTTCTTCGCTAGGTACGTATTAGCGGTTAGCGATATCTTTAAACTTTTCGAATTTCCAGCAGTTTTTGAGTTTGAGACTAACGAACAGCAATTTATATATATATATATATATATGTGTGTGTGTGTGTGTGTGTGTGATTAAAAAATAAATATCTTGTTAATAATATTTCTAAAAAAACAATTAATTAGACTGTACAACATTTAAATTGTGAAAATGAAAACAAAGAAATAGTTATCAAGGTAAATTAAAAGCTCTTTTGTTGCTCTATTCATATTGGAAATAAAACAAAACTATAAGTTACATTTTGCATAGAGGACAAACATACGACCATTCATTTTCTATACTAATATTATAAAGAGGTAAAGTTTGTGAGTTTGTGAGTGAGTTTGTGACGTTGTAGGGTAATCTTTGGATCTACTTCACCGATTTAGATGAAATTTGTAAGAAGATAGTTTGAGACATTAGGATGGACATAGGATACTTTTTTTCCGGAAATCATCCCTTAAGGGGGTGAAAATGGGGATTAAAGTTTGTATGGGGAAGCAAGTAGTTATTTATAAAGAAGATAGGAACTACATTTTATACCTATTATTTTCATATGCATGTATTATGTATTTACCAAATATTATATGTATAGATATAAGCTTTTAAAATAATTTTCCTTATAATAACATAATGAGGTCAGAAAGTTCTCCTTCATCGATACTTATCGCACCGAACGATCGGCAATGACCGAATGCCACATTTCTGTCTCAAGCAAACGCGATATAAGGGTATTTAATTGAAAAACTCGTGTCTGCCAGTTATATTAATATTATATAATACTAAACGTATCTTGCTTTCATTTTATGGAATAGTTTTCTATGCTTTGATGGTGAAAAGGTTTTTTTTTTGTCTTCTACTCTAATATGAGGGCTAGTTTGTAACTGATATCGTGTATATAACACCTCTTGCGGCATCGAACACTTTCTTATCCACCTCTATAAAATTTTCGCCAAATCAGTAGTATAGATTTTGTATGTATTATTTTTACTCGTGTATTTGTATGTACATTGTACATACATATTATATACCTAAGTATTTTACATCCAAAGAGCGCGGTTATTCGCTAACAATTTCTATTTAGTAGTGTTAGTCTGGAAACTTTTGACATTTGACTTGAATGAATTATACGACCTTTGTAGAAGTGGACTTGTATAATACTAAGTAATTTATGTAAAATAATTTATTTTTATTATATAATATGCATATTGTATATCTACTAATATATAAAGCCGAAGAGTTTGTTTGAAAGCGTTTAAATCTACTGGTCCGATTTGAAGTATTTTTACATTGCAAATACTTATGTATGTATGTATATATCTTGCATTATACTATGGCGTATAAGACTGGAGTTAAATTACGATATACAGTTAAATGTGACATGTGGTTCTTTGTACGTAATCAAGATGAAGAAGATTAAATGATTTATGTACCAGAAGAAGTCCTGTATTCATGGACTGGATATTGAAGGGGTCGTTCGCTGTTCAAGAAAATCACTGTAAATCGCACTATCCCATAAATAAATATAAATATAATGGGACATTACCATACAGCACCATCTAGTTTTAGGTAAGCTACGAGGCTTGTGTCATGGATACCAGATAGTTGATACACTACACATATAACTTTAAACAAATACATATTATAAATACAAATACCCATGACTGGAGTACAAACATTCGTGCTCATCACATAAATGAATGCCCCCCGCGGGACTCGAACCCGCGATCGCTGGCACAGCAAGTAGGGTCACTACAGACTGAGCCAAACGTGTCGTCATGCCATGATACTCGCTAAGGTTAATAATGAAAAATGAAGTACCTTACTATGATATCTATTGTTTTTACAATGAGCACAAACAAACACGCAATGTTCATACATAAAAATTGTAAATGTTTCTTAATGTTTATGTTCCAATACAATAAATATTTTCAGTCATTAAAATATAATGAAACCAGGACTGGTTGCCATTTTAATTATAAAGAAGAAACTACGCAGAAAAAAGCCTAAAAGAATGAAATATTCGAGTCTGAAGAGATCCAATTGGATCCAATTTCACAATAAATTAAAAATTGAAATCAAGTAATGAATCATCAAATAGTATAAAAATTCATTTTAAATGTTCAAAATAAATATCTGTCCAGTAGAAAAATATAAATTCAAGTGGTGAGTTTTGCTGTTCTTTTGCTGGTCAGAGGTAACGTGTTGTAAATTGTGTAGCGATTGATTTTTTTGTGTAGATTATATATATATATATATATATATATATATATATATATATATATATATATATATATATATACTAAATACTATATAGATTAGAGTTTACGTCTTTCAAACAGAACCCTAAAATTCGAAGATTCATTTAATTCTGCTTTTACTGGTATTTAAAATTAAAATTCGTTCAATTTATGTAAAGATCATGTTAAATTATGCAGATAGACAGTTTTCGCGTAAATGTTTAAGGTCGAATAGCAATGAAAAACACATTAAATTCGTATTATTGTATCAAAAGTCGATTTTGTAAATAATACCAAACAGACCAAAGTAAAAGATTTGTTTCACAAATAAAGAGTACATCTTTAATTTCAAATTAAACCTCAATTCGGGGCATTTAACAGAATAACTTAGTTATTAAACTTGGTTCGACCCAGGCTTGAACCCAGGACCTTTGGATCTACAGCCGCACATGCTAGACACTAAACCACCACCCGACACCACCCCACCGAGGCAGTTATGATTACATAATATGTATATATAGAGACGGTGTTAATTTTTTATTGTACGTTTTACGGCGACTTGTAATCGAGGTTGTCTTGACTGTAATATCGCGCAAATAATATAAAAGCTTAATAAAAAGTAACTTATAAGTAACATACAAACATATATATACATACTTTAATTTAACTTATAGACTTTTAATATACTATACATATAGATTACGTATATAATATTTTTTTCTAATTCCAGGGCTTCAAAGTTCGAGGCTATGACCCATCGAAGGACGCATTATCAGCGGCAGACAAGACCGGTGTGACCAGTGCCAACTCTATCGCGGCCGCAGTGGACGGTGTAGACGTGGTCGTATCTATTCTGCCAAGTAACAAAGTCGTCCTAGAGGCATATCTTGGCAAGGATGGTGTTGTTAAGCATGTGAGATTATATTCTTATTATTTTATTTTATGGTAAATTGACTGATTAAAGGCCATAAAGTATAAATATAAAAATTAATATAAATATAACGGTATAATACGGTAATAACGGGTAGTATAGATTTCTCAGAGATGAGATTTTCCCGCAGTAAAATGTATCCTACATATTGACCTGGATAACCAGCTATCATAATACTAAATTTCATCAAAATCTGTCTTGTGGTTTTCTCGTCACGCGCTCCCAGACAGATAGACAAACCAAAACATCTAAAAACTATAGATACGGCCTCTAATATCGATAATAATGACTATTTGGATAATATTTTCCAAAAAATATTTAATGTACAGATTCGACTCAGAATTTTAATATATATTAAATGTATGTATATAATATAGATTGAAGATGAAAGTGTAGAAAGCGAATATTTGACAGTTTAAGTAAAACCTTTCATTTCAGACTTTTTCGCCGATTTGTTTCGATTTTTGGTTCTTGGCATGTCTCTCCCGTGACCATGACTGCTGTAAAACATTAAAAGCGTCCGATTCGTCCGAAAATCGATTATGTTCATATTATTCTATTTTTTTTGTTTATATTTTATTTTAGCTGAGACCTGAAAACCAAACTCTACATTATAAACAAATTACATTTAAACAACCACACTCTCTTCTCTATATTGTAAAAAAAACCCCAAGAAATGAATTCTACAATTTATATGTATATAAACTCTAGAAGTAACAGATCGTAAAATATCTCTCAAAAACGTAGGAATTTAGAACCAAACATGTCGAGTCTAGTCTAAAGAGTGATGAATAAAATGTAGGGAAAATAAGAATATTTTTACAAAACGACAGCATCGCGATGTTTTTCTAAGACGAATCTACTCTCTTGAAGTAAAACAGAATTTCTATAGGCTTCTGATGAAAGGCTATTTTGAAGCGTCGCAGAAGTCAAGTCGCAACTTTAAAGGAAAAGAAAACAATTTTTATGAGCGATGTTGTGGAACGTTTTTGACGAATGTTTTACTTAAGTTTAATGCTTTTAATCTCTAATTAGTTATTCAGTTTAAATTTTAAACGTGGTTAGCCACGTTGAAATTATATACAGAACCAATAATATTATTCATTTTGCAACTTGCGCTTGAATATTTCAAATATATACGGAATTAAATATTTGACTCTATTTATTTATATTTTACTAGCGGCTTACCCTCGCTTCAAAACAAAAACAAATCTATCCCTCGGGATCCGTATATGTTTCCGGAATAAAAAGTAACCTATGTATTATTCCAGACTATAATCTATCTGTGTGCCAAATTTCATCCAGATCCGTTCAGCCGTTCTGGCATGAAAGAGTAACAAACATCCATACATACTCACAAAGTTTTACATTTTTAATATTAGTATACATAGTATAGATTTATATTACAGATTGGTTATAATTATCCCTTAAGTAATTAAAAATTATTAATTTAAAAAAAACGTCATGGATTTTAAAATTTCGTAGTAAATTCATTGAAATTATTATGAAAATCTTACCTCCTTTACCTTCCTTATATGTAGTCGATTAAAAGTACTCATTTTACAATATATATTTTTATGTATCCATAAATATTTTTTCTATAATTACAGGCACCAAAAGGCTCCCTTCTCATTGACTCAAGTACGGTGGACCCAAATGTTCCCAAAGAGATCTACCCTAAAGCTATCGAAAGCGGCGTTGGTTTTATCGACGCCCCTGTGTCTGGAGGTAAATTTTTAAATATTTTTATTTTTAATAAATCTATAGGCTTAGACAAGGAATTCTATTTCTATGGTTAATAAAACATTAAAATTATGTAATGAATATGCTATTCCCGTATATTTAGGGTTCCGTATGAGATATGGGATATTTTATGTTTCACGCGTTTGCGGCACGCGGCGTAAATACGTTGCTGTATTTTATAATAATACTATGAAATTGTATTTTGACATAATTTTAGAAGCATTTTATTAACATTTAGTCAAATTATTGAAGACCAATATTTTAACAACACTCTTGTTATAAGTTAAAAATAATATCACTTCCAGTGATGTATTTTGTAGTTAAAATATGTACATATATTTATAATTTCCGTTAAGATATTCAATGTTTCATCCTACTCTCTCTCGCTCTCTCTGGAAGGAACTCTCGGTGTACGAGTAAGACTCGCACTTGTCCTTTTAAATTTTTACTAGTGATGTTGATCCTAAAATCAATAGACAGTCCACTTATGTAACCTAGGGCGCACGATACAAATCTATATGCTAAAGCAGTATTTTAAATAAAACTATCTTTTCGGTTTTTTCGCGAATTTATTTTGATTTTTGGTTCCCCAAAGCGGTGTATTATAAAATATGCATAACTTGTATCTCCTCTTTGGTATTCGATTTCGGTGTATGTTTTTTTCTTGTAATCATTGTGCTATACCATATGACCGCCAAGAATTTTCATAAATAATAATTCGTACTTGGTTTGGGAAAACCGAGTGAAGTGGGTTCAATTCCTGGATCTCGCACCTTTGATATTTTTACGTGTCTTTACTTAATCCCGTAAATATTATAAATGCGAAAGTTTGGATGGATGTTTGTTACGCAATCACGCCAGAACGACTGAACAGATCTGGATCAAATTTGGCACCGATATATTTTATAGTCTACAACAGCACATAGGGTACTTTTTATCCCGGAAAAATGTACGGTTCTCGTGGGATAGATTTGTTTTTGTTTTTCACTAAGGAGAGTGAGTAGTTAGTAAGTAGCTACATTTTCAAAATGTATTTACCAGGCAGAAGCAAAAGTATATTTTTAGTTAGAATTTTTAGATAAGATACTCTATGCTGTATATTAATAACTAGCGACTCACCCTCGCTTCTCTCGGGTTCGTGCCTAGCTTAGCTCCCCATACAAAACTTTCATCCCCATTTTCAACCCTTTAAGGCAAGATTTTCAGGATAAAAAGTTTAATATGTCCTTCCCAGGGTCTCAAACTATCTTCTTACCAAATTTTGTCTAAATCGGTTTAGTAGATCCAGAGATTACCCCCTACAAATTCACAAACTTACAAACTCACAAACTTTACCTCTTTATAATATTAATATAGATTTAATTAGAAATGTATTTTAATCTAAATAACAAAATTATTGATTTATTATTTTAACGAGATATTGATTATTTACTTTGTCAGTGTTACGTTATTGTCGTATGATTTGATAACTTCCTAACCTTTATTTTCGTCAAAGAAGATTATACAATATAAATAATATTTGTGACTGCGATAACATAAAATGTTAAGTTTTCTGATATATACCTAATATCAACTTTAATAAGAAGCTTATGCCAAACTACTATTAAGCTTACTAACAAAAATATAAAATAAAACCGCAATAAAATCTGAAAGATAGTCATTTAAAAATATTTCCTCCGGGAAAATGATTGATTTACATCACAGAAATTTTTTTTTATCTCGTTGGGTAATCCGTCATAACTCACAGTGCAACTCCATCACCAATGGCAATGGGACTTTATAGACATCATTTTTTTGTGGAAATCTTAAGGACGAAGTCCTAAAAATGTGTGTTTGGCAATTATATCTATACATATAATAAAAAATATATAATAGTTTAATGACACAATGGAGTTCTTGAAGATTCTTTAAAAATCTAGTTGCTTTTTTATTCAAGAAAAAAGATGATTACAAAATGAATTGAAGCAAGCGATAGCCAGTGTCAGATTAAAATAGCCCGAGGATTGAATGTTCATTGTCACTATGGCAATTTTCAACGAAAACTTAGCTGACGTCTTTGTTGACGGAATTCTAAAGGCATTTGACATAATCTTGATTTTTTCTACGAAGTAATAGTTCAGTATTTTGAATATATGCAATTAGTTTTTTTTAATTAAGTATAATTTTTGAAGTTATACTTCTTTTATCACGTTTGGAAAAACTTATGAGAGTATTGTAGAGAGAGTTACTTTTACGATGCGCGCGCACTCTGACAGCCAAAAAGCAACATGATGAAGTTAGCGGAAAGCGACATGATGAAGTTAGCTGCATTCCTTTTGCAAACAGAGAGTTGTCACGTTCAGGAAGAAATCTTTAGCTATTTTTATTCTGTTACGCTAAAGAAGTATAACTTCATACGTGCATACATAAGTATCTACACGCAAACGTTTTTTTAATAAAGCTTTTAAGAAAAGCTTTCATAAATAAAGCTTAAAATTACAATATCATATTCCTTATTTTTTTAAATCAAATGCTTAACATTGAATAAGCAAAAGTAAATACGAATAATAAAATAAATTCATAAAGATATATCAAGTCAAATATGTTTTTTTTATATCTTATTTACATATATACGTTAATATGACAGATATGTTCGATAAGATAAGCTGAGATATTAAATAATAATTTAAGTATTTCATATCTAATGCTTGTTTATATTTGATGAATACAAACAAGTGCTTGATAACGAGTACACTATAAGGATCTTTATCTACTATATTTACTGTTTTACTTAGAATTGGTTTTTTCTAGATCTTTTTTTCCAGCTTTGTATACTTATGTCTCAGGGAAATATCCCTGCTTTTACATTAGTAAAAGCTGTGAAATTATGAGTTTACGGACTATGGACTTCGGACTTTTGTCAATCGTCTCCATCTATATAAATAAAAATCAATTTTCGTTCGTTATTTTCGCAAAAACTCAAAAACGGCTGGACCGATTTAAATAATTCTTTTTTTGTTTTGTTGGAGGTGTGTCAGGGGTGGTTTAAGTATAATCAAATAGGGGGAAACCGAAAACAAAAACTGAAAAATCGTAAAGCTCAGAACTGATAATTTGTGCCTTAAATAGGCTATGTTATATATAGTCTATTCCATACTAACCGTTTAAACGTATCTAGGGATGAATGAGTCGCTAGTTTCTTATAATATCACGGAACAATCTTAGTTTTAGTTACATTATAATTTTACTAAGCACTTTTAGTCATATTGTAATTATCGTAGTTAAATGGTCATTAGTAGTAAAACTTGGAGGGATTGGTCTGTTTTGATTGGTTGCTTCACTGATCCGTCACTTCATTGGAGCATAGACGCAAATTAATTTGCTTATTTAGATTTTATTGTGAAAATATTGTGAAATGTAAAACTGTTTGAAATTTTGGTGCCTGAAAAATTTCGAGATAGAGCTAAGAAAGTACTAGAACTCTCAATCTGATAAAATCGAAAACCTGAATGGACTTTACAAGGACTAGAACAAGTAATAAAATATTAAATAAAGTCTTCTATAAGAAGAGTACAAATTAAAAAATAAATACAAATTAGCAATATCATCAAATGTAAAAATATGGTGGTTTGGATGTGGGCAAGAAAAAAATTTAACAGTGAAGCAACAAACTGTAACATGTCATTAAATTTTAATTTTTTCAGGTGTTATGGGAGCACAGAATGCTACACTAGCTTTTATGGCAGGAGGAAGAAAGGAAGACTTTGATAGATCAGTCCCGTTGCTCGAAGCGATGGGTGCTAAGCAGTTCCACTGTGGAGATATAGGTGCTGGCCAAGTTGCCAAGTTGAGTAATAACATGCTCATGGGTATCACTGGTATGGCTACTGCTGAATGTATGAATATGGGAATAAAGTAAGTGTTTTGTAGCGTTCTTCTAGCTATTTTTGACCGAATCCAAAAAGATTTTTGTCTACACTAAAATTATAAATGTGCAAGTTTGTGAGTATGGATGTATGTTACTTTTTCACGCTATTACGGTTTAACGGATCTGAATGAAATTTGGCACAGAGATAGATTATAGTCTGGAATAATATATAGGGTACTTTTTGTCCCAGAAAAATATACGGTTCCCGCGGGACACATTTGTTATTGTTTTGGTGTATATTCGCTAGTATAGCAATATATTCGTCATCTAAAACAATTTTGAAGGCAGTGAACCTTTTTAGTAACAAACATATTATTGGATCTATTTTTTGTTCATTTCATTATAAAGTCTTCAAATAAAAACTTTATACACTTCTTTGAAAGGTTGATTCAAGCTAATTTCCGTAACGATTTAACTGGCGATTTAACTGGTTACGACTTTTGCGGGCCTTTTAAATTGGGATTTTTTATCTATAATAACAGTTTCCGCAGGATACGGAATAGGAAATGCTATAATTTTGTTAAATTGTAAATTGTTTAGTAAATCTTGATCTAATTACTATGTTTTTTATCTCGATAGTATTCACAACACCTTTAATGTACCTACTAAAAGAAAGAATTTTCATAGAAGAAGTTAAGAAAAACTACAGTGAAAATAATAGCTATATAGGCAATATTTATTTGTCTGTCTGTCTGTCTGTCTGTCTGTCTGTCTGTCTGGGAACGCATAACGAGAAAACCATCCGGTTGTCCGGGTGAACATATAGGGTAACCAGCATATTTTCAACATAATTTTTACTACGGGAAAATATCTCATCTCTGACAAATCTATACTAACCTTGAAACAGGGACAAACCCGAGAGGAGTGAGGGTGTTTCGCTAGTAGCTTATATTCTCTTTGTATCTATTCTAAAAAAATCACGAGTAAGTCTAATTATTATATTAAATATTTATGCGAAAGTTTTAACAAGATTATACCATAAATTTTTATTAAGTTTCATTCTAACGATTTATTTATTATAATAAAAGATAAATCAAAGGAATTTGTAATTTACCATCGCGTTGCCGCCGTCCGACTTCATAGCTTTTCATTATTGTTAATTTGCCCATCAGTTTGCTATGAAACGGAAATACAGTCACGTAGAGTAATAAAAGGATCTCGGCAAGGCTGGCTAAGTGACGTTGTAATAATGGGAGGTAGAAACGTTAAACTTTAAAGTAATATAAAAGATCGTGTTGTGTACAGCTGCGTTTTAGTATCAGGATTCAGTGTCCGGGTGGTGTAAAAAATTCTATTTGTCGCGTATAGATATATAATATAATAATAATAATAATAATAATAATAAAATGTATGTGTATAAATAAGTATATATATATATATCATAAATATATAATACCATATGTATTATATATTTATTTTACATTTATTATCTATGTAATAGGCAAGGACAAAACATTTCAGTACCTTTTTCTCCTCATATTGTTAACGGATTTTCTTTTTTGTTTTTGTTTTATAGCTATTGACGAGCTTTATTGTTGCCAATAAAAATTGGAAATAGTTTTTTTTTGTATAAATATGTAAAGAAAAACAGTTACTATTATTGATAACACTAATAAAGCTTGTCAATATCTAATAAACAAAAAAAAAAGAAATAAAGTTGATAAACAGAAGAGCAAAAGGGTACCGAACGAATGTTTTAGCCTTACATAAATTTTACATTTTAAAATAGATAACGCATCGATAGGAGTAACAAATTCAGGTCATGTACGGTTTTAGGTCAATTTTATGGGATGTAAAATCGTGGGGTTCTATTCTAAAGACACCTATAATATAGTTAGAGAGCTGAGCGATGGGGGGTCGCTTGTCGTGCATATATAATTCACGGATTCAAATACAGAGTTTCTTGGTAATGCGGTTGTATACGTTAAATTTATCTCCAAATATATTTAATTTAAATATATGAAAAATTATGTAAATAATTTCGTTTAAAATAGGTTATTTATATGATCGACGGTTACACAAAATTTTCGTTATGTACATTAAAATAATGAATAAAATAAATATAACCAATCAATAATTAATAAGTTATAAGTAGAATATGCTTTGAAGCTATTATTAACAAGAAAATTGAATTGAATAAGTAGATAGTTATAAACTGCGTTGAATACATTACAACATTTGTATGTTTGCTGAACCCAAAAAACTAGATAGTTATATCACGTAAAAATAAGAATTGAAAAATTCTCCAATTCCTGTATCATCATCAAAATTCATATTTATTTCAACAAACATGGTATTACATGTTGTGTATTTATACAACAGTGAAGGAAAGCATTGTGAGGAAACCTGCATGTCTGAGAGAACCTAGCAAGTTTTCGAAAGACATGTGAAGTCCGCCAACCCGCACTTGGCCAGCGTGGTGGACTATGGCCTGATCCCCCTCGTATTGAAGGGAGGCCCACTCCTAGCAGTGGGACGTTAAAAAGGGCTAAATAAAATTACCTACTTAAAAATATGTACATGAATTTTTTAATTACTAATACATAATTTGCCTTGAAAATTTTAGAAACATAAATTCAATAAACCTCTATATATTGCAAATTTAATATATGAATAGGTTTTATTATATAACTTAGCGTTACAGCTTACTGTTGGAAATCCTAAATAAACTTTGTTTTCATCTTCAAGACGTGTATGCGATTTAATTTAATTACGTGAGACAATTTTGTATGAGCTCAGAGTGATGTTTAATTTGTTTTACAACTTCATGGTGTTGGAATATTTTAATGATGATACAGGAATTGGGAGAATTTTTCAATTCTTATTTTAAGTAGATGTCTAGTTTTTTTGGGTTTGACATACAATATCTGTATAAATATTATACCTAAATGTAAAAGTTTGTGAGTAGGTATGGATATTTGTTACTCTTTCACGCCAGAACGGCTAAACGGATCTGGATGAAATTTGGCACAGAGATAGATTATAATCTAGAATAACACATAGGCTTTTTATTTCGCAAAAATGTTCGGTTCCCGTGGGATAGGTTTGTTTTTGTTTTATATATATTATGAATATTTTGACATACAATATGTGTTATCATTCTAAGGGTTTTAAAAGATACGTTTTCACGTTAAAGCTAGCTTTTGCCCGCGACTCCGCTCGTTATTTAAGTCCTAAGCGTGATATTATGAGCCATTATCTTTATTCAATAAATATAGGCTAACAATGCAAAAGGTTTTTTAAAGTTAGACTGATTGTATCATAAATGAGAGCTTTAAAACCTAAAAAATATATTTCATGTATAGAATATTAGTATATAATATCTAGTGTTATGGTGAAACATACTTATACTAAGGGTACTTGTTCTATTTCGTAGATAAGACAGACGCAAGCATAAGCGAAAAGTCCGGTATTAGATTACTTCCTATCTTCTTGATTTGAATATTATATCTCTTTCTATATATAATTCATTAAATTAAGGCACAACTTTTAAATTAAATTTTGAGCACAAAACACTAAATATTCCAACAAAATCGATTTAGTATTTTTTGCGTAATGCTCGAATGAACAAACAAGGAAAATTAGAGGCACAAACATTATAACGTAATATTTTATTGTAAACATCTTCTATACAAATATATTAGTATAAACAAGACCAAAATTAAAGTAAAATATGATGGAAGATATGATAATACATACATATATTGATTTTAATATAAACCTTGGAGTAAAAAGGGTAATTCTAATTCTGATGCTCTCAGCTCTAATTCATAGGGAAATGCCGATCTCAGTTATACTTGCAGGCAGTCCAGACATCAAACTGTAACCTTCCAATCATATTTATATGGAAATGAGGGTAGGGTTTTTATTAAACGAGTCGAGGCCAAAATTTCTCGACAATTCACCGAAGATTTACGATGGTTTTGGCGTCGAAGATAATTTTATTTGAAAGTGAAACCATTGTCACATTTTTACAGCTCTAGCTTTTAAAAGGTTTTCGTGTGAGTGCTGATATGAGTGGAATTTTATGACATACCTTGTATTGGGAAAAAAATTGTACAATTTGCTTTGTACAATCTTTTATTGAATCAAAGTCTGTCAAGGAACGGAATCGGAGATCATAATTTAGTTGAATAGATAAATAATATTTATTAGCCATTTTTATTTACATTACTATTCGTGTAAACGCTTTGAAATTCAGTATAATAAATGCGTAAGCGTACAAAATTTTTCTCAAGTAAAGTTACAAATCAGATAGGTAATAAAATATGTATTTTAAACCCACTTTATTATTATACTAGCGACTCACCCTACCGTGCTCCTAGGTACGTTTTAACGGTTAGTATGAAATAGATAGAAAAAAATATATTATATACTAGCGACTCACCCTCGCTTCGCTCGCCGCTTCGCTTCGAGTTCGTCCCTAGTTTGCTTCCCCATACAAAAATACAAACTTTCATCTCCATTCTCACCCCCTTAAGGGATAATTTCTGGGATTAAAACTATTTCACTCACTTTTAATATCATGAAATTAAAAAAAATCTCATTTTATTAAAAAAAAAAATTCATTTTCTTCTATACAAAACTTGTCCTGACAATAACAAACATAATAAAAAAAAATTATCCAATTTGGTGCAGTCGATCGGAAGTTAGGTATGCGGCGCGTACATACATTTCGGCGATTTATTTTTATTTATATAGATATATAGGTATAAAGGTATAATGAGTGGTCGTAAGTTGTATTATAAAAAGAAATCCGATGTGAATGAGATGATCTACCGCGGTAAAAAGTAGTCTATATCACTCTCCAGCCTTCTAATTATCTCCATACAAAATCACGCTAATCCATTACTCTGTTTCGATGTAAAAGAAGGACAAACAAACACACTTTCACATTTACAATATTAAGTATGGATTGAATTGTTCTATCATTAAACATATTATTTTTGTTCCAGAATGGGTCTAGACCCAAAAGTTCTGCTAGACGTACTCAACAATTCTTCTGCACGATCGTGGTCTACTGAAGTGTACTGCCCGGTACCTGGACTAGTGCCCACTGCACCGTCCAGTAGAAACTATGATGGTGGATTTAAGAATGAACTAATGGTTAAGGTAATGAACTAGTGGTTAAGGTACGGTTTGAAAAGAATAATAATATTAAAGTTATTAGAATATTTTTAAACAATTTGTAGAATAATTTTTCATGTAAACGAAGCATGAGATGAAAATTACATGTTTAACATTTGTTTTAATTTTATTATTACGTTAAACAGAGTATGTTATGTACTTAGACCAAAGAATTATATAGAGTCCGCCAAAAAAAATGTCAAAGTCAAAAATAGTATCGTAATATAGCTGATTTGGCTACTATTCTCGATTTTACCATACGGATCATTTGCTTTATTTTTTTAAATAAGGGAACTTTTATATAGGTATTAGTTATTTATTTGCAATTTTTAACAGAAAATATGAATAATTATAAATAATACTATATAGTATATTCTTTTGTATTCTTTAAGCATTATTTCTCTTCCTCCTTGAAAGACAGATAACATTATTTTTTATAATAAAATCCGTTCGTAATTTTTATTTATTAATATTTATTTACTTATCATAGTAATGAGTATTCTCTTAATAATATATTTGTATTATTATACTGTTTGAAACATTACTATGTATTATATATATTATATATTTTGCTTTATGTATGGTACCTTCGCCTATTACAAGCCGATTTTCATTTATATTTTTTTAAATAAAAGGTGCTTTTTTACTACTTAATATTACTTAGGTAGCAGTTAAAAAGTATTTCGATATCGATTAATGAACTCTTCATCAATGTGTATTAGAAAATTCTTATATTTTTCTTACTTTACATAACACATTCTGAAGAGTGTAGAGTAACTAAGAATTTCTCTCTCTACAAGCCAGTACAATGAACATTTATGTGACTGAGCGTACGAATAACGGTAGTGTGAATAGGTGTCTGTGCGACAAAAGATTTGAATGACAAATGTAGCGACATCACGATAGCGACGTGGCATAATGAAGCTACAATTTGACTTAAACGACGGTTTTAGTATTATGAAGGCTTTTTCGTATCTTTGAAGTACATGTATGGGTTGTTTTATTAAGTTATTTCATGAAAAATTATATTTAGAAAGTTTTCTTAGAGTATCCAAAAAAAATCTTTTCGAATTATTTCGCGTATTTATTTTGATTTTTGATTCCCGTCGTTTCGAAGCTTTACAGCGCACATGGTCACGCGAGAGACTAAGGTTTTAGACGTCTCAAAGGCGTTATATACTTGTTACAGGCAGTGCCTACCCACACCCTACCCTAGTCTAAGAATACTTAAATATCCAAAAAAAATAGTAATTAATAATATTAACAAACATGTTGGGGCATTAACACACAGCACCATCTAGTTCCATGATAAGCTACGAGGCTTGTGTTATGGATACCAGATAGTTGATACACTACACATATATAAGTATAACCTTAAATATATACATATTATAAATATAAACAACCATGACTGGAGTACAAGCATTCGTGCTCATCACATAAATGAATGCCCCCAGCGGGACTCAAATCCGCGACCGCTGGCACAGCAAGTAGGGCTACTACAAACTGAGCCAAGCGTGTCGTCAAAATAATTAAAACAAATAATTTTCATGCTTAGTCGAGGGATAATATTTGTGTCTAATGTTGTGTTTTAAATGATATGTAGATATACTATTTCCTTACACCATTCGAGTTTACATATTATTCGTTACAAACACTACCTATGTAAATGTATAGTGAATTTGTAATATAAATTTTATTAAAATTAATATAGCACAGATAGTTCAAAAGTGAAAGTTAAAATAAAAATTAAACTTAATTTTTCCCTATAATTAAATATAGGTACTTTTGTATGAAACTACTGTCCGATGATACTTAATACGTAAAAATCCATTAAACAATTTATGCTGCAGATTATCGCAAAGAGAAAAACATATATGCGCTTTTAAAACATTACCCTTCCTTTGACAATCGGGTAAGACAGCTTAAATTATATGTATTTTTTGTTTCAGGATCTAGAACTAGCAAGTAACATGGCGCTCGGCATTCGTTCCCCCATACCCCTCGGCGCTGTTGCCACTCAACTGTACCGCATCGTCCAATCTCGAGGTTACGGACAGAAAGACTTTTCTTTTATATACCAACTCCTTAAAAATGAAGTTGAAAAGAAGTAGAATAAATTGTGTATAAGCTGTATAGTTTTTTATTTATATATCTTTCATTATTTTTTTCATTTATCTTTCATTCATATCACCATACCAAATTTCATCAAAATCCCTCCAGGGGTTTTTCTGTGATGCGGTAACAGACAGACAAAAATTCAAAAACTATAGATTATGCCTCTGTATCGATAATAATGTTTATTTCAATAAGATTTTCAAAAAAATATTTATGTACAGATTCGGCTTAGTTACAATTTTATTATCTGTATAGATAATAATTAATTGCTAATACGGTGAAGGAAAACATTCGAAAGACGAGTGTTTACGAAGTGTAACCTCGTATTGAGCTCGTGCTCAGCACTCGGCAGTGAAACCTTAAAATAGCCAAATTATATTATATAGTTAAAAAGTTATCAGGGTTAGTTATTGTATGTTTGATAAAGGTTTTCATTAATTTTGTTTACCCGTTCGAACCTAATTTGCAAATTTTATTAATAAAACACCAAAGGCTTAATATAAATGCCATTGATATGAATTTAATTTTGTCTTAATTGTAACATCATAATAAATCTAATAAGATTTCGCCCGTCGTCGAAATTCGAGTATAATGAGTTTTGAAAATAATACTTTCTTAGATTTACGCGAATATTTGACATCTCAAATAAAACTATCTTTTCGGATTTTTTTTATAAGTATTGAAAATTTAAGAAATATGCAAAAAAACTGTTGCCAATTTTTTTCTATTGATGACACTAAACCTCAGACCCAAAATTAAAATAAAATCGGTTCACAAACAGAGGAAGGAAAGCACTGAACTATCTGTTTTAAATATATGTATAGACGTATAGACGATATATGTATGTATGGTATAAGTAAGTAGTGTATATTATATGTTATTATATATATTGTTTAATTAGCTATATATTTTTGAGTATTTATATATTATTTATATAACTACGACTGCACGAATTTAGCCCGCTTTGTAACACTATTTCTCACTACAACAGGTTGGCTGGAAGAGATCTCTTCTAGAGATATGTCCACCTTTGTAAATAACAACTGATTTTAAATTACTGTATTGATTTTTTTTAAAGTACAATAAAGAATAGTATATATAGACTTGTACGAACAAATTAACATTGCAATATGCAGTTCTCACAAAACTGAAATTCTCGAGTGAAGTTGGCCTCTTGAAATTGTGAGGTACTATCGAGTGCAAATTTTTTATTGCCGTATAATATATTTTTTTAATTTTTTTTTTAGTTTTTTTATTATTTATCTTTTTGAAGTCGATGTTGTTGTATTAAATGGCAAAAGTGGACGCATCTGAGCGAAGCAAGGGTGAGTCACTAGAGATTAAAAAGAATAAATTCTTAATTTTTCTTCAAACATTTTTAAGCCTCGCATAAATAAAACAAATTCCCGCACACCTGAGATTTTATTGCAAAGTTAATTAGTAATTTATTAAAGGGCTTTTAGGTGAAAGAACAATTTCAGGGGAGTATGATTTATGATAATTAATAAGGTTCACCTTTGTATATTAGATCCATTCTGTATAACCATAAAACGTTTATTAGCGTTTTGGACATCTAAGCATAGCTACTTTTCTACGGTAGCCGGTTCGATTTCCGCTAGAGATATTTCTTATTATTTTTATATTAAACTTACAAAAGTATAATAATACTTATCGTCTGTCATTTTACATAGTTATTAATACCCTAATGTTGCATGGAAAAGATTGTTTATAGGGACAATGCCACCTGCTGTGCCTCTCTTAATATACGTATATAATATATATCTTCCTTTGTTTTTCTTTTGCGGTGTGCAACAACTATAAATATCTATCTAATATCTTTCTGTATGTACGTATGTATGTATGTATGTACAAACATATACATATATATATATATATATATATATATATATATATATATATAATATATATATATATATATATATATATATATATCTAATATATTCTTCACTAATTTGCGATCACGGCGCCCAACGTTATTTAGACTAACAATAGAAAAAATATTGTTGCACCGCAGTTTTTTGCCAGTGCTTTTCAGGATTGATGCTTTTTCTTTCAGAACGGGAACGGCGACTCACGGCATTCTGTATAATTTAATATATAAAAATTTCGTGTCACGGTGTTTGTGGTCGTACTCCTCCGAAACGGCTCGACCGATCTTAATGTTTTTTTTTGTATATTTGGTAGGTATAACAATAGGTCGTAAAGTATTTTTTACCCTCCTAACCCCACCCCAATTTTTTAATCGCGATTTTAGTATTTTTGTATGAACAATCTATATATAATAAAATTGTAACTAAGCCGAATCTGTACATTAGATATTTTTTGGAAAATCTTATTGAAATAAACATTTTCATCGATACAGAAGCCGAATCCATAATTTTTAGAATTTTTGTCCGTCTGTCTGTCTGTTACCGCATCACAGAAAAACCACTGGAGGGATTTTATTGAAATTTGGTACGGTGATAGCTGGTTATCTGGGTCAACATATAGGATACTTTTTACCGCGGCAAAATGTCTTATTTCTGAGAAAAAATACAAAAACTGTAATGTAAGAGTATAGTAATATGTAAAAACTAAGAATTTGCTTTTTGGGCAAAAAAGGCAAGCTGTCACGAAATAGCAACTTTAAAAATGCATACCGCTTTCTCTTATCGTGATATCGTTGTGCCAAATCTCGTGAAACCGACTTTTGTCATCAGTTAAGGCGATAAGATTAGAGCATATTACATCCTATAAAGTTTTTAGCACTATGACTTTAGACATAGTGAAAATTCAACATCTATATTTTGACGATACGTTTGGCTCACTTTGTAGTGACGCTACTTGATGTGCCAGCGGTCACGGGTTCGAGCCCCGCTGGAGGCATTTATTTGTGTGATGAGTACGAATGTGTGTACTCTAGCATGGGTATAACATGGGATTACAAAAATTATTTAATGTACAGATTCGGCTTGGTTACTATTTTATTATATGTATGGTTCAGTTAAATTAATATGCATTTTCTTTAGAATAAAATATTAATAATGAAAATAATAATATTATTTAAATAGTATAATAATATTCTATAGTATTTCTTAAGCATTAGTTCTCTTCAATTAACTTAGTTTTTTCCTTTCCTTTATTATAATCTGTTAGCTATTTTTTTATTTACGTTTGATCACTCAATACACAAATTGTCATTTGTATACTATTTTGAAATATTGTTTGGTTTCACGTTTAGTTCTATGACACTCTATATTACTCCTTAATCTGAGGTCTCTATTAATAGTCTAGTGAGAAACGACTTATATGTTTCTAAACTAAAACTTTACCACAACTTCTTCTACTCCCTGCCCATTTCCCAATCACTTGGGGTCGGCGCAGCACATCTTCTGTACTGCTGATAGGATTTGGCAAAAGTTTTACGACCGGCCGCCTCACGCCTGCCTGACGTCAACTCTCCTTGGGAATGCTATTGTCTCTCTTTGTCTGAATTGTATCGCAGAAATCTTGTAATATGCACTTTCGTTTTTTTTGTTTTTTTAAAACAGTTTTTTATACTATTACTTAAATTTTTTAATGTTATTTTCGGATATAACAATAAATTTTGTTTTGACCTTGTCAATTTTTTTCTAAAATTTGAAACCACAACTACCTATTTACTAATAATCAACATTTATCATTTCTTAGCTTTCAGACTAACTTTATTATTATGATAAAAATATTATAAATATTTTTATCAAGACTTAGCAAAAAATTACAATTACAATTATCTGTAATTAAAAGGTATTATATCTTAAGAGCAGAAAGAAGTAGCTTAAGACATTTTTACTCTATATATAAAATCCTAGTAATATTATGATTGCGAAAGTTCGTGAGGATGTATGGATTTCTGGATGTATTGATGTATGGATGTTTGTTACTCTTTCACGCAAAAACTAATTACTAAATGGACTTTAATGAAACTATAGTAATATAGTTCATACATCAGAAAAACACATAGGCTACTTTTTCTCGGAAAAATGTACGATTCCCGTGGTATAGATTTATTTTTGTTTTTCTAGAGTTAATTATAAAAATTAAAGATAACTCCACTGAGTAAAAAAGTAACTAAAAAGAAGGGAACAAGTGAACGAAAGAAAATAGTATTATGCAGTAGGAGACAACATTTTTATATTTGCTGCGAGTCTAGCTACGTATATATGTATGTATGTCCCAACTAAGCTGATAGACATAACTGAAAACAAGATGTCAAATGAAAACAATAGAAAACTTTAAAATTAAATTAAATTTGAACCATATTATAAAGCGATAAGAATACATTTTCCACATTTACAAACGATTGCAAACTATTACATAATTACAAAAGATTCACATTCCACACAATAATACCTCTAACAATGTCATCACAGCGAGAATTTTTTAATTTCCCAGAGCTTAGGCGGGAATTCCGCCCATATTGAGCTTTTTTGTGCGCGAAAAAATCAAATAAGGGACAATGGAAGGGACGGTTTATGTCATAATCATATTTTACTTCACACAAAGCAGTTCTTACGTTAATGTGACTGGGTAATAAATGAGAGTCACGCGCATGTTCCATGGTTTTTATTATTTTTTCGCCGTGTGAGCATTTAGGGTGCATTCAGATGTTTTAAAAGTCACGCTCGTTTCTTTTTACCTTGTAATTATCGTTTGAAAAGTACACCCTTATGCCTTATCCTTGAGTTGAGCACGTCGTTTGTCATCCTTCAAGTTTTAAGACTGCTCTTAATGTAAGAAAAGGAATTTTCGTTAGTACGAAATTGTATGGTCGTCTGGCTCAGTGGTTAGAGGTTAGCATTATATAATAAGTAAGTGGTGTAAGTTTGATTACAATTTAATACACTTACATGGTGAGATATAATAGGTTGTAATTTGAAAATATTTCAAATTATAATTATTATTACAATAAGGAAAATAATAACAAGTATAAATAATACTATGAGCTCTTTTACCGCTAAGTAATTTGCACTAGCTGATATATTTTAAAATAAAAAAAAAGAAAGTTCTTCTAAATTATGAAACAGATTTTGATACAGTTTTTACGGTTTTTATGGAGAAAGTATACGGTATAATACTCTTATGTCTGTACGTCGATATACGTGTGTTAAGATTATGTGCAGAGTCACCGGCTATAAATAAACAAATATGTTAAGACATTACCACACAGTACCATCTAGTTCCATTGTAAGCTACGATGCCTGTGTTATGGATACCCCATAGTTGATACACTACACATATATAACTTTAAATATATACATATTATAAATATAAGCAACCATGACTGAAGTACAAACATTCGTGCTCATCACACAAAGGAACCCCCTCAGCGGGACTCGAACCCGCGACCGCTGACATGGCAAGTAGGGTCACTACAATCTGAGCCAAACTACTCGACAAATAATCGTCGTATATGAACTTGTACTACTCACAAAGGTAAATAGAACCTTACAACAGGAATCAAAATCGATGCCTGAGCGTAGCAAGGGCTGATCGTTAGTACATACTACGTATTTTTTTACTAAAATATTATAAATATGAAAGTAGCTCTGTTTGTTACCTCTAAACCGCTGAATAGATTTTAATAAAATTTGATTTATTAAAATCTATATTAAAATCTAACATATATTATATACTAGTGCCGGACCTAGATTACCTTTGATCCCTGCCGCATTTACTACACGAGTAAAGCTACGAACAAAAACTATATTCTTACAATTCAAAGTTCAAAAGCTAACTTAGTATATTGTTTTATCTTAAAAATTCTTGTTCATTACAAAACACTGTATAAGAAATTTATCAAAGACTGCCTAAATAAACGTTCAACAATTATTTTTAAATCCAATCTCCATTCAATATTCTGAACGCGTAAGCTATCTCACAAAGGCAAATTAAGGGAGCTTGTGTAAAATGTTCCATATCTTTTCGTATCTTTTCTTTCGAACAGCAGCAAAAATTAGTTTATATTTAGTGCTTAGTTTACTTTTTATAAATATTGTATGACATATTTTTAACGACGATATGTTTGAGAGTTTTCACGTGGTAAGTTAAATTTTAACATATATACGTTAATAATCTATACTAATATGATAAAGTTTGTGAATTGTAAGTTTGTGACGTTGTAGGGAGTAATCTCTGGATCTACTGAATCGATTAAGATGAAATTTGGTAAAAAGATAGTTTGAGGCCCTGGGAAGGACATATGATACTTTGTATCCCGGAAGTCATCCCTTAAGGGGGTGAAAACGGGGATAAAAGTTTGTATGGGGAATCAACTTAATAATAATAAATATACATATTTTTAACCAACTCCACTACTCAAGTCTGCTGAAGCTGAAATCCAGACCGCTCTGCAAACGTTTTTAATATAAAAACTAAGTGTGTACGCCGATTTAGCTGTCGAGTAACATATGAACAGAATATGACTACTGGTTTCATGTTTCAGTGGCCGTAGTAAAAGTTAGGTGTAGGTAGATATTATTCTATAAATGTACTTATTAAGTGTCAATCGCACAATTTCTACCTATATAAATAAATATATAAATACAAACAAATTCTATCTATATAAATAAAAATGAATCACCGAAATGTATGTTCGCGCATATCTTCGGATCGACTGCACCAAATTGGATAATTCTTTTTTTTGTGTTTGTTATTGTCAGGAAGTTTTGTATAGAAGATAATTAAAAGATTTATTTTTTACTAAAATAAGTTTTTTTATATCTCATGATATGAAAAGTGAGTGAGTGAAATAGTTTTTATCCCGAAAATCATCCCTTAAGGGGGTGAGAATGGGGATGAAAGATTGTATGGGAAACAAGCTAGGGACGAACCCGAGCGAAGCGAGGGTGAGTCGCTAGTTTGATATTTAATTATTATCAAATTAATTAAATTTTCTGTTTACATATAGCTTACCAGTATTTGTATAATATTATGGGATATCGTAGTTAATTCATTCAGGATTTGGAGCAACAATACTACAATAATTAAATAACCAAATTTTGTGTTCTAACTAGAAACAATTGATATTTTATATCAACTTACTCGTTATCGTTACCAGTTTTATTTATAAAAACGACAGATTTTATTAACGTATGCCTTTTAATTTTTAACCGATTTACATTCCAGTTTATAAGAAAGAGCTTTACATGCGAAGCAAAGTGTATCGACAAAATTCAAATGGCATTCCCCTCACGAACACCCATTACTCGCTGACAGTGACTTCCAATTCCTAACATTTTATGCTTAAAAGAAATATAAATATCACGCAAAATATCTAAAATCAACTTTAAAATTTAAATAGCAAGACTCAATTTTGTTAAACTAAAATCTATGAACACGCCATGTCGCTTCTACATCACAAACGTTGTAACGTGAAAATTTAAAATTTCGTGTTTAAGTGAAATTTTATTGGAAATGCCTGTTTTTATTGGCCGTCTTCCAAACGATCAAATTGTTAAATTCTTGACGTGCCGGTGCTTTAATTAAGGATTTTTGTACATGCGCCGATATATTGTTGAGTTTGTGCTTTTGCGCTTTACTTAGGAGCTTTAATGACATAAATACTTAACAGAGTTATCCAGAATTATGTTATGCCTGAAAAATAGTCCAAGAAATCTATATAACGACAGTCTTATGTCATAGGTAACTAGAAGTAATTTATTTGTAATCAGTGCCGGATTTAACCTTAGCGCCGCCCCTGGGCATAGTAAAAGATGCCTCCAAATTATTGAAATTTTGCATAAAATGGGTAAACTTTCGATAAAGTTTAATTTTTTAAATTATTAATTCTTTGTAAAATGTAAAAAAAATTATAAATGATTTCATTTTTTCGAAAAATGTACCTACTAGTAAATTGTTTTAATTTTTTTCTACCCTCCTAATTTTATCGCCCGTATAAATTTGCCGCCCTGGGCACTAGCCCCGAGTGCCGCTAGTGTAAATCCAGCGCTGTTTGTAATTATATTGCAGTAACAAAATATTACTTTGTAAATATAAGGGCATATCCACACCAAGTCGCGGACGACGCACGTTTTATGAACGCGTGTCGCCTGCGCTCTACCCGTATTTGTGATATACGGACACCGATAATAGATACCATCGCGCGATAAGCGCACTACAAACGCTCATGAGGAGCGCAATTGTCTTTCGCTTCCATTGCCAAAAGAGGTTTAATGTATTTTTAAATTATATAAAATTCAAAAAACTTATTTGTATATCATAGTGGTAAGATTGGTTGATCACTTTTAATGTTAAAAAACTTATTGTACTCCATTCCATACAAATAAAAAAAATGTTCTCCTTACCGATTTTGGTTAAAGTTGTTAGTCTCACTATGGCTAACAAACTTATTGCTTGTGTGAGAAGACATAAGGCACTATCTTTTTTTCACAGTCCGGTGGCACGTCGACGATAACTCTGCACGATCAAAGATGAGAGATAATGCGCAGGATTCTTATATGCATAAATCTTAAGGTCAAAACGTCATAATTAAATGGCAATTTATATTAAACTAGCGATTCACCCTCGCTTCGCTCAGGTTCGTCCCCGGGTACGTTTTAACGGTTAGTATGGAATAGATAGACTTTATAATATATATACATAGGTACAAAATAAACAGTTCTGAAATTTTCGATTTTTCAGCTGTTTATGGGGTTCTCTTATAGTTTTTTATACTTAAACTACCTCTGACACATCTCCAATAAAACAAAAAAAGAATTATTCAAATCGGTCCAGCCGTTTTTGAGTTTGAGTGAGACTAACGAACAAGCTAATGAACTATATATACATAGATATACAAGAAATCTATTTATTGTTTTCGTTAAATATATAAAAGTTGCGTTTTTTTCCCAGAAAAGACAACTATATAGATAAACATAAAAAGCGAAATCTTTGGAGTCATTCTGAGAATCACGAAATTATATATATATATATTTAATAAGATAAAATGTATTGTGAAACTTGATCATAATTTTAGGCAGCAATTGACCCAAGGATCAAGGTGATTTTTTAAATACTTAGGGGCCACAGTAATATAGGCTGCTTTGTATCTCGGCCCTATTATAAAATAGGTAAAAAGTTAAATATTTTATAAGTAATTTTTAAAATATATTATTATATATTAATAGCGGTATTAAAAATTACCGCTGCGATTTTGTATTAACAAGACATGCTGGTATTTCAGATTCATCTGAACTAGTACTACGAGTAAATATTGAGCACAGGTTTATTACTGGAAAGAAATTAAAATTTTAAGCTTTTATTTATATCCATTTTAAAAATTACATCCACTTTGATATAAAGTCCTGTTGTGCTAAACTTTCTAACGTCCAGTACACTAATTCGATTTCTAGCGAGTACTACAAACTCGTGTCGTGCAAAATTCAAATTAAGTTTTAATAGCTTTTCCAAACTAGAGCAACTTCCGATCGGCCCTGGAGCCGGCGGTACATTCGATAAGTTCATTTGATTACTTTTAGTTTCTGAAAATTTTCATCATCACTGTATTTTACAAATGCAAAGTTTTAGTTAGATCAGATTTTTTTTTTCAGTACTTTAAACATAATATGTATATATTATGTATAATAATACGAATATGGATCTTCTTTGTTCAATTTTATACACATGATCCTTAAAATATATAGAGCTTACACAAAACATCAATGAATTATTTCTCATAAATAACTCTGTCCATTAGTGAAAACCGTATTAGAATTCGTTCGGCAGTTTTTGAGTTTATCGCGATCAAACAGACAGAAAGAAACACGATGCGGGGGAGAAGGGGCGGGGGCGGCGGCTTTGTTTTATAATATGTAGTAATGTTATTGATTTGGCACAATAATTTATTACTTCATAATTGAAAGGGAATGAATGTTGAAAATAACATAATCAATTTTAATATCATCCATTTCATGTAAATGTTTAAATGGAATACCCACGACAGTAATAATGTGTACTGCAGCGTATAATAAAATACCGCGGTACAAATTAATAGTTTGCGGATATTTTATAAAGTGCCGGGATTTACACTCTCGCCGCAACCCATAGCATGAAATGTTGACTGGCGTGAACGAGGAATGACAGGCATTTCGGCGTCAGTGTGAATGCAATTTGTCACTTTGCCACTTTGATGGTAAAACTAAATTGCTCTTTATATTATGAGGACCTAGTAATTTATTTTCCAATTACACATGTTACCCCGAGGGTCTCTATAAAAGCAAATCTAGACTCAATCTTTATATTATTATCTTATGTTATTAAAGGTATGTATATTATCTTATTAAAGGTTATGATATTTTAAATAAAACTATTCTTTAGGATTATTTCGCGGATTTATTTTGATTTTTGGTTCCCGAGGTTTCGAATGCTTTACAGCATCCATGGTCACGGGAGAGACTGAGATGTTACATGTCTTGAAGGTATATTTGTTACAGACAGCCTACCCACAATTAACGAAACGACGGGAAACAAAAGTGCAAATAAATCCGCGACAAAATCCGAAAAGATAGTTTTATTTAAAATGTCAAATATTCGCGTAAATCTAAGAAAGTATTAAAGGAGTATGATGTTAGTATAGAGTATGATGTTAGTTTGGATAGATATGTGCGAGTTGTAAAATTTCAGTTTTCATTAATTGTAACATACAATTTTCGTTTGAGACATTTCATATTACCATAGACTCTATCCATTAATTCGATGAAATAGTGACGGTGTCATTTTTTTGCATTTTTATTTGGTTCGATTCCCGGTTCAGGCAAGCTTTTTAAAAAATAATATAAATGCTGTTATTATTATTTTTAAAAATAATGTAATGTTTCCTTTGAGTAAATCTTGATAAGTTCAATATTTAAGGTACTTTTCTTCAATGTCCCATCGATTTGTTCAACCTTGTATGTATGTATACATATATGAAAAAAAATCTAAAAATTAGTTTTACTTTAACACCAAAATAATCTATACGTGTTTGTCAGTAATATTTTTTAATATATAGAGTAGATGAAGCCGACAGCTTTAGTTAGTATGGCATGTTAGAGTAAATTTGCACTGCATATGTAAACTTGCTTTGCATTTAAACGTCTCGGCCATACGTGTAGTGGAACACTGCTATGAGCTGTAAACAACGTCCGAACAGATGCACTAGTATATTATGTGTTTTATTACACTGCACTGCACTTGAAATTTGTTGAGAAAATATGAATTTCAAATTAAGACGTTTATTAATTTCTACTACAGCTTGTCTTGCGTACTTCGTGGATCACAGGTTCGATTTACGGGGTGTATATTTTCACTTATTACTATAGTTATGAAGTCACTACCCGCGACTTTAATAAGGTGATATATATTTTCCAGAATAAAACTATCCTTTGTGAAAGATGCTAGCCTAGCTTTAAAATGTATATTTGTACTTAGTTTCATCTAAGTTATATCAAACATCTTCCTCTTATAAAAGTAATGTTACTCAATACAAATCTTTCTAAGTGAGTCCCCTGGGATAACTGGAATAATAGGAACACTAAGTCATGACTTGACTCGTTAACAATTCAAATACTAATTAAACCTATTAAATATTATCCAAATTGACATAATGATATTCTCCTGACCGATTCCGGCCACGGCGGCCAATCTCATTGAGACTAGCCAACTGCGCAGGAGATATTTTAGTGCACAAGTGTCGCGCAGACACAGGTGCACTCTCTATTCCTGTCACTCTCATACTCCGGTGGGACGACTGCTCGACACGACCCGTGAGAGTTAAGGCGCAGGACCGACGGCTTTACGTGCTCTCCAAGGCACGGGGGTGAAACACCGCCAACTTCCCAACTCCGGGCTGTTACTAAGGCTTACTTTTACAGAAACACTCAATAACTAAACTTGGCCCGACCCGGGACTCGAACCCATGACCTCCGGGTGTGCAGCCGTACATGCTAGACACTACACCACCGAGGCAGTTATACACAATATAGCACGCAAATTTCATATTGATAAGATTCCATGAACAAGGTAGATTTTGTGTCAAATTCAGAAACACAAACACAAATACAAACTGATATTTTAAAAAAAAAGTATTATTTGTATATTGATAATAAAGCTTACATATATCAAAAATATTTGATATACAGACATGATCTCTCTACGATTTTATTATAATACTAAAAAAAAGGCAAAAAAAGGCACCTGAAAGAATTCTTCTCTCAGTCACAGTATGTGCCAGCAGTAAATATAACGTTAAACTCCACTATCTGTTGTTTATAAGCCTATAGCATGGTAACAGATCGTGCTCTACATGCTCACGTCTCCGGTCTGTTGTCTTCGAATTGAGCACTAAATTGTTAACAGGCGCCCATCTAGCTAGAGTAATATCACGATTTTACTAAGGACAAAAAATAAATACGAGTATATAAATTAACACCGATGAATATATATAATTCTTCTGTACGTGTGTTTATTAAGCTACTCCTCCTAAAGGGCTAGATCGATTTGGATGAAATTTTGTGTATTTTTTAATTCGGAAATTCAATTGAACCCTGTAGATGGCGCTGCAGTCGGTGTGCCACTGATCATCTCCTAAACGGCAGGGACGATTTTAATGATATTTTGTGTGTATATTCGAGTAAGTCCCTGCAAGGTTTGTCAAGGATGTCCATCCGCATCCAGTGACATGGTCGAGGTCGCTAAAGCCCACTGGATGCGGAAGGTATAGCGTCTTAGCAAGTGGTAAGTATGTTGGAAATGATTCACACATGAAAAGGCCAATCTTAATGCCACCACTACACTACAGGTAATGAAGTATAAATTCTTACTTCTGGTGCACTCTCTATTCTTTCAAACTCAAAGGAGGCAAGTTAACACAAATGTTACAGTCATGGCAAAAAGGATTTACGTGTTCTAAGGAGCCCTTTTTTGGCCAGACCAATATTCGAACCTAACACATAACATTTTCGGCCAAATAAGCAAGCCATTTTTCGAGACATTTAAATCATGATCTCATTTGTATAAGGAATATTATATTTTTTTACTGAAATCACAAACACTGACAAACGATTTAATTTAAACTTACCCGACCTTACTAGTATTCAACCTGGAAATTTTGAATTCCCAAGACATAAGGCAGTGATGAGGCAATAAAAACTGTCTCATTGTTACTAGAATCTCGACTGCTTGAGTTTCAGGTCACGTGCGATCTACTGTCTTACGAGACGTGTTTTGGATTTTTTGTTAAACATTTTATTTTAAAGGGAGAGCGAGCGAGCTTTACAGATCTAAGCTTTAATTAACTTGAATAGTTCAAACTGTAACTGTACAGTACATATTTTATATCTAAACCTATACTTGTATATTTAATTAGATTTCGCGAACATTTGATATTTAAGAAATATACTTCTAACTTTAATCTGGTTCATGATATTTACTACAACGCTTTGTTCGCAGATTCGATTCCCAACTTCTATATTTGTCATTTGATTTATAGTGGTCTAGATAAGAGTAGACGGAAATATAATTTTAATACATAAAATGTTCTATATTAGCATTATTATATATTAAATGTTAAATAGTATACCTAATTTTTGCCAAATTACATTTCACTCTTACTGAGTATTAGAAATGCGAATATTTTTTATACGTATGTTTTATCGAGTTATTCTTCTATTATATAGCAACGTATCAACTTCATTTTAGTATGCAGATAGTTTGTAGGCACATGTTAAATAACCTTATAGGTAAATGTAAAAAAAATATTTTTAGTTTTGCTAAAATCTTTAGCAGGTAATCTTTGCGAACTGTTATATCAGTAGATTCATATTGCTCAGTAATCTAATATGTAAATATTTCGTGTCACGGTGTTTATGGTTGCACTCCTCCGAAACCGCTCAATCGATTTTAATTTTTTTTTAATATATTTGCTATGTATGAGAATAGGTCGTAAAGTATTTTTCACCCACCTACCCCCAATTTTTTAATCGCAATTTTACATAAAGCCAAGGAGTTTTTTTGTAGATAGAACGCGGTCGTAGCCGCGGCTTCTGCTAGTAACTTTAGTGCTTTCGTCTCTGAGATCTTAGTCAATAATAATGACTATTTCAATAAGATTATCCAAAAAAATATTTAATGTACAGATTCGACTCAGTTAAAGTTTTATTATATGTATACATAAAGTTAGACTTATTATAGAAGTAAGGACATAAATTGTATTATAAGGATCTATTTTTGATCTATTTTTATATTATTTTGTAAACAACTTCTGAGCGACACGCGAGGTTAGTACCATAATAATATTACTAACGCACGTTTATTCGTCACTTTATATTCCATTTGACAACGTGCGTTATTTTTTCTTGAAGCAAACAGAACCACTAACATTTACTTTTACGTGTACTTACTACATAGGAAAAATAAATTCGGAAAAAAGCTTCATTGATATTGTAGTGTGTATGTGTGTAAGCCTCCCCGATACCTATATATTGTACGACCTGTTATTATTTAAAGAGTATTAAACGAACCTTGGAGCCAAACAGTTGTCACATTTAGTTCCCACATCACAATATATGCAATGCACTAATTGTAATAAATAAGTATTAACAAAAAGAAAAAAAATCGCATATATTTACAATCTAAATTCAAAATTGCTTCTGAGTCATAATGTTGTTCCTTGCAAGTGTTGATATTTTTGTAGACGATAATTTTTAAATTAAAGATTTAAAAACGCCCCAACACATACAAGTTACTTAAAAATCCGTTTAAAATCTATGATGCAAGACAGACATACAGACAAACAAAAAGAAAGATACGACAAATTAGAGCTCAAACTTATAAAATCTTTTTTCTTATTTTAAATCATATATATACATTGCATCGATTATGCACAAGTTACTTAAAAATATTAATTTTCCAACTTTACTATATTTCATATCATTTGTTATTTGACAAAGAAGACAAACAAACAAAAATCTTCTATCTCTGATTTATGCTACAGTAGTTTTATTATTATACATTTTTATAGCGGCATACATTTATATATTTATTTATTATATATTATACATTATTAACAACCTATATCTAAAATCAATTAAAATTGTCCAATAGAATGGATACACGAGTACTTGCAAGCAAAACCTGTTTTTGCCTTTGCATTTTCACCATCACTTCTAAAACATAAACTCAAAAATATAAGGCTTGTTTCAACAAAGAATTATTCAAAAACATTAAAAATAATAGTAAGGGATTGTGAAATAAATATTTCAGTCACGCATCACAAGTTCGGAAATAAGACAAACGTTTCGACGCGACTCCACAAGTAAATTTTGTGGCCAAAAAGTAGTAAAAGACGAAAATTTATTCACAAAGGCATTTATTTATAGACACAGATGTTTATAAGATCTAAAAATTGAATAATAAAGAAATCATGATAATATATTTTTTGTTAGGATGAAGCCAAAATATCTAATCTTCTTTAAATAAAAGCGAAATAGGTAGTATATAATCAGTAATGATTAATAACCAATTATCAGAAAATGTAAGTGCTACAAACTCGAAAAGCAGGAAGATTTCTCATGGGGAATAAGTTACCTCCAAACAACGAATTTTGGAAATTTAACCCTTAAAGGATTAAAAAATGGTGTTGAAGTTTGATATGAACATCCCTTACTTATAAAGTTCCAATGAGCATAAATAGCGGATGATGTGAAACTTATGAGTGGTGCGTATATACTAATATTATAAAGAGGCAGAGTTTGTTTGTATGATGGCTCTAATCTCAGGACCTACTAATCTGATTTAAAAAGTTCTTTTTGCATTAGAGACCGATTTAAATGAAATTTGGTAAGAAGATAGTTTGAGACCCTGGGAAGAACATAGGATACTTTTTATCCCGGAAATCATCCCTGAAGAGGGTGAAAACGGGGATGAAAGTTTGTATGGGGAATGAACCTATAAATAAACTAATCGAGTGGAGTCGCGGAAAACGCTAGCATTTTCTATGATTCCTATATATGAATAAAATAAATAGTTTTGTTGCTTGTATCTACGTAAAAATTCCAAAGTGATATTTATGTGTAAATAGCACAATAACTAAGTTTCTTTGAAAGTTTCACGTTTCACAGTCGTAGCAGAATTCATAGAATTATAATACAGTAAAGCTTATAAGTTCACTGAAAGAATGTTACAAAGTGACATTGTATCTTCTTACATATCTTATATAAATAAATAAAATTTAAATTAAAATAGGCTAAGATGTTAAATCTATACATATAATAAAATTGTAACTAAGCCGAATTTGTACATTAAATATTTTTTGGAAAATCTTATTGAAATAAACATTATTATCGATACAGAGGCCGATCTATAGTTTTTGGAATTTTTATCTGTCTGTCTGTTACCGCATCACAGAAAAACCACTGGAGGGATTTTCATGAAATCTGGTATGGTGATAGCTGGTTATCCGAGTCAACATATAGGATGCTTCTTACCGCGGGAAAATATCTCATTTTTGAGAAAAAGTACAAAAACTGTAATGTAAGAGTATACTAATATGGAAGTCCTAAGAATTTGGTTTTTGGTCATTGTAACGCGGGCGGAGCCGCGGGCAATGCTAGTTATTTTATAAGTTATAAAGCACTTTTTTCTACTTTATGCAAAAACCAGACCTTTTGAATTCTAGACAAGTTAATTTTATCGAGTTTTTATACTGGCTACCTGTGACACTGTAGATATAAACTTCTACTCAAGGACGTACATAGTCGTAGATACATATATCTGTACCAGCGGGCACAGGTTCAAGCCCGCTTGTGGCAAAATTTTGTATTAACTATAGTTATACCGATATTTGAATATATGAATATCCTTTCGGTAATTTTTTGCTTTCTGTTATTTTTTTCCTTTTATATTTGTATACTCCGTTCCTATGTGTGTGTAAATGTGTGTGTGCAATGAGATCTCTACTTCATATTATGTAAGCATACAAAGTAGAAATTCTAGGTGTGTCACAACTCTCTGTTTGTAAAAGGAAATGATGAATTAATAAAATAATTAAATAAGGCATATTAAACTTATTATAATCATACATTTATAGAAAATCATTTAAAGAAAGAATATAAATATTATTATATATCATTTGTCAGACAATAACAACGATTACCATGGCAACAAATAGATATAAGCTAACTTCATCATGTCGCTTTTTGGATGTCGGTGTGCGCGCGCATCGTAAAAGGGTCAACATATTTTTATCATAAGAATACTACTGGTTGGTGGCTTCAATAATTGTGTTATTTAGCTATTCTTCATCAATATATTTTATTCTACTTGTTTAATATAGCATCCCTACGCTACAATGCGTGTACAATATAACAATCAACACAAATTAAATGAGCCAAAAAATATAAGGTTTCGCTCCGGTGTAAGGAAAGGAATTTTTTATTCGATAAAACTCGTTAGTCATAGCGATGTCGTTTGTTTGAAACGTTCAATTTGCTTCAATTGAATTTATTTTCTTCATTACATTCCTTAAGAAATCGAGACTTTCACAGTTTCTTTGATATAGATTTAACTTTATCTCAGCTACTACTTATTTAATGCTTAATTCATTTATATATTCTGCCATTTTTTTTACGTTTTATGACCTACTACCTTAGCCTTGCGTCGTTCGGGTACTAAAAGTTCCTAGGGATGCCCTAGGTACGTTTTAATTTTTTTGAGTGAAACACTAATTCTTTTTCTAAAATAAAAGCAGCCTAAATTACACCTTATAATATCAGCTATTTGTCAGTGAAAGTCCCGTCAAAATCAGTCATGCTGTTTCGGAGCTTAGCTGGAACAGAAAAACAAACATTTTAAAAATTATGTTATTTTTATACGTAGGTACCGTATTATAATTTCATATGCATTTAGTAAGAAGCAGTTATTATGACATTACAACAGACACTTCAATTTTATTTAGCATACAAAATAATTCTCCATTTATTTCTATCTTGATAAATGAAAAATGAATCTTCTTTACTTCAATATAAAAATATTAAGGACGCAATACTTAATTTTTGGTTTTACCGTTTTAGCTTTCTCTGTCAGAACCGAAATCTAATTACCAAAGATTGCCATCTTGGAGCTATACGAATTAAAAGTTGGCAATCTCACCCGTGTCATACGTGAATGGCGTAGACAACCAATTTGGCGTCATGTGAGGGAGGAAAAATTGAAAATAGATTGATCTCGTAACTCGAGCGTGTTATGTGCAATGGCTCAGAAGGAATAGGATTACGCACGAACCAAATGTAACTCGGCTTGAGAATTCACCCCCATTTGCAATGTTTATGAGTTACGACGTGCGAAATGCAAAATCTGTTATATCTTTGTTTCGGATTTAGGGTGTCATATGGTTTGAGTCATATGTGGTGGTAAGTTAGGGGTAGGTCACATATTGCTGACATCCTCTTTGTGGCTAGGTTAGGAAATGCTTTGTAAACTATATTACTAGAATGCGATGAACATACTGATTGCTTTACTAAATAAAAACCTATATTTGTACAAAAATACTATAAAGTTTTCTTACGAACTTCAAATATTATATTTATAGATATATAATTTAAATGTAAAAATTGACTGTTCAAAAATGCTTTTGAAAGTCTATATAAATATCAACATTATTATAATATTTATACTTAATTTTATTGATTTTAATATTATTTTTAAAATTTAAGATTTATAATTAAATATGAGTTTAAAGAAAAGCTCATTTGTTACCGAAATACGAATTATTCAAATAAAGCATCGACGTTTTTCTTTGCATGATAGTTTGCGGGACATCCCTATTTATGATCTGCGGAATGCAAATGTGCCATTATTCTTTGTTGCGGATTTGGGGAGTATAATGTCTTAAAGTGATAGGTGTAGGTAAGTTACGTAAGATGCTTATATCGTTGACTTTGTGAATATGTATTACGTTATGCATATTTTTATATTAGATTTTATGATGATAGATAATGTTTTCGCGGAAACAAAAATATAAATAAATTCGTAAAAAATCCAAAAATATAGTTTTATTTAAGACTTTCTCGCTAGTTAGATAACAAGCAAAATTTATTAAATCCATCCATATCACTAACCTTGATCACTTTCATCGATTATTTCAATTTTTCATTCAGAAAACGTTCATTTAGAAAACAGTAGCAACTCAACAGTAACTGAATGAACATTTTTAATATCAGTCCCCTCACGCATATTAAAAGTGATAAAATAGAAGACAATAAAGCTGTAAAATACTTAACTTTACAGAATTTACAAACTTGTATTACGTTTGTCCTAAAACAGAAAATTAAATTGTGTCCAGGCTAAATATACAAAAATGGGATTTCTTTTAAAAGAAAAATGCTCCTGCAAATGTGGTCGAAACTATCCAAATTTAGTTGTAGTGAAGCAAGATACGAAATTTATTGGCAAAGCCGTACTCGCGGACATTGTAAAAAACCTAGACGAAGTTTCCCTCGCTTTAAATGACAGCTGTCAATGTCAGCCGCTAAATATAAAAAAAAACTGAAGTCGGTGCCAGCCGATGCAAAGGAAATCTAATATAATTCGATACGTGAAACACATATTTACCTATGAGATATTCATATCTTAAAATATTGTCGGCTGGCATCAACTTCGAAAATATCTGATTAGGTATCTTTTCTAAATGAAAACCTCCTTTAGTTATTTTTGACATTTTAGTGCTTGGAAGTCGGTTTTTATTTTTTGTTAAAATGTTTTTATTTTTCCATTTTTAGTGTAGACGTAATAAACAGGTAATTTACATATTCGATTAAGCAATTTATTTAAAAAAAATATTTATTGTTGATTTTTTTAAAAACCGCTCTACCGATTTCGATTAAATTTATATGGAACCACCTCGGAAGTATACCCTTTAAAAAAATTCCAAATCGGTTCAGGCGTCTTTGAGTAATCGGTGAACATATGTACATAAAAAAAAAGATTCCGGCGAATTGAGAACCTCCTCCTTTTTGGAAGTCGGTTAAAAATGGGACTTCTAAAACTTGACGATAATTATTTTTTTAAATAAGAAAAGGAAGTTTTGAGTTAACTTATTTAGTAAAAATGTTATACGTTATAGATGGATGAAAATCACATATAGCAGTTCGCAATCACTCACATTACACTTACATTTTTGGCTTAACTCAGTCTTTAGGCACTACTTTCTATCACTACTTACACTAACACTTCACTCTACTTTACTGTATGTGGGGCTAAGCAATTGTGGCTGTCTGTATGCAGGTGGTATGCGTAAATGCATTTTCCAACATAAAAAAAAACAACCATCCACTTGACTGAATGGCTTTTGATTAGCTGTGATACACAGACAGACAGACATGATACAATTATCAGGTAGCTCTTTGTTTGGCGCAATAAACCCTAAAAAGCAGCTAAGGAAAGCTAAAATTAACTATAATATTCAAATATATACTATATATTCAGATGAAGCTATTCATAATACCCCGAATTGCTTGCTACTACAATCAACTAACTGAAAGTGGAACTTGCCGTCACATTGTATGCAACTTCGACAAATGTCTTAGACTGTTCGAGTAGCTACCTTGTCGAATTATGTAGAATATGGTACCGAGTTAAATTATATGCTTTACGTATATATATACATATACATACATGTACGTTATATTGTAACTCATATCCATAGAGAAATAATTTTGAATTTGGACTTCCAAATGTATGATGACATGAATGACAACCATATATCATTAAATCTATACATATAATAAAATTCTAACTTAGTCGGATCTGGATATGAAATATTTGTTGAAAAATCTTATTGAAATAGAGGTTATTTTCGATACAGAGGCCGAATCAATAGTTTTTAGAAGTTTTGTCTGTCTGTCTGTTACCGCATCACGGAAAAATCACTGGAGGTATTTCGATGAAATTTGGTATGGTGATAGCTGGTTATACGGGTCAACATATAGGATACTTTTTACAGGGGGAAAATATCTCATTTCTGAGAAAAAATACAAAAACTGGAATGTAAGAGTATACTAATATGTAAAACCTAAGAATTTGGTTTTTGGTCATCTGAACGCGGGCGGAGCCGCGGGCAATGCTAGTCTATACATATAACAGATTCTAACTCAGTCGAATCTGTATATTAAATATTTTTACCAAGTTTAGATCGGGATCTTAGACTATAATATCTTGGTACTTTAAATAGCTCAGATTAAAGATTACAAAAAGCGGTAAAGCGTTAATGACGTTCATTAATTCTTCCTTTACCGCTTTCTGTAATCTCTTACTAGATAAGAAAGCTTGAGCTGTTTTTTAATATGTTTTTTTTTTAATTCTTAATTCACAATACTAGACTAAAGTCGCAAATAAAATATATGCATAGTAAAATTATAAACAATTCATATTTTATAACATTGATTAATGTCCTTGAAGTTCGAAGTTTAATCCCTTAATGACCGCGGACACGCCGGCGTGTCAGTTAACAATAGATTTCTTAGAATTTAAATTAACTTCTTAGAAATTTACTTAGAGGTGTTAAAGTTTTTTTAATAAGCCTTTGTAAAGGTACATTTTAACAAAAGCCCAAAAAGGTACAATATAAAACTTTTTTGTTAATAATAAAACGGGGAAAATAAGTATATGACCTACCCTACATAACGGTAAGTTGTAACGTTGAATATTTACTAAGTTTATAACTACCTGCCTCGGTGGTGTAGTGGCTAGCATGTACGGCTGCACACCCGGAGATCCTGGGTTCGAGCCCCGGGTCAGGCCAAGTTTAGTTATTGAGCCTTTCTGTATAGTAAGCCTCAGTAACAGCCCGGAGTTGGGAAGTTGGCGGTGTTTCACCCCCGTGCCTCGGAGAGCACGTAAAGCTGTCGGTCCTGCGCCTTAACTCTCACTGGTCGTGTCGAATGGTCGTCCTAATAGAATATGAAAGTGACAGCAATAAAGAGTGCACTTGTGTCTGCGCGTACACTTGTGCACTATAATATCTCCTGCGCAGTTGGCTAGTCTCAATGAGATTGGCCGCCGTGGCCGGAATCGGTCAGGAGAACATCACAAGCTTATAACTCGAACAGCATCTAAAATCGTCCCATAAATCAATCCATATTTCAAGTTAGATCAAAAGCTTATCTTAAAGTTAAAGGTTTAATTTAAATACATTGTAAATTATAAAGAAATGTTTATTTTATTTAAATACACACTGCGATTCGCTTACAAAGGTACAATATAATAACCATTACATTAAATTGCGGAAGTTTTAGTAGATAATGGTCTTTCATTCTCTTGACTTGGCTATTATCATGAGAAATACTATAATTAGCTTGTAAAGTTATTTCGTTTTATTAGTATTATATATACATATAACAAAATTTTGAGTCGAATCTGTACATTAAATATTTTTTGGAAAATCTTATTTCGATCGATCGATACAGAGGGCGAATCTATAGTTTTTAGAATTTTTGTTTGTCTGTCAGAGAATGAACATCACGAGAAAACCACTAGACAGATTTTGATGATAGCTGGTTCTTTCTGTCTGCGGTAAATCTAATCTTTGGGAAAATCTATACTAAACGTTCAACCATAACTAGGGACTGAGTCGTTAGTCTATAACTATAGGTAAATAGGCAAACACAAATCAGTTCAATTTACCACTTTCTCCTTTTTTTATTAACCGATTATCTTTTTTTTTTGTTAAGTACCTATTGACGAGTTTTAGTGTTATCAATAAAAAAAAATTATGGTCGAATTTTGAACACTAGTAAATAATTATTTTATAGAGTAATCAAATAATAATAATTAAATGTTTTCTTAGAAATTATTAAATAATAATATATACCTACAGTAAATTATATAAAATTATTCTATTTAGTTTTCATATCTTCCATGATTTTAATGCATTGAGCTGTGACCATCTTTGGGAAATTCTCTATATGTAGGTACTTAGAGATCGACAACGCTAAATTTTACACAGATTTTTAGTCTCATAAGTTACTAAATATGTTCAGAAAAGTTCAAATTGTGATTTTTTTGTGTTATTATTTGTTTGATCGCGAACATCACTACAACTACTACTACAAGTCAGATTTAAAAACTATTTTTGGCCTTGAGCGTATTTGTGGTTGCGTTTTAACGGTAATCTATATAAATAAAAATGAATGTTGGTAAACGCATAACTCAAGAATGGCTGGACCAATTCGGCTAATTTTTTTTTCGTATGTTCCTTAAGGTCCACGGAAGGTTTTAATAAAGAGAAAAATTAAAAATTATCAAAAAATAATAAAATGTACATGAGCAACGCTGGCTAATAACTATTTATATCTTTTTAAAACGTACCTAGCGACGAACCCGAGCGAAGCGAGGGTGAGTAGCTAGTATACGATAAATTACTCGAGCAAAGTCGAAGGAAAAAGCTAGATCAGATACAAAAAACATTGCTTCTCTAAGTAAATATATTCCATTTTCAATTAAATATAATTAATTTAAATTTGTTGTGACAGAATAACAAATAAACGTAATAAGTATTAACAAAACATGTCACGTTGTATTTATCAATGAAATTAGCGACGGTGTTTACTCTACAAAACGGATACGTCGTAGTTTCAGCTTAAATTAATTTACATATTTAGTTTTGCCACTAATTTTAACTATATTTGTACATACTGTGGGTTTCCCTGTGATATTAACATAAACCTTTCTCACTTAGTTTATTTATGGCTTAAGCGTAAGTCTCCCTTTTTTGTTGTGTTATATTTTAGAGGCGCTCAAAATATAAATGATTTTATTTTTATGATTTTGCTATATACATCGTTTACTTTCTTTAAATAAATGAAATTTTATATTAATATTAGTCGTAAATTAACAAATGGACCCGTGGATTTCAACCCGTTTTACTTAGTTTCCCAAGAAAACTCATTACCACTGGGCTACCACAACCTTTAAACATTATGATTCGATTTTTCATTAATAGCAGACAATCCCCATGAAAATTGTCTAGTATTAAAAAATAAATATACAAATTCACAAACTGAAAATCAAATTTAAAAGCGAGACTAACGTTTAAATTAATAAAAATAAGCTTATGATATATGTATATACAGCCATTGCCGACACGTGTGTTCCGCGGCAACGTCCCGAATAATGATCAATTAGAAGCGTGTGTTACGCTAATATGATCCACCATTTTAAAAAAAATGTCGCGATCTGATTGGCCAATTTAAACCACGTCCGCGCTCGCAGTGAAATAGCAATTATTTTTATCAGAGAAAAAGTCAAACTGTTATTTTTGGGGCACGTTTTTTGAAGTCCGCCGAGAGATTAAAGGGTTGTGCTCGTTAGTAGTAAATTGGCAGGCATTTAGATTTCCGCTCCTTTCTACACGACAATAAAGCGTACATTTGACATTTTATATATAAAATTGACCTTTTTTTTCTTTTTTAGTTAGAGAAATCTAACAAATTATGTATTTATTACTACATATATAAAAGTGTGGTAAATTAATCAGTGTATCGGTTTCAATTTTTACCATTACGAGGTCAAATTACCTTGGGCATTGGGGAAAAAAAGTACTTGAGTACTTTTTTACCCCCGATGCAAAAAGAGGGGTGTTATAAGTTTGACGTCGAGGTCTGTCTGTCTGTGTGTGTGTCTATCTGTGGCATCGTAGATCTCAAACAGATGGACCGACTTCGATGCGGTTTTTTTCATTTGAAAGCCAATTTCCTTGCGGTGGTTCTTAAATATGTTTGGTTAATATCGGTCTAGTAGAGTAAGAGTATCAGCTCTTTTCCAAAATGATATAAGGCATTTTGGTGTATGATTACTTGTGCCAGCGTAATCGTTAAATGACAATTAATTTGCGTAGACCTAAAACCATAATTTCATAAGAAAGAGCGCCATTATATAAACAAAAGGGCAGGGCAGATCTGTAGTATAATTATTAAATCTTCATAATCATAGGTTTTAAGCTTTATTGTTTTCATTATGCACTAAAATAACTGAAGAGCGAATGCGTGAAACTCTGACACGTGTAAAACGTTTTCCGAAAGAGTGGATATGCCTGTCATAGCGTTGATTGAATTTGTCACATCCATGTCACAACAACCTTCTAGTGATGTAGTCTTTTTGGACTATGAAAGAAATTTTAGATACTTCGATTCGATATAGGTGAAGTGACATCATTGTCTTAAAGGTTAAGTAATAACAATAATGTCCTACTGATCGATTTCACTTTACTAAGGCCAATTTCACACAGATATTATCCGTATTATTAATATTATAAATGTGAAAGTTTGTTAGCATGGATGTTTGTTAGTCTTTCACGCCAGAACGGCTGAACGGATCTGGATGAAATTTGGCACAGGTATAGATTATAGTTTGGAATAGTATATAGGCTACTTGTCACCCCAAAAAAATTACGGTTCCCGTGGGATAGGTTTGTTTTTGTAAAACTATATGAGAGCTAAGAAATAGAGAGTGCACTTGTATCTGCCGATACATATTTTTACTATCACTTATTTTCATATCGTCATTTCAAGTCATGAGTGAGATTGACTAACATCACCGAAACCAATTAAGAGAACATTATTATATAGTAATTCGAACCCAGAACGTCACAATCAATCATAAAGACTAGCTTTCCACCAAAACGGCACTATTCTTGTACTGTAAAATATTTTTTTAAAACTATAATATAAATGTTTTAAAAAATGATTTAAAAGGTTTGATGAAAGTTTTGCACTAGATTGAATTCGGCTCGTAATACTAACTTGTGCTGGTTTTTATCAATATTGAAAAAATCTTTCCATTATGCTTCAATATTGCCAGTTATTTTTTGAAATTGTTATTGTATACTTTATTATTCAGTGGTTGTTTTAATAACAGATTTATAGATTTTTCAATCAAATATATGCTTTAATAATAAAAAATATATACACTGCAAATATGTATTTTAAAATGTTTATGCATTATTTTGACGACACGTTTGGCTCAGTTTGTAGTGACCCTACTTGCTGTGCCAACGGTCACTGGTTCGAGTCCCATTGGGGGCATTCATTTGTGTGATGAGCACGAATGTTTTTACTCCAGTCATGGATGTTTATATTTATAATATGTATGTAATATGTTTTTAAGTTATATATGTAGTAATGTATCAACTATCTGGTATCCATAACACTAGCCTTGTTACTTACCATGGAACTAGACGGTGCTGTGTATTAATGTCCCAATATATTTATATTTATTTATTTATTTATATTCGAAAATAATTGAATATTTATTAAAGCCCTACTCTGGTAAACAATGTAACAAATTTTTTGGTTCCCAATGTTTTTATTCCATGTTTTGAATGAATTTCATACTATGAGAGTATTTTATTTCTATTATAATAATTTTTATTTTATTTTAAACTACATAGTAGAAAATGAAGTCGCTTCCGCGGTCTGTGTGCTTAGATCTTTTAAACTACTTCACGGATTTTAATGCAGTTTTCAGCAATAGATAGAGTGATTCAAGAGGAAGGTTTATATGTATAATACATGCATATTATAGTACAGAATAGACGAGAAATTCAAATTTGTATTTCATACTAACTGCTAAAACGTACCCGAGTGAAGCGAGGGTGAGTCGCTAGTTTTAATTGAAACTATTTTTTCGAATTATTTCGCGGATTTCTATAGATTTTTGGATCCCGACGTTTCGAATGCTTTACGGCAGTGATGGTCACGGGATTTCACGCATTGCTGTAAAGCGTTCGAAACGTCGCGTCGGGAACCAAAAATCTAAATAAATCCGCGAAATAATCAGAAAAGATATTTATTTATTTAAGATGTCAAATATTGGCGTAAGTCTAAGAACCCCCCCAACGTTCGTTCACCTTGTCGTGGTGGGGGGGCTCAGTAGTGCCCGGCAATCCAACCGGGCGCGAAGCTAAGAAACGCACAGGGAGGTTGCCCACTTCGGTGGGCGGTGGGAGGTGGCCCTCTTCGGGGGGCGCTGTACCATGCGGGTTGCTCCTGGTACTTCTCTGATAGCAGAGTGGACTGCGGAGCAACCCCATGGTTGTGGTGGTCTGCTTCGGCTGACCTGCCGTCGGGGCGTCGTAGTTGAATGCGTAAGCGATCCTGCGACGCCCCATTAAGACGGGGGAAGGTTTTGTTGGGTTTTAGTGGGTAGTACTGGCTATATTACGCCGGTGAGTCCTACACGTCGTGCGTAAATGCATTTCCCAACGTTAAAAAAAGTCTAAGAAAGTATTAATGATATTTTATATTAGATAATATAAGTATTATGAATCGAACTTGTATTATAAATGCTAAAGTTTGTTTGTGTGTGTATATTTTTTACTTCTTTACGCTGAAACGGATTGTCCAATTTGGATGGAATTTTTAGAACATATACTTTTTTTTTATTTTTATGTCGGGAAATGCATTTACGCATACCACCTGATCCCCCAGGTGGTGATGTGGGGCTCACCGGCTAGAAGAGCCGGTACTACCCACTAAAACCCGACATTCCCCTCCCCTCCGCCTTAATGGGACGCCGCAGGATCGCTTGCGCATAACTACTACGGCACCCCGGCGGCAGGTCTGCCTAAGCGCTAGGCAGACCACCAAACCAATGGGGCTGCTCCACAGTCAACTCTGCTACGCCAGAGAGGTACCCGGAGCAGCCCCATTAAACCTAACCACCGCCCACCGAAGTGGGCCACCTCCAATCGGCTGCAGAGGACAGGGAGAGCGGCAACGAAACACCGACACTCCTCTTCCCCTGCAGCCCCACCGCGTCCGCCATCAAACGGTGGCGGCCCCGTCTAGGCCGCGGAAGGTAGGGAGAACGGCGCACCGAAATACCGGCACACCTCTCCCGCCGCGGCCTACTCCTCCGCCGGATGCGGGCCTGCGACCACAGTCCCGCAACCGGCACCCATCATCCGGTTGTGGGACCAAGCGGTCCCACCACCGGTGGCCGCAACGTCTTCGGCTCGAGTCCTAGACGAGCGGCCCCACCCAAGCCATTTGGTCCGCGCCGGATTTCTCCGGTACCACCCGCCGCCCTAAGCGGGTGGCATTCCCCTATCCGCCACCTGGGGACGCGCCCGGTAGGAGTTGGCTTATCCCCCGGGAGTACATATACTAACCTGGCATCCGAGAGAAGCGAGGGTAAAATCGCAAGTCTACTATAAATATGCCCAAATTAGAATTCAAACCTATAACTTAGTGTGTTAAAAAAGCTTCTATGTCATTCAAAGTTTTTTAAACTTTCACATAAATCTTCAAAGATCCACAAAACGGTGGAACAGGGCCAGTGATGGATGCGGGAACTTTAAAAGAAAACAAAAAGGGTGTTCTTAAACAAACGGCAGTATCGAAGCAATAATCTATTGGAAGTTAAGTCGTTAACAGTTTGCAACTCAAACGGCAATGCTTAAACTTCTACTTATATATTTTTTGGGTAAACAAAAATAGAAATTGTACTAAGTATATAAATGTTCTAGCCTTCGCCCGAGGCTTTGCTTGCATAAATTAAAAATAACAGATTTTTATAGAAATTTTCATTTTCTTTTCTATTAAGGATTGAATTTCCAAAAAAATCTTTTTTAACGGATACTTTTAATTAATACAATTAATTAAAAGTAATTTACAATTTCTAGTATTTATACTTTCTGAGATTAATCACTGATGGTATTTCGCTCATATATACAAGCGACTAACCCTCGCTTCGCTCAGGTGCGTTACTTACTCGTTATAAAGCCTATGTGTTACTCCAGGTCATCTATATAATACATAGATTTCATCAAAATCTGTCTTGTCGTTTCAGCGTGAAGAAATATGGACAAACATACACAAAGATTCGCAATTATTTTATTAGACAGATTACAAGAGTATTTACCCCAGAATTTCTGTTCGCGTTTTTGCTTTTGGAGTCTGCAACTACTATAGATGATCTTAACAGGTAATAACATTATCTTTTCGGGTAATTTCGCGGATTTATTTTGATTTTTGGTTCCCGACGTTTCATATCAGTGATCATGATTGCTGTAACGTATTCGAAACGTTAAAATAAATTCGCGAAATAATCCGAAAAGATAGTGTTATTTGAAAGGTATATGTATAATATAGTGTAGCATGGACGTGAGACTACAAGGTACCTAAACCAATATGAACTATTGATACAAGTGGGAATAGAAACCACTACAGTTTATTTGGCACGTCGCGGTCGCTCAAAAAGTTTGTCGTGTGGAAATTTATATAGCAATATGACTCCAACAAATTACCTCCCCCGTCCATTTAAAGAGAATCATATGAGAGTTGGGATCGGGTCGGTCTCTAGGGAAATGAATGGCGACATATTCTACAGCCTTTGTTATTGAAACAGTCGCGTTATATTTTCGATGAGTAGCAGAAATAAGGCATCCTTCAAATTTATTTACATATTTAAATAAATTTGAAGGGTCAAAATACAAAAAAAAAATGTACACTATGGAGGGTTTAGTTGAAAACGTAAGATGATTTGAAACAGAGCCATGATTTGTTGTCTATACTTAATATTATAAGAGGTAAAGCTTGTGAATTTGTGAGTTTGTAACGTTGTAGGGGGTAATCCCTGTATCTTCTTAACCGATTCAGATGAAATTTGGTAAGAAGATAGCAATGGAAAGGACATAGGATACTTTTTATCCCGGAAATCATCCCTTAAGGGGGTGAAAATGGGGATGAAAGTTTGTATGGGGAATCAACCGCAAACCGCAAATCGCTGGTGAATATATAAATGTTATAGAGAAGAGAAGAATATAATAGCCTCCTATATTCATTTTGTTTGTTTGTATGCGTAGAGGTTAACATTTAGAGGTAGTAAAACGATTTTGGAATCTCTTCAAATAAATCAGAAAGTTACATTTAATTTTATTGTAGTGGTATATATGTAGTTCCTACATGGCAAAATGTTACTGCTGATTTTATATTTTTCAAGTAGACAATTTTTTTCAAAGATTTATAATTCTCACTTCACTTAAATCTAGGATTTACAAGATATTTCAATGTCTAATTTACAAAATAAAAAAAAGTCTAATAGCAAATTTTAGGGATCTATTAAGTATAAAAATATACAATTTTTACTCTACATACCTTGCAAGGTAGCCAAAAATAATAATGCTAAATGCCTAGTATTTTCGATTCTTCCAAAATAATCGTTCTCTTCATAGATACAAGTTCTATTCTCAAATGTGTCTCCAAAAATAAATACTTTACATAAATAAATTATTTGTACATTTCTAAATACTCGGTTTCTATTTAGTGAGACGACTAATTTTAATTAATCATATTATATGGAACTTAATATGATGGGAGTTCTCTTTGGGCTTACTACACACTGTCACTTAAAATATTTGTAATGTTGTTGCGAAACCTGCGAAAAAACCTGAAAAACCTGCAAAGAAAAACATTATAACCCAGTATTGCGGTAATTATGTTTTATTTTATTTTATATAAAACTTAATTTATACGAAGTATTTAATTTTAATGCGAGCTACAATATTGTTCCTTGCAGGTGCCGTAATTACATATGAACCATTTGGTGTAGCTATATAGAAAATCTACCTACTTATTCAGTCTTGGCCTTATGAACTATTATCTTGCAATAATACTTTAATATATTTAAACTCGCCTTTAAACAAAATTTTAGTAAACTATAATGAAATCTCTCGCAAGTATCCTGTTATAGATATATTTTCAAATACAATGTACAATTTTAAAAGAAATCTTAAAGAAATCATTTAGTGTTACATTTCATATTTTTTATTATTGTCATTTAAATAGACCATATGTACCAAATACGTTTTAATATTTAAATTATAAATTTGTTTACCTATGTATTACCTAGTTATAAAATGTTGTGCATGCCTTTAATTTAGAGTAATATACAAAAAGAAAATTGGTTAACGTTATTTTAGTAATTAAGTTTGTGTATGTACTCTAGTTGGTAAGCCTTATTCAATAAATAATTAAAAAAATAAATGTGAATGGCAACACATACTGATGTTGCTGTAGACAAATCAACAAACATATAATTAGTAAGCAACGAGTTTAAATATTTCGTGTTTTTTTATTTTTATTATAATATATTTTTTTAAACTATACACAAATAAATGATTATTTTCTCATATAGGTATGCAATGATATTTATTTATATTTTAGAAAATTAACAAACAGGAAAAATTTATATAATAATCGAAAGTAGTCCATCAGTTTGTTCTGAAATATTTAAATCAAATTATTTTATTATTTTGTTTACATAAACTTTTTACTAAAATCGTATTAAAATATCTAATTTATATTACTATTAATTATATACTCTTGTAATAAAAAAGAAACTCCTTATTTTTACTAAAACTATAAAATCCAAGTTTTTTTATAAAATTTTAGAATTCACATCAAAATAGTACAAGTTGAGTACTCGAGCCTTTTACAAAACTGAAGAGGAGAGCTTTGAAATTCAGTTTCTACGATGAATGAGACCTCATAATGTTGGCTTGCTATTTCGAATCATGAAAACGTTTGTTGGTTATAACATCATTGCTCTGTATTTTCTACCTGCTTTGCATTCTATTGTACTAGAAATTGAGTGTACAGTTCTAATTCACTTTTTTTAATTTTCAACTAAAATCGGACAAATGAAAACGAAAAGTCTATTTCGTAGAACGTAATTCTCATATTATGACTTTAATAAGTTTATTTAGAGTGAAATGAGATGATTTATTTATATAAAAAAAACTAAATCTTAAGTAATTTTAAAGTTATCACCATTTGGTTACGCCATGTATTTTAAAGAGGACAGGTAAAATAAAAGCTATTAAAATGTTCAAAATATTATATAGTTCGAACTTTTAGAATTGATTAATTTGTAGTGCTAAGCTTATTCAATTACTTATAACGATTTAATAATAGTAAAGAGCTACTGAAAAAGATCAAATTTTTATCTAATTCATGACAAATGGTAAGGGCAGCAGAAATATTAAGTAGTCTAAAATGAAACCAGTTGTAAAGTATTAAATATCTGTCTGTTCACATTCACGCTTAAACCGCTGAACAGATTTCGATAAAACTTGGCAAGGGCAATTGGATCTTGGGGATGGGTATAGGCTAGGCACCCTCGATCCTATCCCGTTACCAACGTGAGTGAATCCGCTGGCAAAAAGGAATATTTAATAAAAATATTTTTTAAGGTTTTTGATTTATATTTTAAAAATTTTTTTTAGTATTAATACCTCGCCAATGTTTCATTAAGGAATCTATCAGCGATGTATTATTATTTACTGGCGTCGTAAGTGCAATATCGCGTTTAATTTTCTTCGGTATTAAGACAATCTCGTGGGATACATCGATACATGCAAGGAAAAACATTGTAACTCAGTACTTTAGCAATTTCTGAATTTAAACATAATATGTATGAGATATTAATTTATATTTTCAAATTATCTCGGAACTAAGTTACAATATTGTTTCTGGCTGTATCGAAATTTTAAAAAGAAGTGGTGACGTTTTCATATCATTATACTTACTACTAGGCTTATTAGTCACTATTATACGAGTATGATCTGTGGACTTACTATTATTATAAATGCGTCAGTTTTATATGTGTATGTTATTTCTCCGCACTGAAACGGCTGCGCATTATTTGATGAAGTTTTGTGTACAAATAGATTATTAATAACACATAGGTTCCTTATAAAATTTGCAAAAATATATATGCAAAAGTCATCGGATCTGAGTGAACCGAAGGTAAATAGCTACTTTTTTATATTTATTTAATTATTCCAAGCCTTCGGAACCGTATGTCACGGTACAGATGTCCCGAGTTTCATTCCGAGGGATTCACATTACTCTGAATATTCGCTCTTGACGTAATGTCTGAAATATAAAAGAGGCATTCTCTTGGAGGCTGCAGACGTCATGGATCTAGGATGAATGAAATGGACTATTTATATTTAAAAAAAAACATTTGCTATTATCTCAAATGGAAAAGAATTTAATTACTGTATTTGTATTGATTTAAATAATTATTATTTATCAATATATGAAAATGGAAATAGATAATATGTTGGGACATTAACACACAGCACCATCTAGTTTCATGGTAAGCTACGAGGCTTATGTTATGAATACCAGATAGCTGATATACTACATATGTATAACTTTAAATACATATTTATATTATAAATATAAACACCCATGACTGAAGTGCAAACATTCATGCTCATCAGAAAAATGAATGTTCCCAGCGGGACTCGAACCCGCGACCGCTAGCACAGCAATAGTAGGGTCACTACAAACTGAGCCAAACGTATCATCAGAATATATATCTCACAAAATAATCGGCTCACTTTTTACATGATATGAATCCTAGTTATTTCAGGATAAAATGAAAACAGTATGTTGAAAAGAATGTAATGAAGAAAGCTGTGTTGATCGTGGTATTAATTTTTTATTAATGAAAAAATCCTGTAGATTTTAGGAACTAAGTTCGTGTCGTGACAAACGAGCGGTGTAATCACTTTGTGCGATCTGTGAACACTGTACCTAAGTTAGTCGGCTTATACATCTATACATATAATAAAATTGTAACTAAGCCGAATCTGTACATGAAATATCTTTTGGAAATTCTTATTGAAATAGACATTATTATCGATATAGAGGCTGAATCTATAGTTTTTAGAATTTATGTCTGACTGTCTGCTTGTCTGTCTGTTACCGCATCACGGAAAAACCACTGGAGGGATTTTCATGAAATTTGGTATGGAGATATCCGGGTCAACATAAAGGATACTTTTTACCGCGGGAAAATATCTCATTTATGAGAATAAATAAAAAAACTGCATTGTAAGAGTATAGTAATATGTAAAACCTAATTATTTTGGTAATCTGAACGCGGGCGGAGCCGCGGGTGATGCTAATACATAATATGTATGTGTATATGTCAGAATGTACAGTATAGTATAGTTTTTATGGCAGACCCTCTTCTTTGTTTATAATTCCGTTCAAAATTTTTCTGTTATAAAATGTAAATGTAATAATATAAACTAGAATTCATTTCTTCCTACATCTTCATTCCTTTGCCACGGAAATTATGAAGGAAACTCCTAGGAGGATCGCGACGTCGCGTCGCTGCAATATTTGCACTCTTTAAAATACACCATTATACTAAGGACTATTTTTCAGATTGTTTTAAAATTATGTACATTAGTTTAGTTTGAATCTATATATACCAAAATCTTTAATAATTTCTTAGATTTACACAAATATTTGACTTTTTTAATACCTAAAACAAACTTTTCGGATTATTTCGCAAATTTATTTTGATTTTTGGTTCCCGATGCTTAAAATCCTTAATGTTTGACAAAATCTGCATCAAATATAGATGTGAAAAATGTTTCTCCAGTTATAACATTCGTATTAATCAATTCAAGACGATTTATTATTTAATTTAAAAAAAATAGTTGAGTAGGTACTTTTGATCACCCCATCCAATGGACTGGTTAAGACCCAGGAAGTTTGCTAAATGATTTTAATGCTGAATAAAAAAAATTGAATTTGTTTGTTTGTTTGTTTGAATGCGCTAATTTAAGGAACTACTAATCCAAATTGTTAAGTTATTTTTGCAATAGATAGTCCATTTATTGACGAAGGATATAGGCAGTATATCATATTATATATTATAGCCTCTCTATTCGATATTTACCATTCCAAAGGTACCTAGGAATAAACCCGAGCGAAGCGACGGTCAGTCGCTAGTATATTGTAGTTTAATGCAGTCTTTTACTGTTAGCATTTAAATTCTTTACAACATTTTAAAGCAGTTTAGTGTAGTGAGTGTAAACATCAAGCGTCCGTGAAATTATGAGAGCTCTACTATTTTTATGTAAATAAATGTATGCAACTGTTTCTAGGAAGTCAGCTTCGGACGTGCTCCTTCAGAAATTCAAATTCAACATTCCACTTACGTGCATTTCTTTTTTAACATTAAGGTACTATTTGTTTTGAATGAAGAAAATAAGAATAAAGTCTAAATAAGGTTAAAATTTTCATATTAAGGTACGAATGCATTTTAACATAGTGTTGCTTTATAGTTTATACTATATGCAGATGGACTTATATAACTTACCTTAAACAATTTGCCTCTCGAAATTAACGGCAATAATGCTGTTAGAGAATAGGCAAAATCTATACATATAATAAAATTCTAACTAAGTCAAATCTGTACATTAAATATTTTTTCGATAATCTTATTAAATAGACATTATTATCGATGCAGAGGCCGAATCTATACTTTTTAGAATTTTTGTTTGTCTGTCTGTCTGTCTGTCTGTCTGTCTGTTACCGCATCACAGAAAAACTACTGGACGGATGTTGATGAAATTTGATATGGTAATAGCTAGTTATCCGGGTCAACTAATATACTAATACGAGTATACTACTATATAAAACCTAAGAATTTGGTTTTGGTCATATGAACGCGGGCGGAGCCGCGGGCAATGCTAGTGTTACTATATTTTATACCGATGAACTTATATAACTTACCTTAAAAATATTTGTTTCTCGAAACGATCGGCAATAATAATGCTGTTAGAGAATAGGCAAAATTAAATGTAAATCCGTCACCCAATTACACGTGTAGTCCTAGTACCTAGATATTATAGAGAAGAATGACCTATTTTATTATTTTTAATCAGCCATTTTCAACCAATACGTTTTAATTAGCAATGTTATAGTAAAATACATTGGCTTCGAACAAGTAATGATAATATGTGAATTGTTTCGTACATACAAATATTGTATTTAATCAGAACTTCCAACAATAAATGATAATTACAATTGTCCATACTGTTCGATGAATAAAATAAAATTATTTTCTCTTTACTGGAGTATTAATTTGCAAAAGCGTCGCAATTTTTCGGAACACGTTACTTTCAACCAATATCAATATTTCTGAAAACAAATTAAATTCTAGGCTCAAATTTTCTTAATAACATAGCTACTTTATTCATAATCAACTTAAATTAAAACTGTGTACTATTTTGTGCCTAAGCTAATAATAATAATAATAATAATAATAATAATAATTTATTTATTATAACACAACAACAATAACAACTATAAATTAGATAACAATATACATTTACATTTGAAATAAAAATTAACATATAATTAATTGATTAATTTAAAATTTATTTATTTATTTATTTCAAATCTAATCAAAATTTCAAATTTTGTGGTTGAGATCCCCTTTTAAGCAAATAATTTGCCTGTATTAGGAGACCCCGCCCTTTCATAAAAAAGTAATTTTATCTTTTAGCTGATTATAATATTATGGGTGATACTACAAACTTAAATAGATCAATTAAGACAAACAAAAAAAATAAAAAATTAAAATAAAAATAAAAATAAAAATTAGCGTACATATATTTGTTTGTGTATTGTGTGTGAGTGTGCGTGTGTGTATGTGCGTGCGCGTGTGTGTGTGTTTGTGTGTGTGTGTGTATATGTGTGTGTCCGTGTGTGTGTGTGCGCGTGTGTGTGTGTGTGTGCGCGTGTGTGTATGTTTCGATTATTTAATCGAAACATCTAAGAAATTGAATAAGATGTTAAAATGCGCGATGACAGAGTTGCTATACATAAAATACAATTTTACAAAAGGAATATTACTAGAGTTTCATTCCAAGAAGATGCAACATTATTGTGTGACAATATTTTATATATTTTTAAAGGATACCTGAAATGTACTCAACATTGGTATTTTTATTTGCTTTGTATTGAAAGTAGAATAGTAAATAATAAGAATTCGTATTATTTCGCTTATTAATATGAATTCGATTTCGCTTGTAAAATTTAGTAAGAAAGCTTTTTTATTTACATCTGCATAATATATCCTGTATGAAAGCAATATTATATAAAAACTTTTGAAAAATAAATGAATAAAAAACACCAATTTTTCACCAAAATCCGCACAGCGGTTTTTTCGTCATGCGGTCACAGACAGAAAGACAGACAAAAATTCTAAAAACTATAGATTCGGCCTCTGTATCTATAATAATGACTATTTCAATAAGATTTTCCAAAAAATATTTTATGTACATATTCGACTCAGTTACAATTTTATTATACGAGAATGTGTGAAGTCAAATATTTGTGTAAATGTAAAAAAATATTATTTTTATACAAAAACTGGACACAATCAATGCTACTTTTTTACGTTATAATATTCAAAACCTAGTATATTCATTCTCATAAATAACGTTAAAGAAATATACATAGAACGATAAGTCTTAGAAAGGAACCCAAGTAATACAAAACTTTTACGTATTCTTCTGACAGTTGCACAATATAACACAAGTTTTCCTTAACAGCGAACAAAGTAGTTAGTAAAGCTTGTATATTTTTAAACTTAAAGCTTTGTCATTGGAAAATTAACTTTATTACAATGGAACAAGGTGCTCGAATATAATACATGTGCTAATGGGAAATGTATAAAAAGTACGCGCTATGCTGACGAATGGCGACCGCGATCCTTCAGACCCACAAAGGAACCTCAGCATTGTGTTTCGAGTATTACTACTGGTGCTAGCGTCGGTTCAATTTATTAGAGAAGAACTTGCTTTACTTTTATTTATTCCAAATGGTTGAAATTCGACCATGTTCATTATTTATTGAAAAATGAAAATTTGAGAAAAACATAATCATGAATAGAATTTACCTATCTATATAAAAAAGTAATTGCTTCCTAAAAAAAAAAAAAAGAAAAATCAGTTGATAAACAAAGGAGAAAAAGGTACTGACTATGTAGATATAATGTGATATTCAATTTTAAAAGTTTAATAATTAAACTTTGCGCTATAAAACTTTTTGGTAACGATCGATTAGTTTTAATAAATCCTATTTATATACCTATACATATATTCGATGTTTTTTAAATATTTTACTAAGAAAAATACATTTATTTTAAAATATAATTAACTAGCGACTCACCCTCACTTCATTCGGGTTCATCCCTAGGTACGTTTTCACGGTTAGTATCGAATAAATAGACTATATATTATATATACATAGTTTATATACTCCATAAGTTCAGTAACTTTTCGAGCTGTTTTTATGGGTTTTCTACTTAAGCCACCACTGACACACCCCCAATCAAAAAGAATTATTCAAATCTGTCCAGCCGTTTTTGAGTTTTAGCGAGACTAACGAAATTATATATATATAAATATGGATAGATGATAGATAGATAGATATCCAAACAATAATGAAATTTTATTTAGGTTTGTGCCTTATTTTACTTGGACCATCAAATAAGACGCAGTGCAAGTTGCTACGTCTTTTGAACTGGCATACATTGAAACCTAACCATGCAAATTATGAGGTATGCTTCGCGCCCTCCCACTTGTTTTCTCTGTGCTGCTTGTAAAGTGCTTTGGATATCATTTATGAATTTCTAAACAGATACTAGAATAACATAACTATGAATAATTTTTAAACGTATCTTTGGCCACTTACAATCTACAATATTTTAAGATATGAATATCTAATAGGTAAATATGTATTTTACGTATCGGAATATATTAGATTTGCTTTGCATCGGCTGGCACCGACTTCGAAAATATCTGATTAGGTAATTTATTCGAAATGAAAACCTCCGTTTAGTTATTACTTACATTTTAGTGCCTGGAACTCGGTTTTTTCTATTTAAAGTTTTTATATAGTCTACTTTTTGAAGAAGATTATAAGCAATCATTTCATATTATAACCATAATTGCACAAATAAGCTACACGAGTAGAGTCGCAGGCAAACAATAACAAGATTTAGTATAATACATGCAGGGATTATTTTTATATATTATTTTCTAAAAGCTATTTATGTCCTTCTAGATAACAATTTTCGTAATATTCTGACAACATTTTTATATTGTGTAAGGAATATAATATCATCTAATCGCCGTCTCCGTCAGTCAGTCAAAAAATTGCTTCGTATTGTTATACTGTTATTTCTTTTATCATTGTTATAGTTCCTCCAAAGCGTACAATCTTTAAGATATTAAAAACGATATATTATATATGAGAAAGTAAATTTTTATTCTACGGTTTTTGTGCCTGAAGTACTCATTTATATTTTTAAGAGAAAAATAAAAAAAAACTAAGCATTAAAAAGAACTTCAAATAAAAAAAATTGAATAACTCTCGTGGATTTTGAATTTTTTTATTTGATATTTATTTCATGTCACAATTTTCCGTTGTGGGGTTTTTACATTTTAAATTTTAATAGTAAATGCAATATATTTATTTAAATAAAATAACCGTTTTGGAGAAACATGTATATACTTTATCGCTCCCTGGCAGTCTATAATATTATAAAACTTAGCTAAGAACATGCTCAGGAATGAGACTTATACAAAGCTAAAAACCGTTATAAAATCGGCCTAGCCGTTTACGAGAACAATGGTCCAAACACACACAAACTTCTCTTACCTCAAACGCATATATCATCTCCGTGACCGTCGCGGGTAAAAATAATTATGCGCATAAACACGGTAATATATATGTAATATTACCGTGGCATAAATTAACAGAAATTTCTATTTTGTTCTACTCTGCTAGATGCCGATATGCCGATGCCGATGCAGGATGCATGAACGTACAGATGGATGTTTCTTCACTTTCATGAAAAAACTAATGGATTTTGATGAATTTTGCACATTAATATAATTTGTAAAGATATATGACACAAATAAATTACACGAGCAGAGTCGCAGGAAAACGTGAAAGGTAAGCATTATATGTATATTATTGACAACAATTAATTTTCTTTCTAAATTATAGAAATTTCTTATGAAAACTTTAGTCTAGAACCTTCAAAGTTTAACTTTTCTGAAGTTATTAAAATCTTTTATAACATTATACTCTAAAGGGCGATATCTTTAACAAATGGCGTATCGGTCCATAGGGAATAAATAAAAGGTAACTGATATTACGTAGAGCGCATTTTTTCTCGAAATTACTGTCAAGAGTACGCTGTGAATAACATCTCTAGGGGATAAAGTTTCTTCTATTCATTTAAGTATGAAATAATGAATATTTACTATACTATATTTTGTTATATTTTAAATAATATAAATAGTATTCATGATATAAAAAATAGTTCGTAGATTTGAGGATGGCCCATTTATTATAGGATATTGTTTGTTTAAAATATTTAGTTAAATTAAAAATATCTTTTATAAACCCTATAATACAGAGTAGCAAATAAACAAACAAACATACACACATACGCACAAACCTTTGCAATTAGGTATAATAATAGTCCGATACCTATACCTATGTACGAGTATGTTACTCCAGGTGTTCCTCAATTTTTATCCATGTACGTCCAATAAACATACAAAATTGAACTTTTTCATTTATATTATGGTCCAAAAGTAGTATATAGTAACATTTACACAAACTTTTTATTTTTTAATGATATCTAGAAAAATATATCCTCTTATAATTGTTCCTAAGAACTGAGATTGTTGCCAATTAAGAAAATACACGAGACAGCTAACTCAAATAAACAATGGGATAGCGAGGCACTTCGGCTAATCCTGTAATTGGTAATAATTAGGCAATGTCTACGTATAGCGTGATTTTTTTTTATTTTAGTAATAGTGAATGAAAAACGTCTTGTCTTGTGATGTTGTTATAATATATAATAATAAGTAAATAATAAATATTATGTTTGAACATTAACACACAGCACCATCTATGTAGTTCCATGGTAAGTTACGAGGCTTGTGTTATGAATACCAGATAGTTGATACACTACACATATATAACTTTAAATACATACATATAATAAATATAAACAGCCATGACTGGAGTACAAACATTCGTGCACAGCAAGTAGGGGTCTCTACAAACTGAGTCAAACGTATCAATAATACAAACGGTAAACCTCATTTACTTCAAATCTTTTGCATTTACAATACAAGTGATTATATTTTACGCTATTATCACATATAAAATTCATTAATTCGAATAGTACAGGCATTTTTTTATTAGGTCAAATCTAAATGCTCTACTACTGGAAACCATGTCGTTTTTTGAGACAAATTTATCGATATGCACGAACAGAGTCGCTGGTAACGAGGGGTTAAAAAGTATTATACTAATTATATCAAAGCGCTTTTATACTGACCTGGGATAAATATGCATGATCAATACAAATATTGCTTCGTATAAAACAAAAAATATATATTTTGCCACGACTATTCTGCCCACCTGAGCCTAAAGTGCAGTAATAGACATTTTGGTCGGTTTTGAGTTAAATATATATTCTAAATCCCCATTTTAGTAGCTATCAGTCAAATTAATTCTTTTTTCTGTAGCGCTAATAAAAGTATTTTATTTTAATGTTTTTTCGGAAGGTGTAACAGCAAAAATATCACAAATCTGTTAAAATATTCCATGTTTACCAGCTAAACCGCAGTACAATTAATACTGCACAAGATTTTTCTCTGTTTCCTAACTAAACTGCAGTGTTTTATCATATTTTGTGGCACTTAAAATAGTAGTTTGTTCTAGGAGATTCAAGAAAAAACTTATTAAAATGCAGTATTATTCGACTCTATACAAATTGATTATACTGCAAAGGTTAAGAAAAAATATTTTTTATTTATATTCCTAATTAAAGTGCAGTATTAACATTCCATACTGCACATTAACTTGTGGGTGATTTTGTAATTTCTTGTGAAAAACTAAAAGACATGCAGTATTTAATAACTTTACTGCAGTTTAACTTGTAGGATGTTTTGTAGTTGCTTGTAAAAGACCATTTAGTTTACAATATTTATAAATTTTACTGCATATTAGTTAGTTTGCTTCATCCAATTCATAGTACCTAAAATACTTAAAGTCAAATACTATTCCCTAATACTGCGTTTTAATAGGTAAAATTATTAAAATATTAAAACACAGGACAGGCAATATCGCGGTTTGAGGCAGTCTCCTTAATCTGTGGCTTAAGGCTGACTTGACGTGCCATGCTGTACCAAAGAGATATGGAGAGTAGAACTAAGGCGAACTATTTCTAGTATAAAAAGTGACCGCTGACAAGCATGAAATTGGTGGCGCCACAGAAAACAAGTATATGAATCTATACATCTATACAGATAAATAAAATTGTAGTGTCTGTTTGTAATGTCAAAATAAACCTTTTTACTAAATGCATATGAAATTATAAACGGTACTCATAAGAAAAACACATTTTTAAAATTTTTTGTCTGTCTGTTTGTTCCGAATAATCTCTGAAACGGCTGGACTGATTTTGACGGACTTTCAGTGGAAGGTAACTGATGTTATAGGGAGTAATATAGGCTACTTTTATTTAAAAAAAAGAATTAGAGTTCCGCTCAAAAAAAAAGTATCTAGGGACGAACCCGAGTGAGGCGAGGGTGAGTCGCTAGTTTAAAACATAGCGTCATAAAAGTAAGAAGGTGAATTAAACAAGGAAAGAAAGATTTCCGCTTTGCTGTGGCGCACTTTTCTAAATAGTTCTAGCATAGGCAAACAGCAATATAATTATATATTATTTTCAAGTAATAATAATTCAGCACACTTCACTCCGTTAAAAACTACTAACTTCACATCACATCTACTTGCTACGCTAGTGCTGTAAAGCCTAGTTCGCATTAAGCTAGTATTTTAGTCTAGTAGCGAGTAATTTAGTAGCTAAATTACTCGCTACTCACCAAAAATCGTTCGCACTTTAGTCGAGTACAGTTTACAAGTAAGTGGTGTTTTGCAAGATGAAAAGCCTACAACGCAATAAAGTAAATAAACTGATTAAGCTGATCGTAACGGCTATTTTAGAAGAGGTTGATGAGGAAATTTGTGTGATTAATAAAAAGAAGCTATGGGTAAGAAAATGGATCGAAAGACGAGATAAACTAGGAGCTACTAATTGTCTTCTGAAGGAATTAGCATTGGAAGATCCCAAAGAATACTTCGATAGTTTGAGAATGTCCGAAAGTTGTGTAAATTTTCTGTTAATGAATGTTATGGCGGCAACTAATGAACTCGACTAATTCGACAGGTTCGTACTTGTTTAGCCGGTGAACCAGTGAGCTCGGACGCGTGGTGGGGGCTGCTACTCGCCCAAAAAAATAGAATAAAATGGATTGACTCGGCTAAATTTCTTACTAAACTAATCGACTAAATTTTTAGTGTTCAGACACGTTTAGTTACTAAATTACTCGCTACTAGACTAAAATACTAGCTCAATGCGAACTAGGCTTAACGGTGAGTTTCTGAGCTATAATTTGCTGCTCACTACTGGACACTTTTTCAACCTGTTTCCCATATAAGTTAATTCTCCTTAGTTCTCCCTTCCATAATCTTTTCAGACTATTATTTTTGTAAGACAAGAATACTCATTTAGTAATTAGTTATGTTCAGAAGAAAGATTTTATGTAAATTTTATTGATCCATGCATGAGAAATACATGTGATATAGTTTTATGGTGGATTAACTAGTTAAGATTATCAACATCTTGTAAAGATTGTTATATTGTTAGTCATATAAAACAATTTACACTATTAGATTATAATGTACAATGTTTTGATGAATAGTTTTAATAGCATAGTCATAAATGCATGTCCAGTTTTGTTTAAGAAATTACATATTTTTATCAAAATTAAAGGTAATTTTATATTACTATAAGTGTGGAATATCAGTGTTTTGTTCAAAAAAACAGATTAAATAGCAGTATTTTTATAATATTACTGCACTTTAGTTAGTAACGATCATGGAAGAAATGTCTAAAATGCAGTAATAACAGGATTTACTGCATTTAAAACAGTTTTTGAAAAGATTATACAAATAAAGTGTGTGTAGTAATAGGGGCAAAAAATTAAAATTGCCATAATTATAGTTTTTTATAAAAAAACTAACGTAACAATGTTTAGTATTTTAGTTTGGTACATATTCTTTCACTTTCCATTCAAGGTTTTATCGAAAAGTCTCTTTTTGATATATTTTTATGGATTCTAAACTTTAGGCGCGTTTTTCTCGAATTCGTGTTTTTGCTGTTACTGCACTTTAGGTTCGGGAGGGCAGTATTAGTATCAAAAGCTTTAAGTTTTATGATTTCCTTCATATAAATACTAAGTAGATAAACTAGTAGCTACAACAGCATCAAAAATTTTTTACATTATATAATTCATTTAAATTATATAATTAAAATTATCTATACATATAATAAAACTGAAACTGATCGCTGTCTGTATATTGAAGATATTGGAGAAAAACTATTATCGGGCGTAGTTATTAACGCAATAGAAAACAATGATTTTTAAAAAATTTCGTCTGTCTGTTTGTCTGTGCGTTTTGTGAGCGCTAATCTCAGAAACAGTTTAACTGATTTGGGTGCGATTTTCGCGTTTATATAGTGGTAAGCTTCACTTAACATTTAGTATTTGTTTTATTTCAATCGGTTCATAAATAAAAAAAAACGTGTGTGTAAGTACAAAAATAGCTAAAGATTTCATCCCGTATATCACAACTCTCTGTTTGTAAAAGGAATGCAGCTAATTTCATCATGTCGCTTTCTGCTAACTTTATCATGTCGCTTTTTGGCTGTCGGTGTGCTCGCGCATCGTAAAAATTTTACTCTCATATTTTTTCCAAACGTGCCAAAAAAGTATAACTTCAGTGTTGTGTCAATTTTAAGAATCGCCTAGGGACGAACCCGAGCGAAGCAAGAGTAAGTCGCTAGTAATTATATGTTATTAAAAAATAAATATAAGTTCAAACTAAGTCAGTTAAATTACTTTACCTAAACAGATAAAGTACCTAAAGCGTTGTTATTATAATAAAAATCTAAATATTTCATTTAACTGAAAGCTACATGTGAAATAACCAAATTCAATGCAATCAGTTTCAGTACAATCTTAAAGCCTACGCACTTGATTGAAAAAGTTCCTTTTTACATTTTTCCTTCTGTAAGCGGCTTAAGAAGGCCTGAAACAATCAATTAGGGAGTTTCGTCTGCTCCGAATTGTAAGTGCCAGTTGCTGGCTGAGTTTTATTAGGGTTCAATGTATTTGAGAAAATCGTAAAGCAAAATATTAAATAATTTCATTATTAATTGAAAAAAATATGGTCAAGTGTGAGTTTGATTTAACTACTCTTTATTTTGGACGATACCATACCTTCCAAATTTTCAATTTTTAGAAGAACTGTCTCTAGTACAATTTTTGTAACACACAAACAGGCGGATATGACGAAATTATAAGGCTTTTGCTTTCGCCTTATGTCTGCAAAACCTTTATATTACTGAATGACTGAATTAATAACAATTTAAGAATAAGAACTCTATTACTCTCATTACTTAACCGTCCGTTTTTACTGCAAGTTGTGCATAAAAATGACATAACTACATTAGTCTTCGCCCAGTGGTCCAAACTCGACCATAATATTTTTTTATTGGCAACACTAAATCAAGGCAATAGCTACTAAACAAAAAACACCGGTTGATATACAGGAGAAAAAGGTACTGAAGTGTTTTGTCTTTATCTATTTATATATAGATTAATGAAAGTTTTATAAGAAACTAGGATATGTATACAACTTCCCTATTTGAATCGGATATTATTAAATTTTTCATTGGTTTTAATTTTTTTTCGTGGCGATCCTATTTTTTTTCTAAAATAAAAGTAGCCTAAGTTATTCCTTATTACATCAGCTATCTGCCAGTGAAAGTCCCGTCAAAATCGGTTTAACCATTTCAGAGATTAGCCGGAACAAACACACAAACAGACAGACAGAAAGACAGACAAAAATTGTAAAAAATGTTGTTTCAGTATATGTATCGTGTATACATCCATATGCATTTAGTAAAAATCTGTTAATTTGACATTTCAAACAGACACTTCAATTTAATTTATCTGTATAGATTTGTTTTTGAGTAATGTTACCATCGTATAAATATTGACAAATATTGACGTTAATATTTATACGATACTAACGTCACTCAATTGTTTTTCCTTCCCGGAACCTCCCACTAACACTTAAACTTTATGCTATGGTATTAAAGTTCAAATTGACTTTTAAGTATTATTACGAACCTTTTGTATGGGAGTATAGAAAAGTGTTGTTTGTAGACTTTTCACCCTCCTCGTACTTCCAGGAACCATCCTCGGTACTTCAAGGAATGTTCTAAAAAAAGAATTAGCGAAATCGGTTCAGCTGCTCTCGAGATTTGCGCTTACCAACACAGTCAGCGATTCATTTTTATATTATAGAGATAAACATCAGAAATGTATATTTATTTTATAAAAAAACAGTATTTTTTACATTTTGCTTCTTGTTTATCTACACAGATAAATCTCGCGACAAGCTTTTATCTCATACTAACGACTCACCCTCGCTTCGCTCGGGTTCCCTTACAGGGTGATTTCCCGGATAAAAAGTATCCTATGCCCTTTTCAGGGTCTCAAACTATCTTCTTACCAAATTTCATCTAAATCGGTTCAGTAGATCCGGAGATTACCCCCTACAACATCACAAACTCACAAACTTTACCTCTTTATAATATTAGTATAGGTAAATTGTGTTAGGTAATAAATTGACCGTTTTGATTTCATTTAAAGTTTATTTTCTTCTTTTTAGAGCATTTAAATAAAAACTTGTTTAAAAAAATGTACAATTATTTTATTTTTAAATAGAAGTTGCGGTTGTGGTCCAATGGTAAATTCTTTGAGTATATTTTAATTTTCTGAATTAAAGTTATATGTATAAACTCTATAGTTTTTAAACTAAAAATCTTAAACAGTTAAAGTTCTATTTCAAGAAAAAGAATTTGAAATATAAGGATGCAACAAACTGTTACTTATTATACAAAGACTGACTGAGCTAAGGATATAATAAAAGGAAAAAATAAGCGTACCGACTGTAGACTACTGTGTTTTATTTTGGATTTATCTTGAAATCAGAAGATGGCTCTTACTATGTGTCTCTAAAATATAAGTTTTAAGGACTTTTGACCGGATTGAAAACAAAAGAAGGTTTTTTTTAATAAATTATATCCATGTAAATAAAAAAATGAAGGTTTAAAAATTACGGTCTCAAAATGATATTAGCCTAAAAAGTGTTTTGAGACCGTAATTTTTTGCTCCTTTTATTATTTTTATATTGTTTTTAACTAAAAAGGCAAACTTCTTAGTTAAAATCAATAATGTGTTGGTCGTACAAATGTTTATCAGTCTGATGAAGAAATGCTTTTTAAAAAAATCAGCAGAATGTTAAAGCACGTAGGTCTAACAGCGATTGTAGATTTACTTGTACTTTAGGTCCATCACGACTGAACGTGGCCTTCGTTTTATATGAGACGGTGAACGGAGAGTTCAAAGATCCATGTTACTAAATGGATTGAAAAGCTTTTTAAGTTGCAGCCGTTTTAAAATTATACGCATCTATCTATATACATAATATAAGAATTCTAATAAAATTTATATAAATAAAAATGTATGTGTCTTTGTATTTTTATAGGTACCATATGCGATTCAACCGATTGTGATGAAACTTTGGTGAGTTGTTCTGTGTGCGCGAAGATTTTGACCAAAAAAAAAAAGAATTTTTCTTCTATTTTGGTTCTCTATACGTATATAAGCCATTAATTCTGATCAAGCGAAGGTAAGCTACTAGTTTACCAAATAATTATTTTCAAAAAGAAACCAAAACACTATATTATGTTTTGTAGTTGATTGGTGTCTATAATTATCTTCATCATCATCAAGCCGGCTTTGTGGTATCATAATATTCCATTGACACGAAATGACATAAATACCCCAAGTTTTCAGCTAAATATTAGATGGGGCAGAATTATAATTAAGTTATGAAGGATATAACTCAAGCAAATAAACCAATAAATAAACTAAAAATGCATGAATAAAGCCTTGAGTAAGCTATTTAGTACGATTTTTTAAATATAAAGGCAGCATTTAAATTTTAAAGTTTATATTATAATTTTTGCTCGCAGATACGCTTGCATCGTATAAAAGGTATTTTATGCATTATTCTAGAAAGTAAGTTATATCCATTCTGAATTTCATTTAAATCCATTGAGCGTGTACAAATAACAAAAACACGCCCAAACTTTCGCATTTGTGTGTGATTTATGATCTACAGTGATAAAATAAAATACCCTGTTATTATATTTTAATACAATACTAGCACCCCAACTGTGCTCGCTTGAGTGCATCCCTAGGTGCCAGGCTAGTAGCACAGGCTTTTAACTACTTCAGGTTAAAACCTATCTGTGTACTCAATTTCATCTAAATCGGTCCAGCTGTAGTATTAGTGAGTAACAAATATACACACACAAACTCTCGAAATTACAATAGTAGTCTAATTTTAGTATATGAACAATAATAAAATAAATAAATATGTTGGGACATTAACATATATCACCATCTAATCCCATGGTAAGCTACGGGGCTTGTGTTATGGATACCAGATAGTTGATATAATCATGTATTACTTTTAAATACATACATGATGATGATGATGATTTCCTGACCGATTCCGGCCACGACGGCCAATCATATTGCGACTAGCCAACTGCGCAGGAGATATATTGCACAATTATTGAGATTATAGTGCACAAGTGTACGCGCAGACATAAGTGCACTCTCTATTCCTGTCACTCTCATAATCTGGTGGGACGTCCATTCGACACGACCAGTGAGAGTTAAAGCGCAGGACCGACGGCTTTACGTGCTTTCCGAGGCACGGGGGTGAAACACCACCGACTTCCCAACTCCAGGCTGTTACTGAGGTTTAATATACAGAAAGACACAACAACTAAACTTGGCCCGACCCGGGACTCAAACCCAGGATCTCCGGGTGTGCAGCCGTACATGCTAGACACTACACCACCGAGGCAGACAAATAAGAGGAAATACATACATATTATAAATATAAACACCCATGACCGGAGTACAAACATTCGTGTTCATGACAAATGAATGCCATCCCCTAGCGGGACTCGAACACGTGACCGCTGGCACAGCAAGTAGGCTCACTACAAAATGAGCCAAACATGCCGTCAAAAATATATATTTGTTCCATTTCAACATATATTTTGCTCTTCGTTAACCAGTGGTAAGGCGACGTTGTGGTGAAATAACACAGATGCTTTTATATTTTTAGAAGCCAAATTTAACTTTAATTTCAGTATTTTACTAGAGAATATAAGTTTACCGTGTTATTAATGTAAGTGAATAAGAATTAAACTTTATTCTTAACTTGTGACGTTTCTCTACTAACTTTGTTTTTTTGTTGTTGGCATTTCCAACGTACATTTTTATAGTTGGCAACTATTTTGTAATTTTTTTTTGTAACTGGCAATACTTCCTGCTTCCATTCTTCTTATAAAACCTTTCATGTATGTTGTCGGACAGTAAAATAAAGCGTGTGAAGTTAAATGCCCCGAGGTTTCATTAACCAGCCCCTATAGACAAATTATTACAACCGCTCACCCCCCGACACATTTTAGTTATAGTTTCTATACAAAAAGGTACGCAGCTATTCCATACTGTACAAAATGAAAATTTATTAGGAAATTATGATTTGAAAAACTGTTTTAGCTTTAGGAATCTTTTGTCTCTGAACAAAATGTACTACTATACAGTGACGTTTGTATCGAATGTGAATTCGATCGAATTCTCGACCTGATATTTAAGGCAGTTTATTCTTCAAATCGGTTAAGCCAAACTATAGATTAGAGGGTATATATACTATACTCAGTAGCATGCCATAGGAAAGGCCTATGTCCAGCAGTGGACGAAAGCAGGCTGAATATACTTAAAGCGAATTGAAAATCAATCCCTAAAATTTGAAAATGAAAAAAACCAAGCTAAATGAAGCCGATACAAGCTGTAAGTTTCAGAACTATAAATCTTAACATGTAACTTTATCAATTACATAGTGTATTTTAACATCGATGTTTACATCATATTTGCGCTGTTTTGCTTAATTTTCGTATGATGTTGGATAAAACTCAACTTTATAATATAATTTCTTTGTAATAACAATAAATAATAGAACATAAATACCTCATTTTTCAGTTGCGCTGCATTCCCCGACTGCTGCATAAATAAGAAAAAAATATCTAATTTCCAGGATTGCATTTGTTCTATTATGAGAAAAATAATCACATTGCAGCTCACCTCGCGGGATTGGGAGTAGGAATTGCTATCTAGTAGCGATACCCCGATGGTATAGAGATATTATATAGTTAGTCGATACCTACACGCTAATGTCTCTCAGGTGCTAAATCTTTATTGTATGTAAAATTATTGTAATTAGTCTTTGCTCATTCTCACAGTTCTGTTTAACATGGGATGTGACTGCTCGGGCCTTATATGATGAACTGCTATGAAAGCATGAAGAATGATGAAGCTTTCAGGATTCTAACCTTTTTTAATTATATGTATACTTTGTAGATAAGTCCAGCGTGACTTAAAAAGATTGATAATTTCGAGAATAAATTAAAAAATAACTAAATATGAGTTTTAATTGAAATCCATTTTTTCTAAACGAAGCCCAAGGAATAAAATGTAAGCTATAGACACTATTTATTTTATACAATAGAAATAAACAAATATATGTAAAATAAAAATATACCGAGTCTGTTCTTATATATTCTTTGGGAGAAAACGTTGTTTTCTGGAAATTAGACAGACCTCCCTCGCCTGCGGCGGCCGCTTATTTACATACAGAGTGGGTACAAACACTTCGCGTATGATTATTTCTATTATTTCCTTTTCCGCTTGCCTTTCGTACTTGTTTTTATCGAAAGATCAATACATTTGATCAAGATCAAACAATATACGAATAATAGCACTAGTATTATTATAAATATGTAAGTTTGTGAGTGTTTGTATGTTTATATATTAGTTGTAATTAAGTTGAGAGCAATTCAAAATGGGGATATTGTTAATAAAAATACAGGCTACTTTATCGATATACCTACGTAACTAAATAGATTTACATTATATTATACAAATTTTTCGTGTCAATACTCGTCAAAAGTTTATTCAATTCAATTATTTTGTTAATGGCTTCATAAAGTTTCTATTGAGCATATATTACTTCGCCAATGTCACGTAGAATGGAGAAGACACGAGGGAAAGGGTTTAATTCTTACAATTATTGGTAAAGCTTTATGATGCTTGAGAAATTGGATGCCTCTTGTAATCTTGTTTCATTTTGACTATTGTCACCAGTTTGACCATTTGCCAAAATAAAATGCCATTTTATGAAATAATATTTATTATATACTCCATATCATACTCAGCATGACTTACAAACCACCATTTCACGTAATCGAACCAATTTTATGTTCTGGTCAGAAAATAGTAATAATTACGTATAGATTATATATTTATTATTTTGCATGATGGAGGGATTTTGTGTATTAAAGAGTAGCTGGATTAACATTTGAATTCCAAAGCCACTTTGTTTCATTAACTGTAAGTCTCACAAATGAATACAGTGTAGCAAAGATAAAATTTTCAGTACACATGAGTAACGGCTTAGCGCTTACAATGTTAAGCGGCTTAACTGCTGTTGGAGAGCACATAAATATTTATGTTTAATAGTAAAAATATACGACAATGGTTTTCCATCTTTTTTATTAAAAATATTATAAAGCTATATGTTAGTGTTAGAGTAAAAAATATTTATAACAACAATAAAATGAAAATAATAAATGTATCACATTCATTGGATGAGGGTGTAAATATGCTGTAGAGTCTCAAGCACTACGAACAATGGCACATATCTGACCTTATATATTTTTACTTTATTACTTTCATAATATATTCTTAAAAAACATGTATTATACTTAAAAAGTTATTTTTTTTTACTGACGACAAAGGTAAGATCTAAAGAAGGATATGTAATTGAAAATTCATTTCCTGTAGATGTCAATAGGAGTTGAATGTTTGTTTGGAATGTCGTCATTTTAAAGTTAGAAATATTTAAATTGTTGATTAAAGTTTTGTTTTGCGTCAATGATTATCCGTATTAATATTATAAATGTGAAAGTTTGTGGGTTTGGATATTTGTTACTCTTTCACGCCAGAACGGCTAAACGGATCTGAATGAAATTTGGCACAGAGATAGATTATAGTCTGGAATAACACATAGGTGTTGTGCGGTTCCCGTGGAATAGGTTTGTTTTTGTTTTCCTAGAGGCTGTCTTTGTTTTTTTTAGAGGCAAACCCGCAAAGCTAGTATTTTTATAAAATACAATATTTTACTATCCGCCTGTCTATACCTTAAGAATAACTGCATGCTGCATGCACAATTTATGTTTTATTTTTTAGTGCGGAAATACTTTATCTGGTCCTTTTTAAGTACACAGTATTAAGTTTATTTTATCATGGAGGAAGCACGGCTTAGTATATATACTAGACAGTGATGAATAAATTATAATAATTTATGTAAGACAGTGGTAGCCGAAAGGAAGCGCACTCGCTTGGAAAACCATGTGAAGTGGTATCAAATCCTGGGTCTTCCGTCTCTGATATTTTTATGTTCGAATCATTTTCAACATGATGACCGCGCTTAATGGTGAAAAATATCATGAATAAACCAGTGTATTTTTATTGCTTTTGGAAAAATACATGTACACTCTACCAGCCAGCATGGTAAATCATGGTATGTAAATTCCCCAGAGGTTGAACGTGAATATGTAAGCGAACCAAAAGTACAGGGTGAAGGGTGGTTGCTAGTTTAAAAATAAAAATATTTAGTAGTGTGGAAATAGAAACCCCGATTGCCGATATTAAATCCAGCTTGGCGTACTAGGCCTAGAACCAATTTCCATACAATTCAGGGAAGCTGAAATATAATCAAAGTGATCAAAGTTTACGCCAGATACGTCCAGTGAACTGTAAGCAAGATCATCAAAATGAACATTGCTTTGGAACATAGAAAGCTCAGGAAAGTTTATTAAGGGAAATTGTAGGCAATCGTTGGTACGCATATATTTAGTTTCTATACATGTAATTAGTTCTTCAACATTTTAAAATAATTCTATTTCTAAATTTTAGAAGAAATCCAATAAATACACTTGTAACATATTTTTATAGCCTTATAGTAAAAAATCTTCTAGGTCATACGTTTATGAGAGCATAAATATATTTGTATTTTTCAAATCATTGTACTATAATTTTGTGGGCAGGACCTTTGAGACGTCTAAAATCTTAGTCTCTTCATCTTGACCATGATTGTTGTAAATAAAGCATTCAAAACGTCGCGTTGTGAAACAAAAATCAAAATAACATCTTAAAAAATCTGAAAAGGTAGTTTTATTTTAAAAATTACCATTATTAAGTACTGTAATTTGTTTATAATTTAAGTGATCAATATTGGTTGTAAAAATTTTGCTAGAAATATATATACATATTTACTATGTTTTAGAAAATATTTATGGCTTTTATATACTTCAATGGTATAGCGCATTATTTATTATCAGTTTTCTGTTCAGTGACTTGAAAATCTAATATATTTAAACGAGCAATTCTTGTATATTTATTTATTTATACCGGTTTCGCTGAAATTTGGTATGTGGGGGTGTTCGGGTGCGAAATATCGATCTAGATTGGTCTTATATCTGGGAAAATAAAATTTTCATGCGGTTTTCTTTCGCATTATTCCACGCAAAATATGGTCGCTAATATAGAACGCTCTGGCATGAGCATCGTGTTCAAGCGGCAGTTTCCGGCGCAAGATTGACAATCATAGGTGTCCGGGTTCGAATCCCGATCGGACACAATTTTTTTACTTTTTTTTGTATTTATTCAAGTTTTTAGTTTTTTTTTAACCTAAAAAATACGATGTAACAAAAAAGAACTCCGAACGAAGCTCGGTCGCCCAGATACTATAATTAATGTTTAATAGAAATTGTTTCAAATTGATCCTTTTTGTTTCATATTATTTGAGCTAAGTAATTTGGATTTCTAAAAATGTTCTATGACGTGTATTATATCCTGATCAGTATTTTGGATATGGCTATGAAAAGCCTTATCAAAACACAATGCCAACATTTAACCATAATAAAAATTGGTCTATCAGTGGTCAGTAGCAATTTTTAAATAAACAAGTTAGATTTGTTTGACGATACCTTTGGCTCAGTTTGTAGTAACTTTACCTTCTGTGTCAGCAGTCGCGGGTTCGAGTCCCGATGGATTTTATTTGTGTGATGAGTACGAATGTTTATATACCAGTCATTGGTGTTATATTTATAATATGTATATATTATAAGTTTTATGTGTGTAGCGTATCAACTATTTGGTATCTATAACACAAGCCCCGTAGCATACCATGGAACTAGATGGTGCTGTGTGGTAATGTTCAAACATGTTATTATTACCTTAGCTGTTTATCATAAATTCAAGTCCTTGAATCGGCTTGTGGATGACATGCTCCAGTGGTAGTGACATGTGAAAATCACATGATAGAAAATTAGTAAAGCTAAACACTACGAGCAAATGTGTTGAATTTGCTGATGAATGCGTGATCATATCTTTGTTTTTTGCAGAATAATACAGCAGTGTGCAATTTTAGTGGCCAGGCTATCATTCCGGCTAGAGTTTCACAACAGACGCTCGTTTTCCCTAAACACTGAATGTAGGACGTGCCGTAACAGGGTAAACGAAAAAAAAAGTTAAAACTATGTAGTCCTACATCTTTCATTTCAAAAACTATATTTAATAAAATAAAACATGGATTCTTTTTAACCTGTGCAATATAAAAACCTCGATAATATCTGGCAACTGAAAAATGAAGTGAAGTTAAACAAAAATAAGTATTAATTGGGAATTATTTCGAGTTCAAAGTACGTTCACACTTGCGAAGTTATCAGGCTTTTAACTGCAAGTAACAAGCATTTAAAAGTTAACACATAATTAGCTTAATTAAAAATAGAAAGAATCCCACGTCCAGTGAGCATTGGATTGGCGACGCGCCAATGGACTCATTCTTTTCAATTTGCTAAATTCCATCCTTGGTCAAGTTATCTTTGTTTTATAGCCGACAGAATGTTGGAGGATTTTCTATTCATCACTTTTGTATTTAGTTAAGAAGTTTACAAAAACTGTTATAGCGCAGTATTTATATCGTATAGGTTATAGTCTAAAAATTCATTCAAATTTTGTATTTATATGACGTGTGGGTCGCACTTCATATACATATAATAAAATTCTAACTGAATCGAATCTGTACATTAAATATATATTTTTAAATCTTATTGAAATAAATATTATTATCGATACAGAGGCCGAATCTATAGTTTTTAGATTTTTTGTCTGTCTGTCTGCTTGTCTGGAAACGCATTACGAGAAAACCACCCGACAGATTTTGATGAAATTTGGTATAGTGATAGCTGATTATCCGGGTCAACATATAGGATACTTTTTACTGCAGGAAAATATCTCATCTCTGACAAATCTATACTAAACGTTAAAAAGTAAATAGGGACGAGCCCGAGCGGAGCGAGGGTGAGTCGCTAGTACTATATTATATGAAGTATCTTAATGTGACTTAACAGATTTTTATTGGCACAACAGTAAGCTGAATTTTCTCACAGAGAAATCATTGTGATATTATAGATACAAATTTAAAAAGTTGTTATAAATTAAAAAAAATATATACTTAAAAAGAGTAATTATTATAATAATAACAGTTAAAATTAAATAAATAACATTTTTTGATTCAATTATAAAACTTCCTTACGTACTTTGGTGCCATTTTGGTATTTTTGAAATCATTTTGTAAATTTGTGGGTAGGAACTGCTTGTAATAGCTTTGACATGTCTAAAACCTTAGTCTCTCCCGTGACTATGATTGTTTTAAAGCATTAGAATCGTCGGAAACTAAAAATCAAAATAAATCCGCGAAAAAAACTGAACAGATAGTTTTGTTCAAAATAACAAATATTCGCGTAAATCTAAGAAAGTATCTAGAAATATTCTAATAATATGATAAGAAAAACGTAATCGGATGGGAGACGAATTGTGCGGAAGATTTTGACTGGGCTGGGCCTCTTACAATAATTACATTTGAAACATATTCTGTCAAAGTCTGAACTAGATACAATTTGAGAAGCGCTTACAAGGGACCCTAAAATGTCATAAAGTATAGTTAAATCAAAAATCCTTTGAAGGACTCGTTCGAATAAAAGAGGCTTAATTAAAACTAAGAATTCGTCTACTGCGGATCGCTGACTGGCATCGCGCCAGTACATTATGAACAATAATGGAATCTCACCCACAGATTTTGTCTGAACTACATATATAATATATTTATTTTGCTAAGTAAAAATAGTAGTTATAAATACTCGTATGTTGGGACATTAACACACTGCACCATCTAGTTCCATGGTAAGCTACGACGCTTGTGTTATGGATACCAGATAGTTGATACACTGACATATAACTTTTAATAAATACATATTATAAATATAAACACCCATGACTGGAGTACAAACATTCGTGCTCATCACACAAATAAATTCCCCCAGCGGGACTCGAACTTGCGATCGTTGGCACGACAAGTAGGGTAACTACAAACTGAGCCAAGCGTGTCATATTATTAATGTTATCTTGCTACTTCAATTATTATAAATGTTAATAATAATAAATTTTACTACTTAAATTGAAACGACTGGACAAATTTGGATGAAATTTTGTACTAGAAAATATACTAGGACTTGGAATAACACATAAAATTCTATTAGAAATAAAATTTGCCTTAAAGAAGCTTGCCTGTATGAATACAGAAGGCATTAATAACTAAATTTAGCTAGACTAGGGACTCAAACCTAGGACTTCCGGATCTGCAGTCTTACATACTAACCACAAGATTAGATAGCTAGTAATGTATACATACATTATTATTAATTACTCAAATTTCTCATCATTAGTACTGGATAAGTAATATAATAATTTATGTATATTATATATTAACATCGAACTGCGAAACATATTTCCATCAATCAATGCCTAATAAGAAATTATTACAATAAATAGCGACTCACCCTCGCTTCGCTCGGATTCGTCCCTAGCTTGATTCCGCATACAAACTTTCATCCCCTTTTTCACCCCCTTGAGGGATGATTTCCGGGATAAAAAGTATCCTATGTCCATCTCAGGGTTTTAAACTATTTTCTTACCAAATTTCATGTAAATCGGTTCAGTAAATCCAGAGATTACCCCCTACAACGTCAGAAACTCACAAACTTTACCTCTTTATAATATTAGTATAGATACTATTCATAGTTTCTATCTGTTCCCCATATCTGTTGATATATAGTTAAGTGTCAAGTTTATGTTTATGTTTATTAAAAGTACATAATCAATTCAGTTTCTATGCAGAAAGATCACAGATTCAAGTTCTGCTTGTGGAAAATATTGGTAATGGTTATACAAATTTTAATTCGAGCGAGTTTAATATGCACGTCGTATTTATTTTTCAACCAACTTCAAAAAGGAGGAGGTTCTCAATTCGACTGTATTTTTTTTTTGTTTTTTTTTTTTTTTTTATGTTTGTTACCTCAGAACTTCGTCATTTATTAACCGATTTGGACAATTTTTGTTTTGTTTGAAAGGGTATACTTCCAGATTGGTCCCATTTAAATTTAAAAAAAAAATACCACCCCTAAGGGTGGAAAAATAGCTAATGATGGGTTTATCCTACTTCTAATTGTCATAATGACTTGAAACTTTGCAAGTGTTTCTATTTCCGTTGATAGTACATTGGTTCGGTATTGTTGACCTGATCTGATGGTAAGGCCAGAAGGTGGATAGGTGGAACTCTTCAACAGCTAATATTAGATACTTTGAGTTTGGGCTTATTTTGTTTGATTCGACAAGCCTAACACGTTAGAATTCTTACTTTGCTACTACTGTCTACACTAAAAAGGGAAAAATAAAAACCTTTTAACAAAAAAATAAAAACCGACTTCAAACAAAAGCACTAAAAAGTAAAAAATAACTGATTGGTAGTTTTCATTTACTATACATACCTAATCAAATATTTTCGAAGTCGGTGTGCTTTGGCTAAGTAATTAAAGCCTACCTATTAAATACATACATACCTAATCAAATATTTTCGAAATCGGTGCCAGCCCATACAAAGCAAAGCACACCGACTTCGAAAATATTTGATAACTATTTTTAGTGCTTTTGTTTGAAGTCGGTTTTTATTTTTTTGTTAAAAAGTTTTTATTGTATTATATAATATGTTGATCGATTTCGTTCACAAGCGTGTAGGTCATTTTTTGTAGAAAATATAGCGAACAAGTATTCGCGCAAGCACAAGTGCACTCTTTATACCTGTCATTCTCATATTCTGGTGGGACGACTACTCGACACGACCAGTGAGAGTTAAGGCGCAGGACCGACAGCTTTACGTGCTCTTCGAGGCACGGAGGTGAAACACCGTCAACTTCCCAACTTTGGGCTGTTACTGAGAATCTCTTGACAGAAATACTTAATAACTAAACTTAGCTGACGCGGGACTCCAATCTAGAACCTCCGGATCTGGGGCCGTACATGCTAGCCACTAGACATCGAGGCAGTTAAAGTATAACTTATTAAAGCATATGAGTGATGAGACTATGTGATTTACCTTCTATTCCCTAAGGTGCGTCGCTAGATGCCTAACAGCAGTATATCACTTTAAGTCATAGTGTACTAAATTACATCCAAACATATATACATATGTAGCTGTTTCATCGTAAAGGATAAAAAAACGTATAAACTATTAGTATACATACATACATATTAGATGCTTCCACATATATTATACGTAAATAATATTATGAAAACTCTCACGACTTTTTCCAAATTAATTAACAGATATCATGATACAGGTAGCTTATTTTCATAATATTTTCATAAATTAGCCTATATTGTGATAAATTCTCCTATAATAGTGAAAACTGTATTAAAATCTGTATAGTAGTTTCTGAGGTTAGTCGAAACAAATATAAACTCATATTAAACTAGTAATTTAACAGAATAAATCCATTATCCAGTGCAAAGAGATTAAATGAAATTGTAAGGTAAGCGAGCTATTAGCGTTCACAAATAAACTTGATTTCAAACCACACAAAGTAAATTATAGATGTCCATTGGTCAGAACAGTTTACCGCTTTGCAGAATTAATTACTCGTGAGTCGCCGTCCGCTTAATGTACATCGATTCTAATCACTGTGTTATATATTATGTTACATACACAATATCTCGTTGAAATTGATAGATTTTAGTTATTTAGTATCAAATAATATTCGCTCAGTGGTCGAAATTCGTATATAACACAAGTCAACTAATTATTATATAAAAAAGTGCGTGTGTGTGCAATTCACACATAGTACTTCTACTAAACTTCAGAAAAGTAAGCTACGAGAGAATGAGATGAATATAGAGTATTAGGAGTAGGATAAATTTATTATAAGGTTTATTTTTTTATAATTTTTTACCAAGTTTAAAAGTTATTTTACATTTTATTTGACATAAATAATTATTATTCAGTGATTAATTTTACTATTTTTCACTTCTATAGAATACTTTTTACTGCGGGAAAATGTCTCATTTCTGAGAAAAAATACAAAAACTGCAATGTAAGAGTATACTAATATGTAAAACCTAAGAAATTTGCTTTTGGTCATCTGAATGCAGGCGGAGTCGCGGGCAATGCTAGTATATTATATAGACAGACATAGGTTAGTCTGATTTGTAAAACGAATGAAAAATATATTTCATGAGTAAACAGTATAAGTTTTGTTTGCTCAAACAATTTCCAATGCAAATATACGCCATTGATTTATTTATCAATACAATTTGTAATTAAAGCCAGCGATCAATTAAATAGCGAATAGCAAATTTGGTAACGAAATATTCTGTTTCATATTTAATTTTCCGCTCGTTGAGCACTTTGATGAGTTATATTATATATTTATATTGTTAATATAATACGATTGAATAATGTGAACATTTGTAATTTATATTAGAACTAGCGACTCACCCTTGCTTCGCTCGAGCTTGTCCCTAGGTACGTTTAAGCGGGTACTATGGAATAAGTAGACTATATAATATACATACGAGTGTATATAATGAGTTGTTATGGGTTGTTTTATAACGTATTTTTCAGTGGGAGTGATATAATCTCCCGCGGTAAAAAGTAGCCTATGTAATTTTCCAGACCTCCGACTATATAAAAAATCACAACAATCCGCCAAGCCGTTTCGACGTGAATGAAAGACAAACAAACACACTTTCACATTTATAATATTAGTATGGATGTTCAAGTATGTCCGCGAGAAATGGTGGCAAGAATGCGAGCCGCATTCCCCCGCTGAATGGCAATACCGAATCTTTGGGCAAGAAACGAACCAGCTCTCCTGTCCTGTCCAGTAGAGGCGATAACACGAGGTATTGTTTTATATCTTTTCTATACATATAATAAAATTGTAACTAAGCTGAATCTGTATATTAGATATTTTTTGGAAAATCTTATTGAAATAAGCATTATTATCGATACAGAGGCCGAATCTATGGTTTTTAGAATTTTTGTCTGTCTGTCTGTCTGTTACCGCATCACAGAAAAACTATTGGAGGGATTTTGATAAAATTTAGTATGGTGATAGCGGGTTATCCGGGTCAACATCTACGGTACTTTTTACCGCGGAAAAACATCTCATTTCTTAGAAAAAATACAAAAACTGTAATGTAAGAGTATATTAATATGTAAAACCTTAGAATTTGGTTTTTGGTCAGCTAAACGCGGGCGTAGCCGCGAGCAATGTAGTTTTATTATATGTATATATAATTGTTACTAGTTATGCTTATTATTATAATTTTTAATTTCTAAATGTACAGATAGTGAACGAGTTTATTATATTCGTAAATATAATCGTTCCATTGAAATTACTCAATTAATGTCTAGCGATTAGTCTTTAAAGCAAACTTTTAGAACTCTAATGGGTGTTTCCGAGTCATATTTGTCATTCTTTTAATTGGTAAAACTTTGCGTATTAATTTCCTATAGGTTAGTTATAGGCTCATGTCACACAAAGAGAAGTTAAATATTATAAGCTACGTTTACATTTACATATAGGTTTTTTATGGTGTTCAGTGACAAAGGAGAAGACAGCCCACCTGATGGAAAGCGGTACCTGTCGCCCATGACACCTACGGTTCATGCACTTAGGTTTTATGTTACAAAAATACAGTACCGCAGGTGCGTTGTCACTGTGAAGACTAAGATGATATGCCTCTTGCCAGTAATTGCGCTGGCTACCTTATCCTTCAAGCCGGAACACAACAATGTAATCATTGTTGCTTGGCGGGAGAAATAGATAAGGGTGTGGTACCCATCCTATCGGACTCCTCAGGCTTGTAAGAGTCCTACCACTGATTTAGTATGTAAGTAAAATAAAATGTAAGTTTACTTAATATTAAACAAACTTCTATTATATTTTATTTTTGTATACCTACCACTGTTTAGATTTTACAATGTTTAATGAGGTAAATAGATTTTGTATGTATGTTGTTTGTTTGTATGTAGCCCTTTTTCAAATCGAACTTTAAGAGTGCAACTATTTTATTTATAGTAATTTTGAGGTCGTGTTACTTTGTAATAAAAAAGTAATAATCTAGAATTATTAATAAATATTAGTAGAAGGAACCTAACAAGTTTTCGAAAGATGTGAATTCTGCCAACCCGTACTTGGCCAGCGTGGTGGATTATGGCCTGGTCCCCCTTGTATTGAAGGGAGGCCCGTACCCAGCAGTGGGACGTTAAACAGAGCGAAAGGCCAAAGGGCCGCCTTACGATACAATATTTAATTATCCTCTTATACATGTAAATCTGAAAAAAATGAACATGTTCTTAGAAAATTGCCATTACAACTGAAGAATAATTCCAGTGTAGTTCAAACCTAAAGCTAAATTATAAAACCTTGCCTTTGAGCTTTGATTGTAAAATATTGGTAGAGTTAAGTTCACTTTGAATGAGTATTGTTGTAAGGAAATGCTAAGATTGTTAGTTTGGCAGTTATAATTAAGTACTTTGAATTATAGTTCTGTTCTACACAGTGGTAGTTTGAATAGCAAGTTAAGCATTAAGAAGTTCAGAAGAATTGTAATACCTATTTCAATTCTGGAATGCAGTTCTTTGTAAGAATAAATCTTCTTTAATATTTATAAGTACTTAGCTTTTTGACCTGGAAATAATAAGTCATAATAAAATTATAACGTCAATATTATAGTATAAATACTTTCTCAAAAAATGAAAAGAACGTGAAAATTACCTCGCTAGCAAAGTTAATAAGGCAGTGGTAATCCAGTGGAAACGCGCTCGCTTGGTAAACCGATTGAAGCGGGTTCAAATCCCGGGTCTCGCACCTTTGATATTTTCATGTGTGAATTATTTTCAACACGATTACCACTTGTCTTAAGCTGAAGGAAAACATCATGGGGAAACCTGCATGTCTGATAGAATCTCACCAGTATTCGAAAAACGTGTGAAATCCGCCAACCCCACTTGGCCAGCGTGTTGGACTATGGCCTGATCCCCCTCGTATTGAAGGGAGGCCTGTGCCCAGCAGTGGGTCGTTAAAAAAGGCTGAACACAAAGCTACTGACATACAAAGGAACATTAAAACTGACATCTATGTATGTTAACATTTATAGTAATTAAATTTAATCACGGCGAGATAATTAGTCTGAACGAGCACCATTGTTTCATATCTAAATTAAACGATCATTACGGGCGTAATTTCGTCAAATCCCCATTATAATGTCCCCATCTTGACATGGGTGCCATAATTTGCACCCATGTCATATGTGACATATTTATGACGATGGCTATCCTTGTAATGATTTTAAACCCTTGTTTTAGAATGGGCAAAAAATATCATATCCATAGAGTGTCATTGCAAGCTTTGAGCTTAAACAAATTTAAAGGCCTTTATTGAGGCATTTTCACTATTAAGCTGGAGAGATGTATCTAAGTTTATTTCACTGGTTTTGCTTCAATATTGTAGAACTTAGTGGCGTTTGTTTTATATACTGGTGTATCCTTTCACTGTTATAAATGTTAGGAAAGTTTGTATGACTAAGTGTATAATATGTATGTATGATTCACGCTTAAACAGCTGAACGGATTTGGGTAAAACTTTGGGATGCAATCTAGCGAAGTCAGAGTAAGCACAACATAATATACGTAATAGGTGGTGTTAAACGGGTAATAAGTGTTAGTATTTCGGATAACAGTTGATTTAATAGGTGCTTTTTTCGTTCTTGTGGCATTGCTTCCAATAATTTTGTCTCTAAAAATATTTTTGAAGTTATATTTCTTTTGGCACGTTTGGAAAAAATATGAGAGTAACATTTTTATGATGCGCGCACATACCGACAGCCAAAAAGCGGCATGATGACGTTAGCTGAAAGCGACATAATGAAGTCAGCTGCATTCCTTTTACAAACAGAGAGTTGTGACATACGGGATGAAATCTGTAGCTATTTTTGTTCTGTTACGCCTAAGAAGTACAACTTCTTACGTGCGTAAATAAGTACAGACGCACGTTTTTTTATTTATTTTCCATTTTAAAACTACCATAAAAAGTAAAGAATAAAATAAAACACTTATAGTATTGCTTTCCTATCAAACATGCCTTGTAAGCTTCTTGAAAGCATTCTCGTGTTCGAAAACCATTTTATTGCAAGTAATTGGAGCAATATATGAGCTTATTCTGCCAATCCGTAGCAATAAAATAATATTAGTCGAAGTTATTTTCGACTTCCATTAGTTAATTGTATATACTAGTGTTTATAGAGGTAGTTAGATTAAGGTTTTCATGGGAAAGATAAAATAAAATCAAATGCGACTATAAAGATAGTCAGGTGCACAAATAGGATTCTGTAGCTTAGACGGTCATTTTTTAAAGTTTGCGTTTGTCTATCTATTAATCTAATACTTTCTTAGATTCACGCGAATATTTGACATTCAAATAAAAATATTTTTTTTTTGTTTTGATTTTTGGTTCCCGAAGTTTCGTATGCTTTACAGTAGTTTTGGTCACGGGACCAAAAATGAAAATAAATCATGGAACTTTTAATTCGGAGAAGAAAAAGATATTTCCAAAGGTTCATCAAGAACATTTATAAAGTCCGTGGGGTTTAATAATTCTGCTATTTTTCAGGCTAACAATAAACATATTTAAGTGGATTAAATGTATATTTATTCCCAAGGAGGGTTGACGTCAGGCAGGCGTGAGGCGGCCGGTCGTAAAACTTTTGCCAAATCCTTTCAGCAGTACAGAAGATGCACTGCGCCGACCCCAAGTGATTGGGAAATGGGCAGGGAGAAGAAGAAGAAGAAATGTATATTTACTCTAATTAATTTCCATTTGATTGTTATTCGTCGTGATAAATTTGAGCAATCGTTTCCAAAGTTTAAGATTCTCTAGATTTTTTTTTATAAACCCTTTACAAACTTTTCAAGAGATTTAATACTGGATAAAGCATTAATAAAACAAGAATTACAAACTTGAGGCAATTAATTTTTTAATTAACAAAAGTTACTCTTAAAGTGGACAAATTTATTTCAATCGGTCCCTTTATTGCCGGACTCGCTTTACCCGTGTTTCAGTCTGCGATATTCAAATTGCTAGTACCGCGTAAATTACTCGCCTTTAATTAAGTGGACAGTTTGTAGGCAATCTGTACATTGTTGGGGTTTCGTCTATACACGTACGCTCTAATGTAATTAATATATTGTTAAAATATAATATACCCCGTAAAAGCTTACTATTACATATTTTATATGTAAACTTTTGTCCGCAAGCATATATAATACAATATATGTCTGTCCGTGGTTCCATTTGTATGGTTTTTTTTTATATATATTTATTCTATTTTAAAGGGATGTAATAATATGATAACTAGAGCCTCCTTCAACAAATAGGTCTTATAAATTTTCAATGCTTATTTGGGCTTTAAGTTCGTGGGGAAATAGAGGTTTTGAATCAAAGATAAGCATTTTAATTAAAAATCATAATCAAATCGGTAAGGTAAGGTCATCGGTAAGGTAAGGTCAATGGTAACATAAAGTTTCTTTAATGAGATATGGCTTTAGTAAGTCTAATTGATAAAAATGTTAGATAATGTGTAAGTTTATGAAAAACAAATAATATGAGGAAGTGTTTTTAAACCAAGAGATTAAACCGTCCTCGAAGTTACCTTAAAAGTAATTATTTCACCATTTAAGACGATTTTTTTAATTTATATGGGACCATCCTCGAAGTATATATTTATAAGAAAATATATCGGTGTAACATACTTTCACTCAGAAAAGCGAAAACCGGAAATTGAGAACCTCTCCTTTATTAAAGTCGGCTAATAATACTTATGCCAAAATAAATGCTGTTATGAACTTATCAATGATTATTATTATATCATTCCCTTAAATCAGGCCCTAATTAGATATCATATGCTCTTTAGTAGATTTTTGCACTATACAAATATACAACATACAAGTATCTCTTTTTTATTTATTACGTATATAATGTAAAGCAAAATAAATGAACAAACACACACTTAAACTGTCTTTATAGTATTAGTAAAATAGATTAATTTTCCACAAAATATAAAACGAGAAGGATGAATAATAAATAAATTATATTACCACGTGAAATTGTGTTAACATTTAAACATATCTTCTACAGTTTAGTTAGTAAGTTGCATTTTTATGGCACACGTTCTATTCACGAGCTATAAAACTTGCTTCATTGCTACTTTTGTTACCGCGATTGTCTTAGAACATAAGGTGTTACAAAAATGATAAAAGGAACCTTTTTATTTTATTACTCTTCACTTTATGGTGTTGTTACTCAAATTATTAGTAGTAAAGCTTATGGCAGTGCACGCGCTCACTTAAAAAACCAAGTGAAGCGGGTTCAAATCCTGAGTCACACACTTTTGATAATTTCATGTGTGAATTATTTTCAATATAGTAAGGAAACCTGCAAAGAAATGTTATTTTACTAAAAAGAAATGTCAGAGAGAACCTATCGAATCGAAAGATATTTGAAGTCAATCAACTCGCACTTGGCCAGCGTGCTTGGCAGTGGGACGTTAAAATGCAGCAAAACTTAATTTAACACTTATAATTTAGGAATATCTGGAATTGTTTCGTTTTTTTAAAATGGCCGAAACGAGATGTTTTTAGACCGAAAAATACATGACAGTACATGCCATTAGAATTAAGAAAAAAATGATATAATAATATTATGTATCAAACATAGATAATAATATTCTTCAAAAGGAGTGACAAAGTTTGCATGAGAAACATTTTTTCTGGACAAAAGTAATAACATATAAATAGGTTACAGTATGACATCCGCACACTAGATTTATTATATAGCTCAATGAAATTTCTATAGCTTGTTCTTAGTCTTTTAGAATGTATTTCACCCATACGCTATGTAAATTTTCGTCCACTACCGCATAATTTACTTGGGTCTATTTAAGTTGACAGTTCATCCGCAATCCGGTTGTGTCGGACATTTTATGTTTTTGTCCCTCTATTTAAAACATCCTCCAACTGATTACAGTAATTAAATTGGATTTAAGGATTTGTGTTACACCGAAAATATATATATTTTATTCAATATTAGATTAACTTAAAATTCAAGTCTTTTAAATATAACAGAAAATCTGAAAACGATCGTGGTAAAATTTTCTGTCGTAATAATAAAAAAAAAACAAAAATACTATAACCAAATATACACGCGTTAATTACTGTACAAGCCATAACCGGTGGATTTTTGGTAAAGATCCACAACTTAAGTGGTTGCTGTTCTTTGCAAAAATACCAAGTAGGCAATGATTATTTAGCTAATACTGTTGTTACACCAGGATCCTCAATCATCCCCCTCCCCCCTTTTCTTCTCCTAAGATGTGTGTTGTCGTGGCGTGGCTTATTAGAGTCCGAAAATCTAGCTGAGCATGAAGCTAAGAAACGTACTTTAGAGGCGGCATACCTGAGTGGGCGGCATACCATGTGGGTTGCTTCTGGTACTTCTCTGATAGCAGAGTGGGCCTGGGGGGCAACTCTATGAGTGTTATGGTCTACTTCGGCAGGCCAACCGTCGAGGCGTCGTGGTTAAATGCATCAGTAGCCCTGCGACGCTACTGGGCAGCACTGGATTTTCTAGCTGGTGATACCCACATACTCATTTGTATCTATGCAGGTGGTATATGCTAACGAATTTCCCAACGTTAAAAAATGAATTTTTGATCATAATTTATTTATTTTATTATTTAATGTTAGTATTATTAATATTATTGAATTCTTGATCATAATTTATTTATTTTATTATTTAATGTTAGTACTCGTCTAGAATTTCAGACGGTTTAACAAATATGACTGTTCACTTTCTACTGTTACTGCTAATACAAAACTAAAAATTAGTGGGCACGATTATTATAGGGTTCGGAGCGGGATTGTACTTATTACAATCCCGCTCCAAGCAACCACTAGGTTCGAATACACTTTAATAAGTCTTTAATATAATAAGATATAATAGCTTAAATACTAACTTAAAGTAGGTTAATGACATCACCCTGTTATGACACCACACGCCCCATCAAAACGAAAAAAAAAGAAATACATTGTTTGTTTTTTTTTTTTACTCTACATACAATTTCGTCCTATTCTTATGTATAATTTCTTCCTTATTATTACGTAAAATTTTAACATTAGGTTCCATATCCTTTAAAACTTTATAAGGACCAGAGTACACATCGCTGAATTTATTTCCTACTTCGTTTTTTACTAATAACATATCATTTTTATTATACATCACAGGTTTTAAATATTCATCATATCTATTTTTCCTTTTTTCTTTAGATAAAATTAAATTTTTTCTTGCATCAGCATGTGCTTTTTGAAGTCTAAATTTTAATTCTAGTGGATAATTTTCAAAGTTATATAATGGTTCAATTGTATGATTTCTTAAATTAGAAGGTATATTACATGGTTTACCGAAAACAAGTTCGTACGGCGTAAACTTAGTTGCTGAATGTACAGAAGTATTGTACGAAAAACACCAATATGGTAGCCAATAACTCCAATCTCTAGAATTATTGTCAGTTTGGATTCTCAAATATGCATTAAGACATTTATGTGAGTTCTCAAGTGAACCAATAGATTCATGATGATAGCATATGAGTCAAGCCACCCAGAATATAGAACTTGATAAAAATATAAACTTTAAGTATATTAAAGACAATAAGCAATTAGATCGCATTCCAGTTACCACACCATGGACTTACAAGAATCCGATAGTGCTGAAAGACAATGAATAATCAGGAAACATTATTTTTATGGACATTTAGCACATTCCAAAACATCGACGTGTGGAGCATCCCGTCGCGACCCCCCGCAGGAGCAGTATATAAACCGCGAGTTGGCGAGTAACAGTGTTCACATCACCCCAGTTTCTAGTAATAGATAGACTTAAGATATAAATTGTAAAAAGTGTTTAATTAAATATTTTTTTAACAAAGTCTATCTTTTAAATATTTTGACTGGCGCCCAACTAAGGGGCCTAGCACGCAGAACTCGCCGTTATTCCGTCGCGATAAAACTCAAAGTTGAGTAACCGTTCCGGCCAAGTTACGCGCAGTCTCTCAAGACTTCAGCTAGTGACCCACTATATAAATACGTCAAATAAAAACAAACGGGAGAGGACCTGAAAATAAGGAGAAGGACATGCTGAAGGCGGTAATCTCTCTGCAATTTATGTGAGTACCTTTTTGCATAAATCCTTCAAAATTCCTTTCTACCTCAAACCCCCGAAATTTGTATTTAAATCTAAGTTATTGGGTGATGTGAATCACCCTCCTCCTAGTATCGAGGGTAGTAATAGTTCGATAGGAAGCCTATCCAACGATAGTAGAGTCCCTAATTTGCAACAAGTCTCCATAGCACAGACTTTTAATAAAATCATGGACCCAAAAACTCTAATTAGTTTCGTCCCGTCATACAACGGTGATGCATTTACGTTATATAATTATATTAATTGTGCAAAACAATGGTTGTCTATTGCGGGAGGAGAAACTCCTCAAAATGTTATGTTGTTATTAAGTAAATTAGAAGGTAAAGCGGCAATTACAATTAGTATGGTTGATCATGATTTTCAATGGTTTAATATAGAAACGGTTTTAAAAAAAGAATGTGGCGATAATAGGGAATTTAATACATTATTAATAGAGTTAGCAAATGTTAAAAAGAAAACTACTTATAAAGATTTAATTTTCGAATTAAAACAGAAATTATTTTTTATTAAGAGTAAATTGTTAGACAAATATTCTGATAAAATGTTAGTTGAAGAAGTTATGGAACCTTATATAAATACCGCGCAGAATACTTTAAGGAATAGTTTACCTTATCACGATCAAATTTATGTTTCAAATTGTAATTTTAACGAAACAGCAACTAAAATATTACAATTAGAGGCCGAAGGTAGATTTGATAATATTAAACAGAAATTTTCAAATTTATTACCACCTCCGCGTGTAATAAATTCTTATCCTCAATATAATAAACAATTTTATCCTCAAAATAATTTTAATCCTCAAAATACTTTTCATCCTCAAAATACCTTTAATCCGCAAAATAAACACACTTATCCCACAACACAACGCTCTTTTAATCAAAGATTCCAAACGAGGCCTAATTTTAGTTATAATAAGCAATCGTGGCACCCTAATTATAATAATAATGTTTTTAATAAGTCACCACATCCCTTTTTTAAACAAAATCAATCGAAGCCTACGATAAATAAACACAATTCAAATGATGTTTCGATGAGAACCGCCCCTAATGTAAGGGAAGGCCAAATTAATTTAGGAAAGGGAATGGTTGCGGAAGAAGTTTTCCATCACGAAAATGAAAACTTTTATAATTATCCCCATGAATATAATCAATATTGTCATGATAGTTATTTTGAAAATAACAATTCAAAAAATATTGAGCCGAATTTTCACGAGCGTTCAGATCAAAACAAAGAGACATAGAATTTAATTATGTTAAATCTTATTTGCCTTATTTTGAGATAGATGAACCATATTTAAAAATATTAATTGACACTGGTAGTCAAAGATCTTTTATAACTACTAGAGCTTCTAAATATTTCTCAGATTATTATAAACCGGAACATTTTACGGTTAGAACCTCTCATGGTATTACTAGGCATGTAGGTTTAATAGAAACACCTTATTGGAATAAATATTTCGGTGAAGGTGATAGTTCAATGAAATTTTATATATTTAATTTTAGTAATAAATATGATATTTTAATGGGAACGGACAGGATCGAACAAATTGACGCGAAAATCGATTTAAAAGAAAGAAAATTAATCTTACCCCAAAAGGAAATTTTAATATATCATATGACCGACGAGGATTCTTTAAATATTAAAGATCTTTGTGAAACTTATAAAGATTTATTTACCGAAGACGTTACTAATAGTGCAACTACAAGTATAAAACATAGGATTAATTTAGTAAGCGAAGAACCTATTTATCAAAGACCACTTAGGTTACCCCAAATACAACAGGAAGAAGTAGATAAACAAATAAATAAATTATTAAATGAAAATATTATTCAACCCTCAGAATCCCCATGGTCATCCCCTGTGCATATTGTTCCAAAAAAATTAGATCAGTCAGGAATAAAGAAATGGCGTATGGTTATAGATTATAGGCGATTAAATGAAAAAACTAAGTCGGATAAATTTCCTTTACCAAATATAGAGGAATTATTTTCTAAATTACAAGGTAATAATTATTTTAGTAATCTTGATTTAACATCGGGATATCATCAAATATTAATGGATAGAGATTCGATAGAAAAAACGGCATTTAGTACCCCTAACGGTCATTATGAATTTCTTAGAATGCCATTTGGTTTAAAGAACGCACCCGCAACATTTCAACGTATGATGAATAACGTTTTAAAAACAGAGATTTCTCGAAATATATGCTTAGTATATTTAGATGATATAATAATATATTCAAAATTTAAACAAGATCATATTAATAAGTTACAACAAGTTTTCGAAGCACTTAGAAAAGCGAATTTAAAGTTAAATAAAAATAAATGTATTTTTATGTCCGAAGAAATAGAGTTTCTAGGGCACGTTTTAAATAAAGATGGTTTAAAACCAAACCAAAATAAAGTAGAAGCTATACAAAGATTTCCTATTCCGAAAACATTAAAGGAAATAAGAGGTTTTTTAGGATTAATAGGTTATTATAGAAAATTTATTCCTAATTTAAGTAAAATTATAAAGCCATTAACTGAAGCTACTAAGAAAAATGCGACTATAGATATAACGAATAAAAAGTATATAGAGGCGTTTGAGACATGTAAACACTTATTAACTAACGCACCGATCTTAGCATTTCCAGATTTTTATAAAACGTTCGTTATTACAACCGATGCTTCTGATATAGCATTAGGCGCGATTTTAAGCCAGGATAATCATCCTATAGCGTATGCATCTAGGACATTAAGTAGTTGTGAACAAAAATATAATACTACTGAAAAAGAATTATTAGGTATTTTATGGGCTGTAACTCAGTTTAGACCCTATATATATGGAAGAAAGTTTATTTTAAGAACTGATCATAAAGCATTAATATGGTTATCTAAATTAAAGGAACCGAATCAGCGATTAACACGTTGGAAATTAAAATTACAAGATTATGATTATACTATTGAACATGTAAAAGGTAAAGAAAATTATGTAGCAGATGCATTAAGTAGAATAAAATTGCATCATACTAGTGTAGAGTCATTACAAGCACAATGTGGTGAACAAATGTCACTTGATAGTACCCCACATAGTGATAACAATTCAACGCAATACGGTAGTGGTATAGCGCATTCTTCCCCCGAAAACAATGAATCGTTAAATACAGTGCATTCATGTCAACAAGACAGCGATGAAGGTATTCCTATTAGTAATACTTATCCACCTAAAAGGTTAAGACGTGTAGTGTTCGAAGTTGCACCTTATAAGGACGCGCAACATAAAAAGGGTATGTATTATTTTTATATTCCACCTGATAATGAAGAAGAAATAATTAAAGAATTTATGTTAGAATATTTAAGTAAAAAGAAATACGCATTTATTATCCCTAATGATGAATTATATTATAAAGTTTCGGAAGTTTATAGAAAGTATTTCGATCACAGTAAGTTTAAGCCAATTAGATATACGAAAAATGTAGTGGGAATAGATGATAAAGAAGAACAATTAAATTTAATTAAAGAGTATCATTTATTAGAAAATAGGCACGCTGGTGTAGAAAGTGTATATAAACAGCTTCGCGATAAATATTATTTTGAAAATATGAGAAAATTAATTAAAAAATATATTACAAATTGCGAAATATGTAAAAAGGAAAAATATAATAGACACCCTTATAAAACTTTATTTTTTGAAACGGAAACCCCTTATGAACCTATGGATGTATGGCACATTGATTTTATGTCTTTAGAACGACAATGGTACTTAACAATTATTGATAAATTTTCTAAATATGCTATTGTAAAACCCACAGAAAAAACTAAAGTTTATGATACTTTATCCGAAATATTTGCATTTATAGGAGCACCTAATAAAATTATTCATGATGGTGAACAATCGTTTTGTAGCGAGATTATTAAAGAATTATTTAAAACTTATAATATAAAGGATCATACTACTTCCCCACAACATCATAAATCTAATGCAGATGTAGAAAGACTTCATAATACGTTACAAGAATTATATCGTTTACAAAGAGAGTCGGAATTAGATAAAACTCAAAAAATATATTTTATTACTCATTCATATAATAATACTACACATAGTTCTATAAATTTAACTCCATTTGAAGTGCATTTCGGTAGAAAACCTAAGCTGCGTAGCTTTGATAATTTAAGAGTTGTAATTCAGCAGTATACGGCACAGCAACGCGATTTTGTAAAAGAACTAAATAAAAATATACATAATATACTTAAACAACAGAAAGAGCAAAGAAATGAACGAATTAATAAAAATATTAGGGCCCCGAAATTATTTAAAATAGGTGACACCGCGTATCTTAAAAATAGTATGGCGGAACGTCATAAAACAAAAAGTAGATTTTTAGGTCCATATAAAATAGTTAGTGTTGAACCTCATAACAAGTATAAATTAAGTAATGGTAAAACATATCACATAGAGGAACTTGTTGTTTCAGAGCACTCTGTATCTTCGGATACCAGTTCAGACAGTTAGAACCTGATGAAAATGTAATTATAATTGAATTAAGTCCTACCCGGATAATAGAAGGAGGATGGACTATTATACATGAATTAGATATAAAACCTATTAAATATAATTTAGATAGTTTGCAATATTCTGTTAATTTTGCATTAAGTAAATCTAATGTAGAAGATGTTAAGTATATTTATCAAAGAATTAATATTATTTTAGATCATGTTAAAGAAATATGTAAACATTTAAATATTCAATCAAATATTCGTACTAAACGTGGATTAATTAATGGATTAGGTTCAATTATTAAATTAATTACTGGAAATTTAGATGATAATGATTTAATTAATATTCAAAACAATTTAGAGACTTTAAGAATAGCTTATAATAAACAGATTTCTGTTACTGATAGTTCTTTAGAAGAATATAATAAACAAATTTTAAATATTACAAATATTCAGATACAAATAAATAATCAATTAAATAATGTATTAAATAATAAGGCGCAGCAAAAGGTTGCGATCTCTTTATTGTTACAAGCTCAAACTTTGCAAGATATAGCTGAAAGATTAACAACTGCGATTACTTTTGCAGAACACAGTATGTATCATTATAGTATATTACAATCGCATTTACTATTAGAAACTTTAAATAATATCCCAAAAGATTTACTTATTTCTAATAATATAAATGATTTAGAGCCTTTGTTAACTGTAAAGAGTAAAATTATAAATGAAATTGTTTATTTTATGATTAATATTCCTTTAGTTAAGAATAAGATTTATAAGAGTCGAAAAATTGTACCCATTATCCATAATTACCCATCCTGTTCCTATCCTATTATGCAAAAGGTAACTCTTGCGTTTGATAACGAAGAAACGTATGAAGTTTTTGATTGTATGGAATTAAATAATTTAATTTGTAAAGGAAATCTAATTAAAATAGATTCTTGTGAAACAGAGATTTTATATAAGAAAGAAAGTAATAAATGTCAAACAGTAAATGTTAAATGTCCTAATCAAGAGATTCTCCAAATTTCTCCTAAAGCAATTTATATGTATTTTAATAAAACTACGGAAGTTTATATTAAATGTAATAAGCACGAGGAAACGGTGTGGACTAAGCAATCTAATATTCTTTATGGTGAAAATTGTGAACTTAAAATATCTGGATTAAATATATTTCAAACAAAGGAATCAAATGATAAAATAATTATTGCGAATATTGATACTCAGAAAATTGAAACTTTTACTGAAATAGAATTAAATTATGATGCTTCAAATATTAACTCTAAATTAAAGCAATTAAAGCAAATAGAGAATTTTAATTTTGAAGAAGGAAATCATAATATTATACAATATAGTTGGATTGGTATCTTGACTTTAATAATAATTATAATTACCTTGATTAAAATTCTCCGATCCAAGGTCTGTTTTAAACCATGGACTTCGAATTTGGAGGGGGACAGTCAAGCCACCCAGAATATAGAACTTGATAAAAATATAAACTTTAAGTATATTAAAGACAATAAGCAATTAGATCGCATTCCAGTTACCACACCATGGACTTACAAGAATCCGATAGTGCTGAAAGACAATGAATAATCAGGAAACATTATTTTTATGGACATTTAGCACATTCCAAAACATCGACGTGTGGAGCATCCCGTCGCGACCCCCCGCAGGAGCAGTATATAAACCGCGAGTTGGCGAGTAACAGTGTTCACATCACCCCAGTTTCTAGTAATAGATAGACTTAAGATATAAATTGTAAAAAGTGTTTAATTAAATATTTTTTTAACAAAGTCTATCTTTTAAATATTTTGACTTGCGCATGAAAAAGTTTGTTTTATATTTAGTAATTTACATACCTCAGACATTGTATTAGAGATAAATTCCGATCATTTATCGGTGGCGATCTCCCGTGGTATACCATACCTTAGAATGAAGTTATCTACGAAGGCTCGCGCTACACTTACACTATCCTTACTTACTAATGGGAATGCTTCAATATACTTACTTAATTCACACTGAAGAGTGAGTATATATGAGTAATTATAGTATCCTTATCTAAGGGCCCAACTATATCTAAGAAAACCTTATCAAAGGCAGACTGCGCAGTCGTAGTAATAACCATTGGTTGTTTAGTGTGCAACGAATGTTTCTGTTTTTGACATTTGCTACACTTTTTTACATATTCCGTTATATCTTCTACCATTTTTGGCCAAAAGTAATATTTTTTAATATTATTGAGCATACGACGTATGCCCGCGTGTCCACTTGTAGGAAGTAAATGAAAATCATTAAGAATAACTTTTTTGTCGTCATCGTTTTCTATGCTTATTACATTTTTTATAATATAAATACGGGGTCTTTCCCGGTTATTATTAGTTTTATAACTTTTGGTTAACCATTCTATATACTTTTTACTTTCGTTATTTTTTATTACATAAATTTCATCGATCGCTAGCTTTTTGCAAATAGCATCCAAATCTCTCACGAAGACGTCTCGCGTCGAACATGATCGAGAAAATGGGTCTATAAAAATCTTATCCTTGTTAGGTACGTATACGAAATCGTTAAAGTGCACGTATTTCACATTTTTCCCTAGTTTATAAGATGAAATAATTAGTTCAGTGCAATGTTTTGGCTTTTCAAGAATCTCAACGACTCTCGGTTGATCAGACCAATTGTCTTCGACACTCTTGTCAACCAAAGTACTCGTATCATTTGGTTTATCGTATAGTTTGTTCGCCATCCACCGTGTCATTACATTCAAATATTCCGTATTCATGTTTTTTAACTCATCAGATGTTAAAATAATGCGCGATAATGCGTCTGCAGCCACATTACTCACACCTTTAACATATTCTATTACGTAATCATACTCATCTAAGGTTAATCGAAATTTTAACAGTCTACTGGAAGGGTTATTAATACTAAATAAATAGATTAAAGGCTTGTGATCCGTTTTGATTGTAAATTTCTTGCCAAATAAATAAGGTCGGAAATATTTCACAGACCAAACTATAGATAAAAGCTCTTTTTCTATGGTTGGATAGTTTACCTCGGCTTTATTTAAAGAACGACTCGCATATGCTATTGGTAAATCATTTTTATTACATAATACCGAGCCTATAGCTAATCCGGAAGCATTTGTGCGCAATATAAATTCGTTTTCTTCAGCAAAATTCGGATATTGTAAAATGGGTGGATTGATAAGGGATTGCTTAAGTTTATTAAATGAATTTTTGCATTCGGTACTCCACACAAAACTAGCACCTTTCCTACAAAGTTTGTTCAATGGTATAGTTATATTAGCAAAATTCGGGATAAATTTACGATAATAATTTGCGAAAGCTACAAACCGTCTAACTTCATCGACATTCTTCGGAGTTTGATAACATTGCAATACTCTGGTTTTTTCTGGATCAGGTAAGATACCTTTAGAAGATACTACATGGCCTAAATATAATAGTTGCTTCGTTAAAAATTTACATTTTTCGGGATTTAGTTTTAAATTTACTTTCCGAAATCTCTCAAAAATGTCAATTAAATTATTATTATGGGAATTTAGACTCCTCCCAAAACATATAACGTCATCGAGATAAATAAGACATTTTTCATATTGTAAGCCAGACATTGCTACTGTCATCATTCGACTAAAAGCACCTGGGCTAATTTTAAGACCCATTGGAAGTCGTTTCATTTGGTATTGCCTGTCCGCAGTAAATGCAGTATACTTTCTACTGTCTGGGCATAACTCTAATTGATAATAACTTTGACTGAGATCTAAATGTGTAAAATAAATAGCACCTGATAAAGAGTCAAGTATCTCTGTTATGTTAGGCAATGGAAACTTATCATCTTTCAACCTATCATTCAATTTCCTATAGTCAATTACAATCCTCCATTTTTTGTTTCCATTACTATCACTTTTCTTCGGAACGAGAAGAACTGGACTAGACCGTTCGCTTCTACTTTCCTCTATAATATCGTTATCTAACATTTGTTGAATTTGCCTATCGATTTCATGTTTTTGACTTTTTGGTAATCTATAAGGCTTTGTGTACGTAGGAATAGCATTATCTTTTAAATGTATTGATTGCTGGTATAAATTTGTAACTCCTAATTTATCTCCTGGCAATAAAAAAATATCGGAGTATTTTGCACATATATTTTCGATAGAAATTTGTTCTTCTTTGGTAAGATCTTTAAGATTCAAAATAGAAAATAACTTTTTCACACGTTCAGCATTCACGTTACTTTTTTCAAATGAACACAAGGAATAATCACTAAGACTAACTACCTCAGGAACGAAGTAACTTAGTTTTACTTCTTCTTCTCTAGTATTTAAAATTTTCAGTGGAATTTTACCACAAATAGGGCTAACCAAAACAGATGCTAAAAATACTCCATCACTCAATTGCTTAGGCATAACTACATACTCATTTTTTAAGTCAGTTCGCATAAAGTAAGTAAATTCACACCTTGGCGGAATTTTTATATAATTATTATAGCCAAGTTTACCCATTTGTAAAGGTATTTCAATAGATGAACCTTGTTGAAGCGTTAAAATATTTCGTTCAAAATCTAATATAGAATTAAATTTACTTAAAAAATCTTGTCCTAATATACCATCTGTTCTACATGAAAAATTTTTCAAAACATAAAATTTGTGTTTAAAATAGAAGTTATTATAGTTTAATTCTAAACAAACAAAACCATCGCAAAATATATGTCCTCCAATACCGTTTATTTTAATGCGCTCTATATGGAAAGGAACATCCCATTTATGTAATAACTCGTGTCTTATTACCGACAGTGAGGCACCGGTGTCAATTAGCCAACTACAAGACTCATTAAAAACATTTATATGAACCGAATTAATATTTTCGCAATAAAAATGATCATGCACGAAAAACCAATTTTTGTCCTTGTTACTATTGTCTTGGACCTCAGACTGTTGTTTTGAATTATCTCTAATATTCATTTCAGCAAAGTTTATCTGATTCCGTCGCGCCTGACTACGAACCCATGCTTGGCCACGAAAACCGCTAGAACCGTGATAATTATTTTTTCCGCGAGAAGCGAAATTACGACCATTACCACGATTACTAGAACTATAACCATGACCACGATTATTTAAAATCCGATCAGTGGGCATCCCTCTAGAATTCCCTCTAGAACCATTTTTATGAAACCCTGCTGGTTGGTTACGGTTATAAAAAGAGTTATGAAAACTAGACCTACCTCTGTTATGATGACAATTCATCATTCGCTCTTCCTTTCCGCTCGATAAGGTCTCATCCAACGCACCTTGAATAGCGTCTTTTAGCGAGCTATAGTTTCTAGCCGCTATGATCGTACTAAGACGACTATTCCGCAGGCCATCGGCAAATCTCTTTATCGCAATACGCTCGTTTATTGGCTTTAAAATTTCATAAGAGCTAGAGTTACCGTTGGCCTGAGAAACTGTCAAATCAACAAATAATTTTTCAATTTGCTTACCGAACTCTTGAATACTTGTGTTATCCTGTTGAATATATTGTAGCTGAGACTGTATCGCTGTGTCAGATTTTTTAGGCAACAATATATCTCGCATATCCTTGATTAAGTCTGAAACAGATAAATAATTAGAGCACATGCGCAGCTTGGCGCTTTCTGACAATCTAGATTTTAAAACAAACTGTATCAGTAGCTTTTTGCTATCATCATCAATCATTGACTCATACATTTCTATATTAGAAATTAACTGTTTAGTGACATTCTCATCACCCGTCATAACTGGCAACAGAGAAACTGCAGTTTTTAACTCAAACTTCTCCATGATTGTTGTACTATGATACCTACCTATGTTTTCAGAACAAAGTTGAAGTATTTTCGAATAAATCGAATTAATTGTATCGAATATTTCACAAAGCTTTTGACTCTCCGAACTTTTTATTTGCTTAGTTTCGACTTGCTTTATAATCGACTTACTTAATAACCAAAATTTATCATATAAAAATTTTGCTTCGGCCCTCTTTTTGTCTCTTACACTAGATGTCCTTCTACTAGGCCCTAACTTCGTTAGGTAATCTTTAATATGCTTTAATTCTATTAATATTTCATTAATTTCATCTGCCATAACCTAAGGATACATAATACATTTTTTTTAATACGGTTACATAGGTTTACACTTATATTAGAATGATTACAGATTAATACATAATTAATATGTTAAACTAGGATTACACTAACACTCAATAACCACATAATATTCTTTACGCATTTTTAAAAACCATCACGCACTCACACTCACACTGGTGAATTCCCTGTAGCAGCAGACCCACGTTCTCGTCGCCGCAGCGTGCTCATAGACCTTCTCAAGTCATAAGCCTCTATCCCACGCTGGATCCATTCGCCATGGCATTTCCGATAATATCGGAACAGGATTATCGCGGCCCCAACAAAAAGAAGAGCACAAATTGCGATTAGAGCATAAGATGTTGAGGTGGCATGCCACAATAATTGCTCCGTGGAGGCAGAGTTCCCAGCTCCGTTTTGTGCGATTATAATTTCTTGCTCCTTGGATTGCTGCTTGCCCATATTTTTAATTTTTGATAAAGTCTTTGCCACAAATTCACAGTCACTCTGGATGGGATTTTGCAATATAAAAACGCCATAATTATAATTATTGTCTTTAACTTTACATTTCACTTAGTGTTTATTTTATCATTGCCTTATACGGCCGGACACCGGACTCGCGCACGCGCTGGCAGGGTCGCCATATAGGGTTCGGAGCGGGATTGTAATAAGACAACCACTAGGTTCAAATACACTTTAATAAGTCTTTAATATAATAAGATATAATAGCTTAAATACTAACTTAAAGTAGGTTAATGACATCACCCTGTTATGACACCACATTATATCTAAGCGTTATATCACGTGATCAAATCATACCATATATTGACCATATTGCGCCAGACTAACGCTAATCGAAGATAATCTTATATATTTAATGCTATTGAGGCAAGACAAAGAACAATTCAATTACAACTAGTAATGTTCTTTATCATGTATTTGACAATTGAGTTACTTTGTCTAAGAGACGTCTGGAACACATTCTAATCAAATCTCTTCGCAACTCACAAGGCGTAAAAGCAAATTGACACATCTTACTTGAGAGTCATGGAGTTCGTTCATGTTGAGAGTATATTATCTTATTGTAATGTTATTTATTTGTATATATCTATTTGAATGTAGGCACACTTTCTGTCTGTCGAGTTATTTTAAACATACTCGTATAGAGTATCGTATGATTGAAATGAAACTATTTTTTCTGATTTTGCTGTTTTTTGTTTGATTTTTTGTTTGTTCCCAACATTCTCTAAAGAAGGTCGGGAACAAAATATCTAAAAATAAGAAAACCGCAAAAAAAATCACAAAACGTTTTTTTAATTAAATTTTGCTAATTTTAGGGATTACCGCAAAAATACAAACTCTTAAGGTTTATATATTGACTGAAGATAGATATTATTTCTACATTGTGGTTTGTTATGACTTATGAAGGTCTTTAAATATCTAACTTTAGGTTGTTTCAGGAAAACCAGTACTATAATTATCTGATAGATAGTCACAAAGTAAAAGAAAACACGTAAGCACAAAACCAAAGGCAAAATCTAGTACAAAATTTACAAAGGCTGTGTGATGTATTTCGTTAAAGCTTAGGTCCTATGTAATCCTTTCATCCGTCTTGATCACACGCACGAGCCTGAAAAATTACTGCGTTGATGTCACTTTGTATTTTTTCACTTTATTATTCGCGCTTAGAATCTTATCTTTTAATTTTGTTAAAATATTTACGCTCCTTTTATGATAAAAGCTTTTGTAAGCGATTCGTATAATGTACTTAATATTTTGTACTTATAAATTTCCACATTTGCTTTGTTAAATGTAAGATACTTTAGTTATTCACTTATATACATAATTTTATTAAAGTTATTATTATAAGTACATATCAATTTTGGAAACTAATTTTTAAAATTTATAACTACCCACACTATAGCCCACACTATAAGCAATAAAATCACCATGCATTTTACCGGTAAGTCCGGTCGTAGAAGCAAACGCTCACTCGCTCATATTGTATTAAGTTGTATGAAAGCAATATTATTCTAAGCAGAATTCTAACCTTTAACATACGACGAAATAGATTATTCTTAATTCTATTACCATTGCAGTATTTTATCAACTTATAGTATGTATGTAGCAAAAGCAAAGCGCTCAAACTCGACTCCCATGCACTTTAAAAACTAAACAAGAAACAAAATAAAGAGTATATTTTAACGAAGTAATCCAACGTTTATTTTTGCACTACACCAAATGTACGTAACATCAACATGAAACGGGGCAAAAACTGGAAACAGCTCGCTCCAGCCCGGTAAATACCAGTTTTTGCCGGATTAAGCCGGTGCAAGTCGGAAATGCAAATGAATGTATGAGAATTTACAGTTGTTGTATGCAAAGTTGCAGTTAAATAAAGCTTTTTAATAGTAAACTAAGGATAATCTTTTACCTTTCCAGATATTTTAACTTGACATTAATGAGACTAAATATTTTAAAATGCTAACCTTACCTTAAAATATATGTATGTATATACAAATAACAGCCTTTATCTACACTAATATTATAAGAGTGAAGAGTTTGTTTGTTTTTTCCTTTGAACGCGCTAATCTCTGGGACTATCAATCGGATTTGAAAAAAAAATTCTGCATTTGGTAGCCTAGTTTTTGAGGAAGGTTATTCTCTACCTAACAACAAGCTATAACTTTTAGAATCTAAAGAGTTATACATACATAGACTACGCAAGCAGAACCGCGAACAAAGCAAGTTACTAAAATGACGGCAATAAATAATTATAAATAAATATATAAAACATTGCTGGACCTATTTTTATGATCTTTATTTTGTTGGATTAGTCTTCACTCCGAATAGTACAATAACTATTAAAATATCAATATGTACGTACGACTACGAATAGTAATATAGAAATGATTCAGCACCTTTTTAATGTCCTTCTGCTGTGTACGGGACTCACTTCCAATACAAGGTAAAGATTAATATTTAAAGAATATTGTCAGAATTCCCCAGCCCATAGAAACATTCCCATTTCATACCATTATTTATATAAAATATTTGCCACAAAAGGACTCAAATCTGCAACCAAAGTCATAGTAGAATATTACATATGCACCACGGTATCATATGGAGTAACTATTATTACGTAGGCAAGTATCTGCAACACCCTATATGCTATAAAAACCTTTAGCGCAATTTGTCACGGTCCATTCGACCGCGGCCATCCATCTCGTTCAATTCGCTTTGTATCGGACGCCACCTGGGCCATCGTCAGTCATTTTCGACCCAGCCTGAGTACATTTGTTTGGTTAATTGTGTGAAAAAAAGGACATGAGCTTTGCAATTTGATTTATAAAGTTATTTTTAAATAAAATTATGTTCGTATATAGCTTTATAACCCTGCTGTGCTAGCGTATTTTAAGTTTTTTTTTGAAGTCATACTTCTTTTAAGTAGTTAGTAGTTTAAGTGAGTAAATTTTTTACGATGACCGCGCACACCGACAGCCAAAAAGCGACATGATGAAGTTAGCTGAAAGCGACATAATGAATTTAGCTGCATTCCTTTTACAAACAGAGAGTTGTGACATATGAGATGAAATCTTTAGCTATTTTTGTCCTGTTACGTCAAAGAAGTATAATTTCTTGCGTGCGTACATAAGTACATACACACGTTTTTTTTCATTTATTGAACAAGGTTATTGCCAAAAAGACAATATAACATCTATATTGTGCCGATGTTACAAGTACTCTGTCTTGGTTAATAACCTAATTATTATCAGTTTATATTATTTAAAAAATATAATTTGAATTTAGTTTAAATATATTTATATATATACATATCATATATATATATATATATATATATATATATATATATATATGACGGAGGAGGATTTAGTAAACTTTGTTTGTTATGAAACCTTATTATTGTTTAAAGTCACTATGTTCTTTAATTTACTTTTTATTACTTTTAAATTGATTTTGAATTTAGAGCAGAGATTTAGTCTCGAGCGGGGTCGAGACGCCCTCACGACATTCTTTGCAGATACGTGGCTTAGTAACGTTGGTTGATCATGATGGATCATAGAGAGTTATGTTCTGGTATTATAGTTGGAAGTCGTTGATCGGTGACTGTGAACCCGCTAGCTCTAAATCATTAGAGTTACCGTTTCAAGCTTATAACATTGATTGTGATTTCTCTGATTATATTGAGTATTGAATACTTTATTATTTGAGCCCTGATAACGTCCACAAGATGAGTAACCACCAAAGATGATGTTTGTAGTATATGGATAACACGACATATATATATATACACACACATATATATATATATATATATATATATATATATATATATATATATTCCAATTATGTACAAATTGTCTAAAACGTCTTGATGATATACATATATTATTTATAAATACTTTTCAATAATTACATTATTACTTAAAAAATAAAAAATGTGAAGAAATAAGCAAAGGTAACGTTGGTTACTTAGAACTAAGTAAGGAACCACGTACTTAATAGTTGCAAAGTTCAATGAAAGCTATTCATGAAAGCTTATAACACGCTTTCAGTTCATGTTCCAGCTTATTTCCTCGAACTATATAAATACTTCTCAATTCACTTGGGTCAAGACATAAATATGTGTTGGTTCTTTAATATGTATAATTTCTTATTACCTATATGTTATTTATATAATATTATAAAGAGGTAAAGTTTGTGAGTTTGTGACGTTGTAGGGGGTAACCTCTGGATGTACTGAACCGATTTAGATGAAATTTGGTAATAAGATAGTTTAAGACCCTGGGAAGGACATAGATACTTTTTATTAAGGAAATCATCCCTTAAAGGGGTGAAAATGGGGATGAAAGTTTGTATTGGAAAGCAAGCTAACTAGTTACGAGTACTTATAAAATTATTGTGTCTTTATATGAATAAAAATACTTAGTTGTTCTTTATTCAAAGGCTATTTTAATCGTATATAATATATAATCATATGTAATAAAATTTAGTAGTAGTATTAATATGAATTTTACAGGATTATCAGTGGAGGATTCAGGATAGAAAGACCTTACAATGCAACTAATCTTTATATATATAATTCTTCTGTGAGTGTGTATGTCACTGAACTTCTCTCAAACGACTGGACCGATTTTGATGAAATTTTTTGTGTGTGTTCAAGGGGATCTGGGAATGGTTTAGATTCACAATTTGAATAATAATTTTCATCAAAAAAATTATTAAAAAATGTTTGAAATTTTCAAATTAAAGACGTGTAGACAGGACAACGTCTGCCGGGTCCGCTAGTTTATTTATAAAAGTGGAAAAATAATGGCTCAATCCATTGTACTAAATTGAAATTTATTTAGGTACAGAGCTTCTTACAAATTATCTACAAATAAATGGACAAAAACATAACAGTTCAGTACCTTCTTCTCCTCTTTTTCTTCCCTGTAAACCGGTTTTGTATTTAGTATCTATTAACTAGCTTTATTGTTATCAGTAAAAAAAAGTGCCTGTGTGAACGGAGTGAAACTTCAGAAGTGTAACCTACAAGAGAATGAGATGTATATAGAGAATCAGGAGTAGGATAATTATAAGGTTTATTTTTTTATATTATTTTTACCAAGTTAAAAAGTTATTTTACACTAGCAATGCCCGCGGCTCCGCCCGCGTTTAGATGCCCAAAAACCAAATTATTAGGTTTTACATATTAGTATACTCTTACAATGCAGTTTTTGTATTTTTTCTCGGAAATGATATGTTTTCCCGCGGTAAAAAGTATCCTATATGTTGACCCGAATAACCCGCTATCACCATACCAAATTTCATCAAAATCCCTCCAGTGGTTTTTCTGTGATGCGGTAACAGACAGACAGACAGACAAAAATTCTAAAAACTATAGATTCAACCTCTGTATCGATAATAATGTCTATTTCAATAAGAATTATCAAAAAATATTTAATGTACAGATTCGGCTTAGTTATAATTTTATTATATGTATAGATTTTATTTGACATAAATATACATTATATAATATCATATACGGAAAGAAATTATATTATATATTTGTCTAATATTGTCAGACACTTGCAACGGGCACCATGGCAACATGGCAATGTATTCTATCTCATTCTCTCGCCGGCTTAATCCTATATATTTATGTGTTTGTCTCTGTTTAGTGTCGCATTTCAGTTTTATCGAGTTTCAAAACATAACGATTCTAAAGAAGTTTGACTTCAAAAAATAAAATTCGAATTTCGACCACTGGGCTAACACTAGTATAATCAATTTCGTGGTAAACATGTATGTATGTTACAAACTAATAGATCTTAATAATTTTTAATCAAATCACTCCATTCCAAAGTTTTGAGAGGGGCAATTAATAAATATGAATGAAATTCAATTACGCCATAACAGTTTCCGTAAAAACTTAAAAAAAACCGACTTCCAGGCACTAAAATGTAAAAAATAACTAAACGGGTGTTTTCATTTAGAATAGATACCTAATCAGATATTTTCGAAGTCGGTGCCGGTAAACTATAAAATCGATGTATGGTAAAAAACTGCACTAAAAGTGCGAAATTATATTTTTGTTAAATCCATCCTATAAAAAAGTGATAGTTGATATTATAAAATGTTTCACAATTTTCGCTTAAGTACTTTTTCATTGAATAAAAGCTTGAAAGCTTTAAGCTCTTTTATTTATTATCTAGCCATTGCCTATGGATCCGCATGCGCGTGTGTTTTTATTAATCGATATTAATAAATATAATTGATTAAAATTATATAGCGACTTACTAGATTGATTCCCCATACAAAATTTCATTCCTATTTTCAGCCCCTTAAGGGATGATTTCCAGAATAAATATATCCTATGTCCTTCCCATGGTCTAAAACTATCTTCTTAACCATCTAAATCGGTCCAGTAGTTTTTGAGTTTATTCGTTACAAACATACTTACAAAAATACAAAAGAAGTGGAGAAATGCACTGTGCATTACTTACAGTGTGGGATTTAGTCATATTCTATACTCTCACACCCGGCGGTTGCGTTCGCGTAGTTTATTTACTCTCCTAAGCTTCACATCGTTCTTTATTGCTCATCCCCAGAGGATATAATACCTAAAACTTTAAATTAGAATAGGTGTAATTTTTTATCACAAAGCTTATTCCCAATTTGTTTACTGTAACTTTAAAACAACGGATATTTTCGTATTAAGTTCCAACTCCTTTAGGATGACATTTCACAAGCTCTTTCTTAGCGGATACATACTCCCCCCCAGCCCCCCCCCCGTTCCGTTCCGTATATTATACCGTTCAGCCGTTCTGGCGTCAAAGAGTAACAAACATCCATACTCACCAACTTTCACATTTATTATATTAAAATAATACGGATGTTATATTAATAATTTGTTATATTATTTATTTTGTAATACCATTTGTTACCAATATAAATAAATAAAATATCATTGAACATAAATTAATACCAAAACTTACCTCAGTGTCTTCATTTTTATTTGATTCTCAGCATTTTGACTACTTCTATTCAAAGACATACATACTTATACAATAGAATAGGAACAATGAAAATGATGACAGCTCAGTTCAATGCCATTTTCATAATTCTTACTTTAGTTTATTATTCACCAATAATATGTTCGCCGTTCGGGGCCTAAATCACACCATTTTCTAGGGTAAGATGGCTTTCTGACGAGGGTATGGCATGTAGCTAATAGCTGTAGATTGTTGAAAAGTATACATTTGTATACTATGTAATACGATTTTATTTTGAGCTTATTGATTTTTCTTCTATTAATGAAAATATATCACGTTTAGGTTCTTTTTTGGGTTTTTTGGGTTTCGTAGCGGAAGAATATTGTGAATCAGCCGAGTATTGATATCAATTACTTTGTTATTGTACAATTTGTTACAGTAGCATATTTTTATTTTTACTAAATAGTGCTTGGAGTTTAGTTAATTAATTAATTTATTTATTTATTTTTAAGCACACTTACAATACACATGTTAAAACAATTGAATACAATTATTAAAGTACCTAAAAAAAGAAACAGACATGCATATCAATTACAATTGTACATATCATTTATAATATTATAGAATTATTATTGTAATTGATAAAAATTATTTTAATTAATTAATCAATTACTATAGTCAATGATAATATAATGTCCTCCTGATCGATTACGGTTACTGCAACCAACCTCACTGGTTAACTAATAGCACAGGGAACATATCGTAGGGTAAACGTTTGACGCAGTCATAATATGCAGTTTTGGGCACACAATGTGCACTCTTTATTTCTTAAAACTCTTATATTCTAATGTGATGACAATTCTGCAGGATCAGTGAGAGATAAGGCGTAGGATTGACATTTTATCCTTCCATGGAAGAAGGTTGTACTCACCGCGAATGTCCCTTCAGACTGCTACTGAGTATTTCGCACAGAAAAACCCATTTAGTATTTTTGTCCAACCCGGAAGTCGAACCCAGGGCTAACGAGGCAGTTACTAATAATATATTAACTACTAAGGTACCATACAAACAGTATCCTATGAATTAATTTACTTAATAAATATCCCTAAAGTCATTCCCTAACTGATAGACAACACACGGTGTAGTCTAGAAACATGAGTATGGAATAATATTTCATGTCATGGATAATGGATATACTTTTTCTTATATAAAGATTAGATTATATATATATAGATAGATTAGCAGTAAGAAAAGATGTTTGTAAATACATTTCGCAAAGTGGTGGATGTTTGTATATATCTCTATAATATTAAAATGAATCGTTGAATGTGTTGGTAAGCGCAAATCTCGAAAGCAGTTGAACCGATTTCGCTAATTCTTTTTTAGAATATTCCTTGAAGTACGAGGATGGTTCTTACGGAGAGAAAAAATTAAAAAATTGCCAAAAAAATTTCTAAAAACAACACTTTTCTATACTCCCATACCAAAGGTTCGTAATAATACTTAAAAGTCAATTTGAACTTTAATACCATACCATAAAGTTTAAGTGTTAGTGGAGAGGTTCCGGGAAGGCAAAAAAATTAAGTGACGTTAGTATCGTATAAATATTAATGTCTATATTTGTCAATATTTATACGATGGTAACATTATCAAAAACAAATCTATACAAATAAATTAAATTGAAGTGTCTGTTTGAAATATCAATATAATAGATTTTTACTAAATGCATATTGGATGTATACACGATACATATACCAAAACAACATTTTTTACAATTCTTGTCTGTCTGTCTGTTTGTTCCAGCTAATCTCTGAAATGGCTAAACTGATTTTGACGGGACTTTCACTGGCAGATAGCTGATATAATAAGGAGTAACTTAGGCTACTTTTATTTTAGAAAAAAAATAGGGTCCCCACGAAAATATTTAATAATATCCGATTTAAATAGGGAAGTTGTACCTAGACATAGCCTAGGGACGAACCCGAGCGAAGCAAGGGTGAGTCGCTAGTATTTATCATAAATTAAAGTTCATACGAAAACAAAATAAAAGCTCATGATCGAAATTAATTCGAATGCTTCTCTCATTAGAAACCGTATCTTACGTACCAAAAGCTGAGCTAAGTAATAAACCATACACACGTGTTAATTAAATTTCGTAAAGCAATTAAGTTCACTCGCATTAATCGCGTCTTACAATGTTTACACCTTTATTACAGGATGTTAAACGTAGTATTGAACTGTAATTAAAATCTTTAAGCCAAGGGACATATGCATTATTTTTTCGATATTTTTTTGTATTGGTTTAACACCTTGGTTTCTCAAAATATCATATTCTTAAAATATCTCAAAATTTGAATTTTTATTAGGTGTTTTTATACTAACGGAACGGAGTTAAAGACCTAAATAGAAGTTTTACTGTATCTTAAAAACGTCTTTAATATAAATAAAAATAAAATATTGGATGTTTTTACTTATTTTTACTATAGTATTTTTATATTTAATACTGTTGTCCTAATATAGTTAAAGCTGCTGTCAAAATTTTTTGGTCTAGAAAAGTAGGTATTAACTTTATAAAATATAGACCTATATATATATATATATATATATATATATATATATATATATGTATATATCCCTTACTTGAGAAATAATATTGATCCCCATACATACTTCCACCTCCCTTTTCACCCCTTTAAGCAATGATTTCTGAGACAACTATCTTATGTCCTTCCCATACAAAATTTCATCTAAATCGGTTCAGCTGATTAAGCGTCATTAACTTACTTTCGCATTTATAATATTAGTATGGATTTCAATGAGAAAAAACAATATTAAAATTTAAATATTATATCAAAACATTGATTTTAGACAATTTATTTTATATATCTACTATGGGGAGTAGGTATGTAATAATAGGTATAGACTAAAGGTAACCGCCAACCCGCGCGATCGCGGCAATTACGAGGCACTGCCCGAATCTGATAAGATTCTGTATAAAATGAGATAAGCTGAATATGTAATATTGTGGTATATAAGATAATTGTTAATGTATTGAATAATATTTTAGAAGGAGTTACCGTTTAATAGTAATAAAATTAATATTTAAATAGAGTAAGAATCTTTTATTTTTGAACGCTTATAATTTTCCTAATATAAATGTGAAAGTTTATATGGATGTTTGAATGTTTGTTACTCAATCACGCCAGAACGGCTGAGCGGATCTGGATGAATTGGCACAAAGATAGATTATAGTCTGGAATAACACATAGGCTATATATCCCGAAAAATGTACGGTCCCCGTGGGATAAATTAGTTTTCGTTTTAGAGGCCGAACCCGAGTGAAGCGAGGGTGATCCGCTAGTAAGGACCTATTTTTTTAGAAAATACATAATGATTTGGTAACACGGAACACTCGGTACAGGAGACTTTATTTATTGTTTTAAGAACACAATAGAAATAAAGAGGAAAATCTGTATTGCAAATTCAAAAGTAATATAACATAAGCTTTCATGAATGGAGCTTAAAGTTCATAATATAAAATTTAATATTATACTTTAATAATGACTTTGATTACTTAAAATTATATTTGAGAACCGTTTTGGCTTAGTATTCCTGCATTATTAGATGTGTCTTCAAATACTGTTCTTTTAAAAAACAATGAACACTCGCTAACAATATTTATTATAACTCGAATTAAGATATTTTTTGTGTGTATACTATATATGTATGTACATATACAATAACTTAACGAAGCAGTTTGTTTGTTTGTTTGTTTGAACGCTATAATCTCATGAACTATTAATCCGATTCAAAAAAATCTTTTTGTATTAGATAGCCCATTTATTGAGGAAGGCTATAAGTCTATATATCAAATGTGTGTATATATGTATATATATATATATATATATATATACACACACACACACACACACACACATAAAGTCTATTCTATACTAACCGTTAAAACGTACCTAGGGACGAATCCGACCGAAACGAGCGTGAGTCGCTAGTAGTATTTATTTTTAAATTGATTTTAAAATCTATAAGCGTTGAAATACATTTATCGTTCACATGAATAGTACTACGAACAAAAAATAACCGTTCGGAGCATATTTTTTATTATGTTCGCGAGTACCTTCATCTTATTCCAAACACATTTAAAAGTATAAGCAGCTTTACTTACATACGATGCCTTTCTGACTTTCAAAAGGTTCTTATAGTTGTTATAAGAGTAGCAACATTTAACTTGCGTATTTTTTATGTTTCTTTTTATTTATACAGAACAATATTTATTTCTATTTTTTGAAATGAAAACTTCTATAGGCAGGTTTGGATGAGTAAATTCATGCAAGTCGTCATCGACATGGTCACGTGACGTGTTAACGCTAACACTCACAGTACCGATAGATGTCAAAACCAGATAAATGTAAACAGTTTTAATTTACAAATTTTCATTTAAGATCAAACAAATTATTTGGATATCCAAAAATAATTACTGTTTGTTTTTAGTTTTACGTTTTAACTTCTGTCGGCATTCCTCATGGCTGCTTTTTTTTACTTATAGGCTATACAATTAAATTTCATTAAGTCTTATATTAAAATATGCAACTTAAAAGCTAACAATAATTTACCCCTGTCAATGCTCTAGTAATTCTAAAACGGCCAGCATTGTCCAGGCACTATACAGATAGTCAGTATTATACTATTCCTGTAACATAATATATGAATACAATCTGACCATGTCCATACTAAATTTTCGATATCTGAAACTGAAGTTTCACAGTTACAGCGTGAATGTCCGCAAGAAGGTAATGGTTCTCGAGGGGTCCATTAGAATGATAAATGTGGTAGCAAACGATCTGCCACAAAACAAAGGTGAAAGGTACCTACATTAAAATTGATACATGATTAAGTGAGTGGAGATTTTGTTTGGACATTACTTAAGCGATGTGACTAATGCTTTTTTACTATGGATGTTAAATACATTCTTAGATATAATACTTTCTTAGATTTACGCGAATATTTGACATTTTAAATAAAACTATCTTTTCGGATTTTTTCGCAAATATATTTGATTTTTGGTTCCTGACTTTTCGAATGCTTTACAGCAATCATGGTCACGGGAGAGACTGATGTGACTGTTTCTCCCGTGACTATGATTGCTGTAAAGCATTCGAAACGTCGGGAACCAAAAATCAAAATAAATTCGCGAAAAAATCCGAAAGGATAGTTTTATTTAAAATACATTCTTAGATTTACGCGAATATGTGACATTTGAAATGAAACTTTTTGGATTCTTTCGCGGATTTATAATGATTTTTTTGTTCCTGACTTTAACGTTTTAGATGTCTTATAATAATATCTAGTGCCTAAAAATTAAGTGAAAACCAAAGGTAGTCAATAAATAAAGTTTATTGTAAAATAATTATTACTTTAAAACTTTTAAAACATTTGAAGGTAAATCATTATTTGTTTTAATACGCATTGTTTTTTAAATATATAATTTGATAATTCCCTATATATCACTCAAAGTTTATAAAGAACGTTGTTTAAATATGCTCGTTCAGGAATTCAGGGGAAAAACAGACTATTAAATTCAAAGAATAAACAAAGTTCTCAAACGATGTACATTACAACAAGCTGACGATAATTTTAAAAAAAGCTCATTCTACCCCGAATTTCCTCCAATCTAATAAAATAGAACACTACACATAAATTTAATTATTCATTAATAGTTTTAACTACAACTTCATATGTACATATAAAGCCTGGTACCAAATACAAAATTTAATTTCAATCTAAATATAGATTTAATTAAAAGTTTCATATTCAATTAAGTACAAATGAAATAGAAATCGCTTATGATACTAATAGTTAGTGTCAGACAAATATGTTCACTTGAAATATAGCGTGTTGTGTCTAAGCATACAAAATAGTGGGTTTTCTTATATAGCGATTCCTTTACATAATTAAAAAAAAAATGAGTGCGTGTAATCTTTACGCGCGGTTAAATTTTTTTTTTGGCAAATATCGCAGTTAAATTAAAACAAATCGATAGTTAAATAAGACATATTAGGCATATTACAATCTATATTTTAGAATATCATATACGAAAAGAATATAATATTATATACTTGTCAGATAATAACAACGGTTACCATGGCAACATGGCAATGTATACTATCTCATTCTCTCGCCGGCTTAATCCTATATATTTATGTGTTTATCTCTTTTTAGTGTAGCATTTTCGTTTCATCGAGTTTCAAATAACAACGATTCTTAAGAAGTGTCACTTCAAAAATTAAGATCACACTGCCACCTTGAGTCTGGTTGCGCGTCCCACATTTCTCTCCAATCCAATACAAGAAATTGACCATAGTATATATAACACGACAGTCGAATACTGCTTGGCAGATTTCACAACTTTTCAAAAATAAGTTAGGTTTTGTTTAAGTTCGTTTCTTCACGATTTCAAGTAAAGATATTGAAAATAGTCCACATATAAAAAAGTCATACGTTCGAGGTCCGAATTTCTAACCACTTTCTAAGTATCGCTAACCAAAATTTGAATCTGTTTTGTAACTTCGTTACAGCACCTATTTTATTTTGTATGATAATTGAATTATGTACATATATTTTTTATTAATACGCTTACGCTTGATTCCCTGGAGTTCACTATTTATATAATAATATGTATATATAATAGATTAATTATAGCTCACCATTAACATACCATGAAGCTACCATGACGATAGCTTGGATGAAATGAATGAATGAGACAGAGATTGGGTCAAATATATTTAATTGGTTTTTGGGCGAAAAAATTTGCAGTATCATTATGGATTTGAGAAATGGGCGCCTTTGCCTTTATATATTAGTATCTCGGATAGCACGAAATGCTCTTATTGCAACATCTGATCTTTGCTGTCTTAGTGCTTTTATATAGACTAAACTTAGTTATCAAGATCCTATTACTCACGAAGATAAAATTGGTCTATCAATATCCCATATAAAAATACGCTAAAACTCCCACCATACCCTAAGCAGACTACAAATCTGCGCTCCAATTAGTGAAGCTTAACGTTAATCCGTGTGGAACAAGCCGAAAATAACTACAACACGTGAATAAGCAAACAAGGATTATCGCGGGCCCGAATTTGTTTTAATTACAAAAACATTCTGATCGCCGATCAAATCCTACAATTTTAGCGTTTGATTGGTTTTTATTTCCCTTTAGGATTCCTCCTTGTCTATTCATATCTAGAAAGTTCTTTCGTATCTAGAAAATATTATGAGGCTGCATATCTGAGAGAATCTAGCAAGTTGAAGAAAGATATCCGTCAACACTTTCATTTGGCAGGTGTCGGGGACTATTGCCTGATATTCCTCGGGAGACTTGTGCCAGTAGAACAAAGAAAAGGAATATATAATATCTGATTTTGTATTTGTAGAATAATTAATATTTAAAAGTTATTACTTAATAGAATAGAAAAGATATAATATTTTTTTATTCATGTTTAATTTTAGCAGTATTTTAGTAAATTTAATGTAATAGCTTTAAATAATATGGGTCTTTTAACACGACTTCAGCACTCGACTAACTAATATCGCTTTTTTTTAATTTAGCCAAACGAATATAAAACCTACGACTATCTCCGAGTCCAATATAAATATTCTATCCCAGCGGATATCCGCTACAAAAGGAAACTTCAAACACGATGCTAAGTCTATATTTATACTAGACCATTGAACTATAAGTGAATGTTATGATACAATTGTAGGAAGTAAAAGTTGTACATTCAATACTAGATTTTGTCCGCAACTCCACTTATATGGCAAACGGAGCGGAATATCAACGATCTTGCGTAATTTATCAAAATCTGTTCAGCGGTTTAAGCGCGTGTAAGGTAACGAACAGACAGATAGAATTACTTTGATAATAAAAATAAAGCTACTTTTTTGGATTTTGTCGCAATTATATTTTGATTTTTTGTGACCGATGCGCGACGTCTCAAATGATGTACAGTAAATTTTTGAAGTCTAAAGTCATAGTTGTTCTGTAACAACTATGACTTTAAAGACTTCAAAAATTTACTGTATATTTAATTTTTCCACGTGTTTAGCGGACCCCCGGCAAAGACTAAACTAGCGGGACCGATGAGTGAGCAGCGTGACTTATTTACTATATAAATTCTGTAAGAAGGTCAGAAAATAAATAGAACAATAAAGTATATAAGAGTATATTTTTTCTTTATAATAAAGTAATAACACAAAAATATAAGGAAAACACAATAAAGGAACGTATATCTGAGACTGGAGTAGCGGATTATGTATTGCTACGTACTATAAAGCTACAATGTTAGCTTCTTTGCTCGTTGAAAAATATTTTATTGTTTTACAATTGTAAATAATCATATTATGATAGAAATATCTCATAACAGTATTATTCAGGACTAGTCACGTACTCTTGCTTTGCTTCGATCGCCCATTTTTAAATAGATAAAAATAGTTATTGTGAGTCCATCTTATGAGATACACGTATGCAATCACCGAATTTACTGTAAGCTTGTTTAAAACCTACATTTTTCTATATTCTTTTAATGTATCTCAAGGTATACCTAGCATCTTTTGCATCCAGGCCCGCAATGGGGCGAACCGAGTGTAAGTTGCTAGTAAATATACATACATATGTATGTAAAACTTTCTTCATTCTTTTATTTACATTAAAAATTTTTAATTTATTGAAATAAATTCTAGCTAATATCTGACATTATATAGATTTTCATCAATCTAAGTTAACCACGGCATCAGCTACCGTTCTTCATTACTTAATACAACACCTGAACATCGTTACTATCTAGAAATAGATTACTCATTTCTTACTACTACTTTTAAAACAAGTAATGGCTTTTGATCTGGTATCAAATCTAGTTTATTTTCTCCTATAGTATCGGGAGAGAAAGGTGCTAAGATAAAAAATATCTCCGTAACTCTTCGGCTCATAATGTAATTATCGGGAATTCGGGATTATCGGGACTATATATAAATCTAGATTAGGTCAGATAAATCGGGATTGCGGGTAGGATCACGCACCTCTGATATTTTCATGTGCGAATAACTTTTAACATGATTACCACTTGCCTGACGGTAAAAGAAATTTAAGTACCGCCAGTAAGAACCATTGCTTGTATTCTCTCCGTCCATGAAAGGCATCATGCATTAAAACAATATCATTTTAAATTTCAGTAAAAACTTTAAAAATTGGATGAAAATTCTAAAATACATACGTACGTTTCTACTTATACTTTCCTAGACAAGATTTTAAAATTCCATTTTGATTATTCACCCTCTAAGCCAGCCACGTAGCGCTTTGCCGCCGTGTTCTCTCATTAGTTAATGGAACGCAACACCTGATGCCAACTATCTTACAACGGTTATTTATTCATAATATTAAGGCGAATTTGGTTCCGTATTAAATCTATGTGGTTTTTGGGATATTTATTTATATGTATATATATTCATTATTGCATATTAACAGAGTAACACAGATAATACAGAGAGCAATGTGGGCAAAGGTGGATATTTTTATAGTGTAAATTGGTGATGATTAGATATTACCTATTGAGTCAGTTTTAGAAAATAATGGCAGCGATTAAAGTACAAACTAGTATAAATTTTTATTAGTCTGTAGATAATTTTAATCATAAGAATCGTAGGGAATTTTCTCGCAGCCAATCTTCAATAGTAAAGAAAATAGTTGAAACAAAGGTGAAAAGCTACATATTGAATACATGTTATGGTTTTATGCAGGATATCAATTCATATTTGACGACAGGTTTGGCTCAGTTTTTACTTGTAGTGCCAGCGGTCGCAGGTTCGAGTCCCGCTGGGCACATTCGTTTGTGTGGTGAGCACGAATGTTTGTACCCCAGTCATGGGTGTTTATATTTATAATATGTATGACAGTATGTATTTAAAAGTTATATATATGTAGTGTACCAACTATCTGGTATCCATAACACAAACCTCGTAGCTTACTATGGAACTAGATTGTGCTGTTTGTTAATTTCCCAACATATTTATTTATACATACATCATTAAACAATTTTGTTTTTGTATTAGCAAATATATGTACAGGTCTCTACAGTTTAATATACGGATAGAAAATTTCAGCGAGAGTGACGTTTTTGGAAAAAAAAGTAATATAAAGGGTAGGTAATGTATTAAGTGAAATGTACTTTAAAATAAATTATTCTACCTTTTGAGGAGTTCTTCTTGATTTAACATGAAACAATTCCTTAACATGATGCATATAACATGGTCTTGAAACCAGTCACAAATATACACAAGCTTTAACATAAATTTGAATTTCAACATGTAACTAAGCGTAAATATAAAACATTCGAAGATAAAACAAAGTAAAATAACCTCTAAAATGTTATTACGAACAGGAAATTCAAAACAAACATTGTATTACAAAGTGATTTATCTGAATATTTTACATCGATTCTAGCTATTAAGTCTTAGCCGGGCTTTAATAATGTGAAGGCAGCAATAAACAGAGTACACGCGCCATGAATATTTAGAGTGCAAACACCTAGAGGTATTGAACCCCGTTAAGGCCCGTTTACAGCCAGCGTTTATTTTCACGTTTACGATCCAACACGGATGCTTAGATTATTTCTTACGAGCGCTCGAAATTATGGTTAGGCGTAAGTTATAAGTGTCCGTGGAAGATTTTAGTTGAAATTTTATCTTTATTTGAGGAGTATTGTCTCTATCTGAATAACTAGGATCGTGAATGATATGCTATTATGATATAAACTAGCGATTCACTCTTGCTCGGGTTTGTCTCTAATTACGTTTTAACGTTTAGTATGGATTTATCAGAAATGAGATATTTTCCCGCGGTAAAAAGTATCCTATATGTTGACCTGGATAACTAGCTATCATCACAAGAAATTTCATCAAAATCTGTTCAGCGTTTTTCTCGTGATGCGGTCACAGACAGACAGACAAACAGACAAAAATTCTAAAACTTATAGATTCGGACTCTGTATTGATAATAAATATGTCTATTTCAATAAAGTTTTCCAAAAAATATTTAATGTACAGATTCGACTTGGTTACAATTTTATTATATGTATAGGTGTATGGATAGTTGTTAAGCTATTTTTAGAACTTACTTTAATGGTATATTTAACTGAATTGCCGATTTTTATTATTGGTAGTTTTATTATTTTTTTATTTTTCATAATTACCTTTTGTATTGAGCTTATTTAAGATCATAAGTTTATATCTCGAATAAATGTTACCGAGTGCTTTCAACTATATAAAACTAACTCTATATTTCTTATCATTTCTAATAATATGTTTATGGTACTGTATGAAGCTGTAGAGTAAATAATTTTTGAAGTTATACTTATTTTGGCACGTCTTGAAAAAAATATGAGAATTACGTTACGTTAATTTTTACGATGCGCGCCCACACCGACAGCCAAAAAGCGACATGATGAAGTTAGCTGCATTCCATTTACAAACAGAGAGTTGTGACATACAGGATGAAATCTTTAGCTATTTTTGTTCTGTTACGCCAAAGAAGTATAACTTCTTAAGTGTGTACATAAGTACACGAAGTATGAGAGTTATAGAAATGGAGAGTGCCTTTATGCATATTTGTACACTATGATATAACAATGGTATAATACATTTTTTTACATCAGCACAAATATTTTATTGACTAATAAACACTTTAATTTGTTAAAATCGTTATCGCTTATGCCTAGAAAATACAGTCAGCCAGTAGAGTCATTATAATAGATCTGAATCGGCGATATTAATTTTTACGGTGACAATAAATTTCTACGGAAGCTGATCACCTTTCCTTTCCTGGAGCTGAGAAGGCTATAACAAAAGATATATAGCGTTTAACGCACAAATTCTGATTTTTCTAACGGGATTGGTTTAACCAATTGTAATGCTGTGTGCAGCATTCGCAGTATTTCGTAGCAGGAGGTCGAAAATACGATTCTGCTCTATTAAGACTTATGACATCCTAGTATACAATAAAACTATACGGGTTTCTTGATGGTGCTTGCTTTGTAAATAAGCTAAAATCATCAGAATTCCCAACTGCTAAGCGCCCGTCTTTAAAAATTGCATGATATGTTATAGTTATTACAGACAGCCTACCCACAAAATAAAAATTGTAATAATTATAATAATAATAGCTAAAATTAAGTAAATAATATTCTATAATATTAAATTATAAAACTTATAAAAATGTTAAAAATTAAAATTAACAAATATTGTAAGGTACTTTGGTGTCATTTTTGTATTTTTGAATTTATTTTGTTCAACCAAAAATCAAAATAAAATCCGAAAAGATAGTTTTATTTAAAACTAGCGTTGCCCGCGGCTCCGCCCGCGTTCAGATGACCAAAAACCAAATTCTTAGGTTTTACATATTAGTATACTCTTACAATGCAGTTTTTGTATTATTTCTCAGAAATGAGATATTTTTCCATAAATATAAAATCTGTCCACTGGTTTTCTCGTGATGCGGTAACAGACAGACAGACAGACAAAAATTCTAGAAACTATAGATTCGGACTCTATATCGATAATAATGTCTATTTCAATAAGATTTTCCAAAAAATATATAATGTACAGATTCGGCTTAGTTACAATTTTATTATATGTATAGATGTCAAATATTCGCGTAAATCTAAGAAAGTACTATGTTATAGATTACGTTAAAAGTTATTTTTATTTAGCAGCTTTTTCCTGTTAACGTAACGTAAATAAATTCTGAATATACTAGTATCACAAGAATTCTCTTAAAAGACAAATTTTCATTTCTCTTTTATATGAGCATTTGAACTCCTTTATCTATTTTCCTTGAATGTATGAACAAACACAAATTTACATGTTAAAGTCTAATCATCACAAAAGAAAAATACCGATTTGACTAAAGTCAATAAAGTTTCTACAAGAAAAACCTTTTTCTCTTATTTTACTAAGCAACTTCGTAAAAGGCTATGCTTTTAAACGTGATGTACCTTCAGTTGAGTCAATTTGAAGGGTTATGAGATTATTCCGAAAGTTTTGCTATCTAAATAGTTCATACTTGTAAAGCTCATAAAGTTTTTGCTGTGTACACTATGAGAAACTTGGTATATGTCTTATTAAACTGCCTTGGTGGTGAAGTGGTTAGCATGTACGGCTGCACCTCTGGAGGTCCTGGGTTCGAGTTCCATGTCGGGCCAAGTTTCGTTATTGAGTCTTTCTGCTTAGTAAGCCTCAGTAACAGTTCAGAGATAGGAAGTTGGAGGTGGTTCACCCCCGTGCCTCAGAGAGCACGTAAACCCGTAGGTCCTGAACCTTAACTGTCACTGGTCGTGTCGAGTAGTCGTCCCACCGAAGTATGAGAGTGACAGGAATAGAGAGTGCACCTGTGTTTGCGCGTACACTTGTGCACTATAATATCTCCTGCACAGATGGCTAACCTCAATGAGATTGGCCGCCGTGGTCAAAGTCGGTTGGGAGGACATTATTATTATTATTTATATCCTATTTATTTCTAAGAATAACAATTGGCATATCTACATACAACACACACACTATTTTATATATAAAAACATTAAAGACTCCATCGTAAAACAAAACGAACAAGTGCGAGATTATCGAGACAGACTGACACATCGAGGATTCCGTAGCGTGAAACATTAAATTAATGTTTTGTTTTAACATATTAATTTGTATCGTCAAAAGTAAAATAAAATATTTACCCATCCACGGTATTTATTTTATTTACGATATAGTATAAATAAGTTTGTATTTTATTAGTATTACTATGAACTAGTAGTAGTAAAGTAGTGATAGTCCAGTGATATCGAGCTCACTTGGGAAACTGAGTGAAGTGGATTCGAATTCCGGATCTCGCACCTCTAATATTTTCATGTACAAATTATTTTTAGTATGATTACCTGTCTTACAGTGAAGAAAAACATAGTGAGGAAACCTGCATGTCTGAGAAAATGTAGCCTTTTTTCGACTCATTCGGATGTTTTCCCATACGCTTTCCCCAGGGAAGACACAATAATTACGACTTTAGAAGTACTGTGCAACTATTGGCTTGGTCGAAAAAGTCACTGAAAAACATGTAACTGAGTTTTATTTAAAAAGCTATCCAGAGTAATCGTTAAATGGCAATTAATTTGCGTAGGGGTTTTTTTTAATTTTTAATCTATAATTATTTTTTGTTATTTGACTACAGAATTGTTTTACATACAGAAATCTTATACAGTTTTATAAAACTGTACTGAGACATATACTAAAATATTTCAATAATATATCTTTAATAGTCTTTAAGTTAAATGGCTATACGGATAGAATTGACAAATAACCCATGTGTTCTGTTTTAGCTACGGAACCCTAAAAAGACTAACAAATTAATTGTGTAAAATAAAAAAAGATATCACTATATATATATATATATATATATACATATATAATGTATATATATATACATATATAATGTATATATATATATATATATATATATATATATATATATATATACATTCATATATGCCCGCCATTTTACACTCATGGTAAATAATGTTAGACTTTATCTAAGCGGCAAATAATATTTTAGATTAGTAAAAGAACATTCCAGATGCATTAAATAGCTTTCAGAGAATAGAACGTTTTTAAAATAAAAGTTCAGTCGCTTATCGTATTAATAATCCAATCATCAGTTCCATAACTTATAAGTTCAAACAAACGGTCGTACTTAATTAACTTTCAGTCGATCTTAAAGGTGTGCTATGGAGAAGTTTTTATTACATTTTTAATATATAATCTTAAAATATTCGTTGGTTACATTTTATTAATATTTTTAATGTGTATAAAGAAGTTGTTTTATATTTTTAATAGTCAATTTTTTGTTACTAATATTGTAGTCTCTCCCGTGACCATAATTGCTGAGAAGCATTCGAAAGGTCGGGAAGAAAAAATCTAAATAAATCCACGAAAAAATACGAAAAGATAGTTTTATTAGAACTAGTGGCTCTCCCTCGCTTCGCTCGGGTTCGTTTCTAAGAAAACAAAAATAAATTTATCTCACGGGTACTATACAATTTTTCCGCGATAAAAAGTAGCTTATATGCTATTCCAGACTATAATCTATCTCTGTGGCAAATTTCATCCAGATCCGTTCAGCGGTTCTGGCGTGATTGAGTAACAAACATCCATCCAAACATTTAAACATCAAACCATCTAAACTTTCACATTTATAATATTTATAATATTAGTAAGAAGTAAGTAAGATGTCAAATATTCGCGTAAGTCTAGGAAAGTATTACTAATATTTTAACTACAATCGTTATATATTCGATTTATTTTTTTACATGTCAGCAAAAAAAACGAATTGAATATCTACATTTTTCATAAAATCATCAACAAAAAAAGTTTACTCTTGTTGAGTTTCTTTCGTTATTTCTTTTCAGGAGTGAAGATTTTTTTCTCGAACTGCTGGTAAAATCTTTTCTGAACAATAAGTATGTTTTTAAGATACCAATAAAGAATTTTTGACTTAATATTTTTTGTTTCTAAAAGGAAATTGCTAATTAACCCAAAATTAGAACAAAAACGAAAAGAAAGAAAACTAACTTCAATATACACAGCTGACAACGAGTTTGTCACTCGATGTTTTACCAAAAGAATATTCTGGATAAATTCATAAAACCTCGTAGCCACCAGGTGTTCCAATATTTACAGAGTAACAACAAGAATCACCGTAATATCATGTTATGCATGTTTGCAGATCGAAAATTGCTTGCAAACTTTTAATAAATTGAAGAATCATCTTTACTTTTAATAATATAATATATGGGAAAATCAATTAATTTGTATTGTCTGCTATATATTAATGCCTTAATGAGTCGAAAGTTGAGAGATAAATGAAACTAGAGGCTTACCCTTGCTCCGCTTGGGTGCATCTCTACATGCCTTTCGCTATTCTTAACTATAATCATTATGATGTCTTATAGAATATATTCTGGGACAGTTATTTTAAGATTCATAATATATGTACATACATGAACCATTTAAGGTGGCGAGGCGAAGGTGGTTGCTAGAATTATCCCCACTAGGTGTTTAAGTATGTAGGTAGTAGGACTATATAGAATTTTATATAGTAATATAAGTAATGTATGCTCTCGATTTGTTAGTTTGTCTTTCACGGAACAAACCTGGTGGGGGGCTCATCTGCCGGGTGCGAAGCCAAGAAACGCACTGGGTGGTGGCCCACCTCGGTGGGCGGTGTACCGTGCGGGTTGCTCCTGGTACTTTTCTGATAGCGGAGTGGACCGTTGGAGCAACCCCATGGTTGTTGTGGTCTGCTTCGGCAGACCTGTTGCCGGGGTGCCATGGATCAGCGCGTAAGCGATCCTGCGACGCCTCATTAGAACGGGGTTTTAGATAATAAAACACCTGGTTATGGATTCTTTTAAAGAAATAAGTATATTTATAGTAAAAAATTATACTTTTTATTCTACTATCTCAAGTTTATCCAGATATAAATATATTACAAAATAGCTGCAAAAAGCAGAGCTAGTGAAAAGATATGGAGCATATTTTTTTTTGATAACAAAATTAATTTGTAGGCTACTTATTTTATTGTCCTCTTTTGCCTCAAAGTCTACAGGCTCGGCCTAGTTTAGACATTAATGTATTTAACCAAAGATTGCACTAATTATAAAGGTTAAAACAAATCTCTTGTAACTCTTTTGTATTTAAGTCAATAAAGATATTATTATATGGTTTAATGAAGAAAACACATGTTTGTACAAAATATATTTATTTTGTTAACATTTTCAATTCTTAAATTAACAAACACAATTTCGCCTTAACAAAGCGAATGCTTATCTTCTTGCATACCATAACTATGGTAATGTGCGTATCATTAATACAATGACAACAATGCTAAAAATAAAGATATTCAAAGTATAACTACGGTTTTACAAATAAGTTTCTTTATAAAGATCGTTGAAATAAAATTAATAAGGCAAAATCATATGGAGTAATTTTGTAGTTCTACAATCAATCAATTTTAAGTAAAGATTTGTTTTTGCGTAAACTGAAATAATCATAATGTGAAATGAGCTTCCTGTGAAATATTATATGTTACATATAATATTAATTTTTATCAAAAATTATAAAGACATATAGTATAATCTCAAACATATATGTATGTAAGTAATTGAACTTGTTTCTATGAATTACCAAATAACCAACACTAACAAAATCGAGCTTTTGTATAAGCTTTTCTCTTTCAAACTGTGTCAACAACTTTGCTTTGAAAAGCTATCTATCACTGTAGCAGCTTCAAATATTAAATTATCAAAATTCTAATTAATTGTAATAGGTTATAATTTAAGTAATATAATGTATACAGGAAATTTAAATGGGGATCTTTAAATGGTTATATTAGTGAGATCTGCTTAAGTTTTAGACAAATGTCGTATGGCAGTGTTTTATTATATATATACGTTATATATGGTTCAATAATCATACTATTTTTATTTATTTGCCATATAGTTGAGAAGCGCCACATAACGCTGCCATGTAAATTCTTAATCAAATTTGTTTGTGCTATTTGACCAGTCATTTTCTTTAATTTTGTACTAAACCAAAAATGTGCGATGAAAGTGGATCGGAGAAAAATAACAAGTCTAAAGACTTAATTATATGTAAATGTATTAAAGAAATTCGGAAAAAGGTGTGTTTTATATTCTCTTTCTTAATTACAAGAGAAAGGCTCGAAGCTATAATAAATATACTGTAAGTTTCAAACCACTTGTTATTAATTAGATAGCTATTTAATAAAAAAATTTTAAGTATATAAATCAAAGTAGTATTTTTAAGAGATAATTTTCTTATCGTTTCATAGTTATTTCAATGACAAGAATATTAAAATTACATTATCTTTTTTATTAAAACAAATCTATTCCACGGGAACTGTACATTTTTGTGGAATAAAAGTAGCCTATGTGCTATTCCACACTATAATCTATCTCTATGCCAAATTTTATCTAGATCCGTTCAGCCGTTCTGGCGTGATTGAGTAACAAACATACAAACATCTAAAACTCTCACATTTATATTACATAGAAAAATAAAGAATGTATTTATAATTTTGTTATAATATTATCAATGTCGTATTAATGTAGTAAGGAATTTTATTATGAAGATTTTTTATTGCTACCATATTGACTATTAAAATAAAAGATTGAGAAACATTTCAATGGTTTGAGAAAATTCGTAATTTGTTATTATTCTTAGAAAACAATAAAGACAATCTTTTTATTATCTTTAGAGGAAAAAAATGTCTAAATTGATAAAAATTTATATGAAATGACGGAGTCTATTATATTTGAGTCTGTATAATATTATATTTATTATGACTGTATATTGTCTGTATATTATGTATTTTTTTATACATACTGTATAAATGTAGAATTTTTTTTATTATAATATGAACATTTATTACAAATATTATTAGATGTTATACTTGTTAGACATGTCTGATAATATTAAATGAGCAATTCTTGTATATATATATACATTTATTTCGTGTATCTCGGTAAGGGCTCTAACGATTTGGATCAAACTTTGTATTTATATAAGGTTTTGCTTTTTAAATTTATCTATATAGGTGTCCTTTCCGAAAAAATGAAATTTTAGTATCCATGCCGTAAACGCTGAACGAACGAACGAAACTTTAATTTATATAAGACTAGCAGAACTCGCGGCTTCGCTCACGCTAAAACTACAAAAAAAAGCTCTAAAATGGTAGGTTTCATACAAACTTTTATCCGCTATTTTACCCCCTTATGGAATGAATTTCGAGTTATCCTAAAATACGAATTCAATTAATTGTATTGAAGAGCATTTATACCCAGTTTCAAGTAATTCCGATCATAAATATTTTTTTGGATTGTATTATAACGTGTTTACCCGTAGGAAAGAGATAATCCCTGCGGTAAAAAGTACCCTATGTCACTCTCCAGTCCTCCAACTATCTCCACACAAAAAATCACGCCAATCCGTCAATCCATTTCAACATGAAAGAAGGACAGACAAACAAACAAACAAATAAACACACTTTCACAGTTATAATGTTAGTATGGATACTATAATTATTATCATTTTAGGCATAATTTAAACGTGAAAAGATAACCAATACACAAACATACATACGTTTTGTTTTCAGGTCAATCAAGCACACATATAGAGTAAATTATACCTTTGCTCCATAGATATTACATGATAAATTACACAAAATTACAATCAATATGATGTCATATAAAACATATTCTGGGAAAGCTATTTTAAGACTCGTAATATACTCGTACATATACCAGTAAAGTTATGCCATTAGGACTTTAGATAAACGACTTGATAATAATCCTTTATTTGCAGTATTATGTGGCAGTAATCAAGGTAAAAAAGTGAAGGGAATTCTCATAAAAATTAGTATTCGAACATTGTGACATCAGTTTTCTTCATATTTAAATTACCGTATACATTTTATTTCTCCAACACAATTTTTTATACAAAAGGCAGTGATAATAACTAATAAAAATTAAATGTAACAGTGCTATATAGTTTTAAAATTAAATTATTATAATAATCTATAAGTTTTGTTAGAGGGTGCGCTAACGAAAGAACAGTGGCAGTGAGTTTCAATGGGTTTGAGTTGATGCTACTTAATGTATTTTATCTCTAAATATTTACATCTTTTAAACTATATTATGGCGTAGACTCAGAAATATGATGGAATTTTGTATTAGACATTTGATTACGAACCTTTACATTTAGTATAGAATTGATTGTTTTTTCGACGAAATTTTGAGCATTATATATTTTTTGAAGCGATTTTTTAGTTAAGTTTTATGAAAGTTAATAATTGCTACTAAATAAAAACACACTTTTAAATTTATTAGAAGAAATATGTATGACATAAAGATAGTTTACAATAACATCTATACTAATACATGTAAAAAAACGATTAAACGTCAAATTAAATCAAAATCTTTACTTTGAAGGCGGTTAAGTATGAAATATTATCAAGAAAGTTTTAACACAAACTTTTACAATTTCAACGGAACGCAACCCGTACTTCTTAGTTTGAAGTGAGCGAGTTCACCTGCTTTTTATTGTGCAACTTTGCAAAACCTCATGACCTCTGGTTATTGCATTTCAGTGTCACGATCTTTGAAGTATGTTCTTTAATATTACTTTTTTAATTTCACTCTATATCCCCGATATTTCCAAAATGGCTGGCGTTTTTAAATCCACCCATAACCAAATTGGAGTTACGATTATAAGTAATTTTGGGATAGTTATATTATATTAAACTCATATAGCTATTTGTCGGATAAATATATTATGGAGAGCCATTTTATAGCTTTTTTGTCTATGTTAATACGAGATTTTACTGCTGAATCAAAATCAATGGGGTATCACGTGTGAGGATAGAGGATTGAACGGAAAATTTCTTTAAAATTTTATATTTTGTTTTATGTTTGAGTAAAGTAAGAGAAATGTTAAAAGTAAATTTACTTTTTACGCAAAAAGAGTGGATTGAGATACATTTTAGTTCATTTACAGTAGATTTAATTGAACAAAAAAGATTATATGAGATAAAGATTAAAAAGTTTGGCAGTTTAGTTAGTTTATAATTTAAGGTGAAGCCACAGGTATCAGATTGTTAGGGATATAATATAGATTTTAACAATTTTGCAAAACTTTTAATTTGGTGTATCCTTTCATGTTCTTATGTCAATTTTTTATTCATTCAATTTTTATTTAACAATTATTATCACTTAATGAACATTTTCTTATTATTTTAAATACCTTTTTATTTTAAAGTTGGTTATTATTTTTCAACATGATGTTCTGATGACAAAAAATGATTACGAAATTACATCTTTAATACTTAGAACTACGACTACTATCACGGTGTTCTAACCTATGATTTGAAGCATTAATATAGGGATAACTAAGTATATACAATAATTACAAAACAACATAACATGAGCACTTTGAATCCTTCGCAGAGCCTACATAAAAATAGGACAAACGTACTCAAGATTTATATATTCAGTAAAAACTTGCTTAATTTGTATTAACTAAAAATTCTACTATTTTACATAAAATCTGATGAAAATTTATTATAATTTCATACGTGAATTTTAATTTTAATTTAAACGATGTACATTTAAAGTTTGATATTTCACAGTGATGTATAAAAATCATGTTATAAAACGATTATCATGTCCTGATTCATATTACTATGACACAAATGAAATGTCAGTCCTTTAGTGATTCATAACAGATTCAAGTGCTCAATAAAGCTGTCAATGCAGACTCCAATCTATAGATAACTCCCTAGATCGAGAATGTAATTGCGGCGCATCGCCGCGGGCCGCGTGTCAGTAGTCCAGAGATTCCTCGTCCGGAGATCGTTTACGGCAGCAAAGACGCCATGCTACTGCTAATGCACAAACACCTATAACAATTGCTAAAACAGCCCCTAATATTGTTGGTAACCAGTCCACACCTCCTCCTGTTCTGCCTGCACACAATTCTGGCGCTTCATCGTGAATTTGCCCCAATGGAATTCCTACATCCAAATAACCAAGACGTCGTAAGTTTTCTTCTGAATAAGCTTCTCTAGCCCTTTTCTCTTCTGCGGTCCAGAATTTTCTTTCGCCAGATGTTGTTACGTTTGGACAGTTAATCACACCGTTGCATATAAGTCGTGCTGGTATGCAAAGGGCTTCTTCGCCAGGACATATAAAGTCGCAGTGAGGGTCAGCTTTCGAACTTTCCGTAAGTCGTGATGTCATTAAAGTGCCGTCAGAATTTTTAGGTAAATGGAAGAGACCAGTCCAAGCAATTTTGAAAGAAGCCCGCGCAGGTGATGCGCTTCCAATAAATACTATTCTTATTGATCTAGTCTTTTCCTTTTCAATTACTAAAGGATCGTCTAAAGATTCAAAGCCAAGTTCTACCGCTGACAGAGGTGGAAGTTCACGAGCGAAAGATACGTTCTCACCGCAAACAGATAAATATGGTTCAATGCGACCAGGGAGATATATTTGAATATTTCCATCGTCACAGTGTCGTGATGCAAATTTAATACTGTCAAAGTGTAACCAAATATCCCGCTTCTCTTCGATTTCCAAGTCCCAAATGCATTGTATCCGTTTAGGTGGCTCAGTATATCCTAGTGCTTCTAAATGAGGATAAACAATTTCTCCCTCTAAAGCGGCAGCTAAAACTGGCGGCCCACAAAGAGGACCGTGGACGAATTCATATCGAGCTTCAAAAAGTGGCGATGGATTTTTAAAATAGGAGGCTGCGGCATGAGCGTTATCAACAATCAATTGTAAGTTTAAAGTTTCTCCAGAAGAAACAACTCTGTACGGCCTTACTCTAGATACAGAGTTTGCATGTTTTGCGCAGAGACACGAGCCTAGAGATCTTTGTACTGCTAAATGTAAGGGTAATGGAGTTGTGGTCATGCCTAAGGTATTGTTTATAGTTTTTCCTCCAGGAAACGGTTCCCATATGATAAGTTTGTCAGCTCTGTCTTCGTAACAGTTTTGACAGGAAACAGGCGTGTATGGGTGTTCCTGAAAAATTATATATTTTCAATAAAAGTGACAAAATAGTAAATATTTTAATGGACAATTATTTAGTTCTTCATAAAAGTTAGCGGGATTCGGACCAAATTTAAGTATGATGTACAGTGTATATGTATTGTATTATAACAGTGTATTATTTCACATTGTTTAAAGGTTTTCTTTATACTTATAAGTACCTCGTTATTTTAATCTTGATCTGATATTTTGTTATAACGAATTCAAAATTTTACGTTCCAGATAAAGTCGCTAGCTCTCTTACCACATAAATGTCTTCATTTATAATGTACAAAATCCGCGAACTTGATGCTATAACAGCCTAGTGTTTCAGGAGGTAAGGTTTATGGGCAATTTAATGGAACATTGGTTTTCACATTCAACGTTTAAAGTGCGAATACAAAATGCAGCTATAACTTTTTATTTCGATTTACATATTAAATAGTTCCCCGTGGTACCTTGTAACGCTCATATTCTCGAATACGTACATAAATTTTATAAATAAACAGCGTTAACTCGACCTTTATACAAAATTAAATTTATTAACGTTTTCTATAAAATTCATTTACGAATAATTAAATAGACTTTTTATATTATTATTATCATCTTCAGTACTGACAATTTTAATCAATATCTTCAACAATTCAATTACTTTATTGATTATTTATTTATTCAAGGGAAATAGATATTGGACATATCTTTTGTCCTTGAAATAAGAATTTTGAATCCTAAAATCAGTGATACTAAAACCTATGTAATGTAAAAATAAAATGAATTGTAAAAAAGTAAAATGTAATATAATATATGAAATTTATTATAGTTTCATCATAGCTTACCTTAAAATTGACACTCAAAATCGTCAGAATAACTCTGGCGTAGATCCTTTTGTCTGTAACAAATCTGTATAAGCAATGAACATCTTCACCGGGCAGTGCCTGTTTATATACAAGGGTGTTTAATGGAGATCGAAGCCTTCCAGCTCGCTGTTTCCAAGATGCTATAACTTCATCACAAGCTGTTCCTGGTACTGGTTCACCAAATCGAGTGTTGTTGAAGAAATCATAATGAGCCCAATAATATAGAGATGATCTGAAAATATATGGCTTCTTAATATTTTAATTCCAAACAATTGAAACAAGTCGTATTAATCTATCTATACAATATATATAATAATATATATAATAATAATGAATGTTCGTGTATTTGTCATCTATGCGTTCCTAAACAATTAATCCGATGATAATGAAAGACGGGCGGGTAAAATCGTATATACACCTGCAAAAGTTCGTGGTGCAAAAAAATCTTTGGACGTTTTTCATTCAAGCTAAAGGGCACACCCGAGCAAAGCGAGGGTAACTTGCTAGTATTTAAAAAAATTTATTCAACATTAAATAAATCAAGGTAATCTAAAACCTATACTATAAATCTAAATAAAACCTACAAAGTCATTTTTTACCTTAATTACTAAAAATATTGTTTAATTTTTAGGGTCACAATTAATTACAGCTTTTAATAAACCTATTACGCCACCATCTTATTTTCATCCAATAATATCAGTACCTTTAATCATTATATTACTAATACGAAATGCCGACGTAACATCCACTTTATTTCCTCAACACTCCGTAATACCAATCTACCGATTCACCCTTCTTCTCCCTATCAATGTGAAATTCCCACTAATAGCGTTACATACGTAATAGTGTAATCATGTTCTGTAATAGCTTTCGCTTTTCTCTGTGGCTTCTAAGCTTTTTCCTTTTAATATTTCGAATACGCATGTGAATTTGACAGCTCTTTATTGGAAACTGAAGGGAGAGTAAATCGCTACGGGATCTACGACGCAATAATTATGGTATACGTACATACAAATGTACATAAATATTAATTTATTATTATTTATAATATATCATTATTTATGGATATTATAAATTATTTTTGTTTATTATTTACATGTCTATCAAATGTATATTTATATGTATGTATATTAAGTTTGAAGAAATTAGGCCTATAATTTTAAATAAGTATCGGTTTTATGACACAATAAAAGCTAAAGCTATTCAAATAATGAATACCGCGCAATAAGGAAAACAAGGTAAAATCAGAATCTCGCTCAATAAGAACAAAAGTATTCGTTGAAATTAAGATTTAAAGTGATTGAAGTCTTATTATTAACATATTATGTATTATATATGGGTTAAAATAAATGATTTGGGTTTTGCGCTTGACATGTTTGTTTAGCAATTTTTTACCGCGTTGGAAGTCCGTTTTATAGTTGTTGAATATATTTAGATAAAGTGTGAAACATAAATGTAGAGAAAGTCAATATATATTTGTTCGGCAAATATTTAAAAATAACGGAGTAGCTTAATCGTATTAATTTTAAATTCATATAATTAATTTAAATTTCTGTTTCTTTCTTTCTTTTTTAATTTTCTTTCTCTCTAAATTGTTTATTCAAGACAAAATAATTTTATCAAAATAAGCTTACCCACTATAACTGCCAGTTTTACTTTCAAATCTTACAAACATAGCGTTCCCAGTAGATACAAAGTCATGTTTCTCCATAGGTCTACTGAAAGTATCACAGAATGTCTTGATTATCTTCGCATCATCAGGTCTTGGAGCATCATATAAAGTCAAGGACTCTCCACAGTCACCGGTAAACGGAGATATTGGTGACTCTATGCGATTTATTCGAAAACTGTGTAAACAAATATTGAAAGTGAGTATTAATTATATTACAGAGGTATTATTAAAATAAAATTTGGAATAATTTTTGGAAAATTTCAGAATTTTTAGAAGTTGTAAGACAATAAAATATTGGTAGCTTCAAGCATTTTACTTATTCTATATACTTAAGAAGAAATATATTTTGGCCAACATATAATAAGTGTGTATTGTAAATTTGACGTTTTGAAAATTTGATAATTTTAATAATTAATATAAAAAAATGAAGCTTTTCTACAAATAAAGTTTACTCTTAGTATGAAGTTTACTCCGACTTTCTTAACTAAAGCAAAATTAATTTCTAATTACAACAGAGTATAAAGTTATTTTTTTTAATAATAATGGTATATACAAAGTGAATACAACATTTTCTTTTTATTACAGAATATAAAAAAAGTAATTACATAGGTACTTACCTAGGAAAATATAATCTGACTACTTGACCAGGGAATCCCTGCATCAGATAAGTGCACGACGTATGAGGTGGATACCAATGTGCAACAGATAAAAATATCCCTTCAGTGTCTCCAGACTTTTTTAAAGATTCTGCTGTGAGGAGCCAGTCACAATTTCCAATTTTAGAGCCTGGTGCTTCAACGTGACCAGGCCAGTTACCCACGTTGAAATGAAAACCGGTATTTAGAAGTGGCCCTGGACAAAATTATATTATGATTACAACTTTTTTAATACGAGATTTGTGGCTGCTAAAAATATTATTAAAGAAATACTTTTCAGTAAAGTATAAAACAAATTCTATATGAAATACAGCTTAAAGCTTTAATGGTCACCGACATTATTTTTATTATCAATCAAAATCATTACTTTATTTACATTAATTTTTCTTAAGCGAATAGCAACAATTAAAACGATAAAATGAAATTCTTGAAAGGGAATAGCTATTTGAAACGTTTAACATATAAGGAATATTCTAGAACTTCTACAATGCTTTCAAATTATTCGACAATCTGTCATAATAGCTCAAATTGGCAAACTAGGAACAGTTAGTTCATACCCGCAGGTGAGCTGACGAACTCCACAAATAGGTCCTGGGACGTTCCGATAATAGAATAGGGAAACTTTCCCATGCCACAGAAAGTTCCGATCACAGATGCCGATTCGTCTTTGCCATCGTATATCCTTATGTAGTCATATGGACAATTTTCTGAACCTAGAAAATAAATTTAAATGTAGACTGATTTTTTAGGTAATATAATTGAATTTTTAACTTTGAATATAAGATTATAATTTTAACGGTTAGTATGGAATGGATAAACTATATATTATAAATACATAGGTGTGATGAGCTGTTCTGGGTTGTATTACAAACCAACCCTCCAACTATCTCCATATAAAAAATCAGGCCAATTCATCACTCTGTTTCGACGTGAAAGAAGGACAAACAAACAAACACACAAAAAAAACACACCTTCACATTTATAATATTAGGATGGATTTGATAATATTACTGTTTAAATTCAGGATGGTCTAATAAAGGAGGAATATCAAATTTATTCATATTTTTGAAATATTGAAGAGGAAATGTAATATTACCAAATAGGCTCCTTAAGCCGAGCCAAGTATCTAATATTAATAATCAATATCAATAATCCTAATGATATTAATTCACTACAGAAGGATTTGACTAGCTTGCATAATTGGTGTAAGCTAAATGGTATGATATTGAACTCTAGTAAGTGTTTCCACATAACCTTTACGAAGAAAAAAACAAATATAAGTACAAAATATTATTTGAATGACATGCCTTTGAGTACAGTAGATATTATCAGAGATTTAGGTATTCTATTTGACAAAAAACTTACTTTTGTACCACATATAGATAGTATTGTCAGTAAGGCAAGTAAAATGTTAGGGTTCGTAATCAGAAATTGTAAGGTATTTAAAAATATGCGAACAAAAATTACTCTATATAAAAGCTTAGTTTTGAGTATTTTGGAGTATGGAAGTGTTGTCTGGAGACCCCATTATGCTACCCACTGTTTGAGAATTGAAAGGCTCCAAAAGCGTTTTTTATATCATCTGGCTTTCTCACTGGGCAAATCTAGATCACTTGCAACTTATACAGAAAGGCTTACGTATTTTAAGATGTTTAGTCTAGAAAAAAGAAGAGATATATTTGATTTAAGTTTCTTATATAAAACTATTAACAGTATATATGACAATCCATCACTAATATCATCTTTTAATCTAAAAGTGCCTAGGTGTCCACGAAAGCCGATCAGCATTCTCGTAGCACCTTCTCGCAGATCTGTTTTAGGTAATCACTCTCCCTTGTCACGTTTTTGTAATATTATAAATAATCATAGCAACTTGGATCCATTCGGAGACACGCTGCCTATGTTCCAAAAAAAAGTTAAAAAATACCTATAATTTATTTTGTGGTTCTTCCTGGGTTTTTTTTTTTTTTTAATTCGAATTGTAATCTTTTTCCATTTTTGTGTGTTATTTAATTGTGTGAGTGTATTCTATTATTTATTTAATTTAATATTTTATAATAGTAATTTTAGTACTGTAAAATAGATATAATATTAACATTTTATAAAATCTCAAAATTTGCATGTGGTATTCACCTTAAAAGGTAGTGCAATTAGCTATAAAAACTTAAAATAATTGTACTTGTATAAAATAAATTGTATTATTGTAACTAACCACTGGTGAATCTAATAAATAAATAAATAAATAAATAAATAAATATTTTTTCTATCGTTACTGCGAAAGGTGAGCCTATAATTTATTACGATCATAAATAACGGACAACCAATAATAGACATAAAATCTGGACGGCTTTCCAAAACTTTCTACCAATATTACATTCTTCGCAACTGTCAAAACTTGGATACCCTCGTTATTTTGTTAGGGATGCCTTTTTATCATTTTCATATACTTGATTAAAATTTTTTATTTGGTTTTATATAATTTTGTAATTAATATTATAAAAAATAAGGCATTTCTATAATAAAGTTTGTTTGTATTGACTTTCTTAATTAAAGTAAAATTGTTTTCTAAACACAACAGAATTTAAAGTTATGTTTTAAAGAAAATACTAATGTTTTGTAAAAAACTGAGTACATACAAAATTTTCTTTTATTATAGAAAATGTCTTCAAATATTCCATTTACGACCATTGTGGTTAACTTTGACTCACAACTGGAACTATTCTTATAAATGTTATAGTGACTTTTCCCGAGCTTTTATATTGCACAAAACTTTTTCATCTCTACCAAAAAGATATATATTAAATCAAGCCTTTTACAGTTTACTGATTATAAATTGATTTCTTTCACAAATTTCAATACAATTTTTAATTTGAAATTATAGTTTAGTTGATAACTTTTTCAGGTAAATATCTAGTCCGTTTAGTCTAAAATTAGTAAGATTTACTCTTCTTTCTGTTAAGTTGGTTCACTGAAATTTGAAATTTCTGAATGTTCACATATATGTTTACAAGCATTTGAAACGTCGGGAACCAAAAATCAAAATAAATCCGCGAAATAATCCGAAAAGATAATTTTATTTAAGATATCAAATATTCGCATAAATGTAAGAAAATATTAAGACCCAGTTCCTTAAAATCTTACCACAAGCAATAAAAACCCAATTTAATGAACAAAATCGACCTTATTTACAGTGAGTCACTATTTTATCTTCCATATATAGACTAATGTAGTTTATTTACCACAATATTTATGTAATATAAGCAAACAAAAGTATGATAAATGACGCAAAATGATTTATTAGACTAACCTGAAGTGATGGGCCGCATGGGACATGTCATAATATTCTCACAGCGTTGCCCGTCTATGTTGAACTCTTCATTCTCTATGTATAGTTTGATGTAGGGTAACCGCGTATTCAAATGGTATCTATAAGAAATATAAATGGATTATTCTACTATCTGTTAAATATTTTTAAGTTAGATATTATAAATATTTATTTGCATTAAAAACGTTTTGTTTTAAATCACTTATACTTATTGTTATTATGCTGTCAAGCATTGAATTATTTTGGAACATACTCGTAAATGCAGTTTAGAGTATTTTCCTATTCTAAACTAAAAATAACTTAAACTAATCTAAGTAATATATGTATAAAATATAAGTACTATGCTATTTTTTTGCAAATTCTATGGTTTTTGGATTAGAAAATTTCATTCATTTCCAGTTTTTAGTTACCTCAACATTATTAAAGATACAATATTTATTTATATCTAAGGAAATTGATCAGAATAGCTTTTTTATGTTCATTTTATTTTGAAACTTCAATTTTGTGAACGATTTGTGTATTTTCGTTACTATTACATATTTACATTTTTATTTTTAGAGAAAGTTCAGTGGGAAAATGATCTAAAAATACATGCACTCAAATTTTCATCATTAAAATTTGCCAATTACAAACAATAAATATGAAGTTATGATCCCCTAATTACTAGAATGACTAAAATAATATGTAAAATATATATTAACTAACGTTTTCCTGCAGCTCCGCCTGCATATTACAGTAATCACCAACATATCATATACGAAAACCTTCTCTGAAACACGCTGCATCTTACGGTATGAGTATTATTCCGATCGGTTCAGTAGTTATCGCAGTATAACCGAACAAAAAAATTACTAGTATAGATTGGATATGTAATTATACCGCGTGGTCAATAAATATCTTAATAGGTACCAAAAAATATTGACAAAGTGTAAACAAAACTTTAGATAACTGTCTAGAAAACGGTTGATTTGTAAGTGTAATTTTCTTCCTCATATGGATCGAATGTTTTATGACTAATGATATTCATGAAGCCGGCTTCGCAAGGTGTTGTTTGAGTGCTATAACTTCTATAGATTATTGCCAAAGTTATATGATACGAAAGTAAAGGCAGATTTACACTGGGTCAGTAGCTGTCGTCAGTGCTGGCACCGAAAACTGACTCATCTTATTTACACGCAGTCACACATTTCGTCAGTAGTAGAGGATATTTCTTTTGGTGTACACACGTTCGTAAAGTTAGGACGAAAAAATGTAATGCGGCAGTAAGTTTGACAGATTGTATTGATATTAATCGCCAGTGTCAATTTTGGTGATACATTTACGTAAACGGAAGTAAAGCCGTACAAGATGTTTCAGCGGAGAATTACAAATGAAGTGGCATTACATAGAAATAATTTAGAATAGCCTACAAGGTATAAATGAATATTGAGATTATTATTTCGTGTAGCTTATATGTTATGTTTGTATACATATTATTATGATTATATTATACTAGCGACTCACCCTCACTTCGCTCGGGTTCGTTCCTACGTTGCTTCCCCATACAAAATTTCATACCTATTTTCAATCCCTTAAGGGATAATTTCCTGGATAAAAGCTCAAACAATCTTCTTGCCAAATTTCATCTAAATCGGTTTAGTAGTTTCGCAGCTTATTCGGTACAAACAAGCAAACAAAAAAATCTTTCCTCTTTATAATATTAAGTATAGATAACTAAGAAAGCTTGGCGGGAGAAATAGATAAGGGGGTGGTACCCATCCAGTTGGACTCCTCAGGATTGACAGAGTCCTACCACCGGTAAAATACACTGTTACAACATAAGGAATCCACAAATATTTATGCATTAGCGTTTTAAATTAATATTATATATAAAAAGAAAATTTAAGTTTATTCTTAGGTAGATATTTTCCTTGTAAAATTAGCCAAATTTAGTACCTGCAATGTAAATTCCTTGGGTACACTCCGGGGTAGGCGGCCGACTGCACGTAGCAGGTTTGCAGCCGGCAGTCTCGAAACACTCGCTCGCAGTACGACCTATAAAAACTTTTGATGAACAGTTGCTTCATAATGAATCCAACTCCACTTTAACTTTTATAACAACCATATATTGTTGGGAAGTTCAAATGAATTTGTGGTTTAATTTATAAATGCTTAAAGATTTTTTTTGGTTGGAAAAATTTTGTGGAATAAATCATATTCTTTATATACGGGTATTTGCATTGATTATTTGATTTGTTGGTATAGGGACTGGCATACGACTGCACATCCGGAGGTCCTGGGTTTGAGTCCTGAAGCGGGCCTAATATATAGATTGGGTTTTTTTTTTGATAAAAAAAATCTCACTAAAAACCGGGAATGGGAAATCGCCGGTATGCATGATTATTCACTATACCTACGTAAAAATAAAATAGAGATATATTTCTGACATAACAAAGGGACGACAGATTGACCTACTATTTACTGGCCGAAGACATCATTTATATTTTAAATACTTATAAGTAAATATAAATATGTTAAATATGTTGGAACATTAACACACAGCACTATCTAGTTCCATGGTAAAATATGAGGCTTGTGTTATGGATACCAGATAGTTGCTACACTACACATATATATTCCGGGGCAGAGGCTGACTGCTACCGGACGCGTCCCCGGGTGGCGGATAGGGGAACACCACTCGCGCCTGTTTGGACCCAACAGGAGCTTGTGGTACCGGAGCAATTCGGCGCGGACCAACAGCCAGGAGGGGAGGTTGAGGGAGCGGCGTTAGAGGGCGCCGTCTCCTTCTTGGAGGTAGCGCGGTGTCTCCGGCCGTTTTGCGGTAGGAGGTGCTGCGCGGGCCACACTGCCGGGGCTAGCCCGTCGGTGCGGCGGCTGGAGCGGGACCATTTCGGTGGTCCTGCGTATGGCGAGGGATGTCGGCAGCCATTTTGGTCCGGAGGTGGGCCGACGGTAGGGGGGCCGCGGGGGAAGAGGAGTGTTGGTATGGCGATGCGCCGCTCGTCCCTATCTCCCGCGGCCTAGCGGGGCCACCACCGTTGATGGTGGACGCGGTGGGGCTGCAGGGGAAGGGGAGTGTCGGCGTTGTCGCATCCTCTTCTCCTGCAGCCGTTTGTGTTTGGGCCCACTTCGGTGGGCGGTATTTGTGTGGTGTGGGGCTGCTCCGGGTACTTCTCTGATCAGCAGAGTGGACTTAGGAGCGGCCTCACTTCTTCTTGGGTTGAGAGTCTTCCCATAATGGGGTTGTCCCGCTTGGGGCGGCCTCATGGTTGGTGGCTTCGGCCAACCGTCGGGGCGTCACGGTTGTATGCCAGAGCGATCCCGTGGCGTCCCACATGGCGGCAGGGGGGGGAGAGGGGGGGGGAAGTTGGGTTTTAGTGGGTATGCCGGTCTCATTAGCCGGAGAGTCTCCACATAACCACCCCGGGGGAAGTCGGGTGGTATCCGTAATAGGATTTCCCAACTATAAAAAAAAAACAAAAAAAGAAAAAAAAAAAACACTACACATATATATACATTACATACATAGATATTATAAAATATATAAACACCCATGACTGGACTACAAACATTCGTGCTTATCATACAAATAAATGCCTCCAGCGGGACTCAAACCCGCGACCGCTAGTACAGCAAATAACGTCACTACAAACTGAGCCGAACGTGTCGTCGCGATAAGTGAAGTGAAGTGGTCTCTTATTTATATAATATACTAGCAGAACCGGCCATGTTTTGCTGTGGCACACATAGGAAAATTGTTAAATTTTCAATAAAAAATGGAAATATTCGGGATAAAAACTATCCTATCCTTTAAGTTGGAACAAATCACGCATTTAGAAAAATACGTTACGATCGGATAAGTAGATTCGGAGTTCATCCCGGACACGGGAATTTTATATATAAAATAATTATAATTAAGATATAGTTTTACAACAATGTATGGAAGTCTGCCCAATTTGTTGACATTTATGATTACTGCTCCGCTCCCTTGGATAATAGCATGATGATAATAATATAGCCATAGCCTTCAAAAAAGTTTTTTTAAGTCGGATTACTAGTTCCTGAGATTAATACATACAAACAAACAAACAAACAAACTCTGCCTCTTTATATATTAGTCTACATTAGTATAGATTATTATGGAATAACTAATAATAAAAGAAGAAGAAGTAAAGAAAAAAAAAACAATAAACTTTTTAATCTTAATAACTAAGTTTCTAAACTTATGTAAGTAACTTATTTTGAGTCGAAGCCAACAGAACCCGCCTGTTTCCGTCGGTAGGATTTTTTGTGAAAAAGTTTTATCTAATGATGCTTGGAATGGGGAAGACATGACTAAGATTGACCGGTAAAAAGGAGATAAAAAAATACTTTTTATTTAATTGGTACCGTTGAAAACAGTTCAATAATTTCTCGAAATTTATTAACCCCATATAAATCTCTTATATACTTCAGTTTTGATTTATTAAATTTAAAAAAGTCATAAAAATTGGTTAACAGATGGTGAAGGCATTATGGAATATTCATCTTTTAAAATTAGTATATATGTATATCCAATTTGACGAAATCCTATATTTCGAAGTTGCGAGAAAATATATTTAAAATAGCATGTTCAAAATTCGTTTTCTTCATATTGGGTACTATTTAATATATACTTGAAAAAAAAAACTGACCGCGAACGTGACTATAGGAATCGTTATATTTAGACCTAACGGCATACCTTCAAGTTCGTTCTAAGATGTTTAAGAGTAGCTTATATGTTACTCCAGGTCATAATCTGTCTAGATAATAAAAAATCGGGTGATGATTCTGATGATGAATTCTGACCAACCGTTTTGGCGCGGAGGAGTGACAAACATATAACATACTAGCGACTCACCCTCGCTTCGCTCGGGTTAGTCCCTAGGTTGTTTCCCCATACAAACTTTCATCCCCATTTTCACCTCCTTAAGGGATGATTTCCGGGATAAAAACTATCCTATATCCTTTCCAGGGTCTCAACTCTCAAGCTATCTTCTTACTAAATTTCATCTGAATCGGTCCACTACTTTCGGACCTTATTCGATACAAACAAACAAACAAAAATTCCTCTTCATAATATTATAAGTATAGACAAACAAACTTTCGCAATTACAATAATCCTTCCATAATTGATTAAAAGTTTTAAAAGTTCTTGGATACACATATTTTCTGTTAAAATCTGTACTTTAATAAAACAGGCATTACACATTGATGATCGCGATTATATTTTTCATTATGATACATTCGTGTAATCACACGTTGACGACAGTTAAATGAGTATAACAAAACAATCAGTATTAAATATAATTTTGCTTTAATATAATTTATTTATAACAGTGGCAGCTTACTGGTAATACACTTGGAACATCAAGTGATGTGAATTCAAAGCAGGGTGTCGCATACCTCAAATTTCTATGTGCGACACCTAATACGGCAATGGAAAATATTGTAAGGAAACCTGTATGTCTGAGAGAAGCTTAATCGTTTTTAAAGAAGTATGAAGTCTACCAATCTGAACATGACCAGCGTGGTCGACTGTGGCTTAATCCCTTTTAAATTAAGGCCCGTGACCAGCAGTAGGATATTAATAGATGTAAATCATTATTTATAGTATAGCTTCTTATAAATAATACTATGTTAAAATATACAGAAGATGTCAGGTTGAACTTCAGTATGAGCAATATAGAACTTCACAAGCATGAATATTAATATGCACTGGATCTTGGTCATATCAAGTATATACATAAAACAAGTCTGAGTGAATTAGATGAGAAATCTAAGTGAAATAACAACTAAATTCATACTTGTTACTTGATTCTACTATTGAATATAGTATCATTTAAGCAAATACTACCACTAATATAACTGACAATATGGATATTTTTCAGAATGAGAAAAATGTTGCTTTGGGAACCAAACAATTATATTATCTAAATAGGTTTATATTATTATTAGTCTAATTATATTTAGTTTATAACTAAAGGTAGAGAAGAGAAATCTTACTAAACATTGGTAAGAAATATATACTAGCGACTCACCCTTCCTTCGCTCGGGTTCGTCCCTAGCTTGCTTCCCAATAAAAGCTTTCATCCCCATTTCCACCCCCTTAGCTGATGATTTCCGGGATAAAAAGTATTTTATATCCTTTCCAGGGTCTCAAACTATCTTCATGCCAAATTTCATCTAAATCGGTTCAGTAGATCCAGAGATTACCCCCTACAACGTCACAAACTTTATAATATTAACCTCTTTATAATATTAGTATAGACTAGCGAATTATCCTCGCTTTGCTCGGGGGCGTCCCTAGGTTTGCATTTGTCCATGAAAATGAGAAATTTTACGGCACTAAACTGTTAAATATGTTAATTGTTGCCCTGCTATTAGTAAGTTTTGTGTAATAAACCATTGAAATTTTTGCATGAAGTATATTGTTTTTCGGAATTTTAAATAAAACTATCTTTTCAGATTTTTACATGGATTTTTTTTTTATTTTTGCAATCATGGTCACGGGAAAGACTAAGATTTTAGACGTCTCAAAAGTCATACAGTTGTTAAAGACAGCACCTACTCACAAAATTATAAAATGATTTCAAAATCGATGATGATCGTTGTCGAATTGACTATATTTAAAAATATACGTAGAAAAACAGTCTTACATAATAATCCTTGGAGGTGATTCTGGCATTTGATTAAAATACATAAATCTTAGAATGCAATAATAGGCCGAGTTAGAGCCAGTCGCGCTTTAATTATCATTTAGGTCACGTACTGTCCGGACGCTTTTAGAGGGTGTAGAATTGTGGCGACTCTTGATCTTTTGAACTTAAGACTTTATTAATAAATCGGTAATGTGGGTCAAAAGATTTTCTCAGCTTCCTCAGCATTTTAAGCCTAAGAAGATGCTCTACATTTGTTCTTATATCCTAATATAGCTTCTACGACTTCCAAAATATCTGATTAGGTATCTATTCTAAATCGATACCCCCGTTTATTTATTTTTTACATTTTAGTGTCTGGAAGTCGTTTTTTTTAAGTTTTATTTTTACATTCTTAGTGTGGATGTAAAAAGCATGTAATTTGTAAGAACGTTTTTAATAACATATTCGATGAAAGAAATTACTTTAAAAAAAACAAAAAACTTTGAAACAAAAAAATATATATATCCAAATCGGTTCAGGTGTCTTCGACTAATCGGTGAACATACATACAAAAAAAAGATTCTGACGAATTGAGAACCTCCTCCTTTTTGGAAGTCGGTTAAAAAGACATACTAAAGAAAACTTAAAGTAATTTGAACAACAATTATTGTTACTCGTTCTCATGATTATAGATATAAATCAGACTGCAATAGGCCGAACTAGCGCTACTTCGCGATTTATTCGCTATTACGGTCACGTGCTGGCCTTAGTGGCGGCCATTTGGAGACTTGAAAATGGTTGTGGTGACATTACAGGCCCTTGTAATTATTGGTTGATGTATAATGTAATATTTTGGTTTCGTAAATTCATTACAATGATGGGATTTTTTATGGGCTCTCGTTTCAATCATTTGCAATTTTTAAAAAGTTGTGTAAATGTTAAAGTCTAAGTCACTTTTATATTTGATAGTAATTTTTATTCTGTATAGCTTATATCTAAGAAAATATTCTTGTACTTATATGTAATATATTTAAACGAGCAATTCTTGTACATTTTTTTATTTATATCGGCGATCTCAGAAACGGCTCTAACGATTTCGCTGTTTGGTACGTGGCGGTTTTCGGGGCCGAAAAATTGATCTAGGTTAGTCTTATTTCTCGGAAAACGGCGTGTTTTCGATTTTTCATGCGGTTTTATTTCGAGCATAAGCATCGTGGTCAAGTGGCTAAGGCGCAAGATTGACAATCACAGGTGTCCGAGTTCGAATCCCGATCGGATACAAAATTATAAACTTGTTTTTTTTGTATTTATTCAAGTTTTTCGTTTTTTTTTATACAAAAAATAAAATATAACAAAAAAGAACTCCGAACGAAGCTCGGTCGCCCAGGTACATATGAATTAAAATGAAAATGTTGTTTTGTAAAATAAAGAAATTATTATATACAGCCCTTAGTAAAAAATAAACGTATAGTGTAGATCATAGTAGTTGGCAATGATGTTCTTTTTGGTAGTTGAAGGTTCTCATTAGCAAAAAAAACTTTTTCACAATCATAAGTTTTATATAGAAAGCTGTATAGAAAATATAAGTTTATAATAAAATATAAGGTAGTATTTTTTATACTCGTCTTTTGAGGAGTAAATACAATTATGGTACTAATTACATTACGCTTCCTTTGAAGTATGAAACTAATACATAATACATATTATAATTAGGAATTAATCACTTGCTTATAAATGTATATAACAAAATTGACAAAAGCTAGACATGGCATATGCCTTCTTTCTAAAAGAAATGGCTCTCGAAGTATGAAGTAAAAGCAAATATTATATCTGACTCATCATTTATAAGAAAATAATAATGAAAAAATATTTATGAGCAGTATTACTTGAAATTCGGTACTGATGCTCTTAAATAAAATTAATACGTGTTTTAGCATTTTTCGAAATTCATCCTATAAGAGGGTGAAATAGGGGATGAAAGTTTATATTAAACTACTTTTTTAAAGATTTTTGGTAGTTTTAACGCGAGCGAAGCTGCGGGTTTTGCTAGTAATATTAGAAAGAGGTAAAGTTTGTGAGTTTGTGACGTTGTATCGTTGTTATAGTAACATCCCAGAGGGTAAAATGGGGGATGAAAGTTTGTATGAAACCTACCTTTTTAGAGTTTTTTTGTAGTTTTAGCGCAAGCGAAGCCGTGGGTTCTGATAGTAAATAATAATTAAATAACGAACTTATAAGTGCACACAGCAACGCCGGGTGTGCTTATCGTATATGTCAAAATGTGAATAATAATCTAATTCATATTTATAACTTAATATTAATAAATTATGCAGTATCTAAACTTAAATGACAGTCTCGAAATGTCTCAAAGTCAAAGCAGTTACTTCACAGAATTCACAACGAAATGCTTAAACAAAACTGTCCTTATAACTATACGACTCACGTATTGTACGTATTCAAATTGCTAACCAAATTGCAGGGGAACATCAAAGCGTGGGTACTCATTGAACATTTTGCAATGAAACGCTTGCTTAGGACAAAGATGTTCGAAGTAGACAGAAGTGGCATTACCCTCAAAGTTTATATTGGTTATAATATATATTAATCATAATTTTAATATTCGAATTTGTAGGTAAGAATTGTTATTTTAATAGAATTTAAAAATAATAACTACACATATTTTTATTAAGTTTAAAGTACGTGTATTCGAGTGAACTTTAGTTATTATAAAGGAAATTATGCACAGACAGATAGGACAGTTTGCTTTTTTGTTATATAACAAAAAAAACTATACTACGGGTAAAGTGTTGATTTTATAGTTGCTGTGCTTATATATATATTACTGGAGACTTTTTACAATATATAAATACCCCACGGGAGCTACTTCGTGTAACGAAACAAATAGCACGCTATGGAGCTTCCCGGTCATAAACTATCTCTTTCCGAAAAAAGCACTTAAATTCATAGTTCTATTTTTGCAAAAAAGATCGCCAAAGAGACACACCCTTATTTATAACGTATTTGTTACGTTTTAACGTTTAGTGTAGATTTCTCAGAGAGAAGATATTTTTCCGCAGTAAAAAGTAGCGTATATGTTGACCTGGATAACCTGCTATCATCATACTAAATTTCATCAAAATCTGTCCAGAGGTTTTCTCGTGATACGGTCACAAACAGACAGACAGGCAAAAAATATAAAAACTATTAGATTCGGCCTCTTTTCTTCGATTTTCCAAAAAAATATTTATTGTACAGATTCGACCCAAAAGTTTATTATATGTATAGATATAGTAGCCTTTAAACTAATTATATGCTAAGCACGTGCCCAACAGTGGGATGTTAAAAAGTCTGAAAACAAATATAATAAAAAAAATCGAAGCCACTCCCAATAGACTATATATCGATTGGTACGTTTGGAAACTGTTTTTCTATAGTGGAATAGGAACGTAATCTAATCTAACTCCAATATTGGAAAACGTATATGGATTAGGAGCCGTATTATTGAACGATAATGAATTGAAATTGCTGTTCTGTGATTATCTAACTGAGATACCACGAGATTTGTAGGGTTGAAATCTATCAGTAGATAGATACATATTTTTATTCTCATTTCGTTATATAGTTATACATTATTGCATAGTATGAAGAATAATAATATATTATTGTATATATGGACCGACGACTTGGTCAAGGTCGCTGGAGCCCATTAGATGCGGATGACACAAGACCGGTTATCGTGGACATCTTTGGGGGAGGCCTATTTCCAACAGTGGACGTGTTTGGGCTGAGACAAGAAAAGTATGAAGTTGCAAATTAAGTTATGCACAGTATAGTTAGCCATAGCCACTACTGGCGACTTACCCTCGCTTCGCTCGGGTGCGTTCGTAGCTACGTTTTAATTTTTTTGAGCGGAATCTTAATTCATTTTCTAAAATAAAAGTAGTCAAGTTGCTCCTTATAACATCAGCTATCTACCAGTGAATATGCCGTCCAAATCAGTTTAGCTGTTTTGGAGATTATCTGGATCAAGCAGACGAACAGACAGACAGACAGACAAAAAATTTAAAAATTGTGTTTTTCATATAAATACCGTATATTATTTAGTAAAAAGTTGTTATTTTGACATTACAAACAGACACTTCAATTTTATTTATTTGTATAGATTAATTTAGATAGGTATATGCATGACTAGTGTTGAGTAGTGTTAATTAAGGTCATATTCTATTTGTGGGCTAAACGTCCAAATCATTCGAGTAGTTTGTAAATAAGTAACTTACGTAGGTACACAAACACACATACAAAGTTTCGTATTTTTATTAGTAGTCCGGTGAATCTCATGTATTAGCTCAAATTTTTAAATTTTCTATTAGTAGTTGACAATATCGATTGTAGAACTTGCCTAATAATAGCCAGCGAAGCGGCAGATCTCACTATGTTTCATCTTTTTCTTTTGAAGGCAATATTTATTAAATAGACGTAAAAACATATAAAGCACTAGCGGCTAACCTTCGCTTGGTCTTGCCTCTACAAAAACTAAAACAAATCTATCCCATGGGAACCGTCCTTTTTCTGGGATAAAAAGTGCTTATCCAGGCTATAATCTATCTCTGTGCCAAATTTGATCCAGATCCGTTCTGTCGTTCTGGCGTGATTGAGTAACAATTATATAAAAAATAATAAAAACTATCCAAACATCTAAGCTTATAGATGTATAATATTAGCCAGTACTTAATGGTTAATACAATAATTTGCTTCAAATTCGATTCGAACCCGCGTCCTTAGTAAAGATAGGCTTAAGTCATAACTAATCTATATTTAAGTACTCACAAAAACACTAGATATAAATAAATTCAAAGGTAACAACCCTAATTCATCTAAATAATGTATTGTTTGATTAAAATAGAAAATGATCATTGTAATGGGTTAATAGCGCTGCGATAACGGCTGATAAGCTTCGAACAGATAGCATACACCTAATGATATACGAGAGTATTCTATACAATCCATATGTGTTCTTAGGAAAGGTATGAAAATATTGAGGCTGTTTATAATAATAATGTTTTCATATAATAAAATTAAATATAAATAAATAAATATGTTGGGACATTAACACGCAGCACCATCTAGTTCCATGGTAAGCTACGAGGCTTGTGATATGGATATCAGACAGTTGATAGACAACACATATTTTACTTTTAATACATACATATTGTAAATACTGACCCATGACTGGAATACAAACATTCGTGCTCATCGATGAATGCTCTAGCATGACTCGAACCCGTGCCGCTGACACAGCAAGTAGGGTTAAGTACTACAAACTGAGCCAAGCATGTCGTCAAATATACATAGTTTTACGGAATATCCACTTGACTTAACAAAGCGGAGATTTTAAAATTTGTATAGACTCACCCAGCGACAACTTCTCCACGTCTGTTGGGATACAGCTCCGGATGTTGGCCATATCGTAGATAAACCTCGAACTGCTGTTCTGCCCTGCAAATAAATAACGTGTTACTTATTTCACAAAAACTTACATATAGACAAACAAATTGCATTATATTTATTATATTTAGAGCACTCTCACTCGCACGTACTCTCCGGCACACTGTCGATATGATTAATTAATTATTATTGAACTAAAAAAGGTCGGTGTGAAAAAATTAGGTATGAATAAAAAAAAATAGTTTAAATTCTTATTCCGCCTTTCGAGGTCCTTATTTTAATTATACTGTATATAAGTCCGGGATCCCTGGTATATTTTTACAATTGATTAGTATCAAGCTAATTTTCCGTGATAAGCTTCATTTTGATGAGACGTCCAACTTTTTCTCTAACAAAAATTCTCGATTATGGTAGCTAACGGGTATCAGGGATAAAATATGTCGATTTGACGATTCTCATAAATTTATTACTAACTGTAGGTTTTTTTTGTTAAATCTCAAGATAATTATCTAAATTATTAGAATATTCGTCCTACAAAATGTATGGTTTGATTAGATGATGACGGTATGAATTATTATTTGAAAATGGGTATAAATAAAAAAAATGAAAATAAAGAAATTAAAAAAAATATCATAGGGTATGATCCTTCCAGTTTGCCACAACCAAAACAAAAATCGATTTACAGTTGGTGATTCGATTAATTCCTTCTTTCTTTTAAAGTCGGTCAACAAGAAAGATATATACTTTAAGTACTACTTATGTACGAAAATAACGGAATTGTATATCAAAGACTCTTTTATAGACAGTTTGAGGATGCTAAGAATACAATAAGAGCTAAAAATCAATTAGAATCTGTTTCTGAACAGGAAAAATTAAAAAATTGAAACGAAAACGTATTTGTTCTGTAGACAAGAGCAATTTATTTGTTTAATATTTCGTAGGTAAACATAAATAACACTACGAAGTGTATAATAAATGCCAAAGTTTGTATGTTTGTATAATTTGGATGAAATTTATTATATTTTTCATTGCACTTAGAAAAACACAAAAACAATAAACTTAGTTAACAAACCAGTCAACCCCTGGATATCGTAGATGTCAGCGGGTAATATGTATAGTGCAAGAAATGAATTTATATATATATATATATATATTATATACATAATATATATATATACATATATATATATATATATATAGATATATATATATATATACATATATATATATATTTATATAATTATATTACTTAATATAACAATTCTACCTATATAATATGTAATACATACATATATTTAACATTAAACATCAATTTCAATCAAATCAATTTGAAAAATATAGGTACATGGGTTCTTGTGAATGATTTTGGGCAGTTTCTTCCAAAGTACTGCGGCATGGACGGAAAAAGAATTTGGTCGGAATTTGATGTTGCTCCTACGAATGTCAAACGTAGAAGCAATGCAAGATCTCTTGGAACGTGTTGGGATTGGTAATAAGTCAAAATGGGAACGAAGGTTTAGTATATACTCGTAGATAGACTTGGAATAAGATTATTATTAGAAATAAAATTTGACAAAAGATGGCGATGATGTCACATTAAAATGACACATACTTTAACATAAAGAGAAATCGAAGTTTTTACTCAAAGTCATAAAAGTTAAAAAGTAGTTACAAAAACTTTTGTTTCTATTAAAAATAACAAAACAGTAAATAAAGTTATTATAATTTGTAATTCATAGTCAAATTTAATCTACAAAGCATTCAAACTATTCCACAAATTACTCTACCATTTAAAATTCCTCGTTCTCCTTTGACGATTTCTGTATAAATTCTTATTATATGTGAGTTCTATTTAATTAAATTTTACGAATCAAAGGCGAATATGAAAACAATCATTTATTAAACTAAATAACTTAACAACCGGTTAAGTTAAAGAGGTGGTTTGATTAAAATATTATATGGCGATTTATTGTGAACTCGAGTCAGAGCTTTATTAGACATTTACACCGTCGAACATGTACAGATATTTTTGTCAAATATTATCTATCTTTTGTTTATTTTTTATCAAATACATCGAACAAGGAGGATTGCATAAGATATTAATCTATACTAATATTATAAAGAGGTAAAGTTTGTGAGTTTGTGACGTTATAGGGGTTAATCTCTGGATCTACTAAATCGATTTAGATGAAATTTGGTTAGAAGATAGTTTAAGATCCTGGGAAGGACATAGGATATTTTTTATCTCGGAAATCATCCCTCAGGGGGGTGAACATAAGGATGAAAGTAGTCTATAATACAATCGTTGAAGAATAAAAACCAATCTATACTAATATCATAAATATGATGCTTGTGAGGATGGATGGATATTTGTTACTCATTGACACCAGAACGGCTGAACGAATCCGAATGAAAGACACAGAGATAGAGTATAGTCTTGAATAATACATAGGTTACTTTTTATCCCGGAAAAATATTTGGTTCCCGTGAGATAGGTTTGTTTTTGTCTAAGTACGAATTCGAAGCGAAGCGAGGGAAAATCACTAGTACAAAATAACATGAAAATGATTTATTATAATTCAATGACATAAAAATATTGTTATTTTAATGCAAATTTTTAATGACATCTTATCTAAGGTCTAAGACTTGAATGTTTAAATAATTTAAAAATCTTTGCACTTTCTTCAGTAATTTCATTCCATATATTTAAACGTAATCTCCTACTGAACTTTAATTAAATGCTGGGTTATAAAGTAGCCTAGATTAGTTATAAAATTGTCTCATAAACTATTTGCATTTTTTATCAGCCTTATGGAAACTACAATCGGCTTTATTATAATATACCGTATAATGGCATTGTGAACTGTCTGGTTATATCATAAGGTCTTAAGACCGATTTAAACCCCAGTAAGTACTGCATCTCTAAGCTATGTGCTGGACTTGATATTAATATCTAAACTTAACTGTCGAAAGAAACTTATGTTAAGGAACGATGGAACCTAAAATAAAAAAGTAAAGAATTTATTATAACTGTAAATTGAGTGTTTATGATAACAAACATACAAAGTTCGTACAGTGTTCGCTGAGTGATCAAAATTAGATCATATTCATTATTGAAAACATAATATATGAATAGAATTTACATACCTATATAAAAAAAAACTGTTTCCAATTTTTTTATTGATCACACTAAAGCTCTTTAAAAGCTCTTCATACAAAACAAAAAAAAAGAAAATCGATTGAAAAATAGTGGATAAAGGTAAAACATTAAAAAAGTTTTTTAATAGTAAAGTATTTATTATGATACTAGCATTGTCCGCGGCTCCGTCGGCGTTCAGGTGACTAAAAACCAAATTCTTAAGTTTTACATATTAGTATACTCTTACATTACAGTTTTTGTATTTGTTCTCAGAAATGAGATATTTTTACGCGGTAAAAAGTATCCTATATGTTGACCCGGATAACTAGCTATCACCATAACTCATCAAAATCCCACCAGTGGTATTTCCGTGATACGGTAACAGACAGACAGACAGACAAAAATTCTAAAAACTACAGATTCGGCCTCTGTAGCGATAATAATGTTTATTTCAATAGGATTTTCCAATAAATATCTAATGTATAGATTCGACTTAGTTACAATTTTATTATATGTATAGATATCAACACTTACCTCGAATCGAAGCTGAAGTACGTTTGGTCGGTGAAATTATCTGCATGAAAAACTATCTTTACGAAGTTAGTCTCTGATATAAAGGTTTGCGGTTGCTCTATCTCCCCGCAAAAGAGTCCCGGCTCCTTTCTATTGGATACGTCGGTTTTTGCGTTTCCGTCCACTATCTGAAAGGGGTTTATTATGTAAGAATATATTTCAAAAGGATTCTTTATTAGATAAAATGTATTCTATTTGTATAAATAATACACATTTACATGTAATTTCGATTTGTATGTGTGTCTGTTATTGCTAATTAATAGTAAAGGGGCAGTGGTCGCTTGGGAAACCGAGTGAAGCGGGTTCAAATCCCGGTTCTCGCACTTCTGATATTTTTATGTGTGAGTCATTTTCAACATGATTACCACTTGTCTTACGGTGAAGAAAAACATTATGAGAAAACCTGAGAGCATTACCAAAAGATCCACCAATACGCATTTGGCCAGTGTGGTGAACTATGGCATGGTCCCCCTCGTATTGAAGGGAGGCCCGTGCTTAGCAGGGGGACATTAAAAAGAGCTGAATACACCATAAAGGAGTAATAACCATACGTACATACACACTTTATGTCAAAGCCGTCATGACGATGTGATATAAAACAACTCAAAAAGGCTTTTTAGTAAAAATATTATTGCAAAATTGTAAAAAACATTTATTTTATAAACATAAAAATATATGTATACTAATGAAATAAATTCTACTTTAAATATTTTAATAGGCTTATTGTCAAAATAAATAATATAATGTACTTTATATTGAAATTACCTAATAAACATATATTCATAGACTAGCGGCCCACCCTCACTCCGCTCTGGTTCCTCTCTAGGTACGTTTTAACAGTTAGTATAGATTTCTCAGAGATGATTTATTTTCCCACACTAAAAATTATCCTAAATATTGACCCGGACAATCAGCTATCACCATACCAAATTTCATAAAAATCCATCTAGTGGTTTTCTCGTAATGCGGTCCTAGATAAACAGACAAAAATTCTAAAAACTATACTCGTAGATTTGGCCTCTGTATTGATAATAATGACTATTTCAATAAGATTTTCCAAAAAATATATTTAATGTACAGATTCGACTCAGAATTTTATTATATGTATAGATAAAGATTTTGCGCGCCTGTAGGCGTTATTTGATAGCTGCGTTCTGCCGCCGTAAATAAATTTTACTGTGTCCGAATAAATATATCTGAAATAACATGGCGTTCTCTTTATCGAATCTAAATATATGATATATGAAAATTTCTTCCAAACACTGTAACAATAAAGCTACAATATTTTTGGCTATTTATCAATTGTGATAGATGCGTTAACTTATTGTTATACATTTTAACCACTAACGAGAGTGGAGGATGTCTAAACTGTCCATTTGTCTGTCTGTGGATCTAGCTCTTAAATGATAAGTTACTAAAACAAGTTATTGAAAAATTAATGATAATTTTTTTTTTAATTTTTAAAGAATTTAAGCGTTTAATATGAAGTAGAATTTTGTTTTAATTTTTATATAATCTTAACTAATGCGATTTAATTAACATTATAATAATAATATTAAGAAAATTAAAACTAGTTACATAGTTTGTAACATTTTAACTCACTGCTTTGGTATGAAGATTCTACAGAGTATATAAAGGTATTTACACACTTATATTCTTCATATTATGTACGACGTACGTGTGTGAAGACCGTGTTCATTTTTTTGTTGTTTTACGTAAAAATAAGCATTATTATTTATTTATATATAACAAAAGATAGCTGATAAAATATTTCATTGTCACTCTACATAACAAATAGCAGATATAAATTAAAAAAAAATAGCAACTTTAAACAAAACGATACATCATTCATTTCCGGCATACCAAATAATTCTATAAAGGCAAACTTTACTTTCGAATTTCCGAAATCACGACAGGGGAATGATCGAATAATTATCCATCCGAATTGGTTCTCAGAGTTGGGAGTTCTTTTAGTTTGCGGAGTTCAGAAATTAATTAGTTGAATTGGTAAAGCGCTCGCCAACTCAATTACTTCTTCGTGCCTGCTGATTTTCGTCTTATGGACTTTGGCTTTCTGTTTTACTTAGCATAATTTCATTCTTGACATGTTTTTGCGCCACCTTTAGATTGTTAATTGGGAATAATAAGCCCTTTTGATAATGAAGTCAGTCATATTAAAAAAATGAAAAAAAATAAATGAAAAGATATTTATTGACGTATACAATATGCGTTACAAATAGTTGCAAGGTAGTGCAAAACTAAACTTAAATTAAATAACATTTACGATATGTGTGTGTGTGTGCGCGTGTGTGCATGTGTGTGCATGTGTGTTCGTATGTGTGTGTGTCATGTAAACTAGACAATAATATATAGGTTACTACTTTTTTAAACTTCATTTTTATAAACGTACTTTTTTAAATTTCATTTCAAGGATATTATCAAAATTTATATTTTAAGGAATTGCTCAGTTTTATCATAGTTCTCTTTCAGTAAAATTTGTGTCAATAAATGCTTCAATTTGGTCTTAGTCAAAACATAAATGTTAAATTTACCAAGGAGTAATTTTCAGGTATAACCTGTCATAATCTGTTTGATAATAGATTGTTAGTTTTATTCATCTTAATTGTATAGATTTAGAACTGCCGAAAATCGATTAAAACTGTTTACTATTTTGCTATGAAATGAATTTATTTCCTTCTGAGGAGGCTGACACTATTTATTATTTCTTTAAGTTATGGTGTTCAAGTTTCCGGAAAGACCTAATAAAATAAAGAATTCCCGCACATTTCAAAGTTTGGAATGTTAAATTTTAATATTATATTGTAGAACATACAATTTAATGTTTTTTTTTAATTGTAATGAAACTTTATGACATAAGCTTTATGAAAGATTCGACATATTAATATAAAAGATTTAATTATTTAAGTAAATAACAGTATCTTTCATAAATATTATGAATTTTATGATAAATATGATATATATGTTTAATAAGAAACTTATATCTAAAATAAAAATATTAATTTGACTAAGTTATTCCAAATAAAGTAATAAAATATCAAAACTCTTACTTTGAAAATAAAGACATTGTAGCTGAGGTTACGAGAAAAGCTAATTTAATACGAAAACATTCTTTCGAAATAAAAGAACGTAACTTGTAATATTTATAAAGACAGGCAGCAAGTATGTGTAACTAAATATAATATGTAAATAAATAGCGAATAACACTCGCTCCGCTCGGGTTCGTCCCTAGTTACGTTTTCACGTTAGTATAGATTTGTCAGAGATGAGATATTTTCCTGCAGTAAAAAGTATTCTATATGTTGACCCGGATAACCAGCTATCATCATACCAAATTTCATCAAAATCTGTTCTGTGGGTTTCTCGTCATGCATTCCCAGACAGACAGACAGACAAAAATTCTAAAAACTATAGATTCGGCCTCTGTATCAATAATAATGACTACTTCAAAAAAAATCCAAAAAAATATTTAATGTACAGATTCGACTCAGTTAGAATTTTATTATTGTATAGATTACGTATAGAAGTCGCTGACTTACAGTTTTTTCCAGTGGCGAAAATCGTAATCGGAATGAGCGTAAGACCATTTTTTGTCAACAATATTTTGACCTCGAAATCGCCTATAAGTAAATTACGCTTACCAAGTTATTCCTTACACGTATCGATAGATATTTTTGAATATATAAAATGTATTCCAATATAATGGATTTCCCTTTGAGCAAAATGAAATATATTATTAAAAAAATAAAAGAAAGTTATAAGAACACTATAGGTATTAATCCAATTTCATACTATAATATTTTTATCATTATGTGAAAAAATATTTTTATTTGATAACTGTATTGAATGTATTGAATTGTAGCTTTAAAGTAATAAAATCAAATAAGTGGAGCTTAAAAGTTAAACAAACTCGATAAAGTACATATTATGTAGTATATTAAAAAATAATTTTCAACGCATTTTATTGAGCTTTTTTATAACTTCATGGAAATACAAACAAATTCTACAACAGTGTTGAATGCAATAAAAATTTCAACATAACATGAAACATCTAGGTCACCCTATAATTGCTAAGAGTCTGCGATAGTCAATACATTGCTTTCCCTAGATTCTTTTGAAAGACTCAATACATATGTAAATATTGTTCGAACTAGGTTACATAGTAATTAATATAAATATAAATAATTATGTTGGGACATTAACACGCAGCACCTTCTAGTTCCATGGTAAGCTACGAGGCTTGTGTTAAGGATACCAGATAGTTGATACACTACACATATATAACTTTAAATACATTATACATTAAGTATAAATACCCATGACTGGAATACAAACATTCGTGCTCATCACATAAATGAATGCCCTCAGCGGGACTCGAACCCGCGACAGCTGGCACAGTAAGTAGGGTCACTACAAACTGAGTCAGATGTGTCGTCATTTTACATCAAAAAGCTGCTATTACAATTCATAAAAGATACTAAAATACCTTTATATTAAGATTTTGAGTTGGCCTCTAAAATATTGGTCAGAATTTGAAATTTATAGGTATTTTATACGCAATATAATAATCTCAATGACACAAAACTTTGATTAAAGAATCTATCAAATTTAACTTCGTCGATTTCTTTATCTAAGGTAGAAAATCAGTGCGTAAAAAACACTTTCAAACAAGAATCTTTAAATAAATGTTAGCCTATTTTATTTATTTTTTTCAGGATATTTAGGGCCATACATCCATATACTAGACAATACATATATTTGTATGGAAACGGCACTTCTAAACTACGTCTATGCTCAGTCATATTTATATTATGACGTCATGTTATCAGAATAATAAGCCATTTCCATATATTCTTTAGTTTTCTGTTAACAATTGCAGAAAGTCTTTTACCAAAGGAAATACAGCTAGTAATAATAAACTGTTTTCCCACTTTTTTTACTTTTTTTGACGTTTCGAATATGTACAGCAAACATGGTCACGGGAGAGACTAAGGACATTGTCGTCTAAAAAGTTTTTATATATTATGTAGTTATTACAAATTATCGAGTTGCTATTTTTATAATCTACTAGCATTGCCCGCGGCTCCGCCCGCGTTTAGATGACCAAAAACCAAATTCTTAGGTTTTACATTTTAGTATACTCTTACAGTGCAGTTTTTGTATTTTTTCTCAGAAAAGAGATATTTTCCCGCGGTAAAAAGTATCCTATATGTTGACCCGGATAACCAACTATCATCATACCAAATTTCATCAAAATCGCTCTAGTGGTTTTCTCGTGATGCGGTAACAGACAGACAGACAGACAGACAGATAGACATAAATTCTAAAAACTATAGATTCGGCCTCTGTATCGATAATAATGTTTATTTCAATTAGATTTTTCAAAAAATATTTAATGTACAGATTCGACTTAGTTACAATTTTATTACATGTATATTAAATTCATTTAATTTTATGATATACAATTTTAAGATATTTCTAAAAAATATTATTATTGATTCCATTTAATGTTGCTATGCTTAATCCATACTAATATTATAAATGTGAAAGTGTGTTTGTTTGTTTGTTTGTTTGTTTGTCTTTCTTTCACGTCGAAGCAGAGTGACGGATTAACGCGATTTTTTGTGTGAAAATAGTTGGAGTTCTGGAGAGTCATAGGCTAGGCATAGTCAGAGACATAGGCTACATTTTACCGCGGAAGATTATTTTATTCCCACGGGAAAACACGTTATAATGCAAACCAAAAAAATATTTGTGATTAGAATTACTTGAAACTTAGTATTAATACTCTTCAGTACAAATTAATAAATACATTTTTTAGCATTTTTCGAAATTCATCCTATAAGGGGGTGAAATAGAGAATAAAAGTTTTAATGAAACCTACCTTTTTAGAGATATTTTTGTAGTTTTAGCGCGAGCGAAGCCGCGGGTTCTGCTATTATTTATATAATTCGCCCAAAATAAAATCAATATACTATATTCCCATTTATAAGTTTTCTATTAACGATAACAAATATAGAAAGTCTCTATCTAAAGGAATTGTATAGATTCCAAGCAAACGATAGTCAAAATACGGTAATGATTTTCAAACCATCCTTATCTTACCGACATGCATATTTGAATACCAAATTCAATGGAACTTACAGTTTGACATCTCCTAGTCGTCTAATTAATCGAAACGGTTCAAATAACACTTGGCTTGTTCACCTTCTATATAATTTCACAAAAGAAAATCTGAATATATGAAAGTTGAATGTTTTGCTTGTAACTTCAACTTTTTATAGATTTAGAGGATTAATTTCTGCTATTAGAATACTTTTTTAATATTTCTTATATATCACACTAGCGTTTTTCTGCGGCTCAGTACAGTACATTAATCACCAACATATCATATACTAGCGACTCACCCTCGCTTCGCTCGGGTTCGTCCCTAGCTCGATTCCCCATACAAATTTTCATCCCAATTTTCACCCTCTTAGAGAATGATTTTCGGGATAAAGAGTACCCTATGTCCTTCCCAGATTCTCACACTATCTTTTTACCAAATTTCATCTAAATCGGTTCATTAGATCCAGAGATTACCCTCTACAATGTCACACACTCACAAACTTTACCTCTTTATTATATTACTAGACTAAAACCTTTTCCGAAACACGCTGCATCTTATGGTACGAGTATGAGTATTATTCCGATCGGTTCAGTAGTTATCGCAGTATAAAAAAATCGGATCTTCATTTATTAGTATAGATATTTATTAATGTACTAGCGATTTACCCTCACTTCGCTCGGGTGCGTCTCTAGGTACGGATATATCTGTTATACATTATTTTCATAATATAACTCTATTAGTTTACACGGCACACCCCAGTAAAGCTCCCAGTCGGCATGATATTTTTACACAAAACCTAAATGAATTATACACCTAAGCCTTTCATATGAATCCATCCGTCCATTAGTAAAAATCATATGAAAATTTGTTTGGTAGTTTTTGAGTTTATCGCGTTCAGACAGACAGACAGACGCGGTGGTTGGCCAGCTAAATAAGTAGGGAATCTCATTTTTTGAAATTCTACTTCAAAACGGGGTTCAAATGGGGTTAAAAGTTTGTATGAAAATCTATTATTTTTAAACTACGACGAGCTAGGGACGAACCCGAGCGGAGCAAGGGTGAGTCGCTAGTATTATTATAATTATTATTTAAAGTAATAATTTTTATTCTTATCATACGTAGTAAGTACCTACGTAATGGCTAAACAAACAACTGTAAAGTCATTTCTGTGGTCATTACACGCTCTTTAACTATACTTTCTAAAGATCCTGTTAATGAGACGACGGCGTTAGAAACCGCTTCTGTCCTACATTTAGCGAGATGTAAAGGATGCTGTGAACACTACTTGTACATTTACTGAAAGTATAACTTAAAGATGACTGTTTTTATGGGAAATGTTACTTATATTTAATGACCGTGTATCGTAGTACTCTGTATATTTTTTCTTGTCTAAGGTCACGAGTTCGAGTCCCGCTTGAAACCAATATTTACATTTATCGCGGTCTGGATGTATGCATTAGCTTTTTTTATATTTTACAGTACAGAATGTTACGAAGTGCAAAGTAGCATTGGGACGTAAAAAGGTCTAAATACATACATACAAAATGAACTTATCTCTCTCTCTTAGAATTAGTATCATAAAAATATTTTTTCAGACACATAAATAGAAAATAACTAAAAAAATATTTATTTCTTCCCTATTACATTCTAAAAATCAAGTAGAAAATTTTCCTTTACACATTTAAAACTTACTATTTATGGAAGAGCCAAATTCTCTGCCACAGGTATTGTTACTTAAAGCGGATTTCAACCTAGTATATTATCATTACTTGTTGTTAAATGAAATAAATTATTATTATACATACAGTTTACAGTTACCTGCATATATCCTTTATGACACGTGGTCCCATTTATGAGAGTACCAACTTTGAATTTCTTAAAGCGAATCCTCAGAATCCAGTCCTTAGGCGACCCTCTGAATGCTCTAAACCTAAACAAGGAAAAAATGAAAGTTTATTAAAACATAAATCCAAACTAGATTTTAAGCAACTTGATTTTTAGACTGTAGTGTGTATTTAAAATTAGGAGTGTATAGGTCATACAATGCGGAGATGACCTGATGATGGAACCAGAAATTTATCTATCAGTATATAGAAATTTCAATGTCTCCTGATGAAACCTCCATTTTAGTTAATTAATTCGTTGTAACACTATAGTAGTTAAAAACGATGTTTTAATTTTTAAAAAGTATAATTATACTTTCTTACATTATTATTATAGAAAATATCTTTTCGGATTTCGAAACAAAAATCCGAAAAGATAGTCTTATTTAAAAGTATAATTAATTATAATTCGATCATAATTATTATTGAAAAATTGAGCAAAACGTATGAATAGAATTTACATATCAGTATAAATGAATGTTTCCAATATTTTTTTTATTAATAACACTAAAGCTTGTCAATAGCTATTAAATAAATAAAAAATAAAAAAATAATGGACAAGCAGAAAAGAAAGAGATACTAAACTATTTTTCAATACGAATATACTTAAATATTTTTTTTTATTTACTTATTGTTCTAGAAATATCTTTAATACAAATGAAAATTTCTATTAACCAATTTTGTGTGCGGTTTTACCCTATCTAAATCCCTCTTGATGAATGCCTCTAAGAAGGTGACGTAACGTAGCCTTTCGTTAGCCAAAGCTTAATTTCTGACAATTACATTGCTATTCCTGCCTCTATTTTGTTGATATAGGTGAAGTGTTAGAACAATGATAAGAATATAAGCACACCGACTTCGAAAATATTTGATTAGGTATGTATAGTAAATGAAAACTACCAATCAGTTATATTTAACTTTTTGGTGCTTTTGTTTGAAGTCGGTTTTTATTTTTTTGTTAAAAAGTTTTTTTACATACGCAAATCCGAGTATAGTGACCAGTTTTTTGTAAATTAATAGAATTAGTAAATAATAATAATGTCAATTTTTATTTATAGCGTATTCAAAAAAAACGGTCAAATGCGAGTGGAACTCGCCTAGGAAAGGATGTGTAATATCCTACAAGATATATACACTATGTACTAATCGTTCTTTTTATATTTGCAAGGCTGCCATTTTGAAAATCGCCATCTTCTTTTAATTTTTATTTGTTGTTATAGCGGTAATATAAATACACACTCTTTGAAAATTTCAAATCTCTACCTATTACGGTTCATGAGATATAACCCCTGATGGACGGACGGACAGCAGATGCTTAGTAATAGAGTCCTGTTAGCACCCTTGTGGTGCAAAACCCTAAAAATATTGACGGCCTGCTAAGAACTTCAATTCAAAGAATCAAACAATAAAATCATGAAATAATTTACAAGCAAAGAAGCTAGAAGTAAACGCTACTATCTCAAAGTATTCCTAACCTATATGTACAAGTGAGAGGTCGGCCGAAGTTCTCTGGCGTCACCGGCGGCGACGACACATCCTCATATATTTCCACAGTCTTGTTACAGTGGTCTCGTTTTGAATCTGAAACAAAAACACACAGATTCATTATACTTATTTCGCTAGAACAATATTTAAAGTTAGAAAAACGTTCCCACCACACCACCTAATTCTCTTTCAGATCTTTTTAATGTCCCACAGCTGGGAAAATGCCTTTTTCGCCTTAAGAATACGAAGCCTGATCTCTCCATAATTTAGCACGCTGGCCAATTGCGGATTGGCGGACTTTTGACATGTCTTTCAAAAACTTACTAAGTTCTCTCAAACATGTAGGTTTCCTCGCGATGTTTCCCTTCACCGTAAGGCAATAGTGATAATCAAGTTGGAAATGATTCGCTCATAAGAATATCAGAGGTGCGAGACGTGGGATTTGAATCTGCTTCACTCAGTTTCCCAAGTAAGCGCGTTACCACAGGGCTACCACTGCCTATTTATATATTTATAGTATTAGTACACATTAATTATTACTTTTAGTAACCTTATCTGACTGGATTATTCCAGGTATATATTGAAGATGATGTACTCAATCCTACTCTTTTTTGAAGTCGGACTATACGTATATTAGACAAAAATAACTAATTTCATTAAGATTTTCCAAAAAATAATTAAATGTACCTACAGATTCGACTCAGAATTTTATTATATGTATAGATTTATTTACACTTCGCATTTATTGATCTATGTTATATAAATAAAAAAAGTAAATTAGAATGAAAATTTTTAATACTACTAGCTTTTACGTAGAAGCTTATAATCAGAATTAATTTTTAAGTTACACAGTATAATTTTGTACATCGATAAGCCTTAGATAGGATAAGCTCTAGTTCGCAACTTTCAACTGTACACGAGAGGGATATGCTATCGAAATTAGGTAAAGTTTTAAAGCATGGTTTGATAGCACTTGAATTTTGCATACATGTTCAGTGTGCGTGAAATTAATATTCTGAAGCTTTAATGTTGGGTTGTTTAACTTTAAACACTTTTTAGCCTATTTTTCCAAATGAGATTATACATTCACTGGCTTACCCACACTTCGCTTGGGTATGTCCCTAGGTTGTTTCCTCTGTATGGGCATAAAATCTATCCTATGTCCTTTCCAGGGTCTCAAACTATCTTCTTACTAAATTTCATCTAAATCGGTTCAGTAGTTTCGGAGCTCACGGCACGACCAATTAACCAATAAAATCTTTCCTCTTTATAATATTAGTAAAGATTTCATTATACCTTTTAAAAATAATTAATTAGTCGCTTTTAGATGTAGAATTTATTTGACACGTTTGAAGTATTTCTACCTATTCATTAAAAAGCATTGGCAGTGGTAGCTCAGTGGTATCGCGCTAGCTTGGGAAACAAAGTGAAACCAGTTCAAATTCCGGGTCCTTGCATCTTTGATATTTACATGTTCGTCTCATACGAAGGAAAACATCGTGAGTAAGCCTGCATATTTGAGATTTGTGGATATTGCCTGATCGCATAGTAGGCCTAGCCCTAAAACTAATGGAACGGACTACGGACCTACAAATGGACATCAAAAAGGACTGAAGACATTAAAAATAATTGTGCAAAATTGTTTAATAAGATAATTAGGCAAAGAGAATTTTTCAAATCGCATTAATAGTTTCTGAGATTAGCATGTTCAAACAAACAAAATCTGCCTCTTTATAATATTAGTATAGATAATTTTGATATAACATTTGGCTTAATCCTATAGATCTTGCAAAATATATTTACCGGTAGAGGTAGAGCGGTTCATGTAAACACCAAAAACAGTGAATAGAAAATTGAATCGAGTGAAAGCGAGCTATAAAATACGAAACAAAAAACATTTACAGTTTAATTCCTTTGAGACTATTGTAAGCAAAATATTCTGAAAATCGTAATAGAGGAAAAAAGTTATTTGGCTTATTCGTCTAGCCGTTGGGATTTCACAATATATCATGACTAATGTGTGTTCTTTATGATATTATTAAGTTTACTAGCATTGCCCGCGGCTCCGCCCGCGTTCAGATGATCGAAGACCAAATTCTTAGGTTTTTACATATTAGTGTACGCTTACATTGCAGTTTTTGTATTTTTTCTCAAAAATGAGATTTATTCCCGCGGTAAAAAGTATATGTTGACCCGGATAACCCGCTATCACCATACCAAATTTCATCAAAATCCCTCTAGTAGTTTTTCTGTGATGCGGTAACAGACAGACAGACAGACACACAAACAAAAATTCTAAAACTATAGATTCGGCCTCTGTATCGATAATAAAGTTTATTTCAATAAGATTTACTAAAAAATATTTAATGTACAGATTCGGCTTAGTTAAAATTTTATTATATTATGTATAGATTAGGTTTGCGTGTGGATAAAATATGGAATCATGATAGATGATGGCATCTTGAACATTTGCTTTAGAGATACGGTAGATACGTTACTGTCTGTGATTTCACTCCTACCTTTCTTTAAAGTTTGCAGTCATTAAAAATTTCTACTACTTATAGGGTCATGCAGGTTGAAGAATTACATTACTCAATGGTAAACAAACTAAACAACATATATTATTTAACTGGCTAAAATGAATTGTAAATGTAAATTTTACTAACAAACATACAAAAAATCTTAAAATATGTATCATTAATTTATACCGTACACTCTCGAAATGCAATGCGAAGTAGGGCACGCTGGCCATATGTGGCTTGGCAAACTACATGTCTATCTCGATAGAACAATATATATTCCTTCATATTAGCAAGTGGTAATCATTTTGAAAATGAGATCACATCTCATAGTGAAACCCAAAGTTTTAACTCGCTTAATAATTCTGTTTACGAAACGTTTTTACTGTAGGAAATTTAAATTAATGATCCCATTATATTGTAAAAACAATATCATCAGAAGAACAATAAAATAATTATATTTACCGTTAAAAAATACAGACATTTTATAATCTGTGACAAATCAAAGCACTCAACGAGGTTTCTATAGGAACTAACGATGACGGCGATGCAACTTCCGTTTGTAAAATTGCACTTCGATTTTTAACGAGCTTCAACTGAAACAAAATTGTGAAGCACTTATTGGTATCTGAGTCATTGTATGGAATATCAGAGAATTTTATTTGAATAACAGATTCAAAGTGGCTTTTTAGTTATTCACAGTTTGTTTTGTAATGTAATATGTAATATGTTGGGACATTAACACACAGCACCATCTAGTTCCACGGTAAGCTACGAGGCCTGTGTTATGGATACCAGATAGTTGATACACTACATATATAATTTTAAATACATACATATTATAAATATTGTTACACCCACGACTGGAGTACAAACATTCGTGCTCATCACACAAATGAATGCCCCCAGCGGGACTCGAACCCGCGAACGCTGGCACAGCGAGTAGGATCACTACAAACTAAGCCAAACGTGTCGTCGAAGGTGTTTAGAATTTTCATTCTCCTTGACGTTATTTCGCGTGAGATTGTATATTCAAATATATTTTACAAACACGTATTGTATATTAGGTACAGTAAAGTAAATTTCGATTTTAATACTAATGCAATTCTTTTCAACAACAAACAATCTTATGATTTTATATTTCATATTACATAAAATTATATTGAAATTAGAGCGCTTTATTACATGATGCATGTCGCATGCGATTATTGCAGGATTCAAACTCTAAACTACATCCAATAAACGTTTTATACGTAATAAAATCCATGCAATAAATATAGAAAATAATTTAATATACAAGTTTAGGCCAATTCATTCAAATTAGTTTGCAGACTGTGTTAACCCTATTTTGAATTCTTTGTCAGTTATGTTTACTGCATTTTGAGATATTGGTCACTATTTTATGTTAAAATTTATCGAAATCTGTTTAGCGGTTAAGTAGTGAAGGTAACAGACAGAGTTACTTTCACATCTAAACAAATAGATAGAAGTGTCTGTTTGTAATGTCAAAATAACAGCTTTTTACTAAATGCATATGAAATTATATACGGTACTTATAAGAAAAACAGATTTTTTAAAATTTTTGTTTATCCGTCTGTCTGTTTGTTCCGGTTAATCTCCGAAACGGCTGAACTGATTTTGATGGGACATTCACTAGCAGATAGCTGGTGTTATAAAGAGTAACTTAGGCTACTTTTATTTTAGAAAAAGTATCAGGGTACCGCGCAAAAAAAATGAAAACCGTTGAAATTGTGAACAAATTCCGCGTATTATATTATTATAATAGTATGGATTATAATGACAGACGAAGCTATAGTTTGGTAAAGAAAAGAATTTAAGTTTTCCATGACTTTTAGCCCGGTAACACGTCCACTTGGGAAATCGAGTGAAACGGGTTCAAATCCCGGGTCTCGCACCTCTCATATTTTCATGTGCGAATCATTTCTAACATAATTACCACTTGTCTTACGGTGAAAGAAAACATTTTAAAAAACCTGCATATCTGAAGGAACCTAGAAAGTTGTCGAAAGACATGTGAAGTCCACTAACCCACACTTGACCAGCGTGGTGGACTATGGTGTGATCCCCCTCGTATTGTAGGTGGTAGGACATTTAAAAAGGGCTGAAAAAAATTAGAATCGAATTTGCACTGTAATTTGTAGTGACAAAAGCTCTTTTAAGTCAATGAATACATCTATATAATATAAGCGGTAATTAACAAATAAACTGACATAATGCAGGCGTAACATAATATGCTATAATGAACCAGAGGTTTGGATAAATCAGATGTACGATGTGTTTAATTAAAGTAGAAACAAAATAATTTTATTTCATTAACGGAATATTTTTAGTGGCATTGAACTCAGTGTTAGTTTTTTTTTTAAATCTCTTTCTAATTTGTAAATGGGCGTAATAGTACATGTACTAATTAAATTCATAATTATAAAAGGCAATTAAAATTCAAAGGCCTAAAACGTAGCAAAAGTCAAGAGTCTCTAGTAGCGAATAACTCATTAGGTATACTGATTCCACTAATATTATTAGTATCATATTCAAACCTTTTTAACATCCCACTGCTGGGCACAGGCGTCCCCTTAAAGCGATCAGGCCATGAAACACTGGCCAAGTGCGGCTTGGTAGACTTCACGCGTCTTTCGAAAGCTAGCCAGGTTTTTTCAGAAATGCAAGTGTTCCCACGATATTTTCCTTTACTAAATGGCTATAGGTAATTATGTTTAAAATGATACACATAAATATATTTTAGAGATGCGAGCTTCGGAGTTTGAACCCGATTCACATAATTTCCAAGCGAGCGCACTACCACTAGGTTACCACTGTCTTTATTACTAGCATATTAATATATTTTAAGCACTAATGTACTTTATAATTTTAGCACTACATATGATTTAACATTTATATGTTACTAGCATTGCCCGCGGCTCCGCCCGCGTTCAGATGACCAAAAATCAAATTCTTAGGTTTTACATATTAGTTTACTCTTACAATTCAGTTAGTATTTTTTCTCAGAAATGAGATATTTTCCCGCGATAAAAAGTATCCTATATGTTGACCCGGATAACCAGCTATCATCATACCAAATTTCATCAAAATCCCTCCAGTGAATTTTCCGTGATGCGGTAACAGACAGACAGACAGATAGACAAAAGTTCTAAAAAATATAGATTCGGAATCTGTATCGATAATAATCTCTATTTCAATAAGATTTTCCAAAAAATATTTAATGTACAGATTCGACTTAGTTACAATTTTATTATATGTATAGATTGTATATTATTTGAAAGAATAAAATAAAAGTACACACTAATACAAAACTTTCCTGTCCTAGGGCAAAGTTAGTGTGAACTGACAAAGTTTTACTTCCTCCAAACTTCTAACAAAAAGATCGTTTCGCCTGAGTGTAACTTTTATTTACTGTTTTAGATAAGCTTGCTTTCCTTGACAGTTGGCCTGCTAATATATTATGATATTGTTCTGAAATTTTTGCGATCCGGCTTCTTATGATGCATTAGTACAAAACTTTTAAGCCATTATAAGGGACTTACGACATTATAAAACGTATATATTTTGTAGATTTAGCTTCGTATTCGATATAAATAAATATGATTTTTTGGATGTTTGTCCTCTACGTGTTCCGAAATCATTAATCCGTGTGATCACATAATACTTTCTTAGATTTTTGCGAATATTTGACATTTTAAATAAAACTGTGTTTTCGGATTTTTTGGCGGTTTTATTTGAATTTTTGGTTCCCGATGTTTCGAATGCTTTACAGCATTTATGGTCACGGGAGAGACTGAGGTGTTAGATGTTTCGAAGGTATAGTTATTACAGACAGCCAACCTACAAATAACAAAATGAAAATTGCACCAATTACTTTACAATATTTTTTAACTTTAAACATTTTTATAATTTTAATTAGTTTTATAATTGAGTATGGAATATTATTTATTAAATGTTTGCTGTTATTATTATAATGATTACAATTTATTTATAATCATAAAGAAAAATATAAAATATAGTATTACCTACTTATTACGTCTTTCCTAAAAATGGAAAAATAAAAACTTAAAAAAACCGACTTCGAGGCACTAAAAAGTAAAAAAAAAACCAAACAAGGATTTTTATTTACAATAGATACCTTATAAGATATTTTTGAAGTCAGTGCCAGCCGAAAATGTTTTAAGATATGAATATCTAATAGGTAAATATGTATTTTACGTATCGAAATATATTAGATTTGCTTTGCATCGGCTGGCACTGACTTCGAAAATATCTGATTAGGTATCTATTCTAAAGGAAAACCTCCGTTTAGTTATTTTTTACATTTTAGTGCCTGGAAGTCGGTTTTTTTAAGTTTTTGTTTTCATTTGTTTAACTTGCCGTGAAGTTATGGGCTAGTTGACAATTATTATGAAATATTAGTGGCTCACCCTCGCTTCGCTCGGGTTCGTCTCTAGAATAACAAACACAAATCTACTCCATGGAAATCGTACATTTTTTCGGGATGAAAAGCCTATGTGCTATTCCAGACTATAATCTTATCTCTGTGCCAAATTTTATCCAGATCCGTTCAGCTAATCCCACTGAAACAATGCAACCGCGCTGGAGGCATTATAGTGTACAAGTATATATGTGCGAAGACACAAGTGCACTATTTATTCCTGTGACCCTCAAACTGGGATGGGATGATAATTTAACACGAGCAGTAAAACAATATATATTATAAGTCGGTTTGTATAGATTTTTTTAATGAAATAAGATTCTCAGTGAAGTTGATTGTGGTGGCCACGAAAAAATATAAAGAAAAGTATTATTTTTGGACTGCACTAGTTTAAAGTACAAGTAAAATAAAAAAAGAAAATGTATTTATTTGTAATTTAGAATTAACTTAAACAAAATTAAGTGCGATTAAAACTTATATATCAAAAATTAAGTTTTATACCAATATATTATAAGTAGAGCATACAAAAGACACGTCTCTACCACGATGTTCAATTACAAGGAAGTGAAAAGTTGCTGACGTCGCAATAAGTGTTTTCGGTGCTATTGAAACTAAAATATTATTGCGCGGTAAATATAGAAGATAGTGTCTGAAAAGAAGAAGTTTTTAGAAATATTATACTTCTGTTCCGTATTTCTAGTGTCGTCCAGGGAGAAAAGTTTCGAGGATAAAGGAGTTAAGCATACGGGCCGATATTCTTTCAACGTTCGCATTCACTTTAAATATTACTAAACTCTATCTAATACAGACACATAAAATTTAAAATTTTGTAAAATGTAAAATTTTGTCAAGGTTAATATTTTTCAGTAAAATTCATATTTTCAATAGATTTAATAATTATGTAAATACAAGATTAGTATGAAATTTTAATAAGCTTTTTCTTATTTGTATAAGAATGACTTTAAATTCCTTATAATATTTTGTATTTGAATACTAGTTGGCTTTTTCCGTTAATCTCCGTAAGTTTCGAACCTTGATTTTTAATTTGAACAAATGTTATGACCGTTTAAGGTAAATTTTCAATTTTTTTTACCAACTATTATTATAGCTATAATTTTGAGATATACTGGTGTAATCAGACAAAAATGTTATACTTTTAAAGGAAGTTTTTCGTGAACAAAACGGTCACGAAAAACTGGTATATTAATCAATTATTTTTATTTTAATAAATATCGGCTTTTTCTTAAAAAGTACACTTTGTAGGTGAAGCTGTAAACGGTGAGTTTTAAATTTTTTTACAAATTGATTTTGATGAACTTTTCATAAAAAAAAGAAATTCTTTGATTCCAAATCAAGAATCTCTATTTCATTTCAAATCAGTGAATCATTTTGTGTTTCAAATATTTTAACAAAAACTATTTATATTCTTTATATATTGTATTTGCACTGCATTTGCAGATAATACTGTTTTGTAAATACACTAAAAGATTTTCATCAGAAAAAAAATTACTGAGTGCGGATTTCGTATTCTAGGTACAAGTTTTTAGTTAACCCTCGCTTCGTTCGTGTGCGTCCCTATGTACGCGGATTTTGTTCGCAATTTGAAGGATTTTTATTTTTTTGCGCGGAACCCTAATCTTTTTGCAAAATAAAAGTAACGTAAGATACTCCTTATAACATCAGCTATCTGCGAGTGAAAGGTCCCGTCAAAATTAGTCCATCCACTTCGGAGATTAGCTGGAACAAACAGATAAACGAAAATTCTAAAAATGTTCTTATAAGTACCGTACCGTATATACTTTCAAATATATACTACTCGTATAGCAAAAAGCTGTTATTTTGACATTAAAAATAGACACTTCAATGTTATTTATCTGTATAGACTTTACCATTAACCTTATATTCTGTTTAATCTGAGTTTAGCTTTCTATAGTTGGATAAAAATATGTAGATTTTATTTATATAACCAGATACATATATGAACATAGATATGTACAATAAAAAAATCAGCATTTTACTTTTTAAATACACTTAATAAAAACTTAAATTAGTTTTAAAATCTAGTTGGTACGTCGATTATATACAAATGGCTCAAGTATAAGTTTTTTCTCGTATTTATGTGGATACGAATTAAAATTGATATCATCATCATCTTTTTTTTGTCTTCATCATCATCTTTTTGTCCACTGCTGGACAATAAAATTGGACTGTATAATCTACTACTACTACTTACTAGTAGTAATACTATACTTAGTATTATATGATCTGTAGTATAATATTAATAAGCTAGTTGCCTTATGAAATCTAGAAGGTATATTTTTTATCTCGTAATATGTTAAGATATAAAACATTTTATCTAAAACTCAGTAACTTCACGAAGAAGAAAGCAGTTAAAGCCTTTCATTTAAAATAATTCAGGAAAACTCCTAATTTAAACCAAATTACTACCTTTCATCTAATTTTCTTGGCAAGAACGTTCGCACTAACACTATCCTAATGTGCCTTTAAGCTTTTATTGAATAAAAATAGACTTTATTTTATACGATTTAAAGTCGATATTCGATTAATAACAGTACTTTAATCAGCTGATTGCTAGCAGCAAACTTTTATTCCGTTGTAAAGAACAATTCGTGCACTTCGAAATTCGAATCCTGTATAAGAAGAATACATATATATGGAAGAGATGAGGCAATGAAGTTTAATACAAATATGGATTATTTTAATATATATATCGCTTATTTTACTTAATGTATTATCTAAATACGAAATATGTTTATTTTATTAGTTTTCATTTTTATACGCAGCAACAGATGACTCTCATCAAATGATGAATTTCATCAAAATCCCTCCAGTGGTTTTTCTGTGATGCGGTAACAGAGAGACGGACAGACAAAAATTCTTAAAATTATAGATTCGGCCTCTGTATCGATAATAATGTCTATTTCAATTAGATTTTCCAAAAAATATTTAATGTACAGATTCGACTTAGTTACAATTTTATTATATGTATAGATATAAGCCCGATTTCTACGCATAACATTTTTCTGTTTATATAGTAAAATAAACTTTCACAAATCACATTTATTTGCATTTCTCAATGTGATTTTAGAAATTTTCTTTAAAGGTATATCCATGAAAATTAAATTAAAACGCCACCTCTGCACATTCTAAGTAAATCGAAGTTCTACGCTCAGACAGAATTACATTTCGCAGGTTAGCTTAACTCCTCTACTGCGAACTACATATATTCTCCTCACTATAGATTTAAATGTCTTGTGGTTCTAAACTTCATTGGATTTTATGCTCTAAAATTTTCCGAATATATAATTTTGAAATTCTTACTAATATTACTTTGTATTTTGAAAATAAATTATGCTATTTCTTAGATTTACGCGAATATTTGACATTCTAAATAAAACTACTTTTTCGGATGTTATCGCGGATTTTGATGGCACGTTTAGCTCAGTTTGTAGTGACACTACTTGCTGTGCCAGCGGTCGCGGATTCGAATACCGCTGGGGACATTCATTTGTGTGATGAGCACGAATGTTTGTATTCCAGTCATCGGTGTTTATATTTATAATATGTATCTGTTTATAGTTATATATATGTAGTGTATAACTATCTAATATCCATAACACAAGTCTCGTAGCTTACCATGGAACTAGACGGTGCTGTGTGTTAATGTCCCAACATATTTATTTATTTATTTTGATTTTTGGTTCCCGACGTTTCGAATGCCTTAAAGCAATTGTGGTCACGGGAGTGAGAAACAATCCGATAAGATAGTTTTATTTAAAGTATTTTTATTTCTTTTTATGTAGCCAATGTATTTTTTTTATACGTAATTAAAAAAAAATAACAATTGGTTATCTGTATATTAATACGTGAAGAGATAACTTTGAAGCCCTTATTAAGCATATTCCATGTTCGGAGGAGGATGAGCTTTGGAATAGTTTATTTAGAGAAGGACGGCAGAAAGCCAACATGTACTGACTTTCTTTTACGCGCGAATCTGCTCGCGAATTTTCTTTATATATAATTGCTAAAAATGTAGCATGATATTAGATAACCTTCATCAATATTATACGTGTACTTACATAATATAAAGATGAAAAGTTTGTTTGTCTGTTCGTGCGAATCTTTGATTCAATGGACCCGTTTCAAAATACTTTTGGATGAAGTTCCGAGGTCGTTTGCCCGCTGACACAGCTCACACGTCTGCACTACATGTTATATAGTTTTTAAGTTTTATAATTATTACGAGTATATATGTCTACATATTTAAGATCCTTTTGTAAAATATTGCCCGAAATAAATGATTAAATAAATAATAAAAAAAAATAGGCTAAGGATGAGTCTATCATTTATTCCAAACTACGCCACAATGATCGTCATTCGCCTGCTTTTATTATAAGATTTAATTAAATAAGTAAGTGTAAAAATGAAATAAAATTTTAACATTTCACTGAGCGTAATAAAAATTAGACAAAAGGCTGTCTTAGAAGGGCGACGCGGCCCGTAACAAATGAATTTTTGAAGATTCAATGGAAAGATCAGAACAATGAAAAATGGAGTTGCCAGATTAGAGATAAAATAGATCCTTTATAAGCAGACATAATTAAGTCCGTCGAGACATTTTTACTGTAAATGTAATAAGCATAAGTAGGTTAGTCCAGAAGTTTACACGTGTTTCTGTTTGTTTCATGTTAGGAATGTAAGATTTGAAATAAATTGTATACGGCGGTGATAGCTAGCTTAGTACTTTGTATTATAAGCAAAAAGTAACTGAGTAAGTAGTTCAAATGAATAATAGCTTTAAGCGGCACAAGAATAGGAGAGTAGAAAACTAAGAACAGACATTCTCCATTTGTTCTTTATATGTATACATAACTCAAGCTATAATAAAAAAAAAAAAATTACTAGCAGCCTACCGTTGCTTCGCCCGGGTTCGCCTCTAGAAAAAAAATCAAACCTATCCCACGGGAACCATACATTTTTCCGGAATAAAAAGTATCCCATGTGTTATTCCAGACTATAATCTATCTTTGTACCAAATTTCATTCAGATCCGTAGAGCGTTCTGGCGTGAAAGAGTAACAAACATCCATACATACTCACAAACTTTCACATTTATAATATTTATACAGATTTGAACTACAAAACAAATACTTACGTCAAACTAAAGATCAAAAAGAAATGAAGTATTTAATTATGATTAAGTCCAAACATAAGGACCCTCTAACCAGCAGCGATGAAGAGACAATTGACAATGGAATACGCAAATGATAATACTCAAGCATCTGATGTTCAATATCCTTTATTATAGCTCTGTTAAAATTACTATATTGATATATTGCAAGCTAATTTAGACTTTATTACTTTATAATAAAGTTTAAAATATTTATTCGTAGTTTAGAGTAGTTTTGTTTTAAACAAATTGTTATGATAAACAAACGATAAGTATAAAAATTCAGCTTATTTAATATAATAGTTTCGTAACTTTAAAGACATGAACTTTTTTATAAGAAATATAAACAATTAAGAGAAGATTCTTGAGAAGAGAAGAGAAGAGAAGAGTTAGAGAATTTAGTTTTTAGTAATAGTTATTAGAAAGCAAAATTGGTTAAAAGATTTAGAAGCGGTTAAGTGAGCTGTCAATAACATAGAATAATGTGTAACCTCAAATGTGGTTGGATAACTATATTTGATATTCATACCTTCGAATTCAGACAATCCAATTTACTTCAATTGGATATACCTTTCGAACTCAATGAGCAATATATAATACATATTATGTTATATATTAAGATATGTTTATAAAATTTAATGAGATCTTGTTATGTGCACGTAAAATATTAAAAAAATATAATATGAATTTATTATAAAAGCCTGTAGGAAGACTGTCCTGTGAAATGAACCACAAGTACAAAAAATGATCAAAATGATCAAAAGCTATAGAACTATCTTCGAAGTTGATTTTATTTGTGAAATATGAATTATAGTTTAAAAATCTTGATATTATCGAGCAGATCTGACGATGGAGGCAGAAGGTAGACGGTGGGACTCTTCCAAGGCTTTTTAGCCACTCAGACTAACTAGGCAGTATGTATAACATAAATGATCTACATACATATGATTTTATCTTTATCTATATAAATAAAAATGAATGTTGGTAAGCGCATAATTCAAGAATGGCTGGACCAATTCGGCTAATTTTTTTTTTCGTATGTTCCTTAAGACCCACGGAAGTTTTTAATAAAGAGAAAAAATGGAAAATTAACGAAACAAAAAATTAAAATTTATATGGCTAATAACTATTTATAATATCTATTTAAAACGTACCACTAAGTATGTAAATATCCAACCAACTAATATATGCTAACTAAATTTTGTAAAATTTCATAGTAATTGCAAAACTCAAACTCTACAAAACAAATAAACTAATAACTAAAGTTATATTAAACTATGGTCTCGTTCATCCATATTTATGACACAAAAAAGTAGTAATGGTTGAAGTCCATTGTCCTTAATAAAGCCGTCGGGCTTCACTTGACACAACAATCGCACTTAACCGCGCGCCCCCATTCTACTGTTTATTCATGTTATGTGTAAAAATACACCTCCCAGTTTAAAATCTATATCTATTATATAAGTATGTGAGTTTCTGAGTTTGTGACGTTGTAGGGGGTAATCTCTGGGTCTACTGAACCGATTTAGATTAAATTTGGTAAAAAGTTAGTTTGAGACCCTGGGAAGGACATAGATTACTTTTTATTTCGGAAATCATCCCTTAAGGAGGTGAAGATGGGCATGAAAGTTTGTATTGGGAAGCAAGCTAGGGACGAACCCGAGCGAAGCGAGGGTTAGCGACTCGCCTATATAAAACGTACTTAGTAAGTAGTAGGCTAGTAATATATAGAATCTATTGTAAAATAAACCGAGTTTTTATATTAAACGTAAAATGATAATTTCTAACTCAATCTCATTTCACTTAATTATTCAAATTGTCCTTCAAATATATGAATCATAAATTTTAATATCAACCAGCCTCGACTTTACCTGGCTATGGTTTTTTAATTTGACGAATATCATTTCTTAAGGGCCAAAATACACGTTTAATGTTTCATACTTAACGAAAACTAATTTATTATTAGTGCTCTGCTAGCCTCAAGTAATTTTAAATTTTCTTATCATAATCATTTCTTTTTTCTTTCAAATTAGTGTACGATTTTACGGGTAGATGCCGCCTATAATCTATACATATTATAAAATTCTGAGGCAAATCTGTACATTAAATATATTTTGGAAATTTGAAATTTGGAAATTTTTGTTATCGATACAGAGGCCCAATCTATAGTTTTTAGAACTTATGTCTGTCTGTGACCGCATCACGAAAAAACCACTGGACAGATTTTGATGAAATTGAAAAATTGAAACACCGCCAACTTACGTAACTAAACTTGGCCCGACTCGAGAGTTGAACCCAGCACCTCTCGATGTGCAGCCGTACTTACTAGCCAATGCACCACCGAGGTAAATTTAGAGATTATTCCACATATAAACAAACCTGCAAAATAGTGCTGTTAAGACAAGGTGATAACAATGCAATATATCAGTGTTTAAATGGAGAAAACCACCGCCCATTGCACTTAGATACAGCGAGAATAATAGCTTTATTTGATACAGAGAACGGGACTTGGTCAAATAATGTTTGTACAAACGTGCTCAATCTAGATTTGACCCAAATCTGGATGTGATAGATTTGCTTAGATTATATTGCTTCAATCAGTGCTATTTTTAACCGACAAAAAAGAGGAGGTTCTCAATTCCACACGTATATTTTTTTATGTTTGACCACGCATAACTTTTTACATGTAGTCGGATTTCGATGACACTTTTTCTGGAAAATATCTGATTAGGTATCTATAGCAAATGAAAACTACCAATCAGTTATTTTTTACTTTTTAGTATATTTTTTGAAATCCTTTTTTTTAAGTTTTTATTTATTTATATATTTCTTTAAAAAAATAAGATATTTATAATACTCAGTCATTAGAAGTTAACAGTAGGTGAGCAGAAGAGTGCCTTTATCGCTCTTGCGTCATCTGACACTAAAATAATCTTTATTTCTTATAAAAAGTACAAATATGAATTTTCATATTCCTACCTAGACAAAAGGTGAAATTTTCGTCCCTTATACATTACCCATTTCATCACCCCCTTCATTTTTGCGACAAAATATACCCTATGTCTTTCAATAATTTCTAAGCTATACACAAAATTCATGAAAATGGTTTCAGCGATTTAGGCATGAAAATGAAGAAACAAACAAAAAGATAAAGTAAATTTTTCATTTATAATATTAGTTTGGTTATTTTAAAATACGTAATAAATTTTATACTTATACTGCGAGTACAAATATTTTAATTACTACTAACAGAATTTAGGTAAAAACTATTTAAATTAACAAAGAAAAGGGTTAAAGTACAGTTCTGAGCTGTTTTTCAGGTAAATGCTGTTACCATAAATTATACCGGAAACTAGCATGGAGCCTTTATTAACATAAGCAACACTAACATTGCGTACTAATTGGAATTATTTCTACACTATTTCAGAGAAATATACGATAACATCTATTTTCTCAAATAACTTACATATTTATTATATGGCATTTGTAGGTACTAACTGCTTTTCATTTCTAAAAACTTGCTCAGGAAAACGTTCCTACGTTGAACTCGGTTGTAAAAATATGAAAAAATCATGTAATTCGTGCAACTAAATTTACTAAATATGCTACAGAATTACATTTCCCAATGATTCTACGGTACAAAGTATTTATTTTCTAACTCAAAGCCAAGTCTACTATTACAGTAAATCAGGGTTCGAAATTACTTTTATGACAAGCAATCGCGACACGGCAAGTTTTTTTTTCTACTAGCAATTCATTCTCGCTTCGTTTGGCTTCTGTCAAGCCATGTCAGCGTGAATGAGTAATTCCTATTTCGTAGACAGTGCATGTTGCCTGTTTCAACGTGAATTTTTTCTATAATTTACAGAATATAATTCATAACAGAAAAATGTGTTAGATAAATATATTTTGAACGTTAATATCATTTCGCTAGCTTTCATTCATTTTTCAAATTTTTTCGCGGATTTATTTTGATTTTTGGTTCCCGACGTTTCGAATGCTTTACAGCAATCATGGTCACGGGACGACAGGTTCGTTAAAAAGATAGTGTAAAACAATGAAACACTTTTCTTGTTATAATCGTTATATTGACAGTAATTAATAAAATTTATATACAGAACAGAAAATAATACGTCCCGCCCAAACGTCACTCAAATATATCCTGCGTCATACTTTTCCTGCCTGACTGGCACCTGCGTAGACGAACACCACAGAGGTTGTATGAAGGCGTTTGATGTCTTCGAATAAACTAGCGGCGCGTAACAATAGCTTTATTACCGGCGGTCTTTCCGAACCGCTACGACCTGGCCACCTTCAAGAAGAGAGCGTATTCCTTCCTTAAAGGCCGGCAACGCATCTGCAAGCCCTGCGGTGTTGCAGATGTCCATGGGCGGCGGTGATCACTTTCCATCAGGTGAGACTCCTGCCCGTTTGCCCCCTTAGTCCCATAAAAAAAATTAAAATGTCAAATATTCGTGTAAATCTAAGAGAGTATTATTGATATTAGTTGTGAAGTTTGCCAGTTGAGTACTATTAATTTTGTCATAGTCATGTAAAATTAAGAACTGCTCATTGAACTTGTCCAGGTACCACTAAATAATCATTGCAATTCAAGTTTTAATTTTTTGCTAGTTTATTATAAAAGAAATTTATTCAATCACAGTTAATAAACCAGCTATTTAAAAATCTATAAAACTAATACAAATATTCATTCAAAGACTTGAACTTCAAACATCCATAACTATAGTCTGAGTGAGACACAAGCGCCATTATGCTACAAAAATCATCTTGTCACTGTATATAGAGTATAACAATACACTATAAAAACAAACACATATCGAAATAAAAGTACGCCTTCATTATACGAGAAAAAAATTCAATTCAATGAAAAGGTATACATACAATTGACTTTATTCTGTAGATGCTTAATAATACAACTCCCTGTTCTCGTTAGTCGTTCATTAACCACTAAAACCATTTCATATCCGTTGGGAGAACGAATTTCTTCGCTGAGTGCTGCTTCAATATAACAAATTACTCTAATGAATACTAGAATGGCTCAGGTAATCTTATTATAAGCCTGTATATCTACATAAAAATAATATTGTAAGAAAAAAGCAACCGACTTCAAAATATATGAGAAAGGTTCTTTTTTGTAAAAATCAAAAAAAAATGTTTGTATTACCGATTTTCAAATGAGAATCGCATCATCATATATATATATATATATATATATATATATATATATATATATCTTCTTCTTCTGCCTGGCATTATTAATCCCGGCTATTGCCAGGGTCTGCCTTCCTGCTTAGCCTCCTCCACTTTGCACGGTCTTTAGCATCATCCTGGGTAAGTCCATTGGCTCTCATGTCCTGCTTCACGACATCCAGCCATCGCTTTCTTGGGCGCCCGGGAGGTCTTGTTCCAGGGACAGATATATCAAGGCACTTTCTTCCGACATAGTCCTCAGACCGACGCGCAACATGGCCATACCACCCCAGACGCCGCTCTTGGAGCTTATCCGCTACGTCGCGGACCCCGAGACTGCCCCGGATGAATGTGTTGCGTATGCGGTCAGCCCGCGTTATGCCACACATCCACCTCAGCATCTTCATCTCCGTGACGTGAAGCTCCTGAGTGTGCCGAGATAGCGCTGGCCAGCACTCGCTTCCATATAAAAGGACCGGTCGGATAATGCTCTTGTATATCTGTCCCTTGAGCTTGGGCGGTATTCTGCGGTCACAGACCACACCAGTGACCTCCCGCCATTTGGCCCAAGCAGCGCTTATACGGGCTTGAACGTCGTGGTCGATGCTTCCAGACTCGTGCAGGACGGATCCAAGGTACTTCAATTTCTCCGACTTAACGGCTGGTTCAAGCCCTATTTGGATGGTGCTAGAGTCTGAACTCCCGCAGGCCATGTACTCGGTCTTCGCCACATTTAATTTAAGACCACCGTTTTCAAGCGTACCCTTCCATAGGTTCACCCTACGCTCCAGCTCCAGGCGGCTCTCATCAACGAGTGCAATGTCATCGGCATACATCATTAGGTATGGAGGCTGGTCCTGGATGCATGCCGAGACAACATCTATTACTACGTTGAATAAGAACGGGCTAAGAGCCGAACCCTGGTGGACCCCTACAGTGATCGGAAAGGGCTCGGTATCGCCAACAGCGGTTCTAACCACAGAAGCGGAGTTGCAGTACATGTCCCTGATAATGTCAATATAGGCTTCAGGCACACCCTTGAATCGCAACGCCCACCAGATGCATTGACGAGGCACACAGTCGAAGGCCTTCTGCAGGTCCAAAAATGCCAAATGCAGAGCTCTCCTTTTCTCCCTGTAAACCTCGATCAAAGTTCTGAGGGCAAAAATGGCGTCCATGGTGCCCGATCCCGGCTGGAACCCATATTGACACTCAGAGACAGCACACTCTTGCCGGAGCCTGAGGTCAATCACGCGTTCGAAAAGCTTCATGGTGTGACACATGATTTTGATCCCTCTATAACTACCGCAATCCTGAACACTGCCCCTGCCTTTGTATATAGGGGTTATAAAGCTAAAACGCCACTGATTGGGCATCTTTCCAGTGTTCAAGATGCAGTTAAAGAGATCTGTAAGCATGTGCACACCAAGAGAGCCTAACGATTTCCACGCCTCGATCGGTATGTCGTCAGGTCCCACCGCTTTTCGGTTCTTCATGCGGCGAAGACAATCCCGAGTTTCATCAGGTGTTATTGGGGCAACAAGTCCTAGGTTAGGAGGTGGTTCGGGGGGAAGACTATATGAGTGCTGGTTGTTCAGGAGCTCTTGGAAGTAGTCTTTCCATCTCTCCTTCACAGAGGCTTGGTTACAAAGCAGCGTGCCCTGGGAGTCCCTGACGCAAAGACATTTTGTGATATCTTGCGTCGCTTTATCCCGGGCACGTGCCAGTTTGTATATGAGCTTTTGCCCCTCCGCAGTTTCTAGCTTATCATATAATGGAGATAAGCTATCGCTGCGGGCTCTGACTACAGCTCTCTTGCTGGCACGTTTGGCTGCATTGTACTCTTCTCTATCTTCAGGAGAGTTGGTTTGCTGCCACTCTTTAAACGCAGCCTTCTTTTCTCGAATCGCCCCCTGCACCTGATCATTCCACCACCACGTCTCCTTGTCGATGACTCGCCCTCCCTTAGAAACGCCAAGAACTCGCTTTCCTACCGCGGTAATTACTGACTGGGCTCGATCCCAAGCCTCCTCGGCGGTTTCGGTGTCAGTCGATAAATTTTGCTTCTCAACCTCCGCCAGGAAGTCCATCCGCATCGGTCCATTCAGTAACCACCACTTGATCCTAGGTTTGCGTTTCTCGGCTAGTTTCTTTTTCGGGGTAAACATATAGTCCATGACAAGGAGACGATGTTGGGCCGTTAGGCTTTCACCCGGAATGACTTTGCAGTTAGTCACCTTGCCAATATGACACCTTCTGGTCAGGAGATAGTCGATTTGAGTTAAGTGAGGACCGCTCTTATACGTGATAAGGTGCTGAGCATTCTTTTGGAAAAACGTGTTCACGATGGCCAGATCAGACGCAATACAGGTTCTTAGAATGTGTGCTCCCTCTGTATTGCGACGACCATAACCAAAACCACCGTGGACACGTTCATACGTCTCAGCAGCCTTACCCACATGACCGTTTAAGTCTCCCCCAACAACTATCACTTCGGTAGTCTGTATAGCGCGTAGTACCTCTTCAAACTGCTCCCAGAAAGATTCCTTCTCGGCCTCACTACAGCCTGCCTGGGGGGCATAGGCACTGATTAAGTTTGTGGTAACACCCTCAATCAGTACCTTTACCCGCATCAGCCGGTCACAGCAACGGTCAACTTCAAGGAGACCATTCCGAAGCTCTTCAGAAAGCACTACCGCTACACCGTTTTTGCCTGAAGGTGACCCAGTGTATACAAGCTGGTAACCCTGTCCGATGTTACGGGACTTATTGCCCTTCCAGCGAGTTTCCTGAAGGAAAGCACACTGGACCCGACGTCTCATGAGTACATCTGCGAGTTCCCTGCATCGCCCTGTTAGAGAGCCAATATTCCACGTTGCAAAGCGGAGTTTCCGTCTGGGTACTAATGTCTTTAGCCGTGCCCGTACTTGACACGGTAGCCCTTGCCCACTTGTCGCAGGTGTAGGGCGATGTGCCTGCGCGTCGTTTAGCGGCGACGCCCTAGCCGTACCCAGCATTTTCTTTGTCCTTCTCATATAAATGGCGAAATTGGTTTTAAATGGAGCGATTGCCATCTGACCTCCAAAACCCCACATGTTATGGGTAAAACCAGGATAGGAAATGGGTCAAGAGCGAGGGAGAGGGAGAGTGAAGGGGTCAGGAGCGGGGAGAAGGAAAAGGGGGTAGGAGAGGACACCACTTTCACGGACTGGATGAAGATATGATAGTGGTGGCTCGAGGACCCGGGGTCGCGTACCCGTATGTCCTAAAACAAATATCGGACAGATAATTGGCAGGACAACCTCTGAGTATATACATATATATATATATATATATATATATATATATATATATATATATATATATATATATATATGTATATACACACACATACATACATAAATAGGTAAAGACAAAACAGTTCAGTACCTAATACTTTCTTAGATTTACGCGAATATTTGACATTTTAAATAAAACTATCTTTTCGGATTTTGTCGCGGATTTATTTGGATTTTTTCCAAGCCATTATATTCGCTTCGATAGACCTCAAATCCTGGCGAAAGAAAACCGATATCGCCCTAGAATGATTCATGAAGCCATAGAAATTAAAAAACATCCTAATTTCAATAGGGAAGATGGCTGGGTACTACCATCGTCATGGGATCCTGTTATTAATATAATAAAATCAAATAATAAACATAACAGACAGGCAGATGTAGTAAGTTCATACTGTGTAGATCAGAATGACAGCTTATCAGACTAATATTTTTCATTTTTCATTTGTAAAAGTATATATTAATAGTGTTGCTTAGTAAGTTGTTTTTAAATAATAGCAAAATAAATTAAAATTATTATCCTTAATTAATTTTAACTTTTTAAATTACACATAGAACAATTATATGGCTTTAATAATTAATACTACATTTTATATTTTTCTTTATGGTTATAAATATAATAATGGCAACACTAAATATAGATTACTAATTAATATTTTAAAATTGTAATAATTATAAAAATAATAGCAAAATTAAATAAATAATTTTCCATATTCAATTATAATTAAAATTATAAAAATGTTTAAAGTTAAAAAATATTGTAATGTAATTGGTGCAATTTTCATTTTGTTAATTGTGGGTAGGCTGTCTGTAACAACTATACATTCAAGACATGTAACACCTCAGTCTCTCCCGTGACCATGGATGCTGTAAAGCATTCGAAACGTCGGGAAACAAAAATCCAAATAAATCCGCGACAAAATCCGAAAAGATAGTTTTATTTAAAAGTTCAGTACCTTTTCCTCCTCTGTTGGTTAACCGATTTTCTTTTTTTTGTTTAATAGCTATTGACAATCAATTAAAAAAATTGGAAACAGTCTTTTTTATATTGATAAAAATAAATTCCATTCATATATGGTTTTCCTCAAATTTTCAGTAGGTAATTATTTTTATAGGCGGATTTCGATTACTGTGCGAACAATAGTATTAATAAATGTTAAATATTCACGTTCATGGAACAGGTGCTTGCTATTTGTTATTATATTTTGCTTTATTGTTCCCAACGTTTTTAGTGCATTAGCAATCGTGGTCTCCGAGCGCACTATGTTTAACGTATAAAAAGACTAGTTATTACAAACAATGCCTCCTAAACTGCCAAAATTCCGAAATAATCTTATTTAAAACTAACGTTTTCCTGCGGCTCCGCGCGCATTGTACATTAATCACAAACATATCATATACTAAAACCTTCTCCGAAACACGCTGCATCTTATGGTATGAGCATTATTCCGATCGGTTCAGTAGTTATCGCAGTATAACCGAACAAAAAAATCGGATCTCCATTTATTAGTATATATAAGATGAGACAACAATGTACAAAACCCGGATTATGCCTACTTCACTTTATTTTCAACGGCTATATTACCAAAGGGCTACAATGATTATAAATATATAGTATAATTAATTTGATTTTATTACAAGAAGGCATGATCAATTTCCTCATATTTCATACATGTATACGGCCAATAACTATTGGGGTTTAACCAGCCAATGCCTGCTTTCAATTATTTTATTAACCGACATCAAAGAAAAGGGAATAATTTAATTCATATTTATGTTTTTTGTTTGTTACCTGACATCTTCGCTACTTGTGAACTAAAGTATAATGATTCTTGTTAAATGAATAGATGAAGTAAGTAAAAAAAAATCTACCTCTGTGGGTGGAGTATTTAATTTATAAAACGTCTAAATTAGACGTTTGTAACTTTTTTATTAAAAAAACCGTTTTTTTTTTAAATCTTATAGAAATTTATTCAATTCAATTTTCTTGTTGTTAATTGGCTTCAAAGTGTGACAATTGATCACAGAATACTTCGCCAATGTCGTTGAATTAAGAAGACAAAAAAATTGGTCCGCAAAATAGCTCATAAAACAAAGTTCAAGTAAGACAGTGACTTAGAAAATTCCTATGATTACATTTTCCAAACGTATGCACCAATTTTTCCCAAAGGAATGTATTATATTACAGAAGCGCACGGGAGATCATAAAGTATCCACTATTCGTAATTTATACGTGGTCTGGATACCTTATGAGAGCTCCAGAGTTATTTATTCCGACCAACCAAGAAAATAACGACGTAACGTAAGAGATGAAAATCCAAATCTATATTAGACTAGCACTGCCCGCGGCTCCGCCCGCGTTCAGATGACCAAAAACCAAATTCTTAGGTTTTACATATTAGTATACTCTTACAATTCAGTTTTTGTATTTTTTCTCAGTAATGAGATATTTTCCCGTGGTAAAAAGTATTCTATATGTTGACCCGGATAACCAGCTATCATCATACCAAATTCCATCAAAATCTGTCCAGTGGTTTTCTCGTGATGCGGTAACAGATAGACAGATAGACAAAAAATCTAAAAACTATAGATTCGGACTCTGTATGGATAATAATGTCTATTTCAATTAGTTTTTCAAAAAATATTGAATGTACAGATTCGAATTAGTCACAATTTTATTATATGTATAGTTAATTTAAGTAATTCACGTTCGTGCTAATATATTTAATTTTAATTAATAAGCATACCGAATTCAAATTAAATTTTAAAGTACCTAATATTCTCATTAAAGTTATACTTTAGTACTCCAATTGAGTACCCATTTTGTTAAATTGAAGTGATAAATATAGCAACAAATAGATTTTTTTTCTACAAACATTTTTCGTAATCAATAAATATGGGATTGTAAGTTCGATTCCTGGTAAAAACACGCCCTTAAGAGCAAAATAATTATATTAAGTGATTTCGAAGTAAGTGTAACATTTTTTAGTAATAGGCAATTTGCGCAAAAAGAAAACAAAGAAGGTAAGACACATAAGGGTAATTTTAGGGCTTAATGGGTTTTCTCGTTGATACTGAAACTTATGTAGAGACTAGTGAGAAATAATTACTGTATATGTATGTATGTATGTAACGAAACATTTTATGTAAGTGAAAGTAAAATATAGTTAAAACATAAAACTAACCACTTACATATACATATGTACATATAATAAAATTCTGAGTCGAATCTGTACATTAAATATTTTTTGGAAAATCTTATTGCAATAGTAATTAATATCGATACAGAGGCCGTACCTATAGCTTTTAGAATTTTTGCCTGTCTGTCTGTCTATCTGCGGGAAAATATCTCGTCTCTTTGAAATCTATACTTACCGTTATAACGTAATTAGGGACGAACCCGAATGGGGCGAGGGTGAGTCGCTAGTATACACTAAAACTAAGAAATATGGGGTTCCATATTTATAAAATCAAAACTCTCGATCTAAGCGTTGCTATAGTAACATCAATAATTCTGATGACAAGATTAATCGATCGTCTTCTGCAAAAGGCGGGTGGAGGGTCCTAAAATTAGTCATTTGGGATTACAGGCACATTATATCAGTCTTTTAACGACCTTAGTATCCGAACAATAACGTCCAATTTCGCTTAACTGCCATCTTTCAATAAGGCAAAGTAGAACTCGATCGCAATAAGTATAGTGTTTACTGATTTAATTTATGTGGATAGGTTTGCGAGAAATGGCACTGTCATTGCCAGAAGTTCCGATATTTGATTGTTTCCCGCTTTTTATATAGAAATGTTGGTCGGATTCATTCTAATTCTAATAAATATTTTTATATCTGAATCTTATTTGTTTTAGCAGTATAAGAAACCAAAACAAAAATCCTTTGTCTTTTTACATACTACCTACTACGAAGGGAAATTTGAGTCTGATTAATTCACGGGTTAAAATTTTAAAGAAGTGACAGTAATAAATATTATGATTTAAAAAAAAACATAATTTACTAAAAAACTTTACTGTCCATATATTCTTTATTTGACATATTAAGTCAAAAAAATCAAAACAGGTTCGAATGTTTTCTAGAAGGGTTTGATTCACTATTTCAAGGTATCGTCAATACCGATCAGCTCAGTAATATCAATTTTCTATATATAACAATATTCTATTCCGTAACTGATAAAGTTTATAATCGATACGAAGCGTAAAAGTAGGTTGAAATCTACTTCTATTATTTCATAATTATAAATGAAGTTAATAAAAGCTGTTAAAACACATAAATCTGCTACTCACTGACTTCAAAGCCTGAAGGTACCGCAGTGGTAACGTACGTGCTTGGAAAACCAAGTGAAACGGGTTCAAATCCCAGGCCTCGATCCTCTGATATTCTTATGTGCAAATAATTTTCAAAATGATTACCATTTACTTTTCGGTAAAGGAAAACATCCTGAGGCAACCTGTATATCGACAGATCTTTACTCGTAACAAAATTTCGAAATACAGGTAAAGTCCCACATTTGGCTAGCGCGGTATTGTCCATGAATTGAAGCAAGGCACGTGCCCAAAAAGGGGACGTTAAAAATGTCTGAAATATATATAATTACATTACTACTCATATCAGTAATCAGTTTCTTTATATACTGAAACTAGCGACTCACCCTCGCTTCGCTCGGGTTTGTCCCTAGGTACATTTTCAATTAAAATGATTATTAGTATGTTATCCTTAAGAGATAGACATATGCCATCGCGAACTTTTCTGTAGACCTATATAAGATACGCAATTCCACCATACATTATTTTGTTATATCTGAAAGGGTTTAGGCAGCGTTTTCGTTGAAAGCTCCCAGACGTCTTATTTTTTCCGACACCTCCAACAAATATCGTTATATTTTAGCCAATGTATACAAAAACTTAACAAATTATATACTGAAACCTTCCTCTTGAATCACTCTATTAAAAAAACCGCATCAAAACCGTTGCGCAGTTTTAAAGATTTAAGCATACATAGGGATATAGGGACAGAGAAAGCGACTTTGTTTTATACTAGTGATACTAAAGTGTACCCAATAACTTGTTAACAACTTGTTAAAATGTTCAATTACAGATAATGAACAATAATTTGCTTGAATATTGGTAACTGGTAAATTGTTAATTGGTACAAAGGAGTAGAACGACGAACGACGATGGAGAAACAAATTAATGAAGACAAGACCAGTCTAATTAAGAAAAGAGTGTTGCCATACTTATTCGTTTCTTTCAATCTTCAACTTAATAATTAATATCACCTTTTATCGAAACGTTAAGAAATGTTGGCTATATATTTTTTTATTTTAAAATTTCTTCAGGGCTTTTGAAGTTTTCTTTTAACTTACTTAAATGTAAAGGCAATAAATTTAGTTGCTTAAATCATATTTTGTTATTTAACTCAAAAATAATTTAATATGACCGATATAATGTTAAGATTTGATTTGTTTGCTATAACGATTGTAAATACATAGAATGTAATTTGTCTAAATCTGTTTGCAATAGATGTATAATGTATTAAATATTTACCTCAGTGGTGGAGTATCTAGCATGTACAGCTGCACATCCGGAGGTCCTGGTTCGAGTCACGGGTCAGATCAAGTTTAGTTATTGATTCCTTCTATTAAGAAAGTCCCAGTAATAGCTTCAAGAAGTTAGCGGTGTTTCACACCCCCGACTCGGAATGCACGTAAAGCCGTCGCTCCTGCACCTTATCTCTCACTGGTAATATCAAATTATCGTCCCATCGGAATTTCAAGGTGTAAGGCATAGAGAGTGCACTAGTGTCTGCGCGTGCCTTGGCGCCCTATAACATCTTCTGCGCAGTTGGCTAGTCTCAGTGGAATTGGCGGCCGCGGTAGAAATCGCTCAGGTGGACATTATATACTTTTTTTTAGCTTCAAAATGCGTGAGGCACCTACTAAATTCTTCTGTTTTTGTAGGTATTTTACTCGATATTTTTGCCCAGTGTTATATTCATGATTCTTTTTATAATAACAAGGTACGTTTTGACGGTTAGTATGAAATACAAATCTTTGAACTTCTCGGCTTTTCTGTACTATAATATGCATGTATTATACATATAAACCTTCCTCTTGAATCACTTTATTGCTGAAAACTGCATTAAAATCCGTTAAGTAATTTAAAAGATCTAAGCGAACAGACAGCGGATACGACTTTTATACTATGTGAAGAAAATAAGTTTAACCTCAAATATGGTCATATATTATGTAGAAAAAAACTTGCCTCAGGGTGGAATAGTTACTTTTAACTGGATTTAGTTGTCAGTTTATTTATTCCTTGAGAAGTCTCAAACGTCTACTATTATATATTTATTTTTAAGTTTCTTGCACATATTAAAAGTGTTAAATATACACACAATTTCGGGTCTGAAATCAATAAGAAATCATAATATTTTAAAAGATTATTATATATTTATATAAATTTACCCGCGTCAATTAGAATTGCGATCAACGTTCACATCCGCGTGACGAGCGGATGATCTTATTTCCTCAATCTATCCTCTTGATTGTTGCGCCGAATGCTGTTGCCTTTCCGATATGAGATTTTTATATTTGTCATAACTTTGATTTATTGGATTATCTTTATACATACAATATGGTTTATTTTTGTTATTTATTTGTGACCGACAGAAAAAATTGTTTCAATTGATTTGCTCAATAAATAAATATAATATTTATTTTTGAAACTATACTTCTTTTGGGACGTTTAGAAAAAATATGAGAGTAAAATTACGATGCGATGAAGTTAGCTGCATTCGTTTTACAAACAGAGAGTTGTGACATACGGAATAAAATCTTTAGCTGTTTTTGTTCTGTTACATGTGATTTTCCTAACGATGTTTTCTTTTACAGTAAGACAAGTGGTAATCATGTTGGAAATGATTCGCACATGAATATATCAAAGGTGCGAGACCCGGGATTTGAACCCGCTTCACTCGGTTCGCCAAGCGAGCATGTTACATACTACCATTGCCTTTATAATTTATTAATACAATACAAAACAATAATAATTTTATTTCATTGCTTTATATAAACTAAAATATATGTCACAAAATGAGAATTTGTAGAAATATTATATTTTAAAAGCTGCCAGTCTTCCTTTTACCGAACTTTCAGGATGAGACCTCCGGGGAGTTTCTGAGTCTTGAGCGTAATAAAAAGATGGCAAAAATATACAGTAAACGTAATACGCCTACGTGTTAGAAATATAATCAATATTTTATGTACATAAGATGTATGTACATAGATATGTATTTATTATTGTAATGAATCTCAAGTCCATGAGGCGAGACAGATATATATGCATTTCGCCAGCAAAAATTCTATACTTGTAATTATGTACTATCATTTTAACGTCTTTTTTTTATTATAGAAACCTTTTTTTTTAATTTATCACTTTTTTTAACATATTCTGTAACAATATCAACCAGGTTATTTACATTGAACATTAGTTACCGGCAAGTGGCAGAATTTACCTACTTCAAATCATATTCATTTATATACGTAATTATAAATTAGTGTGTAAAATTCATAAATGTCTAGATCGAAGTATCCAGAAATGATAAAGTTACAACAATTATATTATAATCACAACACAACTTCAAGTGTTCGTTGACTGGTCGAAATTAGAACCACAGTATAAATCTATCTTTGTGCCAAATTTCATCCAAATCCGTTCAGCCGTTCTGGCGTGAAAGAGTCAACAAACAAACATCCATACTCACAAACCTTCACATTTATAATATTAGTATAGATGTTTAGTGAATTTTAAGATCGTTTTAAAATCTTTTATACCTAATGCGGGCTTGACAGTTATTAAGACAGATATTAGGTCCCATAACGTAAAAAGAATGCTGACCGACAGAGGAGGGGATGTATCCGCACACGGGTGTAGTCGCGTCCTTAAGTACTACGTTGTTGTTTTATAATATAAGCGTAATTTTTTTATAGTATAATTAAAATGGGTATTCCCCCGTAGCGCCCCCATCATACCACCAATTTTATCGATAAATCGCTCAGTGCGAAGATAAACAGCCAGCGTTATTTTTACGTAATGGGAACTATATACAGTAATCAATGCAAAGTCACTATATAATTACCGCATTCCATGTTACGGGATATAGCGTTCCTTTTTAACCGACTCCCAAAAAGGAGGAGTTTCTCAATTCGTCGGAATCTTTTTTTATGTATGTTCACTGATTACTCGAAGACGCCTGAACCGATTTGATTTTTTTTTGTTTCAAAGGGTCATACCTCCCATAAGATTTTAACGAAATCGGTCGAGCGGTTTTTAAGAAAAATCAACAATAAATATATTTTTTAAATAAATTCTTAAATCGAATATGTTATTAAAAAAAATCTTCTTACAAATTACCCGCTTATTACGTCTACACTAAAAATGGCAAAAAAACGGTTTTTATTTTTTTTTAAGTTTTAATATCTTTCTAGTTCGTTTATCAATGAAAGCCCTTTTGAAATTAATTATGGTCAAAATTTTACTTGGCAAAATGGTTTTACACGTGTTTTGTTTCTCACTCTAAAATAACGTTTTGAGTTCAAATTACGAGTACGTTTATTGAAACAATAATAAGGGTTTTCATCTCGACGTCATACGCCAGTGGTATCATTTGAGCTGCATTTTGCGTGAAATATACGCAATATTCATATTATGCTCAAGTGTCGCCTGTCACTTCCACCATACGATGGCTGCAATTTTGCGCGAGCACGTCCTTAAGAACAAGGCTTTGTTTGTATCCAGCGAGCGCTATTCTAATCCTTATTACTTTTGCTTAGGAAGGATTTTTGTTTAACCGCTATGTCAAGTAATTTGGTATTGAGTGTTCGAACACATTGACTGATAAAGCTAGTTTATTATGCAGCTCACGTCAGTTTTGAAGAGTATGAAAGTATTAAGAAATTTAGAAGATTTAGACAAGATTTCTTTTTTGAAGGATTAACTGTTGTCGAGGGTGTTATTTAAGAAATGTAAAAAAATCGCCTATAAAAGTGAAATAATATATTATCTACTTCATATTTTTACATTTATGCGACCCCTGGCTCCGCTCGGGTTCATCCCTAAGTACACTCTAATGGTTAGTTTAGATTTCTCAGAGATGGGATCTTTTCCTGTAGTAAAAGTATCCTGTATGTTAACCTGGATAACCAACTATCATACCAAATTTCATCAAGATCTGTCCTGAAGTTTTCTCGTGATGCGTTCCCAGACAGACAGATACAAAATTTAAAAACTATAGATTCGGTCTCTATATAGATATATACTATTTCAATAAGACTTTTCAAAATAATATTTAATGTACAGATTCAACTCAGTTAGAATTTTATTATATGTATAGATTAGAAAGCTTTGTAAGATACCTATGTATCATATTTTATATTTTTTTCTATGTAGCTTAAGACGTGAATGTAAATATAAATTAAGTAACTTTTATGAGCAAATATAAATATAAATTAATAGCATTTTAATAGCAATAGTGATTATGCACAGTCGCCGGCCAGTTATAAATTATTCTTGAAAGTTATCCGGCAACGTCCTGAACTTCATTTTATAATTTAAACTTTGTTAAGAAGGTTAATTTCAGTAGGAAGTTAAGTTTTTTTTAATATACAACTAGAATGCTATGGCAATGTTTAAATGGAGGACTGGTTTGAGAAAAATATTTCACGAATACCCGTTGTAAATGAAAATAAAAAAATAGTAGCCTAGATAGACTTTTTTGTGTATTGAAGTCGATTAAAATTAAAATTTTAAATATTCTAAAGATGTTTATCCAATATTTCATTTCCAAAGTCGATGTTATTAATTCCTTGAGCCCTAGACCACAAAATATTTAATAGAACATTAAAAAAAAAACTTTACGTAACGTAAAAAAGATAACATGTTATTAACATATTTTTAACCTACTTCCAAAAACGAGGAGGTTCTCAATTCGTCGGAATCTTTTTTTTTATGTATGTTCACCGATTACTTAAAGACTCTTGAACCGATTTGGAATTTTTTTGTTTTGTTTGAAAGAGTATACTTTCCAAGTGGTCCCATATAAATTTTTATCGAAATCTCTTCGGAAACTTCGAAAATATCTGATTAGGTATCTATTCTAAATGAAAACCCCCGTTTAGTTATGTTTTTACATTTTAGTGCCTGGAAGTCGGTTTTTTTTAAGTTTTTCTCTAAGGCTTTTTTCTATTTTCACGTATCTTTTTTTCTACAAGTAGAGAAAATATGCCGGGCATAGCGGTATTACAACAATTATTAGGTATCAGTGAAAAACGCTTTCCACTTAGTATAAAAATTAAAGTCCTAAAAAATTAAGTAAAATTTGTCATATTAAAATACTAAAAATATAAATTTCTTTGTTTTTCTCAAATTAATGATCATTTCTTACATAAATTAAATATGTTCTTACAATAAATATTAACTTTTTAAATAAAGCTATATTTTCGGACTATTTCGCGGATTTATTTTAATTTTTGGTTCCCGACGTTTCGAATGCTTTACAGCAATCATGGTCACGGGAGAGACTGAGGTTATATACATCTCAAACACATACTTCTTACAGATAGTGCCTACCTACTATTTTACAAAAATGATTTCAAAAATTCAAAATTGCAATAAATACCTTACAATATTTGTTGATTTTTATTTCCAAACATTTTTTTAACATTTATTATTTATTTAAAAACCAAAATAAATCCGCCAAATAATCCGAAAAGTTAGTTTTAGTTTAATCTAAGAAAATATTAAATATTAACTTTCTAATACATATAACAAATCAAACGATATAATTAAAGTCAAAATTCATAAGATACATTCACAATAGCTGTTCAACATATAACTTATAGAGTAAGTAAAATCCCATGATATCGTGTAACACGAAACCCGTCAGTGTGACGGGTTCCCAGGAACATTTATGGAGAGTGTCAAACTTAATAGCGCTATTAGGTTCACTTCGCTTCATTTCAGCGTTTAATATTTCAGTATGTGGCATATGACTTTTAAAACGTCTGCTTGAGTACAATGTATTAATTTAAACCTTTTGTACTTACTTGATCACATTTACTTTATGCGACAGCTAATATGTGGTCTATTAAAAGTTATAATTATGATTAATTAACTATTAGGTGTCTTATGCATTTATAATATTAGCATACTAGCTTCTCTTGATCTTTATTATAAAATATCATTTTTTATTTTATATAAGCCAGAATAATAATAAATATGTTAGGACATTAACATACAGCACTATACGGTTCTATGGTAAGCTACGAGACTTGTGTTATGGATACCAGATAGTTGATACACTATATATGTGTATATAACTTTAAATACATACATATAAATATACTATGACTGAATACAAACAATCGTGCTCATCACACAAATAAATGCCCCCAGCGGGACTCGAATCCGCGACCGCTGGCACAGCAAGTAGAGTCACTACAAACTGAGCCAAACGTGTCGTCAAAACAAAACTAATCTAATCGAATATATAAATCATTTTTATATCTGTAACTGAAAAAACATAGGACTTTTATAATTTCATTTCACCCCCTTCAAATATTATTTTCGCGACAAAAATATAGCCTATGTTCTTCTCAGAAATCCCATCTATCTCTATACCTATCAAAATTCATAAAGATTGGTTCAACGGTTTAGTTTAGTAAAAATATAATTTTATTTAAAATGTCAGATATTCATAAATCTAAGAAAGTATTAGAGCATTATTAAGCATATATTTATTACTAGCAGAACCCGCGGCTTCGCTCGCGTTAATACTACAAAAAAAACTCTGAAAAGTTCGGTTTCATACAAAATTTCATCCCCCATCTAACTCTCTTATGGGATGAATTTCGAAAAATGCTAAAAAAGTATTTATTTAATTATATTGAAGAGCATCAATACCAAGTTTCAAGTAATTCTGATCATAATTTTTTTTTTTGGTTGTATTATAACGTGTCTTCCCGTGGGAATAAAATAATCATCCGCGGTAAAAAGTAGCCTATGTCACTCTCCAGCCCTCCAACTATCTTCACACAGAAAATCACACCAATCCGTCACTCTGTTTTGACGTGAAAGAAGAACAAACAAACAAATAAACAAACACACTTTTTTTTTATAATATTAAGTATAGATATTGGTATGGATATATAGAAAGCGTATCACTAGATGTTATTTTCAACAAAAAAAAAATATCTCATTTAAAAAGCTTCTAGTAACAGTTGCGTTACTTTAATCCGCCAGGACTATACATGAGTTTGTTATACAGAATTTATTTTGTATTCGAAACAGTCCCAAAGTTCTCAAATTCGAATTCTAGTTGCGCGCGTAATTTTAAAGTTTTCGTCCTGAAAGTTTCGAAAAAAGTATACCACTTGAAGAGCTTTTAACAAATTTTGAGTTGTAGTGTTGAAATTAGATTCGTTACTTTTAACTTTGATTTAATGCTTTTTTTCTATATTTTAATTTGTTAATCGTTTTGTAATTTGCACTCCAAGGAGGGTTGACGTCAGGCAGGCGGCTGGTCGTAAAACTTTTGCCAAATCCTATCACCAACCCCAATTGATTGGGAAATGGGCAGGGAGAAGAAGAAGAATCGTTTTGTAAATTGTTTGAAATAATACCGAATAGTTTATGGTAACAATGTTTAGTTTAAAATGGAAAAAAAATCATATATCTATACATACGTATAATAAAATTCTAAGCCGAATCTGTACATTAAATATTTTTTGGAAAATCTTATTGAAATAGACATCATTATCGATACAGAGGCCGAATCTATAGTCTTTAGAGTTTTTGTCTGTCTGTATGTCTATTACCGCATCACGGAAAAAGCACTGGAGGGATTTCAATGAAATTTGGTATAGTGATAGCTGGTTATCTGGGTCAACATAGGATACTTTTTACCGCAGGAAAATGTCTCATTTCTGAGAAAAAATACAAAAACTGCACCTGATAATTTGGGTTTTTGTCACTTAAACGCGGGCGGAGCCGCGGGCAATGCTAGTAATAAATATATCTCAGATATTTTCCATATTTTGTACTTTACATACGATCCATTCACTTCACAAACTTAATTAGGTTTCTTTCTAGGCATCATTTACAAGTGATTGAATATAATATGCAAAGTAAAAATATATTTATATATCGGTCCACTCATATGGTATGAAAAAAAATCCGATATACTATCTCACCTACTTTTTTATAGCTAATTTCATAAAACTTTGAATGTTATGCGATAATTTTTAAAACTTGTTAAAAGGTAATCCTATGAATGCTTATTATAAATGCAAAAGTTTGTGAGGATGGATGGAAGTATGAAAGTATATGAATGGATGGATATATTTTGTTACTCTTTCACACAAAAACTACTGAACGGATTTAGATGAAATTTTACAGTTATATAGCTTATAGATACATTAGAGTAATATATATGCTTTAAATATATAGTTATACGTAATCGAACTATACTCGCGTAGCCACGGGAAAACGCTAGTTGTCATAACAGCCAACAAAACAGTCATTTTACGACAATAAGATCAAATATACCTCTCTTTAACCGTCTTCAAAAAAAAGGAGGAGGTTCTCAACTCGACTGTATATTATTTTTCATCATCAACACTGCGTGTGAATGTAATAAAAGTATTTTACAAACCAATTTATCATTTAAAATGCATAATTAAACAACTAAAGAGTAATCTGTCGTAGTGGTTAATAAACCTTCATCGTATTTAATGTATTGACATTTATGTGGAAAGCTTTTACACTAACAAGCCATTTCCGATAGCCATTCATTTTTTCATAATTATTTTCAGCTTAAAATTCCTTGACATTAACACATGATGATTTATGTAGCGTCCCATTAAGATATGGGAGCTCCCGTTGGGTTTTAGTGGGTAGTACTTGCTTCTCCAGTCAGTGAGTCCCACATACTCGTAACTACCTGTAAGTTTGCAGGTGATATATGTAAATGCATTTTCAAATGTTAAAAAAAGTGTTCCAAGTTTGACCACAATTACTATTGAAAATTTTAGAAAAACATCCATTTGTGTAGAATTTACTTATTTATATACTGAAACAGTCATTTTTGTTATTTATTATCAATACAGAGGCCGAATCTATAGTTTTTACAATTTTTGTCTTTCTGTCTGGAAACGCATCACGAGAAAACCACTTAACAGATTTTGATGAAATATGATGATAGCTGGTTATCCGAGTCAACATATATGATACATTTTACTGCGCGAAAATATGTCATCTCTGAGTAATCTATACAATAAGTATAGTATTTATTTCTGGTTTTCAATAGTATTTAGTTATAATATTTATGTATCGATAATATAATATATACTTTTTGAACTACAGAAATGTCACTTAGTGGTTACTAAAATATCTATGGGAAATAATATTTATCAGGGAAAAGTTGTACAATTTACACAATTACATTATTTCTCATAATAGGTACCATATATTTTGAGATATATTTGCAAACTAAAATTCTAGCTAGAAATTTTTGATAGCAGAATAATTACGTATAAATATTTTTATTGTGTTCTCACGCAGCACTCGAGACCTGGAGGCTGGATAGATTTAAATGGACCTTTTTATATTAAAAAAGGTAATAAATATTCTGAATTAAACATAGCTTTTCATTTTAATGGGTCAAGTAGACATAAAGACAGCTTGAGCTTTCTATTATTCGCGCCCCTATTCAAAACAAGGGTCATATTTAATGAATAAAGTGAGTATATCTAATAACAAAACAAAATAAAAAATCGCACACAGAGGGTTCCGTAGCATGAAATATTAAATTTATGTTATGTTTAGCATATGTACATCATTTGTTAAATTTAAAGAAAAATAAAATTACATCTACAATACTTGTTTTATCGACTATAAAATAAAATTGTATTTCAAACTATATAATTCAATGAAAAAATTCAGTTATATACCTACAATAGTCTTTAAGATAAATAGCTGTGACAGACGGACATGACGAAATATAGGTATAAGGATTCGTATAAGTTTTTGCCTTTAAGTTGCGAAACTCTAAAAACAATATATCCACACATTCATATAACATCACTAGACGGTATAATTTCAAATAAAGAACCAATAAAACCACAGTCGATAACAAACAAATCGTTCCAAGCGACTGATTCAAATCAAAACATCAATATAGCATTGCGAATACCAATTCCTTTACAAAACCCTTCTGAATGATTAACGCGGGAATCATTCAACGTCAGCGCACATTAACCGTTCGTTTGCTGCTTATTTGTTCATTCGTTCCCTCGTTCATTTAGTAGGTCGTTAGCAACCGCAAATTTAGGGGAAAAATATATATTTTGTGTGTACTTTTGTCTGATTTCAAAAATAAGGCAATCGATTTGTTTGTTTTCTATCAGAATGTTTCGTGATGTTATCAGCAATAATTGTGAATCGATTCTCATTGTTTTTTTTTAATGAATGGGGCATAAATGGGGCATAGGTATATCAAGGGTTATCTCATATACACAATATTATTATATATTAAAAAAAAAATGTGTAACTTTTTTATTACATAATAGTTATAAAATTATAAGTAGGTATGTGTTATGTTTGGATGTTATATAAACAATAACGTTTAGAGTCACATAAAACATGAGATGAGGAAGAGTTAATTTTTTTTTAATTTTTGAGTCTACCTGTCTATATAATTAGACATTACTTGACGATGGTTATCATTGAAACTTTTTTTTTAAGAAAAATTTATATGTGTATTCAGCCTTTTTTAACGTCCCACAGCTGGGCACGGGCCTCCCTTCAATCGGAGGGGGATCAGGCCATAGTCCACCACGCTGGCCAAGTGCGGGTTGGCGGACTTCACAAGTCTTACGAAAACTATCTAGGTTCTCTCAGACATGCAGATTTCCTCACGATGTTTTCCTTCACCGTAAGGCAAGTGGTAATCATGTTAGAAATGATTCGCACATGAATATATCAAAGATGCGAGACCCGGGATTTGAACCCGCTTCACTTGGTTTCCCAAGCGAGCGCGTTACCACTGGGCTACCACTGCCTCTTAAACTTATATAAAATAAAAACTTATATAAAATAATGAATTCTTAATATACAATATTTTTTAAAAAAGTCTGTTGCTATAATATATGAACAATGTACAAATATATTTAGTCTAAATATGTGTAAAACACGACCTGACTGATCATCACGCTCGCTCGCTAAAAAAAGGAAATAAGGTTGAAATGTTGACACCCTATTTATAACATAGATGAGCGCTAAGTAAGGGTGTTTTAAAATTCTGGCTTTAAACGGCTGAAAACGGAAAATTAAAAATGTAATAATATTATGTTTTAAAATGATGATTGTAATATGTTTAAAAACACATGAAATCGAACTTATGACCTACATCTTGATGTTTAACAACTGCCTCTCTATCAAATACTTGTTACTATAAAATGTATGTATTGTGTATTCAGTCCTTTTGTAATGTCCTATTGTTGGTCACGTCTCTTCAATATAAGGGAGATCAGGATATAGTCTACGCGCTGGCAAATGATCACATGTCTATCGAAAAATTGCTAAGTTCTCCCAGACATGTAGGTTTCCTTACGATATTTTCCTTCACCGTAAGACAAGTGATAATCTTGTTGAAAATCATTCGCACATGAAAATATCCAAGGCGCGAGACTGGAATTTGAATCCGCTTCACTCGGTTTCCCAAGCGAGTGCGCTAACAATGGACCACCAATGCCCCACTACTATTAAAATTATATACCATACATACATTCATACATATGTATAACATAATCCACATAATAAACGAAAACACATGAAATGTGTGTCAGTTATAGTAAAATTTAACGTATATTATTTTTTATGTGTAGAAAATTGCATTTTTCATACAAGCCGCTCAGCTGTGACAAAGCTACGCAGTGCGGAAAAATCGCAGTTTATTTATAACTTTCAGATGACGCCGTGTAGTGTGCGTATTGACTGTACTAACATAAAATGAGCTTTAAATATGATTCTAAAGACTTTTTCTAAGCTTTTTATTAACTTATAAATTTAAGCTTTACGTATTAGAAACTTTAATAAAAAATCTCTTTGACTTGTATCTTTGTACTTGCTATAAATTATTAAGTATTAATTCATTAACATCTTTTATATATTTTTATCTATGTGATAGAATTATTTTGGGCTTAAAAAGTCAACACTTAATGGCTTTAAAATTCAACACTTTTTGGCTTCAAAAGCAGAATTTAGCGTAAATATATTCCTTTCGTGGCGTTGTTCAGGAACTATGAATTTCACTACAAACTACTAAGCAAGTGTTATAGCCCATGAAACGTCCAGTAATGTCTGTTAATTTACGAGAGCATTAAACGTGAAAATAACAACAATAAATGTAGCAATAAAAGGGGTGAAAAACTCGGACAATGGTTAGCAGCTAAAAAACGTCTCCTAGACTACTATTACTATCGATTTAGATGTTTTACAAAATATTTGTATTGATAAATATCAAGTTTTTATTTATTTTATGGACATTTGGTTGTTATTACATTATTTTTACATAGAAAATATAAATAAGAAATAAAATCAAGTACGCAATATTTGAAAGTGCCACAAAGTACTTAGTTATATAAAAAAGAGGCTCTTAAAAATATTTATATAAAGATTATCTTAAACATAATAAAATACAATAATAATCAACACTTAATAATAAGTAAATACATACTATGAGGGATGGTAGAGTAATTACGGGTGTCCCCTTGACCACTGAGAGATGTGAGAGATGTGATAAGAACTTATTACAAGCGTAATTAGCGATACTTTCTTTTCAATTAGTGTTAACTATATTATATTTAAAACATTGAATTCGCTGACTTATTTTTCACGTTTTAATTCACCCAAAGTACCTGGGCCACCGAGCTACGCTCGGAGTTTTTGGTCAAAACCAAAACCACATGAAAATTCAAAAACACGCATTTTTCCAGACATAAGACTAATCTAGATCGAATTATCGCTCCCGAAACCCCTTGTGTACTAAATTTCATGAAAATCGTTGGAGTCGTTTCCGAGATTCAGATTATGTATATATATACAAGAATTGCTCGTTTTAATATATTAAATTACTTGCATATACCTACTTATAATACATAAAAAGCATTCTGTTTTATTCTGTAAAATTTCAAATATGTAATATATTATAATATCTCAATCTTTTATATAGAATACGAACTGTAGAAAAAAGTATTATTTAAATATTTTTATCAAGCACATAAATTATTTTCATCCTTTTTATCAGGGGTCTATTATATGCCCAAAGAGTAAACTTCGAATAATTTTCTTCCCGTTTAGACAATATAAAAACGACTTATGTATCATAAAAATCTTATCAAGTGGTAAATAGGTACCTATTTCGCATAATATGAATATGAACATTTAAACAAACGATATTACGAACATAAAAATATATGTGCACTGGTATTATACGGGCATTGTCTTGACTTTTATTGTAATTTTTGAGACTCAACTGACCTTTTCATCAAAAATATTGGGAAAGCCTTCTTCTATGTATACTATATTTATCCTGGTCTTTTATATATATATAGATTTATACAGAAATATAGACGTAATTTAAAGATTGTTCTAAATATCTATTGTCACGTTGTAATATCATCACTTCTGAACAAGCATTTGTACACTTACAGTCAATTAACGACTTACAATGGCTTCAGTCGTGGAGTTTTTGTAACTTGATACTATCTGGAAATAGGTTATGAAATGTGCTTAATTAAGCGTATTATATGATTATGTATGTATATTTATTAATCTAATTCTGACAGATTTTAACCACAGCCGCTAATCTCACTGAGACTAACCAACTGCATAGGACATATTATTGTACACAAGCGCACTCTCTATTCATTTCACTCTCAAACTCCGATTGAAAGAGACTTCGACACGAGTGGTGAAAAAAGCGAAGAATCAACAGCTTTACGTGCTCTTCTAAGCTCAGGAATAAAGCAACGCCAATTTCTAGATGCCGGTCTGGTACTGGAAAATATACTTAGCATAAGCGAGACTTGAACCCAGGACCTCCGGATATGCTAGCAACTATACCATTGAGGCAGTTATTTATATAATAAACTTATAAGAAAGTCATTGTTTTCGCTAGTTTTCTAAATATTTTCTATATAAACGACCTATCGATCCTTTACTATAGTTTAGTAAGAGCAGCTTAGTATATAATGCGATTATTAATATCAGCTCGGCTCAGGAACGTGCGGGTATTTGTTAAATATTCATACCTTAAACACATTACGGTATCCGGGCTTATGTAACAGTTTAAGCTATGGACTTTTGACTGCTACATTTTAGAACTCTTTAGACGTGTCATGCTATAAAATGATAATCTAATAATAATGTATGGCGATTTTTTTATATTTTCATTAGCAAATGCAAATCGGTACATGTTTTAGACCACTAAGCATATATCGTCGCTCCGCCTAGCTGGTCATTATCCTATACTACGATTGCCGAGCCATGGGTTCCACTCCAGAACCCATCTACTTAATCGATTATCGAATCTGCGTCAAATGTGACCAGCCCACTGATAATTCACCTAATTATTTGGGCTATGTCGATAATTTTGGTTTTCAGTCGGATCTCTTCACTTCGAATCTAATATTTCAGAGAAACTCCGAGCATAGCCTTAAGCTGGTGGGCTAATCGCACCGTCAGTGTCAACGGCTTCGTATGTCAAAACAGGTATGACGCACTCGCTAAGGACCTTTGGCTTAAGCTTTGCGGTATTGGCGACGAAAAAACTCGACGAAGTTTATTGAAAAAACGAGCACTAGTTATGTTAAAACATTTATGTATTGTTTGGTGGTAAAAAACTCTCTATTTTAGAATTAACTATTCTACTCTTTCATAGCTATAATTTCTCTCGTGACTTTGACCATAGGCTTTTTTAACTAACCTTGGCCTATTTGCCAAATGTTTACCTGGGTTGGGTCCAATACGTAGAAACTGAGGATCTTTTAGATGAATTAATTATGGATCAACTCGCCAACGATAAATTTGTTTGGAAAATTATGTTAGGATAAACGTTTTAGGTTAAAATATTTCAAATTATTTCAAAGAATATATTTAAGTAGACGTTCGTCTATACTTTTTTTATTAAAAATGTGCTTTTAACCTTTTAAATCAAGTCCGTGCGGTATAGAGGCAGGTATGCTAGATGCGTTCTTTTATTGAATCACAATGCCGACTTTTTGGGCTAAAAACGAGCCTTAACCCTTAACTGACTGCTGAGCTTGAGCTTGAGCTATAATACGAAGTGGTGTTTCGTTTATAAAGTTTTTAGCACTTTGAATCTATGGTTATGATTTAATATAATTTACTCATAGTCTTCTTTTCTGTAATTAATTTTTTCTCATCAAAAGATTCGTAATAATACTTAAAAGTCAATTTAAACTTTAATACCATACCATAAAGCTTAAGTGTTAGTGGAGAGGTTCCAGGAAGGCAATACAATTGAGTGACGTTAGTACCGTATAAATATTAATGTCAATATTTATCAATATTATTAACACAAAAAATTATGGTTAACGCTGGCTCATAACTATTTATATCTATTTAAAACGTACCTAGCGATAAACCTGAGCGAAGCAAGGTTGAGCCGCTAGTATAATATTATATTCTTTCCGTATATGATATTCTATAAAAATATGATTGTAATATGTATAATAAGCCTTATTTGATTATTGATTTGTTTTAATTTCATTGCGACATTTGCCAAAGAAGTTTCACTTGAACCGCGCGTAAAACTTACACGCACCCATTTTTTTATATTTAGATAAGTAAATACAACAATTGCTATTTATAAATTTTCAATATAATTATGATCGAATTTCAACCACTAGTTTCCGTTAAAATTCTAAGCATTGTTAAAAATCTAGGTGAAGATTTGGGTACTGTTTCTAATTTTCTATCAGGATAAGTTAATGTTTGATCTTCTACAGTTATCAAATCTACCTTTTACCAGTATGATATGTGTCTAAGAATTAATTATCAGAGATCTCGAAAATCTCGTCATTACAAGAGCCTTCTTGCTTAGGGGTCGAGGTCAAAACCCAAATGACCCCTTAGAGCGACCCTTTTTAATGAAAGCATCAAACAACGCTCTCGTTTCGGTATTTTTGTTTGAGAGCTGAAAGCTGAGTCACTCAGTCATCACTTGGATGGTCTGTTTCGACGTTCGTGACATTTTTAAATTTAGAAGTGGGATATGAAGTGGTTGGGTACGAATGGTTTGAAAGCTTTTATTTAGCTTTTTTTTACGGGAAATGGAAGCTTGTTAGTGAAATACAAAGGAAATGTGCTAATTATCTTAAAAATTAAATAAGTATTTATATTAATTATGTCAATTGTGAATAAAAGAAAAATATTATAAAAAATACATATTATTATGTATTCATTGCCTATATAAATATTGAAGTTCAGTATAGTTGATTTTGCTTTAAATCATGTTATTTTATTTTTACTACAAGTTTTATTTAACTTGCTGTGTTAGTATAAAAGCTTAGGTTAAATCTTGCAACTGAATTTTAAAGCAGTTATCCTTAACCGATTGAGCTGAAATTTTGATTATTGGATGAAAAATTTGAAATTTTTGATGACAATGCATGGTTAGCTAAGTGATCTGCACGCCCCATTGCACTGCGGCGACGGGTTCCGCTGTGGGTTTTAGTGAGTAGGAGTCTCACAGTACCCTACCCATTGACGGCCGGCCCCATGATGGGTTTCCCCAGCGATAACAAAAAAAAAATGGTAACCATTTTTTTTTAGCTAAGCTAAGTGATGTCATTCTAAACTCAATATGGCAGACTACGTGTTTTTTATGTACCCCCATGATATGGATATCAAATAAAAGGGTTTGCTAAGAATAATAAGTAACAAAAAAAAAAAATAAAAAAAAAACATTTTTTAAACAAGTTTTTAATTATTTTTTAGCTCTAAATGCTTAAGCACAAAATGATATCTAAGAGATGATGAAATTATATACATACCTTTTTTCTTTACTATTTGTAGATTAAAATATTGAGAAGTTTGAAAGTTCTTTCTCAAAAAAAAATTGAAGGCTTTTAATTAGATACTTGTTAGAAGCTCAAATTTATAATCTGTGATTAAAGTTAAGATGAAGATATTATAGCACTCTGATTTCGAGATAGAAAATGCGTAATGATTAAAAATTACAACGTCCTGAGCGAAAAACTAAACGATTTATATTATACTTATATTATACGATTTTATATGGCACAATACAATAGATAATAATAGCAGCAGGTACTTAACATAATAATAATCCATACATATAATAATCCTGCCTATTGTATGGAAGAAATCATTTCAATTTTCACATAAATCAAACAAAATGAAATACGTTTATTATAATACTAAAAAAACCCATTCAACATCCAAACGAACGGTGCGTTGAGCGAAAATATTCTGCCTTTTAATATCGACATAAAAAATATTTTTAGTTTCTATTACAATAAGCACAAGAGCTAAAATATATTGAAAATATTTCATATAAATGTTGTATTGTGTACAGATTGCGTCTTTACTATTGAAGCATGAGCCATTGTATGGAGTCAACGTAATCAGCTCGATATAGATTGTTATCGTGCCTATTTGGTGATACGTTTTCTCTACATGCATCATATTTGAAAATAATTAAAATGAATATGTGTTACGGTTAGAGTAATGAATGCGTTTAATATCAATAAATACTAATATTATAAATGTGAAAGTGTGTTTGTTTGTTTGTTTGTTTGTTTGTTTGTTTGTTTGTTTGTTTGTTTGTCCTTTTATTCACGTCGAAACGGAGTAACGGATTGGCGTAATTTTTGTATAAAGATAGTTGGAGGGCTGGAGAGTGACTCAGGCTACTTTTTACCGCGGTAGATTATTTCTTTCCCACGGAAAAACACGTTATAATACAATCCAAAAAAATATTTATCATCAGAATTACTTGAAACTTGGTACTAACTAACATTCTTCAATAAAATTAAATAAATATGTGTTTCAGCATTTTTCAAAATTCATCCTATAAAGGAGTAAAATAGGGGATGAAAATTTGTATGAAACTACCTTTTTAATGATTTTTTGTAGTTTTAGCGCGAGCGAAACCGCGGCTTCTGCTAGTTATTAATAATTACTAAAATAATTACTTGGTTAATCTAATAATTATTCTTATTCACTGACACCGAAGATTTATTGATTATGTTGGACTAGCGACTCAGCTTCACTCCTTGCAGGTTCGTCCTTATTTATGTTTTAATGTTAGTACAAATTTATCAGAGATAAGATATTTTTCCGCAGTAAAAAGTATCCTATATGTTGACCCGGATAACCAGCTATCGTCATACAAAATTTCATCAAAATCTCTCCAGTGGTTTTTCCGTGATGCGGTCACAGACATACAGACAACAATTTACCGTAGTAATGTTTATTTTTTAACACCATCAAAAAGTGGCTTGGATGGGGCCGCTCGTCTGGGCCTCGAGCCGAAGACGTTGCGGCCACCGGTGGTGGGACCGCTTGGTCCCACAACCGGATGATGGGTGCCGGTTGCGGGACTGTGGTCGCAGGCCCGCATCCGGCGGAGGGGTAGGCCGCGGCGGGAGAGGAGTGCCGGTATTTCGGTGCGCCGTTCTCCCTACCTTCCGCGGCCTAGACGGGGCCGCCACCGTTTGATGGCGGACGCGGTGGGGCTGCAGGGGAAGAGGAGTGTCGGTGTTTCGTTGCCGCTCTCCCTGTCCTCTGCAGCCGATTGGAGGTGGCCCACTTCGGTGGGCGGTGGTTAGGTGTAATGGGGCTGCTCCGGGTACCTCTCTGGCGTAGCAGAGTTGACTGTGGAGCAGCCCCATCGGTTTGGTGGTCTGCCTAGCGTTTAGGCAGACCTGCCGCCGGGGCGCCGTAGTAGTTATGCGCAAGCGATCCTGCGGCGTCCCATTAAGGCGGAGGGGAGGGGAATGTCGGGTTTTAGTGGGTAGTACCGGTTCTTCTAGCCGGTGAGCCCCACATCACCACCTGGGGGATCAGGTGGTATGCGTAAATGCATTTCCCGACATAAAAAAAAAAAAATAAAAAAAAATAAAAAAAAAAAAGCGACTCAGCTTTACTCCTTGCAGGTTCGTCCTTATTTATGTTTTAATGTTAGTACAAATTTATCAGAGATAAGATATTTTTCCGCAGTAAAAAGTATCCTATATGTTGACCCGGATAACCAGCTATCGTCATACAAAATTTCATCAAAATCTCTCCAGTGGTTTTTCCGTGATGCGGTCACAGACATACAGACAAAAATTTACCGTAGTAATGTTTATTTTTTAGCACCATCAAAAAGTAGAGATATCAACGAATAAAATGTATGTCTGTGTGTCTATCTGTTTGTTCCGGATTATCTGAAACGGCTGGATTGATTTTAACGGGACTTTCACTGGAAGATAGCTGATGTTATAGGGAGTGACATAGGCTACTTTTATTTTAGAAAAAGAATTAGGGTTCCGCTCAAAAAATAAAATAAAACGTACCTATCCATAGAATCCTACTGACTTAAGTTGCTTTACGAGTATTTTGCCTTTTTTTCTATAATTTATCATTTAATCGCAACACAAATGTATTCAGCATAATATTTCAAACTAATCATGACAAGAATATCTACCTATTATCATTCGTTGTCTGACATGAATGGGAGGGAGTATTATACCAAAGAGTTTTCCATTTCGAAGGTCACCTACTTTACTATTCGTAGATCTATAATGCATTGCGTCAGCAAATATGAAAGAAGGAAAGAATATTATTACCGTAATCAAAATAGAGGCACTGAATTCGATTCTTGTTTTTGTTTCGTGAACTGATTTTCATTATTCATTAATATCTATATTAGTTAAAGAGATAAATCACGTGAATTAATAGAATTTGCCAAAAAGTGGTGTTACCTGTAAATCTATATATACACTAGCGGACCCGACAGACGTTGTCCTGTCTACACGTCTTTAATTTGAAAATTTCAAACTTTTTTTAATAATTTTTTTGATGAAAATTATTATTCAAATTGTGAATCTAAACCATTCCCAGATCCCCTTGAACACACACAAAAAATTTCATCAAAATCGGTCCAGTCGTTTGAGAGAAGTTCAGTGACATACACACTCACAGAAGAATTATATATATAAAGATAGTATAAAACAAAGTCTCTCCCGCTGTTTGTACGCTTAGATCTTATAAACTACGCAACGGATTTTAATGCAGTTTTCAGTAATTGAAGTGGAAGGTTTATATGTATAATAAATGAATATTATATTCATACTAACTGTTAAAACGTACCTAGGGTCGAACCCGGGCGATGCGAGTATGAGTCGCTATTAGTATTATAAATACAAAAGGCACTTAGGGACGCACCTAAGCAAAAGCTAATCGATAGTAATAATTAGTATGATTTCTTTAGTGTAGTTTTTATTTAGAAAATGAATAAAAGTGGTTGATTTATCTGCGATACTAGAATCCGAGTGAGACTGAGTGACCATAGTAGCTAGTTCTCTCGTCATCCATTTATTACTATAATTAATATTCTTCAAGTTGGAAATATTTACTATGCCAAGAACTACATTTTTTTAAGATCTTTACAAACCTTTTCAACGTACATGATACAAGCAAAACGTTAGTTTCCAACGGGCATTGAACCCGTGACCTCTGAAACAGTGGACACTTCCATTAATATAGAAAGTCGCTTTCTTGTTATTTATTACCACTACATTATTAGTACTAATCTTAAATTGGATCACGCAGATACATAAGTTGAAATGAATATAGCAAACGTGTAACCTTGTACAAAGAAAAAATGTTGCTTGAGTTTTAAAAAATAAACCTTTTGTGTTTTATCAGATACGAATACATATAAATAGTTAATACTTTTTAAAGTACAATAGTGGAGATTTTTGTCTTTCATACTTACTAGGAAGCTAGAATTCCAAAATTTTAGTATACTTTGAACGAAGTAAGTCTAGAAAATATAAAACACAAGTAACAATTCTAGCTCAAGAAATAAGCCTCTTGAACTATACGTTCACACTGTACGAGTACATTTACCACTAAATGGATGTTTCGAAACCTTATAGGTATCTAAACTTCAGTGGTTTCTTCAACTTTTTCGGTATTTCAACTTTATATAAGATTATTTTTTCAGGTTTCTACTTTGGTTATATTTCTCTAAAAGACCAGTTTGTTAAGAAATATTTCAAGTTCGAAAATATCTTTAGATTTTAGGAACTAGATGGCGCTGTGTGTTAAAGTTCCAACATACTTAAATTTATTTATTTAATAATTTGTATATATTTGTAAAGCTGATGTAAAACGGCTTACCTTTACTATTTGAGTAAGCCGTTTTACATCAGCTAAACCTATATGGAGTAAAACATTCTATATTATTTATTATTCCTTATTTAGTTGGACACGGGCCAAGCGATCTAGTTTTTTCTAAATAAGAAAATTTCCATTTCCTTGACATTAGGTAACAAATGTGGCAATATTTTAGGCGTGTTTTGTTTTATATTAAAAAAACCCTAATAATCTTTTATGTAAATATGAAGGTAGTCAGTTCTATTATCGTTTGGTGAACTTTATTGTTAACTAAAACCTTGCACTGGCTTTGCTTGCTTATTTGCTTTACTTTACTTTGTTCCATACTTTTATGTATTAAATGCACAATCATATTTATATTATAAATGCGAGAGTTTGTGAAGATGTATAGATATATGTATATTTGTTACTCTTTCACGCATAACCTACTTTTTATTTCGGAAAAATGTACGATTCCCGTGGGATAGATTTGTTTTTGTTTTTTTTTTTAGTAAGAAAAAATAATATCGCTTTGTCTTTGAAATCGCGTTATATGGGAAATTCTAACACAATATAAAAAGATGTATACTAATATACTTTAGATTACCAACTCAAAATTAAAAACTTTCTTCTTAGATGGTGATAGATATACAGATATTGAATGAGTTGCCAATTGTTGCAGAATTGGACTCACTTTTGTTTATCAAACAAAATCAATACTTAATATGTAAAGGCGAAAATAAATATTTACATAACTCATGTAATAATCAAACCTGCGACTTTCGCTTAAACCAAACACGCTTACGCTTCTGCAATTGTAACATATTGTATATTCCAAAAGTTATTACACTAAATTGATAAGCTAAGCTAAAACATGAAGTAGGTCGCCTTCCACCGCTATAGTTTTGGGAGTGCGCCAAGCGTTTCGAATTAGAAATAACACTTCGTTAGGTAAATTGATAAGGTGAGAACTTTTTAATATGTTTGTCTGTACTGTAAGTTCATTTGTTATGTTAGATTTGTGGACCGATTCAAAAAAAGGAGGTTATTTAGATGTGTGTATGTATTTTGTTATTTTTGTCTGTATATTACGTGATACCTTATCGAACGGTAAAATGATATTAATAATTCTTTTTTTAATAAATAGACACCTTAAAGGTAGTTGCATTTTGTATAAAAGCAATTACGCCTTACTGTGAAATAATATTTACTTTTAAAATCGGTGAAATTTCAAAATATTACTTTGTGTAAAAAAAATATTTATATTATTACTAGCAGAACCCGCGGCTTCGCTCGCGCTAAAACTACAAAAAACCTCTAAAAAGGTAGTGTCATACAATCTTTTATCAACTATTTTAGCCCCTTATAGAATGAATTTTAAAAAAGTTATAACGCGTATTATATGTATTACATATAATTATTTAATTTTATTTAAAAACATTAATAGCAAGTTCAAGTAACTATTAATATTATTGATCATATTTTTTTTTTTTGAATTGTATTATAACGTGTTTTCCCTTGGGAATTAGATAATTTCCCGCGGTAAAAAGTAGCCAATGTTACTCTCCAGCCCTCCAAATATCTCCATACAAAAATCACGCCAATCCGTCACTCCGTTCGACGTGAAAAGAAGGACAAACAAACAAGCACACTTTCACATTTATAATATTAGCATGAATGTTCGATTTTTGTTTTTTTTTTTTTTTTTTATTTTTTATTTCAAAAGCTTTTTCAAGTACTCGAAGTTTTAGGAATAAGCTATGACTAAACTATGCTATACATCCATTTATCCTAACTTTATATATTATATTTTGAACCGTAATATGTAGCCACTTGATATTTTAACAGTCTTTACATATAACCTAAGGCATAATGCTACAAAGGTTCTCAATACCTGACCATGATTGCTGCAAAGCATTCGAAACGTCGGGAACCAAAAATCAAAATAAATCTGCGAAAAAATCCGAAAAGATAGTTTTATTTAAAACCTCCTTGATCATTATATATAACCTTTTTGTAATATTATTAGAAACACTTTAATATGAAAGTACGACTCTTTGTTTTTATTATATTTACTATTATAGTTAGCATAATAAATCAGTTCAATACACATATATATGGAAATCATCCAAACCCTGGGGGAGCGCACGCTAATCCAAATTTCATTTAGAGCTTAACAAACAAACGCTTCGAATTTCCACACATTGTTTACATTATTTTAGCTTATGGTTCCATACTAAATATACTTTAATATTATATCCATTTAGTTATTTTTGACTTTAAAAGATTACATCAGATGAAAAGAGATGAATTTATATGTAAAATAATATATTTTAAATAGTTATTATTTTTTCTTGAAATAATTTCGTTATATAAAGAATAATTTATTTATAATACTTTAAAGCTATATATTATATTCGTAAGAACATTTTCTGCCACATCAGCTGTAATTTATACATCCATACTAATATTATAAATGTAAAAGTGTGTTTGTTTGCCCTTCTTTCACGTCGAAACGGAGTTCGAAACTGAGACGGATTGGCGTGATTTTTTGTGTGGAGATAGTTGGAGGGCTGGAGAATGACATATGCTACTTTTACCGCGGGAGATTCTCTTTCCCACGGGAAAACACGTTATAATACAATTCAAAAAAATATTTATGATCAGAATTACCTGAAACTTGGTATTAATGCTCTTCAATAAAATTAAATCAATACATGTTTTAGCAATTTTCGAAATTCATCCTATAAGGGGGTAAAATAGGGGATGAAAGTTTGTATGAAACTATCTTTTTAGAGAGTATCTTTTTAGAGTTTTGTTTTAGAGTTCTGCTAGTATAATATAATTCTAAATGGGTCTAATCTGTACATTATATATTTTTTTGGAAATAGTCATTACTATTAATACAGAGGCTGAATCTATAGTTATTAAATTTTTTGTCTGTCTGTCTGTCTATGTGGTTGCATCACGAGAAAACCACAGGACAGATTTTGATGAAATATAGTATAGTGATAGCTGGTTATCCGGGTCAACATATAGGATACTTTTTACTGCGGGAAAATATCTCATCTCTGAGAAATCTATACTAAACGTTAAACATAACTAGGGACGAACCCGAGCGGAGCGAGTGAGTAGCTAGTAAGCGAATAATAGTACTACAATCGATATAATATCAGATTTTAAAGTAAAAAATATATTTGAATGGCATTTTTAACTTTAAACACATTATTATTGTATTTGATAAGAAAACAAAAACTGCGAAAGTATATATTTTTTAATATTAATAGATATTCCCTGTCTGGTACATAAATTTAAAAGAAGGTCCTAGCATAATAAGGCTAATATTATTTTACCAACAAAAGAGTCAGCTATTTAAATAACCTCAATAAAAATACAGTACACATGTTGGGGGTGTATTCTACACGGTCGGATAATCGGGGTGGGTTCAAAACATTCTGTCAAGATATTGGCCCCGCTCCAAATTAACAGGAGGACTTGTAATAGCAATAATTTATGATTTTAGCTTGCTTAAGTACTAATTTTTTCTTGTAATGTTTTCCTATACATATATTTTCTTTGTAGCTTCATGGCATTTTTGCAAGAAAAGAAAAAAAATATGATAAGGTTCAAAATATTCTATTTTTTTTAATATTTTGACGAATATTTCACATTTTAAATAAAACTATCTTTTCGGATTTATTCGTGATTCGTTTTGATTTCAATTTATTTTGATTTTTGATTCCCGACGTTTCGAATGCTTTACAGCAATCATGATCACGGGAGAGACCGATGTCCAAAACTCAAAATAAATCCGCAAATAAATCCGGAAAGATAGTTTTATATGTATTACATATTTTAAAATTATACTTCTTATTATTTCCATTGTTGATAGAAAACAGTTTCCTTTTAAATAGCAAATGTATGCTTACATATAACTATATGCACCTTATTTAAGACTTATATAATATTTTACATGACGACGGGAGGACGACACATTTGGCTTAGTTTGTAGTGACTCTACTTGCTGTGCTAGCGGTCGCGGGTTCGAGTCTCGCTGGGGGCCTTCATTTGTGTGATGAACACAAATGTTTGTACTCCAGTCATGGGTGTTTATATTTATAATATGTATGTATTTAAAGTTATATATGTGTAGTCTATCAACTATCTGGTATCCATAACACAAGCCTCGTAGCTTACCATGGAACTAGATTGTGCTGAGTGTTAATGTCCCAACATATTTATTTATTTATTTACAGTTTATCTAAAAATGTATGTACTCGTACATATATAAGGTAATAAACAAATCAGGAGAATATTTTATCTCTATATGTTTTCACATGGTCTCTGCCCTGAGGCGTCCGTGACCGGAATGCGGCCAAGGATTAAATATACAACGTTTTCACTACGCAATTTAATATGGTAAGAGTATATTATGAAGCTAAAAATTATATTTTTTGAATCTTTTTACATGAATGTCAATGTTGATATCTATACATATAATAAAATTATAACCGAGTCGAATTTGTAGATTAAATATTTTATGAAAAATCTTATTGAACTAATCATTATTTTCGATACAGAGACGGAATCTATAGTTTATAGATTTTTTGTCTGTCTATCTGTCTGGGAAAGCATCGTGAGAAAATCATTGGACAGATTTTGATGAAATTTGTATGATAACAGCTGGTTATTCGGGTCAACATATAGGATACTTTTTACTGCGGGAAAATATCACATCTTTGAGAAATCTATACTAACCGTATATATGTATATCGGAACAAACCCGAGTGGAGCGTTAACATAAGTAGTATCATTTTAAAATATATAGTACAAATAAAACAATGTTATTGGATTTTTTGTGGATTTATTTAGATTTTTGGTTCCCAACATTTCGAATACTTTAAATCAATCATGGTCACGGGAGAGATATAAAGTGTTAAGTGAATAATGATTTTGAATTAATTATATTAAATTATTATATAGATTATAAAATTTATACATATAATAAAATTCTATCTGAGTCAAATCTGTACATTAAATATTTTATGGAAACCCTTATTGAAATAGTTAATATTATCGATATATTATTACCATGTATAGAATAATAACATACAGCGTGAGTAAAAATTGGCGACATATTATAATCGTTTAAAAGATAAAAGTAAGGCATCAAAAAGCTCTAAGTATGAGTTCTCGAGTAAGCCAATAGCTTTTTCTCAAGAACAGCTTAGTAGTGTAACGAAGACAGCAAGTTGGCCATGTCACACCCCCTTGTCTTGTAGAGCAGGTAAAACCGTCAGTTCTGAGCTCCGCGATTAACGACCTATTAAATCCATACTAATATTATAAATGCAATAGTACCTCTGTTCGTTTATTTGTTTGTTTTTTCGTTTATTTGTTACCTTGTCATGACTAAACGGATGAACCGTTTTAGATAAAAATTGGTATGGAGATAGTTTGAAACCCTGGGAAGGAGATAAGATAGTTTTTATCCGGAAAAGAGAGGTGGAAGTTTGAATGAGGTATCAACCATTTTTCAAGTAAGGGGTATAAAACTCACAATACCTATGTATATACATATATAGTCTATCTATTCCAAACTAATCGTCAAAACGTACATAGGAACAAACCCAAAATAAGTGAGGGTGAGTCGCTGGTAACCAATAAAAATGTGAAGAATTTAGTAAATAAAGCTTAAAAAGTTTTGTAAGTTTGTAAAATATAACAAAAAAAGTAAAAATTATCCTATATGTGGACCCCAATATTTGTAGAACGTTAAAATGGTGCTTGTGTCCAAACCGATTCTTTCACGTGGGATGAAATAGTCATTTATAACTGTTTACCAGTTAAAATTAACCTTTAAAGTGTTTCTGACATTGTTATAAATGGTTTGCGCGGCGAAGTACGCTTGAAATAAACTACTACCTTTCATACTATTATGGGATTATTATTATAAATATGAAAGTTTATGTTTGTATGTTTGTTTTTCTCCATTTTTGTAGTTTGATTTTCATACAGTTTTCATCATTAGACGGACTGGTTCATGAGGAATATTTCAATGTATAATTCATTACGGCTATGCCTAAATTGGATGAAATATGATGATAGATGTCGAATATATCGGAAAAGTTATCCTGAATGGGATCTGTACTGAGTGAGCCCGATAAACCAATGATTATGTGAAAAAAATCTATTATTTGTATTTAAAGACGCACCCGAGTGAAGCGAAAGTAAGTCGCTAGTCTATACTAATATTATAAATGTGAAAGTTTATGTGTATGGATGTTTGTTACTCTTTCACGCCAGAACAGCTGAACGGATCTGGATAAAATTTGGCACAGAGATAGATTATAGTCTGGAATAATACATAGGCTATTTTTATCCCGGAAAAATGTAGGGTTCCCGTGGTATAGATTTTTATTTCCCTAGAGGCGAATCCGAGCTAGTTTATAATATTAATAAAAAGTAGGAACAAAAACTAAATTCCACAATATTGTTGCAATTTATAAACAACAAAAGCATTTAGTAATCCAAACAGAGATATCGTAAAAGCAATCCATGCCCACGTTCTCGTATCACAAAGCGCTAAACGGACGTCAAGTGCGCTCAAATTGTCTAGGGTCACATTTGCAGCGCGTTATTCTGTGATAAATTGATTGTTTGTGCCATTCCAAACGGGATGCGTGTTAGAATGACAGTTGCGTTATAATTGGATATAATAATTTGTTCCAATATGCTAAATATAGGTGTATATTTTTTTTCTAGCTTAGTTAGCTAAAATAAAAGATCTTGTTCTGCCCTAATTTCAAAATGACGACACGTTTGGCTCTGTTAGTAGTTACTTGCTGTGCCAGCGGTCGTGAGTTCGTGTCCCGCTAGGGGCATTAATTTGTGTGAAGAACTTGTGATGTTGATGTTTGTACTCCAGTCATGCGTGTTTATATTTATTATATGTATGTATTTAAAATTATATATGTGTAGTGTATCAACTATCTGGTATACATAGACCTCGTAGCTTACCAAGAAAGTAGATGGTGTTGTGCGTTAATGTCTCAACATATTTATTTATTTAATACACACTCTCAATTTTTTTTCAATTTTATGAACAATTTTTCAATCTTTTGCTAAAAACCTAATTTCTACAATTACGAACATTTATAAAAATTCCCAAGTCTTCCAGCTAGATAGATGCCTTTTCCAACATTTTTTTATTATTATACTGACACGTAACATTGACGCTATATACTACGTCAAAGGTCAAGACTTAAACTTAACATGACAATTTTTTTTATTAATCGTACAAATATTGATCCCGATACGGATAAAATGTGGATTTGAATACTGCTCTGAGATAATGAACGCCAGCGTTATGCATTTGTTCTAGTTTTTTGAATGCTAACAAAATCTCAGTAAACTCGATAAAAGTAATAAAATATTTGTCTTACGCCCAGATAAATAATTTTACATAACTTAAAAATATCTAAATGATTCCAAACCGTTACTTCTAATAAATATTTCAATAGGTCTTTAAAAATTCAAGCTTTGAAGTAAAATATTGAAAAATGTGTCGATGTGATTTATACATTTAAAAATAACAAGTTTAAAATTAAAAAAGTAATTTAGGCATGAGCAAAGCTAGCTTGAGTAGCTTTTTAAAAATTGTCAAAGAATATTTTTTCGTAGATGTGTTACAGTTTTTACTTTTTAACGCAGTTTTTTTACGTAGCTAATGAAAAAATAACAATAGCTTTTCTAACTGTATAATGTATATGTATTGGTTTTTTTACCTATTAAAATATAAAAATACTAGTGACTCACCCCCGCTCCGCTCGGGTTTGTCCTCAGATACGTTATAACGTTTAGTATATATTTCTCAGAGATGAGATATTTTCCCACAGTAAAAAGTATCCTATATATTAAACCCATAATAATAAATATGGATACCCAGCTATCATCATACCAAATTTCACCAAAATCTATCCAGTGATTTTTTCGTGATGAGTTCTCAGATATACAAAAATTCTATAAACTATAGATTCGGCATCTATATCGTTAATAATGACTATTTCAGTAAGATTTTCCAAAAAATATTTAATGTACAGATTCGACTCAGAATTTCACTATATGTATAAATTTAAATATATCACTCTAAACTATTATAAGGTGTTATAACAAAAATTTGTGCATATCCAAAATTATAACATGAGCTGTTAGCGTGAGAATACCTTGTTTAAAGCATTGGCAAAGGTAGTATTGAATAACAGGAGTAATAGTTAGTTCGTTTTTTTTTGAATTGTGCCTGATTACATAATACCATTTTATTTTATTTAGTAATAAATTGTTCGCGCAATTTGTAACGATACGTGCACGCGAATTCCTACACGCGATAAATTGATCACTTTGAGATAACTATAACTTCGTGAAAAACTTTAAATGTACGCTAAAAGCTTTTATCTATAGTTTTGTTTAAATATCTAAGTATTTTAATACTAACAATACATACATATAATATTCTATAAATAAATATAATATAACTATATATGATTGAAATAAATATTTATAGTATGTACCATTGAATTTCTTTCAGCCAAGAAAAAATTATTTCATAAAAAACTGATTTTAAATTATAAATACGATAAAATTTAAACGTACCACCACTCTTGATTTAATTAACCTTTTTATTATACCCATAGTATCTATCTCTTCTTCATATTTTAACGTTGCAAAATTGTGACAATCTTAATTTGATTGACTCTCCTACGAAAACACCAGTGTTAGAAAAAAAATTTAAATAAAAGTTTATATATGTACTTTTTTTGCCGTGTTTCTATCAAAAACACATTACACGTTAACATGTTAACAGAGTCCTGCCAAATTAAAAAGGACTGTATGTCATAAGTTAAAAATATTCTTTAGCACCGAGGGAATTGTAGGTTTCTATTAGTGAAAGAATTTTCTGAATCGGATCATTACTTTCAGACATTACACTCTACATACAAACTGTTAAACTATAATATTTGCATAGATTAAAAATACTCGACTGGGAATCGAACATGCTACCTCTTTGTAACTTCATCATTACAAATACGATATCACTCGTACTTTAAAAAAAGGGACGCTTCCTAAATATCGTACAGACAGTTTAAGAATTATTTGCATTCCATTGTCCTGTGATAAATTATTAGAGCCATTTGTAACCAGTCGTGTACGCGTATTTTGTACAGCGTACACCGTATTGATTGATTACTTTAAGCTGATTTTCATGTTTTTTAATTAAAACGATTAAATATTAACACAAAGTCTATAATAAAGTGTACTTTCAAAAGAAAAATATTTTTCAATGTTTAACTTTTATTTGTTAAGTATAAGTTGTCTTAAATATTTCATCTCTCTGCTTAATAAATTACACTGTGTTCATCGCTTAAGATAATATGCGGTTAGTGGTTACTTAACGTTAATCTAACAGAACTGAGATAATCATTAACCAACTTCAAAAACAAGGAGTTATCTACTTAATTTGTTTGTATGTATATTTTTTTCAAACTTAAATCATAAAAAGATTTTATCAATATTAGTTACATATTATATGTTAAAAAAATAAGTTTATGGATAGGATAATTAATTTATTGTTATTATTGATTTATTTATTATTATTAATTTATTTATTATTAAAGCGTGTGTTTGATCTGTTGATTTTATAATATAGTTATTCTGCAAACTCGCTCACTAGCGAGCTTTATGATTACATCACGTTAAATGTGTTTTGCTATGCAATAATTAGATGCAAGCAATTTCTTGTCTTCACATACACAGAAGACACATTAGATAGGTGTGATATGAAGGGTAAAAGATATCTTCTATAGTCCCATATTCTATATATATATACATATATATATATATATATATATATATATATATATATATATATATATATATATATAATATGGATATATACATATACCTATATAAAATAGGATTATTATAAATTATGTATTTCAAACTAAATCCTATCCATATGCAAGCAAGAGTAAATCCGTAACACCTGATGCCATTTCTAATATTTTCAACTCTATGCACCTCTTCAACGTGACTAATATATTACTCGCTCGAGTTTCATGAAAAGTTTAAGCGAATTTGTACGCCGTAGTTGTTTTTAACCTCTGCTAATTAGAGAGGTTGGAAAATATTTTCTTTTTTTTAACCTTTAATATCTAATGTAGATTTTAGGTTTAACGATTCTTGAAACGTAATATTAACTTGATGCTAATTAAATAACATTTTTTTAGGTTATTTATTAAACAAATAAAATATTTACTTTATATTATATGAATACGTAAGTCGTAAAAACTTATAGAGGTGCATATGATGTGGTGGGAACTTTTTGAAGGCAATAAATAAATTAATAATTATAATATATAAATATATAATTTTTATGATCTTCATAAGAGGTTTTATATATTATATTTTATCTTTTCAGTTTCAATTTTCTGCTTTTTTGATTTAAGTATGAAGACGATCTTAAAACTAGAGGCCGTATATATGTTTATAACTTATTTTTTTCTTTATTTAAATACGTATAATAAAGTATTAATTTTAAGAATTGGTTGCTTGCTTTGATGTATTAATGTAAAGTTTTTGTTCTAATCTATTTTAAATGTAATATAAGCGGTATACAGTCTCATGACTAAGACGAATCTTATGATACTACACGTTTTGTCAATATCCATCAAACCTTTAGACTATAGAACATAACAAAGATATAACAATATACAAACATGTGTGTATGTGTATTACCCTCCTTCTGAAAAAGTCGGGAAAATAAAGAATAATATAAGCACAAGTGTCCATTAATTTGAGCGATATATTATTAAAATGGAACGAAGTGTGTGTGCAATTACGTTGACGCAATTAATCACTTCGCAGCAATTACTCGGGAATATATCACTAGTGTTAAGTTATGATGTGTGATGTTCTATTGCTATTGCTATTGTAACGTGGTGGTGTAGTGGCTAACAAGTACGGATGCACACCCAAAGGTCCCGGATTCGAGTCTCGGGTTGAGCAAAGTTTATTTATTGAGTCTGTTAAGGAAGTCCCAGAATCAACCCTGAGTTGGGAAATTGGCGGTGTGTCAACCCCGTGCCTTGGAGACTTTGTAAAGCCTTCAGTCTTGCGTCTTAAATCTCCATCGGACTTTGAGAGTGAAAGTGCATTATAATATCTCCTACATAGTCAGTTAGTTAGTTTCAGTGAGATTAGCCGCCAGGGCCGAAATCACTCATGACAAATTGTTGTCCTCAAAATACAATATAAGAAACTATAACAGAGAAGTAAAATAATGATGTACAATTTCTGATTTGTTTTTAATGTTTTAGTGATGCACTCACTTGGTAACTTTTATAAAAGCCTAATTATATATAAATACAGGTAGAAAATAAAGACTTAGTAGATTTCCTGGTTCTAAGTATAATACTTTATAGAATTATATAACTATAGATATTATTTTAATATAGTATCGATAAGGTACTGTGTTAGCGTATTTCCAGTGGATCAGTAGTATGGGCCAATATAGAAATATTTATCAACATTACTGATTATAAGCGAAATGTTGTAAATATACATAAATAAATAAATATGTTGAGATATTAACACACAGCACCATCTAGTTCCATGGTAAGTTTCGAGGCCTGTGTTATGGAAACCAGATAGCCTTTACTATGATGATACACTACAAATATAGGTACTTATAACTTTAAATACATTCATATTATAAATATAAATACCCAAGAACTAGGTATAAGCATTCGTGCTCATCCCACAAATGAATGCTCTCAACGGGACTCGAACCCGCGACCGCTGGCACAGCAGGAGGGTCATTACAAACTTAACCAAACGTATCTTTATACATTTTTTTTCATATTTCAACTCTAAAAAATTCTCTAAGTTTTTATTTTTACTAAATTGAATAAAACAACTTTGCTTAATCTATACGTAAACTTAGTGGAAACTTTAATTTAAATACTTTTTCTATATTTAATTTATTGTTCTTTAAAAAAAAAAAATTTTTATCAAAAATATTCCGCCGACCCGCATTTGGCCAGGGTGGTGGACTGTGGCCTGATCCCCCTCGTATTGATGGGAGGCCCGTGCCCAGCAGTGGGATGTTAAAAAGGGCCGAGTTCATTCAAAAATATTAAGTTTATCTAAGAGTTTAAATTATAATCGTTTCAAACAATCTTTGTTTAAAATATTACAAAGTAAACAGTGAACAAATTGTTGTATTTTAGTAAACAAAAAACAAAGTTATAACAGATTTCGAAGTCCATGTAATACAAAGCATTGCTTTAACATGCAGCGGACGTAGATTAGAATGAGTTTAGTACAGAGATTTATAATATACTAGCATTGCCCGCGACTCCGCCCGCGTTCAGATGATGAAAAACCAAATCCTTAGGTTTTACATATTAGTATACTCTTAAATTGCAGTTTTTGTATTTTTTCTCAGAAATGAGATATTTTCCCGCGGTAAAATGTATACTATATACTATATACAACATATTCTATATGTTGACCCGGATAACCAGCTATCATCATACCAAATTTCATCAAAATCTGTCCAGTGGTTTTCTCGTGATGCGGTAACAGACAGACAGACAGACACAGTTCAGTTCACCGATTACTCAAAGACGCCTGAACCGATTTGGATTTTTTTTGTTTCAAAGGGTATACTTCCCAGGTGGTCCCATATAAATTTTTATCGAAATCGGTCAAGCGGTTTTTAAAAAAATCAACGATAAATATATATATATTAAATAAATAGTTTAATCGAATATGCTATTACAAAATGTTCTTCTTACAAATTACCTGCTTATTACGTCTACAGCAAAAATGGAAAAATAAACACTTAAAAAAAACGACTTCCAGGCACTAAAATGTAAAAAATAACTAAACGGATGTTTTCATTTAGAATAGATACCTAATCAGATATTTTCGAAGTCAGAACCCAAAATCTAAATAAATCAGCGAAATAATCCAAAAAGATAGTTTTATTTAAAATGTCAAATATTCGCATAAATCTAAGAAAGTATTATGATACTCTTGTTCTTCTGGATTGGCACAACATGTTTCCTTCTTCCATTTTCCTATTTCAAACACTCTTCACGCACGTACCTTCTTTCACACACACACACATTCTCTTTCAGACAGTCCATCCACATCTTCTTCGGTCTACTTGTGCTTCTTTATTCTAATATTTTAATGAAATAATTTCTTTAAAAATATTTTACATATATTAGTAACGAATTAAAGTCACCTTTAGTAGATTGAAAGAAAATATACCTACACCGAGAACAGAAGCTGTTCTCCTCCGCCTATATTATCATTATTTTAGCGATGATTTTAAATTTCTTATATTGATTTTCATTTTGTACTACATCCTTTTAAGTTAATAACTATTTGATAGCTTCTGGGGTACCTTTAATAATTTTGGGTTTTGTTTACATTTAGATTGGAGAATGAACCCTTTCGAGGGTCGGTTTCGGGTTTTGATATCCCGCAGGAAAAATTAAAATTTGCTCACTACTAAGTCAAGAAAAGTTCAAAAATATTGAATGTTAATTATGTTATATTTACCTATAAGCAAAATTAAACTGTTTAGTTTTTGGTAGGAAATGAAAATTATTTGTTGCTGCGATCTTAGATTTCGCTCGCGTTCTCGTGAAATTTATATACAAAATTAAGGGATTTTATAGTCATTTATTCACAGTTTTACTTTATTATATTTTATATATATTATATACTAGCGACTCACCCTTGCTTCTCTTGGGTTCGTGGGTGGGTAATTCTTTGAATTGACATAACTTTTTTTATGAATCAATTGAAATAAAATAAATATTAAATGTCAAGCGAAGCTTACTACAATATATTAGTGAAAACCACACCGTAATCGGTAAAGCCGTTTCTGAGATTAGCGTGCACAAAGGCACAGACAAACAGACAAAAATTCTTAAAATTATTGTTTTGAGTGCTATTGCTTTAAAACAAATCATAGTTTATCTCAAATATCTTCCACGTACAGACAGGGATCAGTTACACTTTTATTATATGTACATGTAGATTACGTACATAATATACTAATTAATAAAAGAGTAAATTAAAATCTTGTTTACAATAATCAAATAATCCCAAAACATTTGAACATCACGTACTGATAATAAACAATAAACAAAGCACTGTAGCTAAAAATAGCTGTTCAAGATCGCCTACTTTGGCTATGGCTAGATTGAACTTTATATGAAAATTTTCCCTTTTTATTACGCTGTTGTATATCCACGTGAAAGAAGCCTAGATGTATCTAGACCTTACGTTATTTACATGAGTAAAAATTAACTTAGAACAATAATAACAAAAACAACTAAAAATTTAATTAATATTAAATCAAAGAGCATTAAATTCAATACTATCTATACTAATATTATAAAGAGGAAAGATTGTTTTTGTTTGTTTGTTACTAAACGAAACTACTGAACCGATTAAGATGTTTAATAAGAAAATAGTTTGAGACCCTGGAAAAGACCTACGATAGTATTAATCCCGGAAACCATCCCTTAAGGGAGTGAAAATGGGGATGAAAGTTTGTATTGAGAAGCAACCTAGGGACGAACCCAAGAGAAGCGAGGGTGAGTCGCTAGTATAATATAATTATGCACATTATATATAGAATATACGAATATATTAATACAGCTTTTGCAGAGACACAATCTGTATAGTATTATTTGAGCAAAAACTGCGATCACTTTTTGAAATGTATACATCGAAAAAATCAAATATACATAATGTTGCATGTTCTATGAAAAAAAACGGTACTTTCTGTTAGTATAAAATCCGTTTGATGACTAAGTTATTGTTGAAATTACGCACAGAATCAGAAAAAAAGATATCTGTCTCATTAGTAAAATGAAATGTTACAGTCATGTCGAATAAAGCTCCCCCGCCTTATTTAACGCTTACAATATGTTGTTCGAGCTTTCAGCGAAATATTTATATTCATACATTCATTTCAATACTAAAAAGCTCGCTATTAATTAACAACTACTGACTCAAAAATTCATCCGACTGACGGAGAAAATTAAAATAATCAAATGCTTTTTTCTAACAAGTTATCTTACTCGTAGACTTTATTTCATGAAATTATTATTAGAAGTTGTTTATTGTAATAGTTATTTCGCAAAAATAGTGTAATTTAAGTAGGCGTTTTAAAAATATATTTCTGAAACACGAGCAATATTTGAATAAAGTCATAAAGTAATTCAGAGATTACAAACACAATTTTTATCTAAAAACATTTAGTATAGTTACGGGTATTTAGTTATTTCCTACATGACGCATGACTGGTTTTTTTGATTGTATTTGCACATTTTTTTTATTATATATCAGTAAAAAGTATATTTTTATTTGGCATTCAATAGTAAGTTATTTTTTTTTATTACACAGAAAAAAAATCGATAGAAAAAAAAACAAAAAGAAGCTAAATATGCCTTATAATATATTCTAGTGATCTTCTACAACAACCTTAATCATAAAAACCTTAGGCAAAGAACGTTTAACTAAAGAAGTATTTCTTGAACATGAATGCTGTATAAGATGACTTAGTACTAAAAAGTTACTCGATTATTGGAGAAGATGTTATTTCATTGTTATTTAGAATTAATTTTAAAAATTTAAAATGTACATGCAAAAATGAGAATACTGTTCATATGTATTCCAAAAGAAAATTTATTCTTTGAACACAAATGACGTGTGAGCTATATATTTTAGTTTAAAATACAAGATTGATGAGCTCTACCATACAAGTAGAGCGTTTGAAAATCAAGTCAATACAAAGATATGTATGTATTACGCTCACAAGATTGATGTTAAAACTAGTAAATTAAATGATTCATTTTAGTTTCAATAAAATATTTTTATATGAAAAATCTCGTGACTTTTACATAGCTTAGGTATTTTAGTACGTTTTGTGAAATAAAATTAATAATTCACGAAAGCACAATTAAATCAAAATTAATTATTGAACAGCGTATATTTAATCTTTAATTTTTCCCTCAACATACATTTGTAAACATTCAAATGCATATATCATATACACATTAAATTAACCAAAAAATATATAAAAACACCGAAACTCTACATTCAAATCAAACGTCTTTGTTATGAGTAGGGCTTAAAAAATCTAAATACTAACCTATTTTGGCTGGATTACTTAAAACAGCTACAAACAGCGTACAGAATATTATTATAGACGCTTTCCAATCCATTATTGCACTTAAAAAATTCACTTTTCAAATGAATGTCACGCGTCTCATTCTACGAGCGGGTCTCGTAGAGCTACGGCGTAGACGACCGTCCGACGCAACGGCGCCCAGACTACTGAGCTACATTGGTTACATTTGGTTGTTATTGATTCTTTTAAATGTTATTTTTGATGATTTAACACTCACATATTATTTTATATTTATTATTTTATACATAAAATAATTTTATTATATATTTATATTACTTGTATATTTAAATGAGGACACGTTTGGCTCAGTTTGTAGTGACCCTATTTGGTGTGCCAGCGGTCATGGATTCGAGTCCCGCTGAGGGAATTCATTTCTGTGATGACCACGAATGCTCGTACTCCAGCCAGTATTTATATTTATATTATGTACATATATTGTATATATTTAAAGTTATAAATATCTAGCGTATAGCACCATAGCTAACCGCAGAACTAGATGGTGCTGTGTGTTAATGTCAAAAAAATCGACTTAAATATTTAGTAGCTTTAAACATAAGCAATTTCTTATACATTAATTTATTACTGCATAGATAACTCGCTTGATAAATAATGTTAATGACTTTTTATGTGGTGATTTGGTAAAACCACTGCTCTTATTGAGATTCTTATCTGGCTAACGTTTATAAAATATCTTGTTTCGTTTACTGATTGACTTATTTATTTCCATACACAGAAGTTGCTATATTATATTTTAATTTATTTATTTATAAAATTTTATTGCACATAAAAATGGTACATTAAAAAATACAATTAAAAAGATGTGCAAAGGCGGCCTTATCACTAAAAGCTATCTCTTACAAGCAACCAACAGAAAAGAAAAAGGTGCATAAAGTGTTTTACATGTAAATATTTACTATTAATATAGTATAATGCACGATATTTGTTGGAGTCTCAATATGCTTAACAATATAATGCAGGTATCACTAAATGCAGGATTATACGAAGAATATTCACATAAAAGATTATACTATATTGTACAGTAATATAATATATATATATATATATATATATCACATAAAAAATATAACTAAATAATCAACAGTGTGTAAACACGGTGGAGAGTGTCGCTATGAACTCTTTAAAGCAAAGAAAAATCTGTGATGATGACAGTAAATTTTAGAAGGCACAGTGACTCAACAATTCACTATTGAAGTATCTGACATCATCTTATGTCACCTGTCCATCTGCAGTTTTCCTTACTGGAGATAGGACGTAAGTTCCGTACAAATTATGTTAAATTCCTATCTCTAGTAATGAAATAAACAGATAGATAGGTTATTGGGAACCGTATTCAGCCATCCATTTCTGTAGACATTTTTATTTTTTTGGTTAAGTGAGCAAAGAGGATATACTAAATTAGCATATAAATTAAAATATAAATATATATAAATTAAATCTAAATTAAAGATAGTTCTTTAATCCACGTATGTTTTTTGTAATCTGATACTTGATTATCATAGTGTAAGTGCTTGCATTCATAATTTATTAAAAACCCTGATAATCTATTGTCTTATTAAAAGTTTAGTTTAAAGGATGTGATATACAAAAACAATTAAGTAAGCAGTCAATTACTATAGTGTAGTTAGCTGATTTCGAATTATAATATTTTAATATAGATTTAAAACATACGTATGTATGTATAATGATAATTGTTTTTCTAAATCATAATAATCGTATTATAATATGTATATATTGTGATATTTAACAAAAGTATAATCTATTAATATTAAACAATAAGTATCTACTTGTATATAGGTATAAGTAATATTTTTTATTATATAAAGATAACTAAGAACATATGAAAACTAAATATTTAATTTCGTCGGCATGATTTGATATACTTAACAATTTATAAAGTTTTAGTTTCTTTACTCTATCATTTTCTAATTATATTATTTACTAGCGACTCTTCGGGTTACATTTTAATATTTAGTATAGATTTCTCAGAGATGAAATATTTTCTCACAGTAAAAAGTATTCTATATGTTGATCCGGATAACCAGCTATCATCATCATCCATCCAGTGGGTTTTCTGTGATTCGGTCTCAGACACACAGTAAGACAAAAAATCTAAAAACTATAGATTCGGCCTCTGTATCGATAATAATGTTTATTTCAATAAGATTTTCCAAAAAATATTTAATATACAGATTCGGCTTAGTTACTATTTTATTATATGTATAGATTTTACCAGACTTTTTTATCTATTTACTTTACCGTGTCAAATGTTTTAGGTTTGATGCCTGTAGATGGCGACTGTTTGTATTGAATAGGCATATATTTGTTTTCCTCATTTGAAGACTGAAGACATTAGGGAGCGAGAGAAACTAAGTTCGATATGAATATCCCACAAGGGAAAATGTAGTGTGAAACTATAGGAATATTTTCTAATATAAGCGAATCCCTTTCTATTAATTATTATCATATTTGCGTACGTCGCAAGTTTCAATTTTATTGTATGGTTTAATTGAAGTATATATTTTTTTATTTATTTAATCATTTATTTCAGGCAATATTTACATAAGGATCTTAAATATGTAAACAGAGGCCCATAGCATATATACCTTAAAACTAACATATATATTAATATATACAATACATAATATATACATATATAGTAAAAAAATAGTATAATATATATGTAAAAAATACGTTTCAGTAAATTTATAACTACCAGTTATAAATAATATATTTTCAACGAACAAAGGATAAAATAAAATACTTTAAATCTGTTGAATTTAAAACTTTTCTTTAACAATGTAACAGTTCAATTTTACTATAAAATTTTAATTAAAATTTTATAGTAAGTTTCAGAGTTTATCCCTAGTAGAGTTAAGAGGACATTCCACTCTTTTGTCCACTTTATATAACGCCTGAGAATTTTTTCATTTTAGATTTGGCATTTGAAATAAACAAATGCTACCATAGTATTTTCTTAGATTTACGTAAATATTTGATATTTTAAAATAAAACTATCTTTTCGAATTTTTTTGGGGATTTATTTAGATTTTTGGTTTCCGACGTTTCGAATGCTTTACAGCAATCGTGGTCACGGGAGATACTAAGGTTTTAGATGTCTCAAAGATCACTATTTACTTGTAACAGACAGTACCTACTCACAATTTCACAAAATAATTCCGAAAAAAATACAAAAATGGCACCAACGTACCTTGTAATATTAGTAATAAAATATATTTATAAACATAATTATAAATGTTATTGATTAAATAATAAATTAAATAAAAAATTAATAACAATTTACGAATCATAATAAATAATTTCAATATTTATAATTTACAGTCCATATAAATTGTGATAATAATCCAAGTACCTAACGGCGATTAAAATCACAGATTCTGTATACATAATATATATACTTTATACATAATATATTATATATACGTTAAAAGAGCTGAATTTTATTTATCAAAAATAAGTAAATGACCGATTTAAATATATACATATTTTTTTCATTCTTCGCCAATTTTTGACCGTTTTGTTGCCGATGCTTAACGCTGTATACTGTGTGGCTAACCGGATCCGAATGAATACAAATATGTATGAACAGTATAAATATTTTTCTAGCCCCCATAATGACTGGTAAAATAAAATATACGGTTTAATTCATTTTTTTAATTAACTTAGCCTTATAATTTGTCCCTTATATGAGGGTATATGGAACCCCTTGGATATTCTGTCTTTATAGGAATATGTGTGAGCCTTTTTTGACGTCCCACTGCTGGGCACAGGCTTCCCTTCAGTACCCCAGGCCGTAGTTCACCACGCTGGGCAAGTGCGGGTTGGCGCACTTCACATGTCTTTCGGAAACTTTGAGGTTCTTTCAACATGCAGGTTACCTCACGATGTTTTCCTTCACCGTAAGACAAGTTAATCATGTTGGAAATGATTTGCACATAAAAAAATAGGAATAAAGTGCCTTTTAAAACTATATATCTTCGAAACCTTTGATTTAAGAAATAATATGAATGATATGTATGATAAAATATTAAATAATATTCGATTTATTCAGAAAATGATGCTGGAAATTCTGATAAAATTCTGGACTTACCAACTTATTGAATGGAACATTAAATTTGTATGTATATTATATATCTCTATTTTTAATGCTTATTTCAGTATTTTTAAATCTGTGGCTGTAATTTAAAATGTTTATAAAAATTGAATAATCCCTACTGAAACTAATTACGAGTATATCCATATATATATACAGATAAATGAAATTAAGCTTTTGTGTGTTTTGTGTCAAAATAAAAACTTTTTACTATATACATACTAAGCATATGAAATTATATACCATAGGTACTTATAAGAAACACACAATTTTTAAAATTTTGGTTGTCAGTCTGTTTGTTCCGGCTAATTTCCAAAACGAATAGATTAATTTTAACGAAAATGCCACTGTCTGATAGCTAATGTTATAAGGAGTAACTTAGGCTATTTTTAATTTAGAAAAAGAATGAGGGTTCCGCTAAAAATTTAACTGACCCACCCGAGCGAAGCAAGGGTTAATTGCTAGTTGATAATAAAACCCTGATAGTATAAAGCTTAGCTGGCTTTGTACTGTAATATAAAACCACAGAATTCTGATATTTTTTCTCATACACGCCCAGAACTTGATTCCATTACATTTTATCTATACTTAACCTGGAGCATATGGTACATACATCTCACTATAGCATAATCTAATATCGCTTATGTTTGTACGTGGGGCATAAAGGCATTTTTATATTCTAAGCCAGGGGTTGTAAGATGTTAGAGAATAATTTTGGATATTATTATTTATTTACACAATTATTGTTTTACGCGACAGGTCGGGTTTTACGGTACCTTATCTTTATTTGGGCGAGGACCGACTCTGAATCTTTTTGAATTGATATGAATACATGGTTTTTGTTGGTGACAGTTTAATATTAAATGATGATTATATCATTTACTAGCGTTGCCCGCGGCTCCGACCGTGTTCAGATGACCAAAAACTAAATTCTTATTTTTTATATTTTATATTATTTTATTAATTATATTAGTATACTCTTACAATGCAGTTTTTGTATTTTTTCTCAGAAATGAGATATTTTCCCGCGGTAAAAAGTATCCTATATGTTGACCCGGAAAACAAGCTATCATCATACGAAATTTCATCTAAATCTGTCTAGTGGTTTTCTCGTGATGCGGTAACAGACAGACAGATAGACAGACAAAAACTCTAAAAACTATAGATTCGGACTCTGTATTGATAATAATGTGTATTTCAATTAGATTTTCCAAAAAATGTACAGATTCGACTTAGTTACAATATTATTATATGTATAGATGTAATTTAAGTTTATATTTGTTTTATAGTCACAAACAATATAGTTCAGTACTTTTTTTCTCCTGTGTTTGTCTACTGGTTATATATACCTATGTCAGTCATATATATATAAAATTGATTACATTCGTTAAATTACGTTAATTTTGTAATAATTAATGTACTAACTCTACTGTGCTCGTAGCAATATTTCTATTAGAATCTAAATATAAATTATATTTTTTTTTCTTTCAGTTTACCACCTCTGTTCCCCAGAATGAATGTAAAGGCTCTTCACGGGGGTGCTAAAATTTTATGTCGACGGAGTTACTTTGGATTGAGTTGGACAATAATCTGTTAGTGACGTATTTTGTGATTACACTTGCGAATGTTGTTAGTCGAGAATTGTATTGTATTTAGAAATAGAAACTATATTATAATTTACTATATATATATATATATATATATATATATATATATATATATATATATATATATACTAAATTATATTTTATTTCCTATTTTAATCTTACTAATATTATAAATGTGATAGTTTAGATGGATGTATGGATGTTTGCTACTCAATCACGTCAGAACGGCTGAACGGATCTGGATGAAATTTGGCACAGAAATAGATTATAGTCTGAAATAGCATAAATACTTTTTATCCCAGAAAAATGGATAGTTCCCGTGGAATAGATTTGTTTCTGATTTTCTAGAGAGGAACCCGAGCGAAGCTGTGGTGGGCCGCCGTCATCTATAATACGACTGAGCATTTCTGCAATATTTCACCTCTTATAATGCTATTATATTTAAGAAAATGTATATAGGTACTTTCTAATTACAAATTATTGTCCTGAATTTAGTAAAGTGAGACATTTATACCTTTTTATTCCTTTGCATTATAAGAAAATTGAGCTAAACTATATGAAAACACGTCTTCAAATCGAAAAGTTTGCGATACTTAAATATCATTTTCAGTCAAAACATAATATAAAATACGATAATATGAAATTACCTTACGCTTGTGACTCGTCTTGCGTGGTGTATCGATAAAATTTAACCCATAAAACTCATAGATATAGAATATTTTTATTAGGGGAAATTTTTTTAGATTTATCTTCTACTACAGAGTGAGTATTTTAAAATATATTAACGGTTAATATGGAATAGATAGACTATATATATAAATATATATATATAGCTACAGAAGGTAGGTAAATACTTCAAAAAAATTTGAAATCATCCCCTATTTTTTTTTTTGATTGGATATAAATGCCGAAATATTCTTTGATCTTATGATATAATGATTTTTTCCCTTTAACTTGAGAAATGATTTGTTCCCAATATAAACTTTCAACTCTTATTAAACCCTTTTTAGGTTTATTTTTCGCGACAAGTCCTTCTCCAAGGCCCCATCTCTCTCTATTCCAAATTTCATCAAAAATGGTTCAGTGGTTTAGGCGGGAAAACGTAACAGACAGACAGAGTTACTTCCGCATTTATAATATTAGTATGGATTATGTTGTAATAAACGAATTTATTATATAGCGATATAATATTCTCCATTAAATAATTAAAATCCCTATCTACTCGTATTTCTAGGCCTTAAAAATATTATATGACTTAAATATTTCAAATACACAGGTAAAATGATCAGAATAATTAAACCCACGACCATGGTCATACTATAGAATAGAACTTCAAAATAACATATCATAATAATAATAATAATAATGTCCTCCCAACCGACTTTGGCAACGGCGGTCAATCTTATTGAGACTAGCCATCTGCGCAGGAGATGTTATAGTGCACAAGTGTGTGCGCAGACACAAGTGCACTCTATATTGCTGTCACTCTCATACTCCGGTTGGACGACTACTCGACACGACCAGTGAGAGTCATCGTCATGTTAGAAATGATTTGCACATGAAAATATCAGAGATGCGAGACCTGGGATTTGAACCCGCTTCACTCGGTTTCCAAAGCGAGCGCGTTACCACTGGGCTATCACTGCCTCAATGCCTTCGTAATATTATAATACTTTAAATTTACATTTTTTAAATTACATCTTGACGACACGTTTGGCTTAGCTGGTAGTGACCTTACTTGCTGTTCCAGCGGTCGCGGGTTCGAGTCCCGCTGGAGGCCATTCATTTGTGTGATGAGCACGAATGTTTGTACTCCAGTCATGGGTGTTAATATTTATAATATGTATGTATTTAAAGTTATATATGTGTAGTGTATCAACTATCTGGTATCCATAACACAAGCCTCGTAGCTTACCGTGGTACTAGATGGCGCTGTGTGTTAATGTCCCAAGATTTATTTATTATTATTACATTTCAGACATTGAATAATAATGTGCATAGTGGCTATAACTAAGGTATATTGATCAAGGACCAATCAATAGTCTAAGTAAGATAGTTCATACAAGGGTATTGGTTATTGACCCAACAGAGCTGTCGCTAACAAACCTTTCTACGTCCACCGGTCACTTATCAAATTAGTGTGTTTAACGAACTGAGAAACAAGATGGGCAGCTGTATAGGTACTGATGTAATATAAGAAAAATATACGCTAGGAAATTACTAGTTATGTGCATTGACTTTGCTCATGTGCTTTTAAATTTGTTTTTCAAATGTATTGAATTTGATTTTTAAATAAAACTATCTTTTCGGGTATTTTTTGCGGATTCATTATACAGAGAAAAGTTCTAAACAATTATAAATTCGGCCTCTGTATCTATAATAATGGGTATTTCAATAAGATTTTCCAAAAAATATTTAATGGAAATTTATTATATATACAGATAAAAAAATATTATAAAATTCTATTATGCATTAATTGCGTAATACAAAAAATAATATACGCCTAAATTTAGTAACCGTTTTTTTAAAGTCGGTTCAAAATACGGTTACATGTTCTTTATCTCTTCTATATAAAACACAGGTCAATATTTTCTTCGTTATGACTTAGAATAGAGATCAATTTAACTGCCATACACACACAGGCCTGAGGCACTAGGGAATAGTTAATCAACAAAGAATTATGCTGATTGGCTTGATTTGATAATGTTCAAAGAGAAATTCATACAGAAAATATGGTGCTAAAATTTGATTAGTTATCTGTAAAGTCAATTAGAAAGAAATAGTACATATAATATTTTTATGTTTGCTTGCTATATAAAATATATATTCTATAATATTATAAAGAGGTAAAGTTTGTGAATTGTGAGTTTGTGACGTTGTAGGGGATAATCTCTGGATCTACTGAACCGATTTGGATGAAATTTCTTAAAAAGATAGTTTGAGACCCTAGGAAGAAGATAGAATACTTTTTATCTAGGAAATCATCCCTTAAGGTGGTGAAAATGGGGACGTAAGTTTGTATGGTGAATCAACCTAGGGGCGAACCCGATCGAAGCGAGGGTGAGTCGCTATTATAAATATATTCATTTTTGTGTTTATAATTTAGATAGCAGTATTATCTATTGAAACTTTATTTATAGCCTTATTAGTTGTTTCAGATGAGTTTTGCCATTTTTCTTTACTAAATTCAAGCCATCGTTTCGCTGGCACTAAAGAACTACGTGGAATATATTATTTATAATGGAAATACAAGTGCACTGTCTATTTATTCTCAGAGTCCGGTGGGATAGCAATCCGATATGATTGGAAAGGATGCTGCTAAAATTCTTATCTGAAAACCCCAAGCAGTTTTTGAATTGACTAACTGAAGTTTGGGAACTAAAACCTCTTGATCTGCAAATGTACGTACTAAATGCTAGTTTTTAAAAAAGCTGAAGATTTATATTAGTTATAGTCGTGTAAAAAGTCTTTTTAACATCCCACTGCTGCGCACGGGCCTCCCAATACGAGGGATCAGGCCATAATCCACCACGCTGGCCAAGTGCGGGTTGGCGGTCTTCGTATGTCTTTCAAAAACTTAGTAGGTTCTCTCAGACATACGGGATCTTTACGATGCTTATTGTTTACCTTTATCGTAAGACAAGTAATAATCACGTAGGAAATGATTTGTACATTAAAATATCAGAGACCCGGGATTTGAACTTGCTTCATTCGGTTTCCCAAAGGACCGTATACCACTGGGCTATCACTGCCTAATAATACATGTAATGTAAATATATACTATAGAATATATATTCTTACTTGATTTTCACACGACGACGAAGGAATATAATATATTTTTATTGCGTTATAACTTTCAGCGTATCAAAGAGATGCAGATATTTACGACTGCGGGGCATTCTCATATGTATTATATTTTCTTATAAAATTATAGGTGAAGACAATATTTTACATATTATCTATATTTATGCATTACTTTCGTTTTCCAAACCCATTACATATATTATAATAGTAACAAAGCGAAATCTGTACGTGAAATATTTTTTAAAAGCAATAGCTGTTACGTATTGTGTAGTTATAAATTTTTTGTCTGTTTATTTGTGTGCTTTTAACACCAAAAAGCACTGAACCTATTTTGATTAAATTTTGTGTAGTGATAATTTATTACTCGGGTCAATAATTAGGATACCTTTTACTACAGGAAAATCTTTCATGCCCACAAGAAAACACAATTACTTGTTCTGTTAAGTCGTCCTTAGTTTGCAACCAGTGTTAGTCACACTGATTAAACCTTAAGAAACATCAAAACAATGTGCAAAAAAAATAGGTTTTAAAAAGGCCTACGGAAAAGTTAGCAATAGACTAAGGTACACTTGCAATAACTATTTTTATTTATTTAAAACGTACATAAGGACACGCCCGAGCGAAGTGATACAAACTTTCATCCCCATTTTTACCCCACTTAAGGGGTGATTTCTGGGATAAAAAGTATTTTAATATGTCCTTTCCAGGGTCTCAAACTATCTTCTTACTAAATTTCACCTAAATCGGTTCTGTAGATCCAGAGATTAGCCCCTACAACGTCACAAACTCACAATTCAAAAACTCACAAACTACCTCTTTATAGTATGAATATTAGTGTAGATTGTAAAACTTTAAACACAGCTTGCCAAATTATATTACATATATCTTACATAATAATATTTTTACATGCACACTTAATTAGCAGGCAAATTAAATTATAATTCTTATTTGAAAATACTTAGAGGAATCGTAAAAAACATCCGTTACTGTGTAATCATTTTGAAATTTACTTACACGAGTGCTCAATTAGCGCCAAAAGTAGGATAGAAAGAAGAAAAGCTGAAAATAAATTTAAAAATCAGTCAAGTGTGAGTCGAATTCACATACGAAGGGTTCTGTACCATCTTACATGGATTTTTTATTAATTTGACTTTTACTCTATATATGTAGTATATTAACTTCGATCATAGATTAAGAACGTAATTTTATAATATTTTTTTTATTTTTTTTATAGCAGAAACAGAAATACATACTCTGTGAAAATTTCAACTCTCTACCTATTACGGTACATGAGATACAGGCCTCTGAGAAACGGACGGACGTATGAACGGACGGACAGCGGAGGCTTAAAGTAATAAATAGGGTTCCATTATTACCCTTCGGGAAGCCTAAAAAAAAATAAGTTAATATCCAGTAACAGAAAGTTAAAATTGACTTCCAAGATTTACTTAGCGTGTTAACATATTTACCATAGCGTGTTAATATATTTAAAGCTTTTCAATTTGTAACTATGTAATGGAACATTTAATAGAATCTGTCACTCATAAGTAAGCTCTTAATGTATAGAGCTTTAACCTATTAGATAGACTCTAATATTACAACCCAAATCTAAATACAAATAAATACACTGAGATTCTTTAGATAATAAAATATATTCTTACTAAAGTTATTTGCTAAAATATATATGAAATGGGTGTTTTAATTTATTTACATATCATTGTTCTGATTTTTCAAGTTTTAGCGTAATTTTAGTCTTTCTAAATTGTTCTAGAGATTGGCACGTTTATACACATGTAAAAGCAAAAAATCTCTTCAGTTTTATGGTATTATATATATAGATATTATATATAGGTATTATATATAGATATGTAAAGATTACTAGCGGCTCATCCTTGCTTCGCTCGGGTTCGTCCTTGGGTTTTCGCAGTTAAAATGGAATAGATAGACTATATATTAATATGTATATATACATAGGTATGATGAGTTGTTATGCGTTGTATAATGACGTGTTTTCCCGTGGGAATGCGATAGACTCCCGCGGTAAAAAGTACCCTATATCACTCTCCAGCCCTCCAACTATTTCCACACAAAAAAACTTTGTTTTGCTCTAAAAGAAGGACAAACAAACAAACAAACAAACAAACAAACAAAGAAACGAACACATTTTCACTTTTATAATATTATTATAGATGTAAAAAAATGAGGCTATCGGTTTTCATTTACACGTAAATTTCTTTACATTTAGTTAACTAATCCGTACCTATTGCTAGAGGTTTTCCCAAAAAGTATACACTTATTTATATTTCGACAAATAAAACATTATTTACGATACTCGCAAGGTTTATGATCGTCATATATATTTAAGAGGCTAGATTTACTGCCAGCGATTGCTGAAGGTTACTAAATGAAGCGTAGCAAGTTTTACTGCTTTCCCTCATAGGTTTTACTATTTGCAACAGTTTGTTGGGTACTTTCATATATGTATGTATAAGAATTTTTCAGGATCAGAACGTGTGCGTTAATTACTGAAGAATTTAGTTGATGCTTTTGCAACTATATATAAAAAGCTGGAAATTAGTGCTTTATATATAGACGTGTCAATGAAAAATAACCCTAAAGTCAAATACCATGGAATGAAGATGGAATCCTATATGAAGTTGCAAGGCATGTACGCGAAAATCTATAGATAGACAACACAATATATCTATTATTTATATTAATGTCAACGTTATTTTTTTCAGCAAAACCAATCATACTCATTTTTTTATTTTAATTTCCGGAAGCCACTTTTTTCATTTCTTTATATCCAACCAGCGATTCACGCTCGCTTCGCTTGGGTTATTTCCAAGGTTGATTCTCCATACAAACTATCATCCCCATTTTCACTCCCTTAAGGGATGATTTTAGGGATAAAAACTATTTTTGCCCTTTCCAGGGTCTAAAACTATTTTTTACCTAATTTAATCTAAATCGTTTCAGTAGTTTCGGAGCTTATTGGTACCAAGAAACAAACAATCAAACAAAAAAAACATAAAACAAAAAGTCACTCCCGTGACCATGATTGCTGTAAAGCATTCGAAACGTCGGGAATCAAAAATCAAAATAAATCCGCGAAGTAATCCGAAAAATAGTTTTATATAAAAATGTCAAATATTCGAGTAAATCTAAGAAAGTATTAAAACTCAAAAGAAAAACTCAAAATATTTTATTCAGCATTAAATTATTACAATTCTTTACTGAACGTCATGAGTCTACCTTTATGAAAACATTATGAAAACCTTTCCTCTTTATAATATTAGTATAGATACAAATATTTAATGTAGCCAAAACTACAAAAATTATTACAGCATAATAAACATAATACGATCCACTTTATGGTACACTCTTAGACCTTACATTACTAAAGCACTCTACACTATTATTTAACAAAATTTGTCTCAAAACATACAACTCAATAAATACAGCTTTGATACTTAGGTTTTTTGCTGGAACAAAAACAAACCTACGACAGGCTACAATAACTCATCAAGCTGGCTTCCAGCCAGCTGTCGATGCAAATCCGACTCTGAGGCCAGTCGGCAGACATACAATACTTAAATAGAACCATTTGACATTTCTATATACATAGGTACAAGTAGAAAGGTTCTTATGATGTTTTTGGCTTTACTTGCATTTTTATGTATAACTAGCATTGCCCGCGGCTCCGCCCGCGTTCAGATGACCAAAAACCAAATTCTTAGGTTTTATATTCTTACATTACAGTTTTTGTATTTTTTCTCAGAAATGAGATATTTTTCCGCGGTAAAAAGTATTCTATATGTTGACCTGGATAATCAGCTATGACCATACTAAATTTCATCAAAATCCGTCCAGTAATTTTTCTGTGATGCGGTAACAGACAGACAGACAAAAATTCTAAAAACTATAAATTCGGCCTCTGTATCGATAATAATGTCTATTTCAATAAGATTTTCAGTTAGAATTTTATTATATGTATGTATAGATGAAAGCTCTTTTAGGGTTCCGTAAGGAAGGGTGCCAACGGAACACTATTACCATGCCTCCGCTGTCCGTCCGTCTGTCTGTCAAAGGGCTACAGCTCATGAACCGTAATAGAGTTTGTATTTCTATTGCCGCTATAACAACAAATAATAAAAATAAATAAAAATTAAAATACAAGAAACATTTTTTCAACCAAAGCTCTACGTTTGCGAATTCGAGTCGCACTTGACCGATTTTTATTTAATATCTTTATATGCTTTTGAATTCTTAGTTTAAAAAATCCTTAGAAGGAGTCCATAAGCACTTTTCTGCAAAAAAATATTTTTACGTTATTACAACCAAATATTACAAACATGCTTTTTCAGAGCGACTTACCCCTATAAAAGTATGAGGGTTTGAGAAGTTTAGCATAAACTGACGCTCTGAAATCCCACATCTTTCAGTAGGTATACTTAAAGGTATAATGTTTTTAGGGAATAAATTGGAAAAGTTCTTCGATAAAATGGAAAATTCGAGAAAATCTGAAAGTGTTTTACTAATAGATTTTTAGGATTCTTTTTTATGAATGAACTTATTTATTAAAGAAAATTAAAAAAAAAATAAGTAAAAATTGCTCTCTTAACGTGATTTTGAAATCGATAGTAAGTTTCAATTAAATCGAGTAGATTTAAACATACATACATACATATGTACGTACTTATATCCATACATACATACATATTTCTACTTCTTATTACTGTATTTCCATAAAATGCAGAGATCTTATTAGTGGTTATGGTAACTCAATGGAAAGTCACTAACAAACAAACATGGAAATATAATAAAATTCTAACTGAGTCGAGCCTGTACATTAAATATTTTTTGGAAAAATTGAAATAGTCATTACTATAGATACAGAGGTCGAATCTATAGTTTTTAGAATATTTGTCTGTTTGTCTGGGAACGCATCACGAGAAAACCACTGGTCAGATTTTGATGAAATTTAGTATGATTATAGCTGGTTAACCGGGTCAACATATACTTTTTACAGCGAGAAAATATCTCATCTCTGAGAAATCTATATTCACCGTCAAATTTATATCTTCATAATCATAATATAACATTTTTGCATAACCACAAGAAGAATTTAATTTTAGAAGCTTCTAACTTTATCGGAGTATTTCTTTTATCTTTACATTGGAATTCAATAGATTGAAGGGTGCGTCAGTCAAGTCATATTTTATTTCCCTACATATTTATTCCAATCACTCGTGTTTCTTTGTCGATATACAAATGAGACCCTCGTTCGACATCAAAGAGATCGGTCAAGCAAACTCTGCGCGCCCTTCACAATATAGCAGTTATGGTTTGGTTTACCATGTCTGGTTATAAAATATTTTCCTTTACATTCACTGTATGAGATGTTATTTGAAATTCTATAGCTGTTCTATATAGGCATTTGAAGTTTTATATTTTTTATGTATTTTGAATCGAACGTATTGTTACGTCCTATGAGTTAGAGGATCGAAAATTAACTACGTTTTTTGCATAGATGTTTTATTGCTTTAAGTTCAGGAGAGTCACTTATGGCGGGTCACGAACAAACGCTCACAGATTTGGCTTAACTTAGTCTCTGAGGACTATTTATTATTATTTTGTTGGGTGTGGTGCCGATGTTGGCCCTAGCTACGTCGACCAGTTTTGGTCCATTGTAGCTCCCTTTATAATGAGTTCAAAGTTCTCCGCTTAGTCCTGTTGACTCCAGGAACTTCCAGATATTCTGATCGGGGAGCATCTGTGTCTCTTCCGGTTGCATAATATGCTGCCCTAGATAGATACTTCTGCGGTGCATGAGTGGACCACACGAGCAGAGGATGTGCATAGCAGTTTCCTCTGTCTCATGGCATAGTCTGCACATTGCGGTCTGACGGTCTAAGGCCCCTGAGGACTATTTTCTAACACTACTATAAATATAATAGTTTAATTTTATTATTTACTAGCGTAAATATTCTATGTCTTTTCCTGTGTCACAAACTATCTTCTTACCAAATATCATCTAAATCGGTTCAGTAGATCCAGAGAGATTACCCCCTACGACGTCACAAACTCACGATATCACAAATTCACAAAGTTTACCTCTTTATAATATTAGTATAGATTAGGACTCTCCCTAGGATTTTATATATATATATAAGGTGGCTCGATGGATTTCAATTGACTTTTAGTGTTCTGCTAATAATCTTACTGATAAGTCAGTTGAGCTTGTACCTATAACCATACACTTGACTTGCGTCATGAATATTATTAAATAAAATAACGTGTTAGGCTTGTCAAATCAAACAAAATAAGCCGAAACTCAAAGTATCTACTATTAGCCGTTGAAGAGTTCCACCTATCCACCTTCTGGCCTTACCATCAGTACAGGTCAACAATACCGAACCACTGTACTATCAACGGAAATAGAAACACTTGCAAAGTTTCAAGTCAATATGACAATTAAAAGTAGGTTAAATTCATCATTAGCTATTTTTCCACCCTTAGGGGTGGTATTTCTTTTTGAAATTTAAATGGGTTCAATCTAGAAGTACATACTTTCAAACAACACAAAAATTGTCCAAATCGGTTAATAAATGACGGAGTTCTGAGGTAACAAACATAAAAAAAAATACAGTCGAATTGAGAACCTCCTCTGAAAACCGAGACTCTTAATCTCTATTCACTATTACATATTACCTATACCTTCTTCAATTATTTCTTCTCATCTTCTTTTTATTCTTATTTTCGAAAACACCCGTGTTATTATTTGATGTTTCTTCTGGAAGTTATTGAAATAAAAAAAATATATAAATTTAATAATTATAATTTACTTATAATACAGATGATATAATACATTACTAAGTAATAGAAATATTGTAAGCAGCCGTTTTTACTTTTGTTATTTTTTATATACCTATTACCTACATATGTACATATAAATGTATATTATATACATGCAAAATTCTCTTGTAGTCAAAAGTAGTTTTGACTAGAATAATTGGTGGATATCACTTTTGACTGATATCGATTAAATTAAAAATAGCCTTACCTAGGACTTCATGCAAATATTTAACAATATAACCCATAAAATATACATGACTAGGACCTCTGGGTTCTGTTGTTCATAATAGACAAGGAGTAAATATAAACTAGGTAAAAGTAAGATTCTGCTATATCCAATAATAATATAACTCTTTGAAATACGATCGTTATAAAACCACCCCCAACTGTTTCGCTTGGCGTGAATCGATATTTATGATGAAATAAGTAAGTATATTTATTATAAAGACTAGCGGCTCACCCTCGTGTCGCTCGGGTATGTCGCTAGGTACGTTTTAAATAGATATAAATAGTTATTAGCCAGCATTAGCCATAAAAAAATTTAATTTTTTTACACACAAATATTGACATTAATATTTATACGATACTAACGTCACTCAATTGTTTTGCCTTCCCGGAACCTCTCCACTAACACTTAAACTTTATGGTATGGTATTAAACTTCAAATTGACTTTTAAGTATTATTACGAATCTTTTGTATGGGAGTATAGAAAAGTGTTGTTTTTAGACTTTTTCAGGCAATTTTTTAAAATTTTCTCTCCGTAAAAACCATCCTCGTACTTCAAGGAATATTCTAAAAAAAGAATTAGCGAAATCGGTTCAGCTGCTCTCGAGATTTGCGCTTACCAACACATTCAGCGATTCATTTTTATATAATAAGATATTATACGTCCTACTAATATTATAAACGCGAAAGTTTATGCGATAGATGTATGTATGTATGTATGTATGGATGGATGGATGTATTAATGAATGGATGGATGTTAGTTACTCTTTCACATGAAATATACTGAACAGATTTTGATGAAACTTTACGGTAATATAGCATATATATCAGTAATATGACAATGACAGATATAGTATGCAATAATGTACTACGCGGGAGGAGCCATGGGAAAATTGTAGTTTATTAAAAAGGATTATTCTCATTCAACTTCTTTATGAGTCTAAATGTCTAGATGAGTATATCTAACATAAAATGAGCTGTCCTTAGATTAATTTTATTTGTGGAAGTGACATAAAGTATATAAAATAATGTCTGTATTCAACTTATAAACAAATTATTTTCCAAATTATTTGGTTTAAAGGTAGGTATTAATTTTATTCTAATAATAGTTTACATAGAATCAAGGTTTACTAAAAAAATATTTTAGAAACTTGACACTTTGTGTGTCCTCCATCCATTCCTATCCGTTTCATAATGCTCTGATATTAAAAAAAAAGGCTAATGTAATCTTCATTATTCGTATAAATAAAAGGAGTACAGACCAAAAAGAGGAGTGTGTGTAATGTATACAGCCCTTTTTAATGTCCAACTGCTTGGGACATGCCTAAAGGCCTACTATTGATTTTATATTACTTGGAGGCGTATTGGAATACGAGAGTGATCAGGCCATAGTCCACCACGATGGATAAGTGCGGATTGATGGACTACACATAACTTTCAAAAACTTGCTAGGTTTACTTAGACATGCAAGATCTCTCACCATCTTTTCCTTCAACGTAAGACATGTGGTAATCATGTTGGAAATAATTCACACATGAAAATATCAAAGTTGCGAGACTCGGCATTTGAACCCGCTTCACTCGGTTTACCAAGCGAGCGCGTAACCACTAAGCCACCACTGCCTATATCTCTACTTTGACTAATTCAAATTTTTTTGAAAAGTAAAAAATACATTTCATCAAAATTTTCCTCACAACCAAGAAGGAATCACCAGGTAATTTAAAATAAGATTTCCCAGTAGACAAAACGCATCGGACTTTCTTATTACAGATAAAACTTGGTCCTCTATATAAACTAATATATTTCTGAAACAAACAAAAGAAAAAGTTTGAAAATGGGGTTTTTGTACTTCGCTGAAGGAAACTTAAAAGAACTTTGTAAGTCGTTCGTCATTTTCCCATTTTTATTGAAATCTAGGTAGGAAATGGATATAGGGCTCTTTTTACGACGGACGCTCGTAATATTGAATGATTTATTTATTTATTTGCTCTGTACTAAATATTAGGTATTAAGGAAAATATAACTAGGTCAGGTACAGGTTTTATCGATAAGTATTTTGTTATATTACACATACGAGAATGTTACACAATAAGATTGTAACGATGTCCAAGTTGAAATTAAATATTTTCAAATATTAGAGAAAGATAAGAGTGAAATTCAACACCTGCAAGAAACAAAATTGTAACTTAGTATTACAGCAATTTTGAATTTTGGCTTGGGCAATTTTGAATGTGAAACTGGTGGCTTACCTTCGCTGTTATCGAATGCGCGGGTGCTAAAAACACGATTTTTATTTAACGTCGTATTCACAACTTAATTCATAAATATCACCATAATGGCAAATTTGCATAAAAATTTTATAAATTAAATTTCGTCCTTAGTTACGCTTTAACGTTTACTACAGATTTCTCAGAGATGAAATATTTTCCTGCAGTAAAAAGTATCGTATATGTTGACCCGGATAACCAGCTATCATCATATCGAATTTCATCAAAACCTGTCGAATGGTTTTCTCTTGATACCTCCACAGACAGACAGACAGACAGACAAAAATTCTAAAAACTAGAGATTTGGCCTCTGTGTATTATAGTAAAATTGTAGTAATTACTATTTCAATAATTTTTTTTTTTTCTAAAAATATTTAATGTACAGGTTCGACTCAAAATTTTATTATATGCATAAATATCGCTTACTATATACAAAGAACACATACTCCACCTCCGTTTTCAAAGTTCGAAGAAACTCAAAAATCTTTCTCTCGTACGTACATAAATACTATATACATATATGTTTTATAGTAAAATATAGTTTGGAGGGATCAAAGCGGACACTTCAAGGGTTCGTACTATCGGTGCCGGGGGTGACTTGTAATTTTGCTATTTGATCCGTAGATATGAGTGAGATTGCCTTTCTGATATCTCACATATTTTTGTCTTTATTCCCATCTTCTTCATACATCATAAATTTTTATAAATGCTATCTACACATATAATAAATTTGTAGCAGTACCTAACATTTTTATATAAGTAATTGTATAAGTATATTTTGAAAAATGTATCCCTTAGGAATCTTTAGAATTTAGTCTATACATATTATAATAAAATTGTAACTAAGCCGAATCTGTAGATTAGACATTTTTTTGAAAATCTTTTACAAAACATTATTATCGATACATAGGCCGAATCTATAGTTTTTAGAATTTTTGTCTTTCTGTCTGTCTGTCTGTCTGTTAGCGCATCACAGAAAAACCACTGGACAGATTTTGATGAAATTTGGTATGGTGATAGCTGGTTATCCGGGTCAACATATAGGATATATTTTACCGCGGGAAAATATCTCATTTTTGAGATAAAATACAAAAACTGCTATGTAAGAGTATACTAATATGTAAAACCTAAGGATTTGGTTTTTGGTCACCTGAACACGGGCGGAGCCGCGGGCAATGCTATTTAATAATAAAAGCATATAATAGATGTTTTAAATCATACATGATGTGAATTGTTTCAAGTTGTTTAGGCCTGGTATGGAGAAAATGTTCGTATTACGCGAGGGGTAGTAGGTTCGAATCTCGTTTTAATGTCATGTTAAAGTTTGTTTTGTTCGATAATATGACTATGGTAGGTAGTATAGATACTTGTTAATTCTTCAAAGAAATAGAGAGAATGATTGTACAAATTTATATTTTAGACTAGTATAAGGAAGCTATAGCATAGCTCGTTATTTCATAATTACTTCAGTAAATTTGAAGCTTTAATCATGTAAATTTTAAAAGAGAATTTTATCACTACTTCAACAATACGTTTTAAACAAAAGTATCTTTTTAGATTTTTTCGGATTTATTTTGATTCCCCGTGATTTTTCTACCGTGACCATTGCATTGCTATAAAGCATTCGAAACGTCGGGCGCTAAAAATCAAAATACTCATAAGTCCGTCAAAAAGTCCAAAAAGATAGTTTTATTTAATTTTTTAAATTTTATTACAATTATAAGAAACTATGTAAGTACTACACAGCATTGTTATGGCACTCCTACATATACACCTCATATTATGTTAAAACCCAATAAGTAACAAAACTTATTAAAGAGAAATGTGAATGTATACACTTATAACACATTACCCTCTTTCTCGAGAAATCGAGTAAAACCTCCTTTTGTATAAAAAAAATATTTTCTCTAATGTTTTTAAATTTTAGTATTGTGAAGCAAAGCAATATATCTATGTTATTGAGATGTTATGTTAATGTTGAGCCCTGATGGAGATTGTAGATTGTTTCCTTACTGGGACTATCCAGACTTATATGTTACCTTCACTAATCTTACCGTATACAACACCTTGAGAGAAACACTTTGAGATATATCCGTTTTAACAGCATCTGAAAATCTTCTTGCTGTATTCTAAATTCTAGATTATAAATTTAGATAGATTCTAAATTCTACACTCTTTTAAGCAAACGTATAATATATGTCATCAAAATTCAAACGAAACAATTTCTACACAAATACTTCGCCCTAATAGTTAATTGTTACTATATTACATGTTTCATTTAGGCATTTTTTACTCTATATTATATTTTGTTAAATTAATTATTATATATCATCATACTAATATCCTACTATAATTATAAATGCGAAAGCTTGTGAGGATGTCTGGAGGTATAGATGTATGTATGTTTGTTACTCTTTCACACAAAAACTACAGAATGGATTTTAATGAAACTTTACAATAATATAGCTCATACATCAGAATAACATAGGCTATTTTTTATACCGGAAAAATCTACGGTTCCCGTGGGATAGATTTGTTTTTGTTTTTCTAGAGGTGAACCCAATCGAAGCGATGGTGAGAAGCTAGTTTAAAATAGTTTCTATAGTTATTATAGATTAAGATGTCATTGTTTATTCTAACAGTGTTGGAAATATCTATAATAGGCGTACATTTGAATATCGATAGATAATTTGTACTATAGTATTTTGTAAAACTTGCATTATATGTTTACTGTTGGTGTTTCTATTCAATAAAAAATACATACAGACGAACATAAAACCTCCTCCTTATTGGAAGTCGGTTAAAAAAGGGGTTAACTTAAATTATTTGCGCATTATTTTAGGTTTCTGTAGCCAAAAGGCATAAATTATATAATTTCGTCATGTACGTCTGTCCATATCATAATCTTTATACTCAGAGATTATTGGTACTATAGCTGAAATTTACTTTAATTACTTTTTTATAAAAAAATAATTTCTGCCCCCGGGTGGATTCAAACCACCAACCTTTCGGTTAACAGCCGAACGCGATAACCATTGCGCGACGGAGGCACTTGCTCAGTTTCTATATACAATAAACCACTTCCCTAAATAAAATACTACTTAATATTTACCCATATAAATTATTCTATGCTAATCGTATATCAAAATTACGTTATAAAATTATAACCAATAATAATTTGTATACTACATTTTTTTATATTTTATGCATTTCAGTCATTATGTACTTTATTCGTCTATAACACAAGTGTCGTGATTGTTAAATAAGTAGATCTACTTCACATATAACTTATGAAGTCATGACATAATACACTCGTACTTCGTAAGCTACGTATATTAATATTAACACTAGCCCACGCCTAGTCAGAGTCTATTGCCTAGAATAATATATGGGTTCTAGTCAAGGTTCTGGGTTCGAGTCCTGGGTCGGCTCAATTGTAATTATTGAGTTATTCTGTTTAAAACGTACCAGTAACAGCCCGGAGTTGACGGTATTTCACTCTCGTGTCTCAGAGAGTATGTAACGCCGTCGGTCATGTGCTTGATCTCTCACAATGTGTGGAATTGTCGTCCCATCGGATTATGCGAGTAACAGAAATAGAGAGTGCACTTGTATCTATCTGCACGTACACATGTCCTGCACAGTTGGCTAGTCTCAATGAGAGAGATTAACTGCCGTGGCTGAAGTTGGTCCTTAGGACATATTTTGGACATTATTGATATATTAATTACATTCTGTTGCGTAATAATACTAAAAACACAGATTTAAATAAAAAATCATTAACAATATATATTTTATTTAAAAAGAATCCGAAAAACCCGCACAATGTAGCGTATGTTTAAACAAGACAAAAACGCGAACAGGGGTTTATACATATATGTAGAAATGCCTTATTCAATGTACAGTGTCAGGTGTAGCTTGTGTCGAGTACCCTTATCAAGTTTTGAGACAATGAGCTTCATTTCACTGTTTGATTAATACTAATATCGATCTGTAATGTAAAACCATGACGAGTTTCCTCGGGTACTAATATTATAGGAATTTATTACTTTCTAAGTACCTGGGCTACCGAGTTTCGCTTGGAGTTTTGGCCTAAAGTACAATTTTCTTTTTTTTAAACTAAAAATTTGAATAAATATTAAAAAAAAACAAAAGTTAAAACTTTGTATGCGACCGAGATACGAACCTGGACACCTGTGATTATTGATCTTGCACCTTGGTCGCTTGACCACGATGCTTATGCCCGAGTGTACAAATTACCGACCATATTTGCGTGGAATAATGCAAAAGAAAATTGCATGAAAAATCAAAAACACGCGTTTTTCAGACATAAGATTAATCTAGATCGATTTATCGCCCCCGAATCCCTTTATATACTAAATTTCATGAAAATCGTTGGAGCCGTTTCCGAGATTCAGATTATATATATATACAAGAATTGTTCGTTTAAAGATATAAGATAAAAAAAATCTTTTACAAGTTAACTTTCTTTTTTTAGCTCATTAAAATGAAAGCTTGTAAAGTTTGATTAATTATTATAAACACCAAGCGTTTACAAGTCTGGTGCACTATTTAAGTCAACTGAATCATAAAATTGAATGCGTATACAAAATTTCTTGTTTGTGCCGTTGACCGTTGAGGAGTTCTGACATCACACTTTGAGCCAACCCTGAATCATCTAATTTATGGTAGATCTTAGAAGGGGCTGTAATAATAATCTGTACTGAAGACCTTTGAGAAGTTGCTTCGTTTGGAGCATCAGGTCATAATTATCCAGAAAGCACAGGCAAATCGTGCCTCTGACAGCATGTAAAACTGTCGATTCAACAATATATTATACATACATCAATATAAATATTACATTTTATTTACAAAGATACGCTTACTTGAAAATATACATATCGCAATCCATAAAAACAGGCTATTCTATTTAGGATAGTTTTATTTTTTTTATACTCGTAGGTTAACATGACAATTTGAAGAAGTAAACCAATCGAATTGTTAGTTTTTATTTAAACATCCGGCTTCACATTAGTTACAGTTTGTTGGGGATTTGCACTGCAAAAATACAACGACAAAAACGTTACAAGTAAAATATGTACCTGCAATATGGATGTAAGTATTTTTTTTTTTTGTTAAAAATCAAACATTTTATTAAAAATATATATACGCATATTATATAAACAAAAGGCATAGCGAGTTCATAAAAACAGATACAAAATCATTATAAGTATGTATATTGTACATATATGCCAAAAATTGTAATCCATACTAATATTATAAATGTGGAAGTGTTTTTGTTTGTTTATTTGTCCTTCTTTCACGTTGAAACGGAGAGACGGATTGGTGTAATTTTTTGTGAGGAGATAGTTGGAGGGCTGGAGAGTGACATAGACTACTTTTTACCGCGGAAGTTTATGTAATTCTCACGGGATAACAGGTTATAATACAATTTCTTGAAACTTGGTATTAATGCTCTTCAATAAAATTAAATATGTATTTTAGTATTTTTCGAAATTCATCCTATAAGGGGGTAAAATAGGGGATGAAAGTTTGTATGAAACTACCTTTTTACATATTTTTTTGTAATTTCAGCGCGAGCGAAGCCGCGGGTTCTGCTAGTAGGTATATATTTTATACATAAAAAATTGAAGTGTGCTAGTAAAATAAATTTAGTACAGGCATAGGTACATTGGAAAACAACAAAAAGCTCTTTGCAAATTGCCCTAGACTATTGATTTTCTGATCTATTTTTGCATTCTGCCTACGATACTGCTCGCTAAAATTACTTTAACCATACACATAGTGGATGCAACAAATGTTTTAACAAAATTATTATATGAAGTGCTGCTTTATTTAGTTTGTGTTTATCATTCAATTTAGGTATAAGAATGCACAGTAGCAAAATGAAGACTAAATGAAACGGGTTCGAATCCCAGGTCATACAATATCGTAAGGAAACGTGTAAGTCTAATAGAACCTTATGCCCCTGCAGTGGGACTTTAAAAAGTGATTAATAAGGTTTTATACATATCAAAACAGTAGAATTCTTTATATTTTGCTGATTTATTTATGATTAAGTCATAGTCTGAACAGATAATATTATAAAAGCAAATGTCTTTGTGGCTCTTCGTTTCATGAAACAAAGGAGAATTTTATTGATATATTATTACACAAAAATAGTTTATAAGTCACAGTAGATTGTTTGTTATTTCTAAATTTCATGTGGATCCCGTGAGATATAATGAGTTTTTGCAAAAAGCTTGGTCATAATTTTTTTAGGGTACTGCTATTTTTAAACACAAATAAATTACAAAATTATAACATCCATTTAATAAGACTTAATTTTTTTAAACTACCATTATTAATGTAGCATACATGAGAGAGAGATAAAAAATAATACGCCAAATTGGTTTTCGTCATTTTCATCAGATACCATTGTTTTTCTAAGCATGCACCATTGTACGGTTCTATTTTCTGTCGCTCAGTTGAAGATGTTTCTGAAAATATATATTATTATTATTATTCAATTGAAATCGTACTATTATTATAAATGAGAATGTTTCTATGTATGTATGTATGTTTGTTACTCCTTTCCGTTGAAACGGCTGGACGGGTTTGGATGAAACTTTATACACAAATAAACTATGAGCTGGAATAACACTATAGGCTATAAAAGAAATTGCCAAAATATGTATGGCGGTGCATGTATATAATATTATAAGTACAACACCTAGGGATGAATTGACCTGAATGAAGCGAAAGGTGATTTGTTAGTAAATTATTGCTATGCGCCGCTAGTTTAGTCGAAGGCATCGAGCGCATTCATACAACCTCTGTGGTGTTCGTCTACGCAGGTGCCAGGCAGGCAGGAAATGTATGACGACGAATATATTGGACGTTTGGGCGGGACGTATGATTTTCTCTTGTGTATAAATTTTATTATGTACTACTGCCTCGGTGGTGTAGTGGCTAGCATGTACGGCTGCACACCCGGAGGTCCTGGGTTCGAGTCCCGGGTCGAGCCAAGCTTAGTTATTGAGTCTTTCTGTATAGTAAGTCTCAGTAGCAGCCCGGAGTTGGGAAGTTGGCGGTGTTTCACCCCCGTGCCTCGGAGAGCACGTAAAGCCGTCGGTCCTGCGCCTTAACTCTCACCGGTCGTGTCTAGCAGTCGTCCCACTGGAGTATGAGAGTGACAGGAATAGAGAGTGCACTTGTGTCTGCGCGTACACTTGTGCACTATAATATCTCCTGCGCAGTTGGCTAGTCTCAATGAGATTGGCCGCCGTGGCCGGAATCGGTCAGGAGAACATCATCATCATCATCATCATGTACTGACAATATAACGATCAATACAGCAAGATTGTTTTATTGTTTTACATTATATAAGTTACTATGCTCATTGTTGTTGGTCTAATTCTTGTGCAAATCAACCATGAACTTTCCTCCGAATGGTACAACCATACTAGTGCAGTCTAGGTGGATTGGTCTGTGAAGGATCGCACTATGATTTATATGTGCCTATACAGGAACGAAAATAGATGCTTTATTATCCCCAGTGAGTTTAATACACGTTCATACTCGTTTATGTAGTACGTGCGTGGTCCGAGTCGGGGTGGATAGCAAGCCCTGGCTTATATATTGAACCCCTCCCTCTCTTTGATTTTGATGATATTTATCTATCTATACATAATTATAATAAAATTCTAACTGAGTCGAATCTGTACATTAATTTTTTTTCGAAAATCTTATTGAAATAGTCATTATTATCGATACAGAGGCCGAACCTATAGTTTTTAGAATGTTTGCCTGTCTTCATGTCTGTCTATCTGTGTATCTGTCTATCCGTCTGGGAACGCATCACAAGAAAACCACTGGACAGATTTTGATAAAATTTGGTATTATGATAGCTGGTTATTCGTGTCAACGTATAGGATACTTTTTACTGCAGGAAAATATCTCATCTCTAGTATCTGAGTATAATAGTATCTGAGAAAAAACGTAACTAGAGATGAACATGAGCGGAGCGAGGGTGAGTCGCTATTAAATAACAAATTAAAAAAATGTGTGGGAATGACATATAATGATATTTAGATATAACGATTAAATTTTTCATTTCAAATAATAAAAATTGTGTTCTTAGATGATTTTACTATTTGGTTTAAGTCCTCACAAAGCACTGGAAGATAAAAAATAAGTTGGTATAAAAATAGTGTTTGATCTCATTATTCTGGACTCTCCAATTCTTTAGTATATACAAAAGATCGAAAGAAAGGATAAAGAAGATAGAAGTAGTATATACAAAAGATCTAAAAGGAAAATGTAATGGGAGATCAAATAAGTTGCTTTCAAATAAACTTACTAATTTCTCGCATGTTCTTTATAATTTGAACAAGGCTTGGCCTTTCAAAGAATCTCCAATCAAACCTGTGCGTCCACTGAGGTTGATAAAATATTGGAATGGTTGGTCTTACATTTGATATTTCAGTAGACGCGTCATTATCTGTAAATGTTTCTTTAGAATACTTAGTACTTTCTGTCGTAGCTGGAGTGGTTTCCTTTTTAATTTTCCCTGAAAACAATCAAGAACATATATCGATTCAGAAAAAATATATTTGTATTTACTAAATTCTTATTGTAAAATAAAATAAATATGTTGGGATATTGGACACATCACCATCTAGTTCCATGGTAAGCTACGAGGCTTGTGTTATGGATACCAGATAGTTGATACAATGCACATGTATAACTTTAAATACATACATATTATAAATATAAGCAATCATGACTGGAGTACTCACATTCATGTTCATCACACAAATGAATACCCCCAGCGGGACTCGAACCCGCGATCGCTGGCACAGCAAGTAGGGTCAGTGCCAACTGAGCTTAACGTATCATCACCAAAATTTGTTTTATAAATATCCTCGAACATTTCAATTATCTCAAAAAAAATTATACGAGTATGTTGGTTTATATAATGACGTCATCTATTATGCGATTGACTCATATCGTCTATTTTATCGGTAAACGAAAATTGAATTCTTGCTAGCAGCAATTACTTTTGGAAGAGATACAAGAATTTATTACAGCTGTAAAATTGGCCTTAAAATTACTTCCTCAAAGGAAAGACTTTAAGGTAATTTAAGGTCACTTTGTCTTTCCTTTGAAGGAGCATAGGAGGATAGAATCATGACACCAATTTTAGGGAAGAAAAGGAGGTTTTTTTGATAGAATGGTAAATGAAAAGAAATATTTAGAATTATTTTAAGGACCAAAATCGTGAGCAACATGAATTATAGCTTCTAAATAATAAGTTGCAAGTATTTTTTTTAATTATTTAACTTTTGTAGCATCTTTGTTATGATATTTATGTTTTTTTATGACACAATAATTATAAAATAACTTTATTTATGTGTATAAAGATTTGTAAAGTTAGTAATCAAATACTTACAGTGCCGCTTTCTAAGCCTTGTCGGCGTTTTCAAAGCCTTTACGACATCACTCCACGCGTTACTAACAGTTTCCTGCGAAATAATGACCTGACTTTTAGTATTTTTTCCTTTGAATTGTCAAAAAAGAACATATAAAATTCATAGATTCCAGCGAAATTGAAGAATATAGCTAGGGTTATATAAAAAATTAAGATTTTTTTTTTAATATAATATATAATTAATAGTATGTCAAGTGTCAACTCGCACTTGACCAGCGTGGTGGACTATGGCCTGATTCCCCATGTATTAAATGGTGGCCCATGCCCAGCAGTGGGATGTTAAAAAAAGGGCTGAATACATACATACAATATATAATTAATTATTATAGTTTTATCTTATAAAGACGACTAAGATATAAGACGTTTACTATTCTATAAACGCTCACTTACCCCAACCGCTGTCAGCAGGCTGATGATAAATTCTTGAATACTACATTTTATTTTATTAAAGGTACTTAATAAGAAAATAATACATATTAAACTGTAAGTTATTTTCATTTCTAAGCACTGCTACCTGAATAGGGCCACACAGAACAATGACAATCTACGGCAACTCATAAAAGATTATCTAAATATTATTATACGTTGTCTTTGAATAGCATTGTTTTAAATAAAAATATTTTATTCATATATCTCTCTCTACATGGCTTACTTAGAATTTATCATTTACAACAGTACTCAGTACTTGACCTGCTGTATTGTATTCAGATTTTTTTTAACTTCCCACTGCTGGACACGGGTCTCCTAGAGCGAGAGGGCTCAAGCCATAGTCCACGACGCTGGCCAATTTGACAGACTTCACATGTCTTTCGAAAACTTGTGAACTTCTCTCAGACATGCAGGTTTCCTCACAAAGTTTTCCGTTACCGTAAAACAAGTGGTAATCATGTCAAAAGTGATTCGCACATAAAAATATCAGAGGTGCGAGACCCGGGACTTGAACCCACTTCAGTCGGTTTCCCAAGCGAGCGCGTTACTACTAGGCCTTTGGTTACGTAATAAAAACTATAAAAAATCTCCAAATATGTAGTTTCATACAAACTTTCATCCCCTATTTTACCCTTATAGGATGAATTTTGAAAAATATGTCTCACACAAATATCTAGTCTTAGTAATAATAGGTAAAAAGATAGCATTTATCATTGTTCAATTCGGTTGTTTATACTATTTAATTTTACTTTAAACTAATTAAAATTCTATATGTACTCCAAAAAAATCTATAAATACATATTATTAAATTCTAACTGATTCGTGTGAGTCGAATCTGTACATTAAATATTTTTAGGAAAATCTTATTGATATAGTCAATATTATCGATACGGAGGTCGAATCTATAATTTTTATAATTTTTGGCTGTCTGTGTCTGTCTGGAAACGCATCACGATAAAACCACATGACGAATTTTGATGAAATTTGATATGATGATAGCTGGTTATCCGGGTCAACACATAGGATAGGACTTTTTACTGCGGGAATATTATGTCTCATCTCTGATATATCTATACTAATCATTAAAACGTACCTAGGGACGAACCCCAGCGGAGTGAGGGTGAGTCGCTTGTATGATAATAAAATGCAACAATCAACATATTAATACTTAGACTAAAATGTGTTCTGTAATTAATTCTGTGTTCATATTAAACAACTGTACAAGAGCATGAATTTACATACTCAAATTTGAATTTTCTTTCGGCATACTTTATCCAGTAATAGAGAAACAACTGTAGCGGAAAATAGAAATTTAAAATTTTAACACAGTGAAAATATCTAAAATGCCGTGTAGTTTTAAACTTGCATTAAGAAATTCGAACTCATATATTGCGTTTTTGTATTATAAAGCATGGGTTCTAATATTTGTCTTTATGGCTGGTAATTTTATAGAAATTACAGAAATCTATGCATAATTTTCAGCATATACTAAGTAAATTTTCAATTTTTTTGTTTACTTTTCATTCTAAGATGAAATATTTTATAGGATGGAAATGGTTATAATATTCTAGCTAAATCTGTGCCTTTCTAACTATACGATATACAATATAGTAGTTAAGTGCACTGCTTAGAAATAACCATAGTTAATTCTAATATTAGAGATTATCGTATATAATAAACCAGCGACTCACCCTCGCTTCCGTCGGGTTCGTCCCTAGGTACGTTTTAATTTTTTTGAGGGGAATCCTAATTCTTTTTCTACAATAAAAGTAGCCAAAGTTACTCCTTATAACATGAGCTATCTGCCAGTAAAAGTCTCGTCAAAATCAGTTTAGCCGGAACAGACAGACACAAAATTAAAATAATGTACTTTTCTTTTAAGTACCGTATATAAGTTTATATTTAGTAAAATGCTGTTATTTTGATTGATATTACAAATGGACACTTCAATTTTATTTATATGTATAGATTACTTTTGAGTATTTAAAAAGATTATAAAATTCAAGATTCTACTTTTATTAAATTTAATTCTCTACTTTCATTCTATTTAATATTTAGATTTGACATTCACTTATTGATTATATTAAAATCTTCCACCAAAAAATATGCTATTCTAGCATTTTTTTCGGAAAATTATCCATCTTTTCACGTGAAAATTTATTATTTTTCATAAAAAAATTATTATATTTTGTAAATCTATTTGATATATTCGATCACAAAACCTATGTACCTAATCCTAGATATGGACGTCAAATTGCAAAATTCATTAAACTGTATCATAACTGTCTGACTCCTAAATACATATTCATATCTGAACTGATAACGTTGGTACTAAATATGCTATACAATATCAAATTATATATTACACCGACCTCGTTATGGAAATCACACGCTTGTTAAGATCAATTGCAGATACTGTTGCCTATTGGAAGGTAATTACATATTGTATGTTTGAGGTTTCATGATTAATAATAATTATATAAAACTAGCTACTCACCCTTGCTTCGCTCGGGTTCGTCTATAGTGACAAACAAAAATCTATACCACGGGAGCCGTACCTTTTTCCAAAATAAGAAGTAACCTATGTGCTATTCCAGATAATAATCTATCTCTGCGCTAAGTTTCACCTAGATCCGTTTAGCCGTTCTGGTGTGTTTGAGTAACAAACATCCGTCTAAACTTTCACATTTACAAAATTTATGGGATAACATAAATAGTTTGCTTACCGTACAATTTCTTAACTATTCTTTGGGCTTAACTATTGCTTCGATTTTTACTCATTATTGTTTTGTCTTACGAATAGGTTTAACAAAATTACTATACCTATACATAAAGTACTGGAAAATATACAACAAGAAGCTTCGACTAGCTTAAAAGTAACTTGTTACATTAATCTAAGCAAAAAAATGACAAAATAGCCAAATGTCAATTTAATGGCACATAACTAAAAAGTCTAATGTTCATATTTTTTTTTATTTATATTATCTATACATTTCATTTATTATACAAATAAGTTAAAATTTTTATTACTTAGTATCATTTTTACCAAAATAATCATTATAAGACAGTATTGTTATCGCCTTTAATACTTCACCGGATCTTCCATCACATTACAGGACCCCCCACGAATGCACACTGACCCTTTTTGATCACTTGCGTCAGATAAAAGATGAAAATCTTCAAGACTTCCCCTAAATCTCGGAAATCCATGTCGTTAATCTAAGTTGAAGGGAGCATATGTATTGAACGATGAATCCAGAAAGATTTGGATTCATGTATTTGTATAGGTATAGCTTTTACAATTTGAAGGCACTTGTTATTTCATTAAAGTTAGAAATTATTTTAATAAATAAGTTGTTCTTAGTAATTCTGTCGTCCCTTTTATATGATAACATTTTATTAATATTTTTTTTACCCAATATTTATATAATTGTAAGGTTGCATTTTTATATATGTAAGTTTTAATAAAAAAAAATATTTGATAAATTTGTAGTGTTTTATTGTTATGTATAAGGCATTTAATTATGTGACCTTCGAGGATGGGAATGTATTTAAACAAAAAAGGACGCGGATATTCATTTGTTTTCCCGCGCTTTTTAACAGAGATATCGGTACCTCCCTATAGTGACTGACTAGTCACGAATTGTTTGTAATACTGTAAATTATAATTATAATTATAGGGCTGTTACTGGAGCTTATTATACAGAAAGACTCAATAACTAAACTTGGCCCGAACCGGGACTCGAACCCAGGACCTCGGGGTGTGCAGCCGTACATGCTAGCCACTACACCACCGAGGCAGTCATATAACTTATTATTTAAAAGATAAAGAAAGATAAATCATATAACTTATTATTTAAAAGAGCATCTGTTGAGTTTCTCGTCAGCTCTTCTCAGCAGAAATGCTTTACGAGCCGGTAGCTTCCATATGGACAGGCGTACTGACAATTTTAAAAGAATTAAGTTGATGTACCAAAAGGACTGAATATAAGAATATATGCAAAGAAAATCTCGAAGTTTTATTAGTGTCATCTTATACTATGAGTAAGGTCAGTATATAAGTAAATACTGCTATCTAATATAAAAAAAACTCATTAGATAGCTCTTTGTCAAGGATCTACGAAGCTAAGAACATTTACAGACAGACAGTAAAAAATATAACCAATTTAAATATTGTCCTCAAAGGAACTTGAACCCATGTCCTGTGATGTTAGTTTTAGTTTTAATAAAAGTATTAATATAAGTACCTGTTATTATAATCTGCAACCAACGAATCTTATTTTTGAACATAACTAACATATTTCTAAAGTGCCTTTACATCATAAATTTTCCCTTACATATTATATATTGGACAAAATATTTTAAGCATTTATATGGAAGGGTAAACTGTTTGATAGGTTTCAAACTTAGAAGTCAAACTCTTTTCTTAGAACCTTTTTCAGTCAAGAGCCTTCCTTTAAACTGAAAGTCACCGCCCAAGTGGTTAGAGGGTTATTTAAGTTGAATATACAGTGAGTGCAAAATTTAGCAATTCGTTCTATGAAACCTATTAGGCATCGTCCAAAATCGAAAGAAATAGATGTTCTGAATAAGTATGTGGTTTCTCTCAAGCTCTCTATAGAGTTAGTTTAATAACTGTGTATATACCTGTTATATTGATTTTTTTAACAATTTTGAGGACTCTTTTGTGGCTGTCTCAGAGCAAGCTGGCGTCTTTCTGACATATTCGCAACAGTAGGCCACTAGATCCTAAATTACAAAACAAAAATTATTTATTATTTCCTTAACCAATCTGAAACTAGCCAAATGTGCAACGCCAACAAATTTTCAACATGGATTGCTGAAAATACTGAATGTATTTCATGACGATAATCTAGTAATTATTTTGGCTTAACGGGGATCCAAACCCCGAACCTAAAGATCTACAATCGTACTAGACACCAGACGTACAAGGCAGTTATATATATTTGGGCTATGTGTGCCACTAGACACATGACTTAGCAGTCAACTTTCGAAGCAACGCTGGAATGACTTTCAAAATCCAAAAATGACCGCGACCTTTTTACTCCTATATAAATGGTTTGCTTCCTTTTATTCACAAAAGAGGGCGCTTTGTGCGTGACTTTATAACGCACCAATAATTATTTATAATCTGTTATGCTTTTGTATAGTTGTTGTTTTAATTAGAAGCTAATTATACTTAAAACGTGAACGATATCCAATTTTATTTATTATCTAATCAACTATTTTCATGAAATCAGTATAAAATGTATACAGTTAAATGGATGTCAATGATTTTTTTTGTCATTTAAGGGTAAGATTTAATTTAATTACAAACAATAAAAAAATAGATGAATTTTATCTTGAAACATTAAGCTCTCAATTTTACGCGCTATAAAATTTTTTTTATAAATGCTTGAAGTCACATAAATAACTAACTAACACATGTGAGAAATGTGTAGTTTATTTTTATTTATTGCATTTCATTTCTAAGATAACATATTGACAACAGAACACTTTTAGAGAGTTGAATTATTTATATTTCTTAGTTTGCTGTCCCGTGAATAACTGGGATTTAATTTATTTAGCGATTCCGTTTTATATTGTCTAGATATACAGACAATACGAATTTAACTATCTATATAAACTTTACCTTTACTTAACTCAAATTTAACTGTCTCGGTGGTATCATGTACGGTTGCAGATCCGGAGGTCCTAGGTTTGAGTCCCGGGTCAGACCAAGTATATAAGTAATCAACTTGGATTTGGACATTTGGCGGTGGTTCACTTTCGTGCCATGAAGAGCACGTGAAAGCACGTAAAGCCGTCTGGTTTGCGTCTTAACTCTCACCTGTCGCGTTGAATTATATATCATTCCCCGGGAGTATGAGAGTGATTGGAATAGAATGGACTTATGACTGCACGCATGCTTGTACACAATTATATCGCCGAATAGCCTATGAAAAATAGGTATTTTTAACATTACTTTCTTATATAATATTACAGGGTCAAAATACCTCGTTGATCTGCCTCATTGGCCTAATAACTATCATCTACGGCTATACTTCAAGAGGTTTTGTGATTGAATCCACGATCAGACCCAAAATAGTTATAAAGGTTTATCTAACAACGCCAAACTTCGCTTTGGTTATCTTGGAAGTTGCTGATGTTTGTGCCTTTGTGCATCGGAGAACACATAATGCCTTTACTCTCAGTCTTTCTCTTGAACTCTTACTTTGTAGAATTATTATTCTATGAGCTATTGAGAGTAAAAGAAGAAAAAAGAGAGGTAGAGAACGCTAAAACAAGTGCATTTTAAGTAAACATCTCCAGCGCTGTTGAGAAGTCTTGATGGCATTTGGCCGCCGTTGCCAAAATTTGTCAAAATAACATTCAAATATAGCATTCAAATATTTCCCTACCAAAAATGCAATAATTAATTACCCTTAAAACGGTAGTATGATATTAACTTCATTTAAATAAAAGATCGCCGTACTTGCTAAGTCTCCATGTTCCAACGTATAGCGTGAAGATACAATGTTAATGCATTTCCACCCTCAAAATACAATAATCATCCCTCCAGTTATTCACAGTCCGGTAACAAATTAAACAAGAATAAAATATTCAACTCCCTAAAAGCGTTCCTCTGTAGTTGTCATGTCACAATGCCTCTCGCCTCTTGGACAAGTTTGATTGGCAATGATATTTCTAAGCTCGAACTTCGTAAGCATTACAATTCAATAAAACTTTGGCTTTATTAATCTTAATTACTTCTAACGTTGGAAGATTTTCATTTTCTAATTTTATAATAAGATTTATGTAAGTTTATATCTTTGTTTATTTAATGAATTAAAATATTATGCTGGATTGATTCCTGGAAATTAATACCTTTGATAAATTTTCATAAATCAATCCGCTTTTTCTTTATATAAGAATCTCTTTATAAATATTACTTCATGACTAGACCCAATTTAACTATATATATATATATATATATATATATATATATATATATATATATATATATATATATATGTAAAATACATTAAATGAATAAATTTTAAAAAGTTCTTTAGTGTTTATTAGAATCAAAGAAAGCTAACGAGCTTTTATGTAAAAGACAGTGCAAAATATAATTAGCAAAGCAGTTGTCAGTTTTTTTCATAGACAAGACAATTACGACAAATTTCATATTGAATAGCTTTTGCTAGATTTTTTTAATTGTGGACAATAGTGCCATGCTAACTGGACTGATTTAGCGTACAATTCACGAGATATTTTCTACGCAGAACAAATAAAATTGAAGTGTCTCTGTAATGTCAAAAAACAGCGTTTTACTAAATGCATATAAAATATATACGGTACTTATAAGAAAAACACAATTTTTAAAAATTTTGTCTGTCTGTCTATTTGTTCTGGATAATCTCTGAAACGACTGGACTGATTTTGATGGGAGTTTCACTGGAAGATAGCTGATGTTATAGGGAGTAACAAAGACTACTTTAATTTTAAAAACAAAATTGGAGTTCCGCTCAAAAGCATAAAAACGTACTTAGGGACGGATCCGAGCAAAGCGAGGGTCGCTATATTATAATATATAATATATTTATTCCATACTAACCGGCAAAACGTACCGTTATAATATCAGCAAGCATTTTAAATGAAATATTATGTATTTTTAAAATATCATAAAGATATCAAAAACATAAAAAAAATCTACAATTTTAGGGAATTAGATAAATAACAGTAGGTACACGTAATGAATAGTGGTAAAAATGGACTACACCATAGTTTGAAAATAAAACTAATTTTAGCTAAAACTAACAAATGTAATGCATTTATGTGTAAAGTAAATGTAGGGGATACAAAATCCTCGTCACTGACACCTGTCGTTGATTTATCAGTGGGATAGAATTTGTGGGGAAACAAAAACTGAGGGAGACCCTGCGTAAAGATCTCCCAAAGCTATTAGGAAAAATATTAATGGTATAACGTAATCTATACTTCTATACTAGACGACACGTTTAGCTCAGTTTGTAGTGACCCTACTCGCTGTGCCAGCGGTCGCGGGTTCGAGTCCCGCTGGGGGCATTCATTTGTGTGATGAACACGAATGTTTGTACTCCAGTCATGGGTGTTTATATTTATAATATGTATGTATTTAAAGTTATATATGTGTAGTGTATCAACTATCTGGTATCCATAACACAAGCCTCGTAGCTTACCATGGAACTATATGGTGGTGTGTGTTAATGTCCTAACATATTTATTTATTATTTATTATTTATACTAATATTGTAAAGTTTGTGAATTGTGAGTTTGTATGTTTGTGACGCTGTAGGGGGTAATCTCTGGATCTACTGAACCGATTTAGATGAAATTTGGCAAAAAGATAGTTTGAAACCCTGGGAAGAACATATGATACTTCTTATTTCGGAAATCATCTCTTATAGGGGTGCAAATCGGGATGAAAGTTTGTATGGGGAATCAACCTAGGGACGAACCCCAGCGAAGCGAGGGTGAGTCGCTAGTCTATATATAAATAGGCAAAGACAATATTTTAGGTTAGTACCTTTTTATCCTCTGTTTGTCAGTCGATTTTCTTTTTCTTTTTTTTGTTTAGTTGCTATTGACGAGCTTCAGTGTTAACAATAAAAAAAATTTGCTACCGGTTTTTTTATGTAGTTGGGTAATTTTTGTAGAAATCGTTCTCATATCCATGTTCTTACGTAATTAAGGAAGTTTTATGCATATGACAAAGGATTTAACTTATAAATTCTATGGCTAGTTATTAGTGTCCATTTTAAAACATAACAAAAACATAAAAGTTAGTACTTTAGATACAAAATAACATTACTTTTAAGAAAATAAAATGCCTATACATCTTACCACTTGTCTTTAAATAATTTGCTATTTAAGCCTTAGTACCTGATATAATGTTTTTTGAAGCTCAGGAAGGGATTTTTCCGTCTTCCATAAACTAACATTTACGGACATACACTCTTTTCACTGGAAACACAGATCTATAATAAAATAATAGATACTAATTGAATAAAATGAAATTTATTTTGAGTGAGAAATCATTAAAATTATTCAGGATTAATTAAGTTTCTAAGTTTACATTAATAGTTTTGTAAACAATGTTATTAAAAACTTAAGTTTTAATTTTCAGTCGAACTTAGAATATACTAAGTAAATACCTAGTGAAATTATAATTACTTTTAACAGTTAACAAATTTTGTTGTTCTAAGTTTAACAACGTCTTTATCCTATTATTAGAAAAGTTCCAAAGTTGAATTCGATACACCATCATTAACGATGATACTAACAATTTTCATTTAGTCCATAAAATATATTGTGGGTAGGTACTGTCTATTTTAATCTATATTTATATTGTTTTGTATATATTATAAATGACTTGTGATAATATCACGCCTATCTTAATGATCTTGATAGTGACAAATAAAAGAAGCAACCAAGCCATGAAGTATATTTTTGTATTTATAATATTACAAGTAAGCTTTTGCTTAATTTTCTGTTTGAATTTGCGCCTCGTTATTCCAATAGCACAGCAAAATGGCTACAGGCCATAAGTTACCTCTAAGGCAGTGTTACACCACCGTGCTTTAGAGAGTAGGTTAGGTTAGAGCATTATTCCTAACCTTTTAAAATTCTCTTTTGTGAAAAAAAAATGTATTGAAAACTATAAATATTATATAAACGGTTTATCTATTTTAAATGTATGTACCTAGGAATGGATCCGAGCGAAGCAAGTATAACTCGCTAGTACGAGTTAAAAATATTCTTTAAAACATGGGAGTACCTAAGTGTAGTCCATTCAAATAATAAAATTGTAACTAAGTCGAATCTATACATTAGATATTTTTTTTGGAAATTTTATTGAAATAAACATTATTCGATACATCGATACAGAGGCCGAATCTATAATTTTTAGAATTTTTGTCTGTCTGTCTGTTACCGCATCACTGAAAAACTACTGGAAGGATTTTGATGAAATTTGGTATAGTGATAGCTAGCGTTATTCGGGTCAATATATAGGATACTTTTACGGCAGGAAAATATCTTATTTCTGAGAAACAATTCGAAAACTGTAATGTGAGAGCATATTAATATGTATTACCTAAGAATTTAGTTTTTGGTCATCTGAACGCGGGCGGAGCCGCGGGCAATGCTAGTATTTTATAATATTCCGTTCAGTAGTTATATTGTAGGTAGCTAAATTCTTAGACAATTTTATATTTCATATTATATTTTGTAGTACGCCAATAATATAGAGTTACGGATAATCCGATTTGTAACCTTACTCTGATTGACATCAACTAGTGGCAATTGAAGTGAGAGATTGACATTGACTGTAGGCCATTGCTCTGAAGATAGAAAGCAGTATTACGGTATTAAATTAGGTTTGATGTATGTAAATTAGATATTGAGCGATTAACTCGTTGATCCTTTATTGCTTGACAGCTGCTTAAGATGCTGATCTTTCTGAACAATAAGTTATAATAAACTACAGTAGCTTATTAGAATACTTTCCTTTTTATTTAACCAATTTAGTTAAACCTTTTGTTAGCGTGGTGAAATACATTTACTCATACCACCTTCATAGATACAGATGTTTGTATGGGATTCGCCGGTCAAAATATCCAGCTCCTACTAAAAATCAAGGGAACCTATCCCGTCTTTATGAGGCATCGCAGGAATATTTACGCACCTAACAACGATGCCAGACTTGCTCCCATGATCCACTCGACCATCAAAGAAGTAGAAAATGCAACCCGCATCGTACACCACCCATTGAAGTGGGCCGCCTTTCAGTATGTCTGTTGGCTTCGAGCTCGGCTGTGTTGCCACTAATGAGCCCCCACATCACGACAAGGGAACACACAGTGGGGATGAATACAATAAAATTTAGTAAACAGGTATAAATACGTACATAATATTTAGAAAATCAATAGCTACTGTTAATACAAAAATTCTGTGCGTATGTGCAAAAGTGACGTAAATTAAATAGAAATGAAAGGTGTCTTTAAAAACTGGGCTTTATAAATTAGTTCTATGTACACACTTTTTATGTAACATACGTCGAAATAGACGATCAATAAAAACTAAAACATTAATTTTGCCCTCTACTACATTACCATGTCCCATATCGGGCATCAAAAAATCAATAATAATAATTCAGCATCGTATTTCATAGCCATACATCAGTCTCGAGATTACTGATCGAACATGTTTGTGCGTAGCAACATCAACTAACTGACTGAGCCAATGGATACGTTGATCTTGTTTCGCACAGTTTAATGCCACACTGACTTGGCTTATCTCATTACATGTGTAATCGTATAATTCGAGAAAAGTATAGATGTTATTAATATAAAAAAAATACTCAGTAATATATTTCATTATAAAATAATAGGCTAGTTGTCGCTATTAAGCAATAAGTGTATCAATTGATTAGTGATATCAACCATCCAAATCCAGCAATTCGACTTTTTTCGATTTGGCGTAAATAAAGCTATAATAATGCCTAAAATTTCTGAAACAATTTAGTGTAAAAAATAGTGTGAATAAATATTACTCCTCGGCTAATAAACTATATGTATATAAAAATTATCCCGATAGACAGCTTTTATTGGATCAATGTTATACTTAATCTTATGATACATATATTCCAATGATTGCGAGAATACTCATAGCTTAAATTAATTCTTCCTTATGTTTTAGGTTGCGTCACCGTTATGTTATATATCATTGTATTTATGTATATGTATGTATGTATGTATATATTTAGAAGAACTACTACTAGCAACTGCCTCGGTGGTGTAGTGGCTAGCATGTACGGCTGCACACCTGGAGCTCCTGGGTTCGAGTCCCGGGTCGGGCCAAGTTCAGTTATTGAGTCTTCCTGTATAGTAAGTCTCAGTAACAGCCCGGAGTTGGGAAGTTGGCGGTGTTTCACCCCCGTGCCTCGGAGAGCACGTAAAGCCGTCGGTCCTGCGCCTTAACTCTCACCGGTCGTGTCGAGTGGTCGTCCCACCGGAGTATAAGAGTGATAGGAATAGAGAGTGCACTTGTGTCTGCGCGTACACTTGAGCACTATAATATCTTCTGCGCAGTTGGCTAATCTCATTGAGATTGGCCGCCGTGGCCGGAATCGGCTAGAAGAACATCATCATCATATATTTAGGATATGCAATTGTGTGTAGTAAGTACATCGCCTACCATTTCATATAATTTTTCCTGCGCTCTAAGGTTGTCGGTGTGCTTAGCTTTGTATCAGCTGGCACCGACTTCGAAATTATTTGATTAGGTATGTATAGCAAAAGAAAACTACCAATCAGTTATTTTTTACTTTTTAGTGCTTTTGTTTGAAGTCGGTTTTTATTTTTTTGTTCAAAAGTTTTTATTTTTCCTTTTTTAGTGTTGACCGTAGTAGCAAAGTAAGAATTCTAACGTGTTAGGCTTGTCAAATCAAACAAAATAAGCCCAAACTCAAAGTATTTACTATTAGCCGTTGAAGAGTTCCACCTATCCACCTTCTGGCCTTACCGTCAGATCAGGTCAACAATACCGAACCACTGTCCTATCAACGGAAATAGAAACACTTGCAAAGTTTCAATCAAGTCAATATGACAATTAGAAGTAGGTTAAATTCATCATTAGCTATTTTTCCACCCTTAATGGTGTTTTTTTTTTGAAATCTAAATGGAACTAATGTAGAAGTATACCCTTTCAAGCAAAACAAAAATTATCCAAATCGGTTAATAAATGACGGAGTTCGGAGGGAAAACAAATAAAAAAAAATACAGCCGAATTGAGAACCTCTGCCTTTTTAGGAAGTCGGTTGAAAAAACGCCAATCCGTCGCTCCGTTTCAACGTGAAAGAAAGACAAACAAACAAATATACTTTCACATTTATAATATTAGTATAGATTGTACTAAGTACTGCAATTATAATGCAATTTCTAGTTTGCGGCTTCACCTCCAAGGTTAATTTCCGTCGTTGTGGTTAATTTGAATTACGTAATTTCATAAATGATTATCCTGACTAATATCTACAATCTATAAATTAATAAAATTGTAACTAAGCCGAATCTGTACATTAAATATTTTTTGGAAAATCTTATTGAAATAAACATTATTATCGATACAGAGGCCGAATCTATAGTTTTTAGAATTTTTGTCTGTTTGTCTGTCTGTCTGTTATCGCATCACAGAAAAACCACTGGAGGGATTACGATGTAATTTGCTATGGTGATAGCTGGTTTACCGGGCCAGCATATAGAATACTTTTTACCGCGACAAAATATCTCATTTCTGAGAAAAAATACAAAAACTGCAATGTAGTAGTATACTAATATGTAAAACCTAAGAATTTGGTTTTTGGTCATCTGAACGCGGGCGGAGTCGCGGGAAGTGCAATATATAAATTTAGTATTTATATGTTCGTAAACGGGATTCGAAATCGAGACCAAGCGCTAGTGTAGCACTAATATTTTACATGACTTCGCTCGTATTTATTAATTATATACAGTTTGTTCGCTTCTAACGGTCAGCTTTAGTATCCAGTCTGGTATCCATAACGCAAGCCTCGTAACTTACCATGGAACTAGATGGTGCTATGTGTTAATGTCCCAAAATATTTAATATTTATTATGTATTTATTTATTTATAATATTAAAAAAACATTAAAATATTTTAATCTAAAGCTTGATTTTATTCCATAAGTAAATAAAAACAATTTAAAATTCAAAAACAAACTTTTAACAAAGTAAGCACTCCCTTGTTAATGTAAATTCTGTACATGACTATGTAACCAACGAGACCAATTTAACAAATACAAATTTACCAAATTCCAACCCTAACAATTTACGTTTAAAGGATTATCTATATAAATAGGAGTTCTATTAAATCATTCTATTAAACTGATAACTGATTGTATTGTAAAATAGATTTTTTTTTATTATATAAGAAAATCTGCAAGCAGTATTTACTTTTAGCAGATATGTTCTAAGATTCTTTTTTACAGTAAGAGCGTGACTCCACTGATCCATCTATATACTATATTTACATTTATATACTTTTTTGTTCAATAATAGATTATTGAATGTCATTCCTTTTCAGTCTTTTTGTGTAACTTCTTTTTGTTAAGGCAGTTGCAAGGTCATTTGGATGTCATTATTATATTATTCATGTAAAATAGATGAGATTTTTTTTTGTATTTGTGATACATATTTTGTACAGATAGCGCCATCCTTCGGCAAATTTTATTACTAAATCTAGCCTTCAGGTCACACACACAAATACTAGTACTAAGCACAATAAATACACACAAATACACGCAGGCACGTACGCACACATAAATTCAAACACTTTAACAAACGCATGTAGTGCGATAATAATAAGTTTTTTTATCGTCTTTTTCGCAACAACATATACTGTGCCAATATCGTTTTGTGTCCCAATAGATTATATTTTAAGTATCAATTTCGTATATTGTTGTTTAAGTAGTTTTAGCTTTTAGCCCTTAGTTGTAGCTCCTACATTAATTAAAAAACTTCTTCACCTAGATAAAAATTTAAAGAAATTCCGCAAAAATCGCTCAAAAAAATAAATAACAGACACCTCGAATCGAAGTGTTTCTTCTTTTTATAAAAACCATTTATATATTTTTTTTTTATAATAATTATAAAAATTGTTAATATCATATAATCGTTGAAATAATATACCTAGCATTACGAGTAATCTATCAATACAAAACAATTTATGCATGCATTTCGAATACAGACACTAAATAGCTAACATATTGACTTGCGTCAAATCTCTTACTATTGACTTAGAACAGTATTAGTTCGGTGACCTTTGACATGACGCTTATATCGCTTTAAGTAAATACCCAAATCAAATAATAATGATACTAAAGTGAATTTTAATGTAAGCCAAGTATGATAGAGTAGAATCTACAAAACTTTATAAAATAATAGACGATATGTACGTTTATTTTGATAATAAGCTTTTGTGGAGCTTTTCTTAGAACTTAAAAATATTACGAAACTAGCGACTCACTCTAGTTTCGCTCGGGTTCATCCCTAGGCAAGTTTTAACGGTTAGTGCGGAGTAGATAGATCATATATTATATATACATAGGTACAAAATACACAGTACTCAATTTCTCGATTTTCTAGCTGACCGATTTTTTTAATATTTAAACTAACCCTGACCCAGATTTAAATAATTCTTTTTTTTTTGTTAGGAATATTCCCAACAAAACAAAAAGTATTGTTCAAATCGGTCCGGCCGTTTTTGAGTTTTAGTAAGACTAACGAAATGCATTTGATTATATGTATATATATACATATAATCAAATGCAGTTCGTTAGTATATGTATATGTGTATATATATATAAATGTTATCAATTTTGTTAAAAATATTCAATCAACAACTATGAAGTGCAATACAAGGGTCATTTTAAAAAGGAAATTCAGTCACGTTCGAATCCGTCTGTAGAGCAATTTAATACCTGTACCAATAAAATATTTTAAGTTTTCAATTTGCGACACGCGACAGACTGCGGACACGCCGCCGGAGTGTTAGTTAACAATAGATTTCTTAGAAATTTTAATTAATTTCTTAAAAATTTACCTGGAGGTGTTAATAATTTATTAGATACTACGTACCTATATATATATATATATATATATATATATATATATATATATATATATATATATATATATATTTGACATTCGACACTGTTTTTGGAGATTTTATTTTTATTTTTTGTTCCCAATCACTTAACTCAATGGTGTAGTTGAGTAACCAAAAAAAAATAGTTTTATTTAAGCCGTAAAAGCATATAATGTAGGCATATTTGGTGTTGACGTTCTAGACAATTAAATTAATATCTTTTTAGATTTTTTCCCTTGCAGGTATTTATATTTAAAATAGAGAAAAAAAAACAAAAACAACATAAAAATGGAAAAGCAAATAAAAAATCCAAAATGAGTTGCCTCTGTGTTTCCTGTTAACTGTTAAAGATGTGAGATACTCAACAAAGGTACCATTCGGTCTTTTGAATTAAAGATTCAAAGGAAATGGTGATGGTATTTCATTCTGTGAAATATGTGCCACATAAATTGAGCCGAAATGGCCCCAATTTTTTTATTCTTCGAGCTAACTTTTAACTTAATATATTTAGCTACTTGCTTTCAATTCCTGCTAACTTTAGAAATACAATCAAAATTTAAAATAAACTTTATATTTATTTTGCAACTTTTACGAATAAATTGGAAATTTAAACACGTCTAATCCAGTCTATGGCTCCAATTATGGCGTAGATCCTAAACATACAATCCCAAGCACATATTTAGATTAAAATTTGACAGATTGTAAAAATAATATCCTATGCTAACGTTTTGAAAGCCAAAATAATTTAATGTATTATTTTCAAATATGTTTTAAGTTTTTTAATATTTTATATAAAATTATATAAGAGAATATAAAATTACGGGTAAGTACGATTAGGTATATACACACTAATTTCAGTTGATATAAAGTTCTATATATGATTTTTTTTGCCATTTTATAAAAACTTGATTCTTATAAAACACAATTTTTCTCTGTCCATATGTGACTTTGTGCGATCATTACTTTTTTTATTAATGTTATCTATGTTTTGCATTAACTGTCCAGATTTTATATAAAAACTAGCATTCTTTCAAAATCCCTCCAGTGGTTTTTCTGTGATGCGGTAACAGACAGACAAACAAAATTCTAAAAAACCATAGATTCGGCTTAGTTACAATTTTATTACCTATATGTATAGATATTTAGAATAGAGAAGTTTATATTAGCAATAACTATAACTAACAAATCTGTTCTATTTATTAAAACCTATCTAAGAGAACCTAGGAAGATTTCGAAAGACATGATCCCCCTCGTTTTGAAGAGAGGCCCGTGCCCAACAGTGGGATGTTAAAAAAGGATGAATACAATAACAAATAACAATAATCGCAACACAGCGTAGTAATATAAATGTTCAAGTGCATTTATTAGTTATTTCAAAATGTCATAACACCTATATTAATAAAAATTGCTAAATATCTTGAAAAAAAATAACCATTTGACAAGAAATCTAAATGAATGCTAGTTTTTCTTATTTCTTAAGCAATATTACACTCACCATACGTTATAAATGACCCCTATAAATACAGATTGAGATGTGAGAGCGTTTCCTTGTACACCCCTCATGTATGTGAGACGGGTGGAGATTATGTTTCAAATTCCGACTGACAGCTATTGTTTACCATAGAAATGATTAAAATCTAAATGCTTCACCAGACCTATCATTTTATATCAATACTTATGTTAGTTATAAGCAATGGTGTTATAAAGTATAACGTCATTGGTTATAATATATTATATAAAAAAAAATTGTTTTATATTTACTGACAAAATTCTATTGTTTGTGGATAATAACAGAGTAAATAATAGCTTTTGTTTTTAATGTGCAGTATTTCAAAATGGCTACACGGATGTAAATTTTTTTATACTTGCTTATTTTTTCCTAACTTCAAAGCAGCACCAAGATTCATTTCAGCCAGTATTAAATGAAACAGAAATTTAAAACTATGAGCTTAATAAAAGAACTCTTGGAAAGAAAAGTGCTTAAGGTTTTATTTAATAGAGCGCCCATCTCCTTCTAACGGTATATTACAAGTTTTAATAAAACGAATGGAATTAAAACGAACAAACATCGTAAAGGTAAAAGCCTTTCTTTGTCGCAAGCAATAAGAGAAGTGCATCGAGGTGTAACTGTTTCGATAATAAGAGCCCTTTGGAACTGAAATTAAAACTACTTCTTTTGTAATAGTTTTTCTTCTCTATGCAATAATGTGTTTAATATTTAGACAGACAGACAGACAAAAATTCTAAAAATTATAGATTCGGCATCTGTATCGTTAATAATGACTATTTAAATAAGATTTTCCAAAAATATTTAATTCGACTCAGAATTTTATTATACATATGTTATAGATTTAAATATTTCTATGGGGTAAAGCAGTATTCGGGAAATAACTAAATATGGTATTATCTGTATATATAATAAAATTGGAAAATCTTATTGAAATAGACAATATTATCGATACTGAGGCTGAATCTATAGTTTTTAGAATTTTTGTCTGTCTGTCTGTTACCGTATCACAGAAAAACCACTGGACAGATTTTGATGAAATTTGGTATGGTGATATCTGATTATCCGGGTCAACATATAAAATACTTTTTACAGCGGGAAAATATCTCACTTTTGAGAAAAAATAAAAAAAACTGCTATGTAAGAGTATACTAATATGTAAAACCTAAGAATTTGTTTTTTGGTCATCTGAACGCGGGCGGAGCCGCGGGCAAAGCTAGTAATGTATAATAGCTGGTTTATTTTATAAAAAGGGTACAAAATATACTTTAAATTCTTTACATATTGTCATTAAATGTTTGAACAAACACGAACTATTTGTTTTTTTAAGAGAGCACCGAGCTTTTGGCGCTTAATGAATTTAGTAGGACTAAAGAGGGCAGAGCGGAAGTGTGGCTAAGATGTACGGAACGCGTGCGAATTTAGGTATTTTCTTCGTATAACTAAAACAAATACACATTTTGAAAATGTAAAGTGTAAACGATATAGAAAACGTATAGTTTTATTATTATTAAAAAACTGATGAACTTCCTTGAATTAATTACGCCGCACTAAGGGTTTATTTTATTTTTTAGAGATCATTTTGGTATTTTTTCTATCAAAGAAACTACAAGTAATCTGTTTTCTAAAGTGAACGGTTTATAGAATAAATCCTTAAATATCCTACATATTATTTGCACAATTAAAATTTTAGTTATAAAAATACAGCAAGGGATCAAACGATCGCAATCATTTCGTAATTACGTTTCGCTGCCTCGGTGCGCCCTTGAGGGCCACGTTTTAGTCTAGTTCTCTCAGTATCGGAGATTTTCTGCAATAAAATCATAATAAGAGATAGACGTTACTAAGTGGGCGACGTTTCAGCCTCGTGAATAGAAGTCTCCGTGACGTAAGCCACGTGATCAAAATCGATCAGATGGAAATGAACACTTTCAAAATTAAAATTACCTACTATAAAAAAGAGTGAAGGCAGGAATTAAGTCAAACAAAGATGTACGCGTGGAATAATGGCAAGAACGGTAACTGCATTCCGCCGGAAATGCCGATATATTATATTAAAACTAGTTACAATTATTTTTTTCGGGGCAAATGTACAAAATATATTATAAATAAAAGAAAATATTAAATTTTATTATTAATAAACTATGTATTTACTTAACGATAATTTCAGTTTTAGTAAAATCAAATTTTACTTTAAAAACAGTTTTTGAGAAATGAGGTCGAAGACCGTAAGCTGAAGTAAACGGCCATAGAGTCTATAAGTTTGTATATATATTTAAAATAAAGAAGTATTGGACGTAAACAAGTTACAAATTTACCGGCGTTTGAGAAACCTATAAATCCGAATCTTGAAGGTGCCATATTGTAGCGCTTAGGAAATGCCTTGAGGGGAAGATTGTTCTACAACTTGCACGTACAAGTCAGCTTATAATATAAACCATACATAATATCTACATACATATATTTCGTGCTCGGTTATGACAAAAACATACCAAAAATCGACATTTGTTAGCAAAATAAACAACGAATTCGGAATAGAAAAGATATATATTTGTTTTAATTTATTTATACTCTATTATCAAAGATTTATTTATCGATTATTTTACTAAAAACTTTTTTGTTTACGATAAATAAATACACTCAAAAAGGACACGAAAGAAATAAACTGTATGAAAGCCATAAACTGTTTAGAAATTCCAATTTACGATTTACCAATTTTCTAAATGTCATAAAAAGACGATAAAATAAATTAAATTCGCTCGTATTTTTAATGGCTTGCTAAAGATTATGCATTAGTTGTGAATGGATATGGAAGGATACGTTGTGCTATTGCTAGGTGAGTATCTTGATTAATTTTTTTTTATTAGTCTTTTATATTGTTTTACTTAGAATTAAAAAAAACATAAATAGCCAATATTTTAACGTGTTTTTATTATCTTACTTTGTACTAAATCTTATATAGATTTGAAATTATTTTAACCTACTTCTGACTGTTGAATCGATTTAAAACTGTGTGTCGATTAGAATTGTGTGAATCGATAGAATGAGATAGAATTAGAAGTGTCTGATTGATTTAAAAAGCAACACAAAAATTGGATTCCCTCAACCTCATCTGATAATGCAACCAGGAGGTAAGGAATTCTTGTTACATATTCATTTTTACACAGACAGTTAAAAACAAAAAATAAATATACAGAAAGTGACGTGGGCAAAGGTGGACTTATCTCTATAGGAGATCTCCAGTCAACCCATGCATGTGGGAAAAAGTATTTTCAACGATTTCTAGTAAAAACTTCGAATTTGGGCTCATTTGAAACGCTTTCACGAATCCTAGCCTTTGCAGCTTATCATAACCATAGTTATTTTTTTTTATTATTTTGACCCATATGGTTTATTATTTTACATGACATAATTATAACAGAGTATGTAGTCAAGAGAAAAGCTTTGGTGAAACATAAATTCAAACAAATTTATAACTGATTTCTAATTAAGAAAATATTAATTCTACCCCTATTCCCTTACAGAATGTAAGGGAATAGGGGTATGATAATTCTTATCAATAAATTATTACCCTTAGTATTATGCTAACAGTTCACAATTGGCTATTTGCATAATACAAAACGATTCCTAAAATATGATTAAAAAAGATATTAGTCCGTCTCTCTGACTACTTGTATCTTTGTAATAATCTCCGAAACGTCTTAACCGATTTTAATGAAACTCACACAAGTAAATAGAGGTTTAGGTACTACAGTGGTGGTACAGTTCTTGGAGAGTCCAATCCTCGTAGTGTAGCTTTCTAAATATACCACATATAGCTTAATTCAAATCGACATAGACATACATTATTAATCTATACATATAATAAAATTCTAAGAAGAATCTGTACATTAGATATTTTTTGGAAAAAGTTATTTAAATTGCCATTATTATCGACACAGAGGCCGTATCTATAGTTTTTAGAATTTTTGTCTGTCTGGGAACGCATCACAAGAAAATCACTGGGCAGATTTTGATGAAATTTGGATGTAATGATGATAGCTGGCTATCCATGTCAACATATAGGATACTTTTTACTGCGGGAAAATATCTCATCTCTGAAAAATGTATTCCAACCGTTAAAGCGTAACTAGGGACGAATCCGACCGGAGCGAGGGTGAATCGTTAGTTAATTACTATAATTGAGTCATCAATATCTATGCAAAAATAATTGACTAAGTATGATTATTTATTTAAAATATTTTAGTTTCTATCGGAGTTTTAACCGAAGCCTATCGACCTTCAATAAAAATATATGAAATTCGGGAATCAAAGAGTCCTCCCAGCCTTGATGATCAATATTATGATCCTGAAAACTTTAAGCTTGACTCTATTACCAAAGATGATGTGAAAGTTGAAAAAGTTATTAGCAAGGTTATTGCTAAATTACAAAACTTATCAAAACGTGAACGTGATAATGATAAATATAGTGAAGATGATGAATTTGTTGATAAAACTCGTAATTCACCATTACTGATAGTTAGAGATGACATAAGTATGTGAGTACAATGAACAATTATTTTATAACTTAGATTTTGACCGACTTCAAAATGGGAGGTATTTAATTTTTGTGGTTTTGTGTTTTTTAAGTGATATTTTCTGCAATGGAGAACAAAATTTAACGATCTTTTTTTAATTTCATACTTAAAATAATTAAATTAAAACCTTAAATTAATTATACTTAACCCCTTATGGTGTTATTGTATGGTTGGTGGCTACCATATATTATAGTCACACAAGGTCTGTGAGACCCGAATCAAAATGACCTTTAATAGTGAAATTTTGGAAAACAAAGTTCTTTTTAAAAAAAATTTTAAGGAAGACTTAATCTTTGGTTAAAAAGATATTTTGAGTCTTAGATAGTTTTTGTACCTACCAGAAACAACCTGATATTTCTTACCACGACAGTTGCACGGTAGTTGCATGGTACAGAGAAATGTGAGGAATAGGAAAGAACAAGTTAATATGAAAGTTTATTTGTATGTATGATTGTCACTTTTTTAAGCTGGACGGCTGGATGTATATATTTGATTAAACTCAAGTATGCAGAATATAGACTTGTGTTCAAAGGATGACTTAGCTCTTTAAGAGTTTTTTACCAGAAATCCTCGATAATGAAAAAAATAATGAGATACAATATACTAACTTCAATACATGTATACATTCTTACATACATAAAAATGTACTTATATACATACCTAGGGATGCGACTGAGTGAAGCGACATTAATTCACCATAATAAAAAAATATTATTGAAACTGCTTTACCTACAATTAGATAGCTTATTTACTTTAGATAATATTATATGTGATATGTTACAGGAAAGCAAAGACGAGGGATTTATTGCAACGTCTATTAGGATCTGTACTACGGAGTCGAATCAGTGGTAATGTTAGCCATAACTTTTATTATTACAAGCTTTTATTTACCTTCACTTGTAAACGGGTATGTGCGAGACAAATCTTGCAATTACATTTTGCAACATTTTACCCCCAAACATTTGAGTTGAAAGGGAAACTCGTTTAGTTTTGGTGACATAGCACGATGAGGCTAAAGATGTCATACTAAATCCAATATGGCCGACGTACCAAGATGGTGATTTATTTTTTCCACAATCGTTTCCAACAATTAATATAATCGTTTTTTTAGTTAAAAAAAAGGTTTTCATTTCCTTACTTTTTCTGCGCGTCTAGCGCCCTCTATAGCCTATACCCTTCTTTATATATCTTTCTTTTATTAGTAAGGAGCATAAAACGCGCTTTGAAAATTTTATTTAGTCGCGTTTTTTTTTATTTTTGGTTCCCGACATTTTGTCACTGCTGTTTGTAACAACTATATAATGACCTCTGAGAGATCTAAAACCTTAGTCTCTCCCTTGACTGTAATTATTGTAAAGCATTTGAACTTCTGGTACCAAAAATCAAAATAAACGCAAAACAAAAAAAAAATAGTTTTTATATCTCTAAGGATTGTAATACTTAGATACTTTTTTCAATTAATTATTATTTCATAATATTATGTGTTTTTCAGACGTAGAAGATAGAACAGCTCCTCCTCGACCAGGGCCATTAGAATATTATGATTATTAAGCAGCAACTTATATGTGTTCAACTACGTAGTAATTCATAATATAATTAAAAAAAATATTGTATATTAAAATATGTTTTAAAATTATATAACGCTTATATTCATTTCTTTTAAGTTAATTTGTGCATTTGTCTTTTGCAAAATAAGTAGAGTATATCATGGATATAGCATTAATTTTGGTAAACTCACCATATTATAAAAATGAATACCTACCTATTCCGAAAAATTAATAATATTATAAGTTAATATTATAATACTAAGACATGGGCCACCAAGTGCGTCTTATAACTTAATGCCAGGTTGGACTGATGGAAGCCACGGAAGTACTGAAACACAACACGTCCAGGTGAAAATATAAAATGTTTTTATATGTATATATGTTGGAACATTAACTCACAGCACCACCTAGTTCCATAGTAAGCTATGAGGCTTGTGTTATGGATACCAGATAGCTAGTTGATACACTACATATAAACAACTTTAAAAACATACGTATCATAGACATAAACGTGGGGACTGGAGTACAAACATTCGTGCTCATCACACAAATGAATGCCCCCAGCGAGACTCGTACCCGCGAATACTAGGCACAACAAGTATGGTCACTACAAACTGAGCCTAACGTGTCGTTAATTTTATAGTTCACAGATATATGTATACGTAAATTCATTTATAAATACATTAATCATTCTGATAGATATTTCTTTTTTACTTTCATTTTTAAAACTATAAAATTTAATAGTCTTTTAATGAATTAAATTATATATTTTTATTATTATAATACATATTATGTTTTCTGAAAATAAAAAATGCTACACAAGGTTATAAGGCACAAGGTGTGAATGATATTACGAAATTGCTTCCGAAACAATCTTCTAAATCCCGTCAAGCTAAACTCAAAGCTTAAGGCACCGTGACAGTCACATTCCCCGGGAATTCAATATGAAAGCAATACTTGCCAATACGTGAATCCCGCAAAGCCAGGTAACAAATGGAGGCCATCCCGCACAATCCCGCTATTCCGGGTTCATGCGGCGCTTATTCAATTAGCGGCTGAAAACTTTGTTTTTATTTGTACCGTTTCTATTTGTTTTACGGAAAAATATTTGTAATAACACTCTCCATTCAGATGAAAATATCTGGCGTTAATACTACGGTAGAAGAAATAAAAATATTTAAATAGTACGGACGTTTTAATGTTATTTTCGCTGCTCTTTATTTTGGTTGAATCTGTTTTTTTATATATGCTATGCGATTTTTTTTTGTCAATTTTGGTAATAGATAGAGAGAACCATTCAGCCTTTACTGAAATTTAAAAATAAAATTCCACTCCCAACGTACTATGGATGATAAAGTATTAATTTAAGAAGTCATAAAAATATTTAGTTTAATTTCATTATAGCAATAATATAAATTCCTTTAATTATGATTTACATTTTTTTTATTTCACTTGTGCAAATATTACTAACTACGCGTATCTTCAAGACGTCTCGAAGACCACTATAATACCACTATTATGCTTACTCTTTCTCCGAAACAGATTAACTAGATGTACCACAGTCTCTCTTGGAGGAACTTCGTACAATTATGATAGAAATTCTCTTAACGTAACGTGGTCGTTGAGAAATTGTATTGTATGTATTCAGCCCTTTTTAACGTCCCACTACTGGGTACGGGCTTCCCTTTAATATGAGGGGGATCAGGCCGTAGTCCACCACACTGGGCAAGTGCGGGTTGGCAATACAATAATTAGTTCAATTATCTATATATTAATAAGCAAGAACAAAACAGTTCAGACCTTTTTATTTTCTGTTTGCGAACCGATTTTCTTCTTATGTTTAGTAGATATTTACGAGCTTTAGTAGTAGATGTGTTATCAAAAAAAAAAATTGGAAACAATTAATTTTTATAGGTAGGTAAATTCTACTTATATATGATGTCCTTAAAAATTTCAATAAAGATTATAGGCGATTAGTAGATTTTTTTTTAAATTAGAAATAGGTTTACTCTTGACCTTCATCTTAGCTCGAAGGCACAGATAAGGTCTACAATCTAGCGAGTTAGCCCAGGAGAAGCCTGTTAACACGCACCTTAAATAGATTAAAATAAAATCTAAATAGATAGTTGCATTTTAGATCCACGTATATACAAATTTTATTATACGATTATTTGAATATAAGATATGGATTCTGCATAAAGGATAATTTGCTAGTCTTTGAGGCACCGGCACTTATTATTTTTTTGTAATTTGAACAGGTAAAATAACTGGATGTTTTAAACAGCAAAATTATCTTTGAAAATTAATATGCAATTATTTGAAACTCTTTTTTAATTTAAAAGAAAACACCAATAATACGCTTTATTGCAAAGTGGATTTGACTCTATAATATAATATTCTCACCTAGTCTGTTGGACGAACTACAGTTGTGTTACTTATTATGTTATGAAAATAACAAATTTCCAAATCTAGTTTACGTTTCCGGTCGGTTCGTTAAATTTTTTGCTTTTTACAGGTTTTAGTTTTTTCTTTATTTAGAAAATAAACACACCTATATTTTTATAGATACTAATTATTTGGCTGAAGATAGCAGGTTCATCTTCGTACGAAGCTTTTTCACTGTGCACATACTTGTTCTAGTACTGATAGCAAAGGGTGCCTTTTGTAACTGCCACGGTAGAGTTAAACAGTGACAAACGTAGGTATTACGTAAAACGATAAAATTAAGATGTCATTTTACGTAGTCAGTAGTAAGTTTAATGTAAGAAAGAGTATCAAACGAAGTATACAAATCTATCAATTTAAAAAAAAGTTATTTTAGGCTATCTACGACTTAGCTTCGCTTTGGTTTCACTAGATTTCGTGCCAAAAATATAATTCAATAATATACTATTAAATTTATGGGATAATATTGACTTTTAACTCAAAAAGTACATCGATAAAAAAAAGATTTGTCGAAACTAAACAAACTAAATAGAATACCTCCTCTTATAATGAAGTCGGTTAAAAAGTATCAATACTCTTGTAGCTCGACCAATAAAATAGTTGACCTACACAAAATCCAAAAAAAAAATGATTGATATAAACAGACAGACAGACAGAAATTTAATAGTACTATATGGTCTGATTTTCATAATGCAAATATAGACATGAGCTTATTAACTATTGCAATCGCGATCAAAGATTTAAGTTTTATTAAAAACAGTACGTTTTAACGATTAGTATAGAATATATAGACTATATACTGTTATATATGTACAAATATTTTTTTTTCTACTTGACGTATTGTTGTAGATGGTAGGTCCACCACTATTGAAAGTAATCCGAAGTAGTGTCCCATACAAAATAACCAGTTCTGAACTTTTAGATTTTCCAGCTGTAATTATGGCTCTTTCCTAAATTTTTTTATATTTAAACTATCCCTGATATACCACCAACTAAACAAAAAAAAGAATGATTCAATTTGGTTCAGCCGTTTTGGAGTTTTGGCGAGACTAACGAACAGCAATTGATTTTTATATATAAAGATGATAGATGGTGAAGTTAGTGACTTCTTATTTCTTCGGTTTGGGTGGAAGATGACGGGACATGCAAAGTCCCCCCGAAAATGCAAATAAAAAAAGAAGTTTTTTAAAAAATTTCACCACTCGTACAACACAATCGAATCGGGACAAAAAGCAATCAAAGGAAACAAAGAGACAATACGGATCGCCGGTCACGTACAGTATCCGATTTCATTAGCCGGCTAACGAACTGAGCGGAGCAACTGTGATTGATTTTACAGTCCGGCTTGATTAGCATACAATATTAAAGCCCTCGTGTGACTAAAGATTCGTTGCTACAACAAAGGAATTGTTTAATTACATTAAAATTTTATTTTAGACTCGCAACCAACCCTCGTTTCGCTCGGATGCGTCTCTAGATGCCTTTGGTATTTATAATATTACTAGCGACTTACCGTCGCTTTGATTAAATTTTTTAAGTGGAACCCTAATTCTTTTAATAAATAAAAGTAGCTTTTGTTATTCCTTATAAATTCAGTTCAGCCGTATTGGAGTTTATCCGGAACAAAGAAAAAGACAAAAATTTTAAATTGCTTTTTCTTATACGTGTATACTTTCATATGTATTAGTAGAAATCTGGTATTTTGATATTACAAACAGACGCTTCAATTTTGTTTATCTGTATAAATACATATATGCAGTTTCTAACTATTACCTACAAATAGTAACCTACGTGTTGTATCTCCATGTCATAGTCTAACTTCCTCCACTTAATATGTCCCTTCTGATAATGAAAGAGCTATGTAGCATCCGGCAACTAAGCTGCGCGTAAAGCTAAGACTAGCATTTAGGAGACGATGATGATACACCTGGTACTCTGTGATAGCAGAGTGGACTGCGAGAGAGCCTTTGTACAGGATGGGAGGGGGTTTGCTTTGTTAGCTGTTTCTTAGCAGTTGTTGTCAGGTCGTTGGACGTCAGACGAAGAAGATTTCGTTAGATTTTATTGGTACTAGTTTTTCTAGGTGGTAACCGCTGCATAACTACCTGACCAAGGTGACAGACACGCAGACACGTACGCACGTGGTAAAAGTAGTGTGATAAATAATGTAATATTTTAATAAAATAATAAGCCCTTATTGAACTTTAAGGCAGACGAGAAGTGATCAAAGTCTAAAGTTTCAAAAGCTCACTCAAAAGTCAGCTTCAACAGGTTTGATACAAGTGAAACTGCAGGCAAAATCTATTACCATATTTTTTAATACCAATTAATCTAAAGACAATTAAGGCTTACACTCTGCGTATCCAAAACAAAAAAAAAATATTAGATTTTTTTGGAGTTGTATTATCGTAGAACACCTTAATATTTATTAAAACAAATACAAAATACTAGTATGGTTAAATATTAAAAAAAATCTTTTTAGTTACATTATCTTTATATTAATAGAGTATAGTTGTACAACTTTGATATAGTTATATGAAGCCAACTTGTGCAAACCTTTCATCCACAGTCCTGTATAGAGTTTCCGAAATAAGTGGAAAGATTATAATTATGTTCACAGTACAAAATGTTGTTAATAATATAAAGAACATTTATTTCACAAAAAAAAAGAACACGTAATTGAATAATTCAGTGTAAAGTATATGTATGATATTCAATTAAAATTACTCAAATGAGTTCAAACCTCACATAAAGATGTGAAACTTTTTAATGGCTTCTAGTAAAGACTACAAGCTATTAAGAAGTTTCACTACCTTCTTCGGACTTCATCATCAGAATCGCTCCAATAAATATAATTATAGTATAATCATCAAAATTGCACAAATTCGGTAAAAACAAAAGTCAGACAAAGTCAAGGCGATGATGAATTCAACAAAAATCACCGCATTTCCAGTTTGTATTAACCCTATTTGCTGTACCAGCGGTCGCGGCTTCGAGTCTTGTTGGGGGCATTAATTTGTATGATGAGCACGAATATTTGTATTCCAGTCATTGATGTTTACATTTATAAAATGTATGTATTTAAAGTTACATAGGTATGTGTTGTGTATCAACTATCTGATATCCATAACACGAGCCACGTAGCTTACCATGGAACTAGATGGTGCTATGTGTTAGTGTCCAAACATATTTATCTATTATTATTTATTGTTTGCAGATCAGAAACCTAACTAAATATAAGGTAAATATTTTTGTAAAACCAGCCTTTTTACAACTTAAAAAATTCAAATGAAAAACCTTGCTTACATTGGCTTTTACTAGATAAAATAATGTACAGTGTACATTCAATTAATACTAAATAGATTTCCACAACAACTGCCCTCAGGCTGTTGCCGGTAATTGTGTTTATTGGTCATGCGTCACGATTATCAAATATGATTAGGCCTAAATCCAACTATCCGCTAAAACATGTAACGTGCAAATAAAGGTAGCACATACGATATGGTTTAACGAACTGTGGCCAAGTGGGCTATGAAATATACGGAAATTCTTCGTTGTTGATATTTTAACTATTTATAATTGTAGAAGACTAGCTACTCACCCTCACTCCGCTTGGGATCGTCCCTAGTTACGTTTTAACGTTTAGGATAGATTTCTCAGAGATTAGGTATTTTCCCGCAGTAAAAAGTCTTATATGTTGACCCGGATAACCAGCTATCATCATACCAAATTTCATCAAAATCAGTCCAGTGGTTTTCTCGTGATGCATTCCCAGATAGACAGACACACAGACAGAAAGACAAACAGATAAAAATTCTAAAAACTATAGATTCGGCCTATGTATCGATAATAATGACTATTTCAATAAGATTTTCCAAAAAATATTTAAAGTACAGATTCGACTCAGTTAAAATTTTACTATACGTAGGTATAGAAGAACAGCTAAGATTAACTTTTCTAATATTGTTTAAATTGTACTTAATGCTTGAACGATATTTAGAATGCAATGGAAAGAACTAAGATCGAATAAAGGACTTTTGGTTTACTTGATTTTTCTTTATTTGCATGTTATTGCAGAATGGCTGGACGAATTTCAATAGAACTTATTAATTATTATTGTAATTCTCTTAACTAAAAATATTAATATGCCTTATTTCAAACATTATGACGATACGTTTGGCTCAGTTCGTAGTGACTCTACTTGCCGTGCCAGCGGTCGCGGGTTCGAGTCCCACTGGGAGCATTAATTTGTGTGATGAGCACGAATGTTTGTACTCCAGTCATAGGCGTTTACATTTATAATATGTATGTATTTAAAGTAATATATGTGTACTTTGTGTACTGTATCAACTATCTGGTATCCATAACATAAACCTCCTAGCTTAGCATGGAATTAAATGGTGATGTGTGTTAATCTTCCAACATATTTATTATGGTAAAATGATGCGACAGTTTTGCTTTCTACACCCTCGCGTATAAAATGATCTAAAAACGCTGAGCTCGTAGCGGTACATCTGGTTAAAATTGATACGGGTATCAATTAGGAAGGGCCGAGTAAATAAGGTCTGATCCCAATCCCACTATTGTTTTTTCTCGCCTTTCGCTGACTTCAACATTTCCTTTTATCTGGAATTATTTCAATAAAAATATTTTAGTATTTAGAGTTTCTGTAAAACATTATTACGGTTTTGGGCAAATACATACAGTATCATTCAAATATTAATATTGTTTCACAAGTTAAGAAGTAAAGTGTAACAAAAACTAGGTACATATCAATCACTAGGACGGTGACGAAAGTAGCAAAGACTTAGAGTACCTACTATTTAATAAAATCTCAAAACTATGCAAAACTATAGATGTAAGTAAGCTAATATTATGGATATGTCGATATTATATAGAACATAAAATATCATAGTTAATTCGTAAAAGATATACTGACTACGCGTGAAAGATATACTGGCTTCAAATAAAATCGGTCCAAAATCAAAAACTTTTTTCCTAAAGTGAAGTTCAAACCTCAAAATTAATAAATGGATTTATTTTTATATTTCGTATAACTTTGTACCTAGGTATTTTTCAAATCAAAATACACCTCTCGGAGCGTGTTTTAGTCCCTTCAACATGTTATCATATAATATGTTATATTGTTATTAATGGAAAGAAGAGGCGTCTTGGTTCGATTTTGAAGAATGTCAATTTGAGTCATATCTTATAGAAAATATAAAATAGATTCACTTGTTATCCGGACCAAATAGCAGTAAAATTTGTAAATTATCTAGGAAAGAGCCGAATAAAGTAGTGTTTATTTTTAAACAAAAGTCTAATTAAAAGAAATAGCAACCACAATATCTATTACTGGCCAAAAAAATGATGCCACCAGTCTATACATAATTTTACATTGTCCTATATGTATAGAATGTAATGTAGTATAGCAACAACATAAACCTCAGATTTTACGCATTTAACCTTTTTTAATCGACTTCCAAAAAGGAGGAGGTTCTCAATTTGTTGGAATCTTCATAGATATATATATATATATATTATATATATATATATATATATATATATATACACACATACATACATACATATGTCTGTATGTACTCGAAGACACCTGAACCGATTTGGATTTTTTTGTTTCAAAGGGTACAAAGCGTATAACTTCCCAGTTAAAATTTATCAAAATCGGTCAAGCGGTTTTAAAAAAATCTACAATATTTTTTTTTAAACAATTGCAAATATGTTATTAAAAAAAACTTTCTTCTTAAAAATTACTTGATTATTACGTCTACACTAAAAACGAAAAAAAAAACTTTAAAAAATACCGACTTCGAAAATATCTGATTAGGTATCTATTCTAAATGAAAACCCCCGTTTAGTTATTTTGTACATTTTAGTACCTGGAAATTGTTTTTTTTTTAATTTTTATTAAATTCAGCTTTTTCTTTTTCTTTTGCTGGAAATTTGAATCGCTTAGATCTAACTATCTCGTTGATTACATAAAAGACATGCGTATATAACGTGAACTTAAGCTCGTAGTCCATCAACATCAAGCTACATGTGCGTATGTATATCTTTTATATTTACTTAAAATTGCTATAAATTGTACGATGGTAAATATCAATATTTTGGTAGAACTTTGTGGCGCAACAAGTTTATGCACTGCCATAGGTTAATTAATGTAATATTCAAATAATTAGGTATATACTTACTAATTACACGTAAAATTAATATTAAATATATGTATATAAAGAAAAATCTATCTAAATAAATCAAATACACATGCTTATGGTGTCAACATATGGAGACAAAACACGGTATGGAATTAAACCTTACAACAAGTCATATTATCTCCATATTATGAGCTCTATTGAAACCGAACTAATGGCAATTTCTTCGTCTATTGCAAAAAAATCCTATTGTAATCATACCTATCTCTAATTCTTGGAACACTAAAACAGGATTTGGATGTTTTCAGAGCCAAAGTTAATGTAAGATAACTGGTTATTTGCTAATGCAAATACATTTTAATTGCATTTGTTGGTGTACTAGCTGCGAGGCGGGTGCTTCGGGGTGTCTTAGGGACCTTATCTTAGCAATAAGATGAGGGTGTAAGTTATAAACTACTTTTTAAAATCCACTTATTAAAAACAAAAAAAATAATATTTGTATATAAATTACCACAAACCTCCAAAAACTCTTTACTTCAAGTTTCACGCTTAAGAATGAACGTTTTCTTGAACATTTGATATCTCATATTCAGTCATTAAAAGTCATTGAAAACATCATCTTTAATATTTGGCATATACCTATTTTTAAATAGAAACAAATCATGGAAATGATTGACATAATTGACAAATATATAAAAATAAGCGACTTATGCCCGATTTCACCAACGTCACCTAAGTTTAAGGGAACCCCTAAACATGGTTAGGGGGCTGTTAGGGGACAGTTTCTGTTTCACCGACAGTTAGGGGTCACCTAAATATTAAAAGGCCCCCTAAATTTAGGTGCTCGAAATATGAGCTTAAAGACGATCGTAAAACGAAATTTAATTTAGGGGCTAGTTTAGGGGACTTTTAAGCTAGGGATCCCATACGTAGGTGGTAGCTTATGGGTTGTTGGTGAAATCGGGCATTAGAGGCACAAGTTACATACATATAAAGCAAGTACCTTTGCTCCACTGGGGTATGTCCTTAGGTACCTATAGCCATATATTTGCTTAAAGCCCACAATCAATCTACGTACTTAATTTCATATAAAACCATCTGGCTGTTGCACCGTAAAGAAGTGATAAATATTGACGCACATATTTTACTTTACTATTTTGAACATAAATAATTTCTAACCGCTTTTTGCTAATAACATAAAAGTGTTTCTCTATTAAGAGGCGAGGTTAGCGAGCCGCGGCTGATAACAATACAGAGTTGATTCGATCTGCAGCACAATACCAAGCTAACTTTGTACTATCAGAAGTCAGACTCTTGTTATGATTACTTTTGTATATGGGTTTTAGAATTCATAAAGCTAACAAAGATGCATTTTAGTTTTAGTTTTTAGGATTGTACTTGTTTCTGTACCTGGAAACGGAAAAAGTTTTTATGATTACCTAGTTCGTTTGTTCGTCTATCAAACCCTTTTTGAAATGATATTAAGCTTCATTCAATTATACTTACATATTATATAAGCATTTTTGAACCATCTATTTATTTTAAATAGCGTTAGTCCGTGAGGAACTTACCACCAGCTCAAAATAGCAGTTCTGCTGAGAAGAGCTGACAAAAACTCAGCAGTTGCTTTTTTAAATATCATCATGTTATATTAATTTATTTATTTAACATAACATTATAGATAACCTATGTATCAATTCCATACATCAACGAAAACCTTTTGAACAGAATAATATGCTTTACTCATTAAAAACTTCTAATTTTATCTTGAATTTCTATCTTTGAAGTTATTATTCTCAGGATTACTTACAATTTAACAATAAATGTTAGGACTACGGTCCCTTGGAGCATTCAACGCAATAAATATTACTTCCATTTATATTGTCGATCAAAAGCTATAAGATGTTCGACCCTCGTTATATTGTTAAAATTGAAACCCTTCAATCATTAAGTCTGCTTCATTTAAACTTCTTCGATTAATCGATTAATAAAATATCAATTACATAAAGTTTATTCGATTAATAAAATATCAATTACACCCAAGTAACCAAGACGTCGTGAATAATGCGCTATAGTTTCGTAAAATGTACCACCATTCTCTATAAATGGCTCCAATTTTCTCTATACTGCCTACGATCACGCGTGACCAGTAAAATGAAAGGCAAATAGAACTCTACATAGAGTTAAAACAGTCTAAATTTGATTGTATTTTGGAGAAATTAGAAAAAATATAAGAGAGTAGTGTTCGCAAATCGCACCCGGGTGTCAGCGTGAGTTATCAATCTAGAACGCACTGAAACCCATTTCAACGTATATTTATGCCTGGTCGATGGTTTTTTGAAAATGAAATAGATAACGGACCATCGTATTATCAAATCTATTGTGGAAACATATGTTTAATACAGTTTTTACTGACTTTCACGCTTATCTTCCACTACTATATTTCGAATGCTGATTTTAAGTGACGGTTTAACTTCTAAAGGAGTAACTGAGTAAGTTTGGGGTAACCATTTTTCATAACTGATTTATTAATTAACAATTTTTTTATGTTTATTTTATACATATTTATTTTATAACCTTTTTTGTAGCTTAAGAGTCGTATATAAATTTCAAGAAAATTATAATCGAACCTCTAGGAGTGAAATAACTAATTATTATTGATTTTAAATGACTTTAAAGTCAGTGTAAGTTTTCGTTCCAATTTTGTTATGTGATATGATGACCCTTTTTCGTTCAAAAGGACCTTGAGGTTTCATTCATGTTTATCATACCTTTAATATATTTTAATATTTTTTATACCCGATAAATAATTACGAATAATAAAACGTGGACAAAAAAGAACTTTGTTTGAAATATAAGAGAAAGTAATGGCAAGAGATAAAGTGCCATATTAATTAACTAGCGACTACCCCTCGCTCCGCTCGGGTTCGTCTCTTAGTACGTTTTAAAGGTTAGTATAGATATCTCTGAGATGACTGATATTTCCCTGCAGTAAAAAGTATCCTAAATGTTGACCCGGATAACAAGCTATCATCTAGTGTTTTTCGTCCAGTAGTTTTCTCGTAATGCATTACCAGATACATAAACAGACAAACCGATAGACAGACAAATATTCCAAAAACGATAGATTGTGCCTATGTATCGATAATAATGACTATTTAAATAAGATTTTCAAAAAAAAATTTAATGTACAGATTCGGCTCAGAATTTTATTATATATATACTAAGATTATAACATGTTTTAGACCATCTTATAAAGAAACGCATTTACATCTCATTAAGTCACAATATGACAAAACGAAATAAAGAATTACGGACATAAATCAAACGACTGCCATCACGTAAATCGATCACGTTATCTGGAATCTGATTTCGACTCAAATAAGACGGTTTGCGCGTTCCGCGTTTATCTTGGTAATGGAACCAATTTAGGAGAGACGATTTTTTGTGTTTGAAATATTCGCCAAGATTTAAGTGTGATATAAAATTAATGTGATGCGAATTTAAGGGTGTGATCGTTATCTGCACGTTATATAAATTAAGAGCGGGATAGACTTCATACATCAAAAAAATATTATTAAAAATTGAAAAAATTGTACATAAATATTCCTTGATTTTATTTTTTAAAGATGTCTTGTTGGGAATAAAATATTTTTGCTTTATCCCAAAAGTCTTGGACAGTTTAGAAATGTCACAAACAAATGCAACTTTAAAAAAATAAAATATGCACGTATGAAGCAACATGAAGCTAGCTTTAATGCTTATGATCTCACTGTTTAAAATCTGAATACATGTATACATGTAATTGTAAATAAGCCAAATCTGTACATTAGATATTTTTTGGAAAATCTTATTGAAATAAACATTATTTTCGATATAAAGGCCGAATCTATAGTTTTTAGAATTTTTGTCTATCTATCTGTCTGTCTGCCTGTCTGTTACCACATCACAGAAAAACCACTGGAGGGATTTTGATAAAATTTGGTATGATGATAGCTGGTTATCCAGGTCATATAGAATACTTTTTACCGCGGGAAAATATATCATTTTTGAGAAAAAATACAAAAACTGCAATGTAAGAATATACTAACATGTAAAACCTAAGAATTTGGTTATTAGTCATCTGAACGTAGGCGGAGCCGCGGGCAATGCTAGTAAAATTATATTTTAAAGTACATTAAAACAGTTTAAATGTCAATTTCAAAATGTTTTAAATTAAAAAATAAAAGCCCTTTTGGGGCCTGGATAACTTATGAATAAAATAAATCTATACAAACCTAAGCCCAAAAATAAAACCAAACGGTCCACGAAATCCTGTAATCTCCAAAAATTCCAGCTTCCCAAAGCACCATTTCAATCAAGTACTCAAAGTGAATCTGTGTGAACACCCAAAGTCAAATGGTTTGGAAGCGGAGTCTCTTTTATATAGCAGTCTGTGGTGTGTTCGATCACTTGGAAAACCACTTGGTAGCGTACGGCCAAATAAATATGCTGTGTGTTTACGCTGAATGAAGTTACAAAGCCTGCAGTATTTTTGAAAATTCATAGCTTGCACGGTATAATAGATCTCTAAAATCTTATTTTGACTTCGTTTTATTTTTTCTTTACAAGTAGCTCTACAAATATAAAACGCGATGTTTTATCTATACTAATATTATAAAGAGATAAATTTTGTAAGTTTGTGAATTGTGATTTTGTGACGTTGTAAGGGGTAATCTCTAGATCTACTAAACCGATTTAGATCAAATTTGGTAAGAAGATATTTCGAGACTCTGGGAAGGACATATGATACTTTTTATCCTGGAAATCATCCATTAAGGTGGTGAAAATGGGGATGAAAGTTTGTATGGGGAATCAAGCTAGGGACGAACCCGAGCGAAGTGAGGGTGAGTCGCTAGTAGATAATATCAAACTCAATGGATTCTTATTTAGATATAAATTTTGCCAGTCATTTACGCTTTATTGGTCAAATTGGTCATGTAAATTTAGTTAAAATATTAAAATTAACGACTAAACTAGCATGAGTAAGCTAGCAAACTAAGAAAAATATATTTAAATTTTCCCTGCAATAGTTCTGTTGGAATTGAAAATGGACGTATTCTAGAAATTTTTAAATTAAAGAAATCTCTATCTTTTATAAGTCCAGTGCCTGACGTTAAGTGTACTTGCTAAGTTCAAAGAAGAACTGAGTCTAATAATGAGGAAAGGAACTTAAAAAATCGTCCATAAAACTTCTGTGGCACAATAATTCTTTAATTTGAATTAATTATCATTTCGAATTGATTTTACGTTAAAGAGAGATCGTGGCTACATTCATTGCAGCATTCTATTGCATTTGCTAAAGCTAATTGGCCTTTAATCTATTTTAAACTCTATTATTAAAGTATTAGAGTGTATTATTGAATGCTAATGACGGAAGTGTATAATTCTGTACAATTTTACAATTCTAATGTTTTTCGCTATAAATCTCTTCTCAGCTGAAAATAAACACAAAGCACAAAAATATAGCCTTTTAAAATGTAGTTTTAGTAGAAGTTTTAATTGAAATATTTTTGAGCGAGATGTTCGTTTTAATGGGGCCAAATTTTAAATGAAGCGAGAGTCCTTACGTAGGTAAAAGCAGTATAAATTTCACATTTATGTTACACTATGCTGAAGAAAAACACTATTATAATTGCTATATATATTTGTTTCTAGTTTAGTTACTCAAAGTATTGTTGTTTTATGCGAATGTTAATTCGCTAAAAATATCTCGTGTATTACTTAAATAAGCGTTTGATTATAATAAACTGGAATATTTTTCCATACATACAGTTAAAAAATAAATTTAATAAAGTAGAAACAAAAGAGTAATTTGAAATAAAATAAAATATTCATAACACAATACACGATTGAAATTCACGATCTTAATTTTTCTTTCCTTTTCGTAAATTTGTATATTGATATAATAGTTAATAGGACTGACCAAATCGATAATGATGGCATAATCGATTTTGTTTTTAATTTGCACGGCGGCCATTTTGAAATTCACCATCTTGGTATTTTTTTTTAATCTTATCTTATATTTTGTTTTTGTAGTGGCAATAAAAATACACACTCTGTGAAAATTTCAATTCTCTACATATTACGGTTCATGAGAGATAGCCCGTTGAAAGACAGACGGACGGACAGCGGAGGCTTAGTAATAGGGTCCCGTTGCCACCCTTTGGATATAAAACCCTAAAAATACACATTAAATAAGTAATTTTTACTCGTTTTTTAAAATTTACTTTCGCAAAAATCCTACGTAGAATAGATATTTTCGTTAAAAATTTAATCAGTGGCTCCTTTGGGGGCTTGGAACGCGGTACGCTCCGCGGGGCATCATAAATCTTAACTAGAAAGTATGGCCTTTAAACTTGTGAAACAGTTCTAACAAACTATATTTAGTCATTATGAGCTATAAGCTGGTTAACTTCAAAATTATTACTTTACATTATTAATCGCTAGAGCTCTCCTCATCTATCTTTCTATATACATAAACTAGCAGAACTCGCGGCTTCGCTCGCGCTAAAACTACAAATAAAATCTCTAAAAAGGTAGGTTTCATACATATTTTCATCCTTTATTTTACCCTCTTTGGGGTTGAATTTTGAAAAACGCTGAGATATGTCACTCATTATTTTTGCCGTGCTCAATTTATACGAAATTTCATGCAAATATGTCCAAGGAATAAAAACTTTCATACAACCTTTTATCCCCTATTCCACCCTCTTGGGGGTTGAATTTAAAAAAATCCTTTCTTAGTAGATGCGTTCGTCATATGAGGTATACGTGCGAAAATTAAATTTTTTGGCCTTAAGGGCTTGGCCTGTGCGTTGATACATCAGTCAATCACTTTTGCCTTTTATATATATATACATATATATATATATATATATATATATATATATATATATATATATATATATATATATATATAGATTAAAACAAATGTTCGTATGTTTGTTCTCTATACGATCCCAAACCATTAATTATTATTCCTAAAATTAACGACTTAAAAACCGAACAATATAAACTTTTAAATATTAAAAAAAAATATAGCACGTACATTTACTACAAGCAAAAAGTAGTTAGATGTATTTATTAATTTAAAAAAAAACACTTCATTAATAATATATATAAAACAAAGTCGGTCTAGTCCCACCATTTATAATCCAAGAACAGCTAGACCGATTTTTATGGTCTTTGATTTGCGCGATTCGTCACCGCGCCGAATAGCAGTATAACTATTAAAACATCGGAAAAGTGCACAAAAAAATACATGGCTAAGGCTTGCTAATAACTATTTATATCTATTAAAACGTACCTGAAAGAAATCGAGAGAAACGGCTCACCCTAGCCGTTAGTCTAGAATATAAAACATTAGATTGAAAAAGCTTCTCTTAATATTTTAATAACTATATCCATCTAAAGTAAGATATACAAGGCACAAGTGAAGA